>OZ035987.1:33235000-34470000 GCA_964035005.1 Erebia palarica
TAAGATGGATACTAGATGATGCCTGCGACTTCAACCGCGTGGATGTTTTTTAGTTTCCGCGGGAACTCTTTAATTTTCCGGGATAAAAAGCTTTAATCAGCCTATGTCCTTCTCCTGGATACAAACTATGCCTATACTGAATTTCATCAAAATCGGTTGAAGATACAGTTTTGTTTGATTTCCGCGGAAACTCTTTAATAGCCTATGTCCTTCCCGGGGATACAACCTATCCCTGTACCAAATTTCATCAAAATCGGTTGAACAGATGGGCCGTGAAATCGTAGCAGACAGATAGACAGACACACTTTCGCATTTATAATATTAATGTGGACTATGGAAATGGATTTTATGGCACTTAGCAATACGCGACCATAGATAAATAGGTTACAGATTTATTTATTGAAATTTAATTATATTTAGTTCGCACTTTGTCACGTAGCACAAGTAAGCATTATTTTATTTAGCACTACATGAAAATTTACAAGGTTTCTTCCCACTCCAATGTACATAATTTCTTAGTATATAAGGTTAACATTAATCTTTAAATGTGTATATATGTGTGTGTGTATCAATTCTGCTCCAACTCACAACAACCTACACGCAATCCGTAACAGATTTCTTAGACTCGCTTGATTTGCAGGTTTATCTTTCTTTAATTGCATCATTGCCATGATCTCGCATTCCTGTTACACAGATAGGTAATCACCAATCAATAAACATGCTCACTTTAATTTGATAAGCTATTGCCATATGAAGGACATTCCAGTAGCGTAGGCTTACCGAGATAATCATACAGACTCGTTTAATCAGTCATGGCGTTGCAATATCTAGACACGAAAATGGAATTATTTTACTAAGTACTAGTTGTTGCTCGCGACTTCGTCCGCGTGGAATAAGTTTTTTTTAATACCCACGGGAACTCCTTAATTTTCCGGTATAAAAAGTAGCTTATGTTACTTTCCAGGTCCTCAACTATACGCATGTAAAAATAACGTCGATCCGTTGCTCTGTTGCGGTTGAAGGATAAACCAACAATCCAACAAACAACTACACTTTCGCATTTATAATATTAGTAATTAGTAATTAGTACCTCCTTTAAATATGTTTCTCGCTCTATGAATGTCGTCAAGCGTAAGCCTACCTTGATATAAATACATAAAAAAATTAAGATAATGATTTAACTAGTCAGAAATAATTGCCCTGTTTTTGTATCCGCGTAAAAATTTTAACCACGTCCACTTTGCTCGTGTGTCAATTGAAATTCATCCGCCATTTTGGTTGCCGAATTGTTAATTACCCTGTTTTTGCCCCCACTTGTGTCCCATTGGCCGCCGCTACCGGCAGGACGTCGTTTTTGTCCACCGATCTCGTTCCCCGAAACTAATTTACAAAGTAAATTTAATTTGAAACGTTTTAATTTTCGGTGTCTGGAAAACAATTATTGTACGTGCTACTTACCGCTAGGCGGATATTTTTCGCTTTCAGAGCCGCGAAGCTTTAGGTCAACAAAGTCAAAGGTTTATTAGGTTAATTTATTCTAAATGGGTACCTATACAGTACGCATTTTGATGGTCAATCATACAAAGCATTAGAAATGATGGTGATAATTAACGGTATCTTAAAACTAAAGCTACGAGGGTACTAAACGCGCCCTGGTTTGATAAAAGCTTACCACAATCTCAGCCGGTTTTTTTCACCACCTCTCAAAACATTTTAAATTAATAGATCTGTCAGGAGCCGCTGGAACCATTATTTCATGCAATTTTCATTACTAAAAATGAGTAAGGCAGATTCGGCCAAATCAAAGCTTCGGTAGGATTTTGATGAAGCTAGCAGAGGTCAAGTCAGTCTTGCTCTCTTGAGGATTTTACGGCTTGTGTCTTCGTTTGCGATCACCTTTACTGCAATAGCTGGTTATTATAAAGTTGCGTAGAACTTTATAATAACAACAACGTATTTACTGATTCCTGCGACTTGGTTCACCCAGATTGATGTTTTAATTACCCGGGATTATATCCTATAGTCGTTGCAAGGATGCAAGCTAGCCTGTACAATATATCTCTGAAAAAACGTCTAGATCGGTTTAGTGGTTGATAACATAAATTAGACATAATATAAGTAGCTTGCTCATCTTACTTTTATAATCGCACATATAAAAGGTAGTAAGATGGGTGTTTAATATACGATTGTAAACACCTGCCTGCATAAATATTCGCACTATAAAAAGTACAGTTGTGAAAATTCCCGTAAAGAAAAATAAAGTTATTTTGTAAAATAATGTACACAGTACATTTCATCGGCGTATGTCTGCCTCCTATGTATAAATATGAAGTCTTTATTGTGACTTCCTACACCTAGACCATATTATAAATGAATTATTCTACGAAGATTCCATAACTTTATTGCAATTATGAAGCAACGATGACCTTATTCGGTAAACGGGTGGTTGATCGAAGGATAAGAGGTGGGGAAGAAGACAAGGGGATTTGCGATGGGGATTTTTGGAAGAAATGGGGATTGTAAATGGGGATAGGTGGAATAGCCCATACCTGAGCGCTAAATCGCTCATCGATTTGTCTGCCGGTAGGATGCAGTTACAATAGCCACGTAGGTAAAGATAGATAGATAGATGAATACTTTATTGCACACATGAAAGAATACAGAGTAAAGTTAACTAAAAAGTAGGTATGCAAAGACTGCCCTTACTGAACAATCTCTTATTGAACCAAAGGTTCAATCTCTCACCAAAGATTGCCTGCCTTTGGTGAGAGGATTGAACCTTTGGTAATAGGTCATATGTTGTAGGTATACTAATATCCTTATTATATTTCTACCCATTCTAATAAAAGAAAACAACCTGTATTACCGATTTTCCTGGAGCTGGTTCGTCACAGGTCGTGAAGGAAATGAAATGGGGACATTAAAATATGCTAGTGATGTAGCATTGAGAAAATATCGATACAAATATTAATAATAATAATAAATAATAAATTATTTATTGTCCATAAAAAATATTACAATCGCATAGTAGGTTTAGCGTCTGATGCCTAAGATAAGTAGATATTATATGATATGGTGCTGCAAATGTTCATGGGCCGCGGTAATCACTTAAGATCAGGTGCCCGCCTGCTCGTTTGCTCGCTATATATTTTTAAAAATATATATGATCCTGTTAACTTTGGGATGGCAACTTGCTTGTTGCGCATTGTTTCACGTTAAGAAGATGAAAACTTGAGTAGCAATAATTTTTATGTCGTCAATTTATATAAAGTTGCTTTATCGAGACGTTTTGTCAAAGATGTTATTAATTCAATCTCATTACATTTGTGCTTAGTTTTAAGGAAACAGCAAGAAATCAGAGAAAAATAAAATCTCAAAATCATATTACCTAGACACGCATTTTCGTAATATTTAGATACGTAATACGTATAGCTTTGCTTTAGAAGAAAGTGGGCAAGTTATACCAACTATGTGAGTAAGCTAACAGTTGAGGCACATACAATAAACAAAAATGGGACATAATTAATCGACCAAAAATAAGAAAAATATAAATATCGACAAATTCTGCATTGTCGGTACACATCACTAGCCCCCATAACTAAAACCGCACGCACGGTTTAGGGATTGTGCTCAAATAAAAGCTTAAACCATGCCTTTATGGGGTCGTTTTACCTAATTATTGTGAGATATTTTCAATGCGTTCAACTAATTTACTCGTGCTTTATTTCAAAGCTATTTTCCAATGGTATTTGAAGTTTCCGATTCTCTATGGAATATGTCTCATCGGCTCATTTGTTTAACCAGAGTGTAATCAATGACATACTGGTTTGGACGTTGGCCTCCTTTTTGCGCGGCCGGGCTTTCGATTCCGGGGCACTTACCTATTTTCGGAGCTATGTGCGTTTAAAGTAATTAAATGAAAAAAAATATCGGGAGGAAACCTGCGGCACCGAAAGTTTTTCCATTGTGTAAAACTATTGATAGTCTATCAATATCAATTTACTTTTAATGGAAAAACTTTGGAGTGGACCATCGCCAAACTGTTCTCTTCTTCAATTGAGACCCGTTGTCAATAGGTCAGAGATGGATTGAGACTGAGGAGACTTGAAAGTATTTTATTTTTTGATATTATAAAGTACCAACAACAGTTACTTACTAACTAAGTTGCGACCTAGCCTATGAGTAAAGCTAATAAGGACAATAATTTCCTAAACTTATACTATAGAAAATTATATCTAAGAACTAGAGGTCGCCCGCGATTTCGTCCGCGGTCGATATCCTATATATATAGATTATGCAGGTTTTTAAATAGGTATTTAAAACTTATAACCTAAATGCTGATTTTCATACTTATATCAACGTACCTACCTATTGTGTGCTTAAATTTCAAAATCATAGAACTTTTACGTATATAACCTTCCAAGTTCCAATCCCCATTGTCCCCCACTTAACTGAATTTTCGGAAAATTGCCTATACAGGTTATAATTATATAAACTAATAACTTACTCCTGATTTTCAAATCTCTAACTTTCATGCAAACTTCCGACCCCCATTTCAACCTCTTAGGGGTGAATTTTCTCAAAAACTTTTCTTAGCTGATGTCTACGCCATAGAAGGAACCTAGTGTCGTGATTAGACAGTCAGTGAGTGAATGAGTGAATGAGTGGTAAATATTTCGTTTTTACACATGGTAGCCCAAATAGTGTATCCCCACAGAAATGTTTGTGACAACAATGGGTGGTTATTCACGGAAATAAAATGGTTTTATTTTGTGTTATGAATGCGACTCTTCAAATTGGCGACTACCTGGGGCGGAAACCCTTCGCTTGTATACTATGGGTATACCAGCGAAGGGTTAATATTATAAACTAGTTGACCTGGCCTGGCATCGCACAGGCGGGAGGATTTTCTGTTCCAATAGGGATGGTCTATTTTTTTATCCCTGAAAATCAGAGAATGGCTGAAGCAGTAACCGAAATAAGGGGTTTAAACACTGTTTTTTGAAACTGTTATAAAACAGAAACACTTATAAGGAAAACAGAAACTATACTGTAAGTTGTAAGCCAATCATTCTGTACATAACCTTTTATTCTGTTAGTAAGTGTTTTTATCTGTAACCCTAATAGGTACATGCCCTAACAAAATGCATGGTTTGACAAGTGACAACGCGTTCTTCTCACTTCATTGGACTTTACACACACTGACACAACATGGCCATGTTTTACTTAAAGAAATTGCAACCATAGGTTTTTTATCCTTAGGTGCAAATTTGAAGGCACGTCGGCACGTTTCATTCTGTAACACTTATATTTCTCTAACCTGTATGAATCGGTTTTTCAGTCCTTGGGAACGGGGAGGAAGTAGCGGTACAGCTATTATTTACTCTGTGGTAGCGGGTAACATTTTGTTTTTATAACCTCTGATTGTCGACCAACACCAGAAAAGCCGAGCGATTTAGCGTTAGGTATGTCTTGTAGAAACTGATTAGAGGTGTAGGTTTAATAAACCCCTACCAGGCTAGCCCGCTATTTTAGATAGCACCATCACCATCACTTGTCATCTAGTAGGCTTAGCATATGCACTACGAAATATCTCGCGACGAGAGAGAGAGATGTTGTCGTTACCAGTTATTTTTTATATATCTTTACTTTTGACGTAACGAGACAAGTAACCATGTTAGCTTCGAAGGACAAATAGAGATAACGGGGAGACATAATTTTACTCGTTGTGCGCATGCTAGCCTTACAGGTGTGATCGCAGTCAAGGGCTAACCTAAGGAGGAACAAAAAACTTCTTCGCCAGCGCATTGCAAATCTGTGATCCTGTCCAGCAACATAGTATCAATTCACGGCCATTCAACATTGTAACACGTTTTGTATATTGTGCATCGTAACCCCTAAACTGAATAGACTCAGAGAGTGAGTAACAAAAAATTTGCCATTTCCTGCGAATACAATGACATGGGATTCCATTCTTGGTGCAATATAAGGGTTTTGTTCTAAATAATGCTATACTACGATTCAAGATTCTTCTTCAATGTTTAATTATTCAAATTAGATACACGGTGTACTTTTAGAACGTCAATCATATTACTAATATTATAAATGCGAAAGTGTGTTTGTTTGTTGGTTTGTTGGTTTATCGGTTTGTCCTTCAATGACGCTGCAACGAAACAACGGATCGACGTGATTTTTGACCTGGAGAGTGACATAAGCTACTTTTAATCCCGAGAAATTAAGGAGTTCCCGTGGGAATAAAAAAAATTAAACCACGCGGACGATGTCGCGGTCATCAGCTAGTCAAATATAAAACATATTTACGGTAATCAATTACGGTATCTTAAAACTAAAGCAACGAAGGTCATGCCGTATGCTATTTGGATCGGAGAGTAGTTCCAATACTAATTTGAGCATACAGGGCTGCGCATTCAAAGCTAAGAAGCTGAGGATATTATACAAAATTAGGCATTTATTTAATTTAGTCGATAATCGAATAAATCTATACATTGTGTGCGAGTGTGCGTGTACAATCAATGTATAAGCATCTTGGATGAATTAAACACGGGATAGGAAACTTAAAAAAACTTTTGCGAGGCGAGGGGAGAATGCCTTGTAATTTTTCTGCCCAATTATTGTCACTAATGCATGAAAAAGTCGATCACTATTACAACACAATATCAGTTTGCAGGTAAAGGGTTAAGGCGAATATGGCTGATATCACAAGTACCGTGATTAATTCGTCCAAGGCAAGCAGTCATAAATGAATTATTCAATATCAAATTTCAAATTTGTGATGGACACTACGAATAAGAACATGCGAAGCCTATCGCTAACCTGCTTTTGCGTAATTACCAATTTGATCTAAGTAATTTTTATCTCTTAATATATTATAGCAATGCTATTACACAAGATACCTTAAATATTGTCAGCATTTGTGACTAATTCTTAGATTTATAGCAGTGCCCAGCGACCCGGATGCGGCTGCCTTTTGTGCATGCACCTTTGAACATTTCTATGAAGTAGGTTAGTCGTGTTTTTGTGACATATTTTAAACGTAAAATAGGTGCCTTACCTTAGATTAAGGATTGGTCTCCGCTGGTTAGGCTACCTTTTTTGCTTATTAGCATATTATTTTTTAGTTATCTGTTTAGTTATTTTAAAGTTAATCAGGTAATATTTTACTCAATCACTAAATAACACAAAATAAATTATTAACTTTATTTGACAACAGCTGATGCCCGCGACTTGGGTTGAGGTTTTTTTGGTTCCAGCGGGAACTCATTAATTTTCCGGGATAAAAGTAGCCCATATGTTATGCCAGACTATAATCTATCTCTGAGACATATTTCACCCATTCAGATCCGTTCAGCCGTTGTGGTTTGATTGACTAATAAAATACCTATAACCATACATCCATCCAAAATTTCGCATTTATAATATAATAAGTATAGATAATAATAATTGTTGTCGACGTGCACAACAATAAAAAATCCTCTTCTTACCAGAACTTATTATAATATATTTTTTTGATTTTTCTAAAACGTCATTTCTCCGCTCATATGATTGGTTTAAACCCCTATTTTACCAGCCAAAATAATGTCTTAGTGGATGTATTATATTATCAGCAGAATATCCTAGAACAGGGTAGGCGAACCTTTATGTATCAACGTGCCATTTTTTCTAAAGAAATATGTAATGAGGCCATCAAATAAATTTGACTTTGTGATTATTGGGAAAATACATTTTGCAATGTCTCAATTATAAGCGTAATTTGAATAAAAGTAAAATTAGTGTGACTTCTGTTGTTGCAGATTAGACGATAAATAACTTATATTAAGGTTGTAAGATGTTACTTTTAGCAGAATGCATGCTGAACTGGAGTCATCTGTCAAACGGTTTCTAACCGAGTCTTTAATGTTATTCATCTCTGAAAATAATGTCCCGAACACTCCATAGCGTAGGATCACTTGAGTTCGCTCGTCGTAATATACACTTCTACCCACTTCACACTTTTTTTTCTTAGTGCATAATGAATTTTGTGATCAGTGACGTGCCCAAAATATTGTGCCATTGGTTAGCCATCCCTGCCCTCGAATAAGAAGCTCCAAGCTCTCTAAACTGCGTCTGTTTCCGAAGTAGAGTCACTACTAGGTCACTATCTGTGACGTTAAAGCTAGACAATAATAGTGACCTAGTTAACCAGTTTGCATTATGCATATCTGGTTTTTTATTATCATATCATCCTGATTTTTGGTTTTTGGTTTTTTATCCTATGTCAATAATAAATTATTCTTTAGTGATTATAAAATAGAGGGACTTCCAAAAGATTTTACATCAACGCCTTTTTTTAGGTTTATCCATTTGAAGAAAATGGCGTCGAATATGATGTCACTAATCAGTATTTAGCTAAATAAAGTTGCTGATTAGATTTTTTGGCGAATACTCACCCAATTTCATTGGACTATGAGCGAGACATCGAAATTATACAAAGACTTAACTTAGTGGGGTGAAAATTCCAAAGCTTACCTACTCTCACGCAAGGAGAAATACTCAGAAGTAGTGAAGATGCATAGGTAATAATATTTAGTATAATAATTTTAGACGTAATATTCCCCATAACTTGGCTCGGCCGGTCCGGTGTCAGCCACTGGTAACAATATCATAATTATGGCGTCCTAAGCAAACATGTGTATTTGTTTATGTATTTACGCGTAAGACGGACATTTTATCCATCATACAAAAACTTATTATAGTACCGGTACAGTAAAGTGGTTAAACATCGCATCGTTCAGAAGTCTGAAATCAGCATTTCAATCGCCATTTTCTTTATTGAGGGCGAACAAAACACACTACTGGCAAAACATCAGTGTGAAATTCCAAAACGAGCTCTTTTATATAGATACGTATGCCTGATACCACAAAATAAGTAATAGTACAGTTGTACTGATACAATGACACGTTTTCCCATACGATGCGGTCGTTTCGTCATATCCTGTTTTAGCCTTACATCAACAACTAAACAGGTATGCCTTGAATTGATTAAAATATATCTAATGGGAGCTTGGTGCTGAGTTGATAATATTATTTTTTACTTAGGCTTGCTTTACTGTAAAAAATTCACGACAAATGCATTATTTTTCCGAGGTCTAGAGAATATATTAAATTGTCCATTCCAAACGCAAGTCAGCCGCGAAAGAGCATGTTCCCGCGCAACAATAAGGCGCAAATGAGGCGGCCATCTTGAAAAAGAAATTAAAAAATACTAAACATAAACTGTGGCGTCAAATGCTGCGGGCATTCCTGTTTCCTGTCATAATATCGAATGAATTTATTATGGCTAGTTTATGTTCGCAATTCTGTTTTGAGTTTAATACAATTAGAATACAAGCTTCTGCTGTGGGTGCGACAGCGTAAAAATTGTAATGCTGAAAAATGCGTCCGCGTTTCTTCCCACGCTCGTACCACCCTCAGTCTAGAGTCCCAAAGCAAAGAGTAACTTACGAGTGTAAAGCTGCCTTTTCGCCATTATATATGCGATATATTGCACAGTTCCCATACAATATTTGTAGAAGTCATCTAATCTAAAAATGAATACGCCTCCAATATGTTTACACTCACATGCAAAGTAGGAGTTTTCGCTCACATATAGATAGAACAGAGTTTTATAGCAATTCGTTCACAGTAAGTTACGCCAAGCTCTGGCTCTTCCGGCAGAAATCCGACATTCCAAATCACTCAATATTTTAAAAAATCGTTTAAAGAATTTTTACCTATCTCAGTTTATAGTTATAGATAAGACCTCCTTTGCATACTGTTTAGTCCTAGTTCGTAGTTTTAGTTTCTTTTAATTTCTGTTCTTTTGTGTGCAATAAAGATTTAATAATAATAATAATAGATACCAATTGGTTGTCGTCATTGGTCGTTCAGTCATTGCCTATTCAGAAATTAATTCTACGAATTAATAGTTGGCTAACTATTACAAGTTTAAGTGAGGTGCGGACGATATCTAACAGCTGCAAAAAATGCACTTACGCTCATAATGTGACATACTTACCTATCTATAATTCTATACTATACCATGTTACTAATCTTTCTAATATTATAAATGCGAAAGTTTGGATGGATGTATGGATGTTTGTTACTCAATCACGCCCCAACGGCTGAACGGATCTGGCTGCAATTAGGCACAGAGATAGATTATAGTCTGGAATAGCACATAGGCTAATTTGTATCCCGGAAAATTAAAGAGTTCCCGCGGGAACCAAAAAACCTCAAACCACGCAGACGAAGTCGCGGGTATTTGCTAGTAATATTATAAATGCGAAAGTTTGGATGGATGGATGTTTGTTACTCAATCACGCCCGAACGGCTGAACGGATCTGGATGAAATTTGGCACAGAGATAGAGTCTGGAATAACACATGGGTTACTTTTTATTCCGGAAAATGAAGAAGTTCCCGCGGGACCCAAAAATCCTCAATTCACGCGGACGTAGTCGCGGGCATAAGCTAGTTTTGCATCTATCATCATTAATATTTAGATTAGCTGCAAAAAATGGATCTAATTCAAAAAGTGGCTAAAGCTCTATACAGTTTAAAGTAAAAGTAAAAAGTAAAATATACTTTATTGTACACCATACAAAAAATAAAATACAATAGATATAATAATCTCATGGACATGGCACAACAGGCGGCCTTATCGCTCAAACAGCGATCTCTTCCAGGCAACCTTAGGGCAAAGAATACATTGAAATAGAAAGCGGAAGGGGTGTACTAAAGAGAATAAATTAAGTAATATACAAAAATATACAGTAATGAGTAATAAAAAAAAAAAAAATATATAATTATAAGTATCTAAATAGATATAATAGAAAGAAAATAATATAGTATAGTAATATAGATTATAGACGACAAATAGATAAGTATATTATGATGATAAATAATGCTGTTTCAGCTTAGTTTTGAAGATAGGAAGCGATTGAGATAGTCTTATATCCAAGGGGAGAGAATTCCAGAGCCGTATAGCAGTAACAGTAAAAGATTTACAGTTTACACATAGCTTTTTCCATCATTTTCTGGTAAACAACTTACAGAACCATATGAGACGTTGAAAACCCCTAAAATTAAACAAGTAACCTGCTGTCTAACCAATCTTGGATTAAAACCTTGGATTGAGATCATTACATGACACACCTGCCTGTCGGTATATGTTAACTAGGTATATAAAAATTAAAAGATAAACTACTAAAGTTTTTCTTTGAATTCTGATGAAAAAAGAACCCTCATCTTATTCTTAAGAAACGTATCTTCTCAGAATCATCTGTGATACCAGATGTCTGCATTCTGTAAATACAGTTTGACATCCAAAATGTTACGTTGTATGTCGGTGATGTTTCAAATCAAGCTCTAACATGGCTCTAACTTTAAAAAAGACAGAATCTCTTCTCGCGTTATCATTAAATTGCGTAAGGTAGATTATTTACAAATATTTACAGTATTTGTTTAAGTAGTTAAATTATAAATTAAGTAAATGCTTAATATTATTATCTACCTACTCCATTTTTATTTTATTATATTCCACTATAAGTTTGCCCTTGACTGCGATACTAAGGTATTTTTTTTAAACACGATGAATTTGACAATGAAACACACTCTAAGAACACTGGGATATCGAGTTCTGAAGCAAGACTTAATAATTAACTTAATGACAAAATTTCATTAATTAATTATTATTTCCAAACATTCGCTAATTACCTACTTTAATACATTGTTGCGATTTTAAAATCAATACCTAGAATAGAAGATATTATGAGAAGATTACACAAAATGTCGGGTGCCAGTTCGCAAAATGGCCGTCAAAAAACACCCCGCATCATGGCATATAATATGAAGAAAAATATACCACGCCCGCTCTTAATGAAAATGAATCTTATTTTGAATGATTTACAGCTGAAGATTGTGAATTTTAAAACAGTTTTGGAATCCCCAAAATGCTACTGAGTCGGACAATTAAAAAAATTTGACACAAAAAGTCTAAATTAAATGGAGTCGGTCGGCTCAGTGAATGTTTTCGAGTTGTATTTAGGCGCGTTTAACATATGTTGAATTGCGTGATAAACACACCGACAGATTGCTATTTTAATTGTGTATGTGTGGGTTGTCAGAGATTAAAAATCAGTGGGTTATCATTAATGTTTTTAAACATTCTCTGTAATGAGCAGCATTTGATCTACTATACCGTAGACTCTAGATTTACTAGAAACTAATCTAGATCTAAAATATTTAGACAAGGGTTTATGATACTGATACTGTTTAATTTATAGCCCAAAATTGAGCCCAAGTCACTACAATATAAAAATGAGTTCAGTCTTGATATGATAACGCAGATCTAGTTTGTAGATCCATGGCTAATATTTAGATATAAATTAGATCTTGATCTAAATTACATTTACTATAAATTAGATCTTGTCTAATATAGATAGAAAATCGATAACCAGGTAGAGTAAGTAGAATATTTAGATGCGCTAAATATTCTAAGTTTGAACTTCGACTTAGCTTAGACTTAAGATATGGTTAAAACGAGACAGATTTATGTTACTCACGTAAGTCCATCTCGTTTTAAGTAACGTCAGAGCCAAGTCAAGGTTCGCTATATAGATTTCAGCATAAGATCAACAGAGTTCTTTCGGAATGGTCTTATGACTTTCAAACACACTTACAAAATAAAACACACTTGACTCACTCACTCACAAAAATCTCTTGACTCACAAGTCACACAACCTCCGTAATCAAACAGGTTCATCCTTATACGATATGATTGGCTGAACAGTAAGTGTGCAATTACCAACATCACCAATAAAGAAAGTGTTTACTTTATTTTCTGCACCTCTGTACGTTATTTAACCTATGCCACACAGGCCGCATAGTTCGCGCTCCAGTCTCTGCCCGTTTGATATACGCCGACGCACTGGTATGCGTATTAAAAAATATATTATAGCTAAATTGTGCGGAATTCCTGTTTAAATACCCAACAAATTGATGAGTCGAAATGTCTGATATTATGTTTAATTAGTGATTATGATTTAGTTCGTTTGGAACCGTTTAGTAAAGAATCATTTCAAGTTTTAATTGCAAAACCTCAAATTAAATTTTTCATACATAAAAATACTCATACCACCACTACAGCCCATTAACGTCCCACTGCTGGGCACAGGCCTCCACTCTCAAGGGAGAGAGGGAATTAGAGCTTAGACTTTTTTTAAAAATTTATTTACTAATTGACATTGAAAATGAAAAAAAATGAAAATGATTCAACATACATTATTATATTGACGCATTTTAAATTGTTGGACTTAAGGGAATATCCAAAATAATGTTGGATATACCTATATCATAAATAATTGATAAAAAATTACGTAATTTAAGGATGTAGGTAAGTACATGTATATTTTTGCACACTGCCACTGGCAGTAAATTGTGAACGGGACTAATTTTTTTAAGATAACAACTGTCGTTACCCACAATTATGAATTATGACCTTCCACGCTGCTCCAATGCGGTTTGGAGCCTAACGACCATTAAATCATGTTAGTGATAGTAGATATAGGTAGACGGCTAAACGTGCTCTCTGAGGCACGGAGGTGACCCACCGCCAACTTCCTAACTCCGGGCTAGTACTGAGAATTTCTAGTCAGAAAAACCCAATAGGTACTTCATATTACGGCCCGACCCGGGACTCGAACCCGGGACTTGTCGGCCACAGTCGACCACGCTAACCACTAGACCCACGAGGCAATACTCATATGGACCTGTGAAAAGGACCTGTGTTATACGACGTGTGCCTTTAGTAAAGGGCATTTCTACTACAATACCTAGGTAGGTATGTGGTAGCAAGCATAGGTAATACCTATAACTACTGTGCAATTGTAATATTTATTATATAGAACGCCTTAAAACATCTAGTATAGTCTTGATAATTTTTAATTGGTGTGAACAAAAAGGGCTTGTCTTGTTGAAGAGTGAAGACCAGTTTTCTCAAGACCGAGAGCCGAAACCGACGTTACAGGTCGCTACCAAAGGTTTGAACATTTTGTCTTTGAAATGAATTGAAAACACTTAGGAGATTCAATTCAGAATCATATATTATTGCCATCGCTAGTTTCTACACCAAAAATTTGGATAGGTATATCAATCATCTATACTAATATTATAAATGCGAAAGTTTGGATGGATGGATGTAAGTATGGATGGATGTATATTTGTTACTCAATCACTCCAGAACAGCTCAACGCATCTGAATAAAATTGAATTTTCCCTCCCACTTATAGGTCCGTTCTTTCAAATCAAGAGTAGGTAAATAGGCATCTTCTAGGCAAAACTTAGGCTGTATCACCAGTCAGCGCTTGCAAGCAGGTCTGATTTCCCATAGGCGCTATCCAAAAAATATGTGAGAATTTTGCTCGATAGAAATTATACACAGCGGATTGCTTCAAATTTCTGCGTTTGACACCTTTTTCAGGTTCGTAAAATAACACCCCGAATATACAAAATAACCAATTATTACCTGTCTACATGCAGTAGTATGAATGTGATGTGTTCACCAAAATTGTATCAACAACCGAAACGGATCCGCACACAAAAACTAGTTTATTTTAATCCCTTATCGTCCCGTCCAAGAATTTTGACTGATGGTCCGATCATTTTTTGCTTTGAAGCATTTAAATATCTTGGATAGATCCTTTTGAAGAAATATTTTTGACTTTTTGTGTCGTGTGATTTAGGCTTAGGATTTATTGTGTGTGGCTTCGTTCAGATTTGCTTTAGGTCGTCTAAAGTTTATGTTCCGTAGGAACTTGACTGAGTACCTACACCAAAGGTCAAGGACATATACTAGTATATGTGGTTGAACACAAATGCTTAAACAATGATTTAAATGGACAGCTCTTAACGGAGTGCCACCTCACAGAACGTTGTAAAAGGTGAGCGTTAATTTAAAAACTGTCAAATAAGTTAATCTTTGATATTTTTCTTTATACAACCGAATTAAACCCTAGCCTTAGAAATCTATGTTTGTGCTATGTTTTCCGAAGTATGAACCAAGAGCCATATGGTAATATTTTTTGGTAGGTCCTTGTTAAAAAATATATTGAAAATATATTAAACTAGCGGTTCAACTTTTGTTAGGCCAACTAGACCTGTCAAGTGTGAGACAATGTCAGATCGTCGGAAACAACCAGACTGTGGTTGTTTCCTTTATCCTAGCACGTCCCTGGTACTTAAAAAAGACAACTATACTCGTACTTAACTGATGGTTTTGAAAAACTCCTCCTCCTTGTTGGACTCTACCTGTCACTTCTGTACATAATATAATAATGATATAATAATTGTAAATGAATTATTTAAAAAGAGCAACCACTGAGTTTCTTGCTGGTTCTTCTTTGTAGGAATGGCATTCCGAACCAGTGGTAGATTCACTTGACGATTCAAAAGTACTTGTAAAAGCTTATTTGAATAAAAAAAAATTGAATTTGAATTTGAACTGTCGTGGTTTTAACCTTTGTTTCGACCCAAGGAACCCTAACGTCTATCGTAGCACTGCTTTCTACTCCAAGTCCTTTCCCATTAAAGCTGTACGTCTTCGGAACTCTCTCCCTCTATATAATAAGCAGGCAAAATCTTTGCCTATTTTTAAGAAAGCATTTTTGCCTCCTTAGTTTTGTGTATCAAATTCCTTAGATAGAAAGCTTATATCAAAATACTTATATATATATATATATATATATATCAAAATACTATATATATATATATATATATAAGTATATTATAATTGTGTATAAGTTGTGTTTATATTATATGTTTATATGTATTTTATAAGTACAGACTTGTGTATTATATATTATAATAGATTTGCTACATTTGTAAGTGTTTTATCCCTTAATTGTATTAACTACTTTGTGTACTCTGGGTCCCCTACGAGCTTCTATCATTTCTGATTTGACCACACGAAGAGATAATCCGAGCATGACTATCTATATCACCCGCTGAGTGACTCAAAGCTTTCTTATCAGGCCTCCAGTAAATGTCATCAATCATTAAAAAAATAGAGTTTTAGGGAGTTACGTAGATATCTTTCTACCAAATACATATTAATTCCTTCTAATATATTCTGTTTCAATTATATAGAGCTAGCTACTAACAAACAGACAGACTAACGCCCACGCTCAAATAATATATTCACGGACTTTGCGGTCGCCTTTATAGAACCATAAACAAGCATACCTCCTATGTAAACGTAGACAAAGAATGTTTGACTATCTTTTTTAATTAGCTTTCGTGCTATTTGTTCAGTGCCGGCTGTTGAAAGTGTAGATGAAAAACTACAAAGAGAAAGGCATATTAATTTACTAAATTTGATCCTTATAAATTGAGCACAAGATAAATTAATATTGCAATTGAGAAACCATATGTATAAAAAACCGGCCAAGTGCGAGTCGGACTCGCGCACCGAGGGTACCGTAAAAACCTGTAGTAAGTTTAAAATTATTATAAATATTTTAATTATTAAAAAAATTGTGCTTTTCGCAATTTTTACTTTATCTGTGCTTTATGACGTTCCTTCGTACCAAATTTCAAGATTCTGAGTTCACGGGAAGTACCCTGTAGGTTTTGATTCCTTTGCGAGTGTTGAAATTTTGCGGCATAAACGGCTGTATCTTTTTTTTTATTGTTACTGATTATTTATGTTGTGTACAGTAAAGAATATTTCATTAATTCATTCATTCATCTTTTGATTGCGTTGGTTTAGAAGTTTGATTTTTTCACAGCTCCAAGGTAGACCTGAGTATTTGATATGAATTTCAGCTTGATACCTCCATGCGCTCCTGAGAAGAAGGGTCTTTACAGACAGACGGACGGTCAACAAAGTGATCCTATAAGGGTTCCGTTTTTTCCTTTTGGGGTACGGAACCCTAAAAATTATCGCATGCAAATTTTTACAAAGAAATCAGAGATACCTGTACATGATAATTGTGTCTCACAAACTAGAACCTTTTTAGTTCGTTAGTTCTAGTACTTTTTGCGTTCGTTACGTTGTACGTTACGTTACGTTTTACTCTTGTCTCAAACATATGAAATAAGATTTCAAATAATGTTTTATCTAATAATTGTAAGCAAAATAACTTCATTAAGTAAGTAAGTTCAATAATTATTGGTTGTTATCTTATAAATAATTATATTATTTTTCAAAGGAAATATTATTTAAATGATGGGACAGCTAGAAGAATCACATCCATTTGATCATCTACTCAACTTAGTTCAACCTCATCAAACATCAAGGTATTACTTTTATCTTTTACACATACTCGAAAGGCGACAAGGAATCGCGTAAACCATGATACACCTACATAATACCCTGTAAAGTCCTAAGCAGAAGTTTGTTCTATAAAGCATAATTTGAAGGGGTTACAAATAAGATTACGAGTGTAATAAAGAAAAAAAGGACCACCAGTGACATACGTGACAAAACATACAGGATGTTTTTATTTGCCAAGTATTTCTTACTCATAAGTCATAATAATCGTTTGTCAAACGGATAATTCGACCTATTAGATTGCCAGCACGTCGAAAAGTATGTATGAACTCCTTCAACAGTTCGAGTGATACGTTTTAAGTTTTTACGTTTTCCGTTTTATCAAATGATTTTCTTATATCTGTCACCGTAAGATTGTAAAAACCGTTAGATTATAATCTAACTCGCGAAATTCTAAACTGTCGAAAGATTAGAATTTAACGCATTATTTTCGGGTAGATTGTAATCTGATAGGTATTTAAACCCGAGAAAACCTAAGTGCCTACTACTGGTTATTTATGTCGAACCCTAACCTAACCTACAAGAAAGAGACAAGAAAACGTAAATAAAATGAATATTTCAAAAATTGACACTCAGAAAATTGAACAGTTTAGAATCTTTCGACAGTTTAGAATTTCGCGAGTTAGATTATAATCTAACGGTTTTTACAATCTTACGGTGACATATCGATACGATTTTCTTAAACAAACCACGCAGACGAAGTCGCGGGCATTCGCTAGTAATAAATAATAAATACGTAACTAGTAGTTAGACGTAGTTCAAGATACGAATGTTAAAACATTCGAATAGTTTGAGTAACTTAGATAAGTCGTTCAATTATTTAACTATTATCAAGTAATTATCATGAAAGTGCCTATTAAACTGTACACAATATCGTTTGTCACAACGAAAATATGCGATTTGTTTTTTGTTTGATTCTATTTAATAATAACTTCTACTATTGTTTTAAGACACCCTTAATACGAATGGAATTATTATCTTGAAACAAAGTAGGTAACAAGCTAAAACAACACAAACAATACACCCTGTACACACGCTCAGAGTAAACACAGGGTATTTGCCTTTCGACGTGTGACATTCGTAGGCAAATAGTCATCCCGACCGTCCCAAATCACATCGGTACTAATTTTTATTTAAAACAAAGCAAAATAACACTTTCCTTCCAAAACTCACACCATACATACCGGAGGTTTTTGTTAGAAATAAATAAATATTTTAATCATTCAGTATCATTCATTATTAAGTTGAAGCGGTGATGACCACTGGCTAGTGGTTAAGACACCCAACCGCCTGAAGTCTGCAAATCGGCACTTGGCCAGCGTTGTGGACTATTCTTGGAGAGTGACATAGGCTACTTTTTATACGACTGCCTGAAAAAAGGAGTATATTGTTTTCAGGGTTCATGTATGTATGTATGTGAGTTTGTATATTCCACCATAACTTCTATACGCCTGAACCGATTTTGATAAATGAGGTATCGTTAGAATCCCTAGCTTATTTCGGGTGACATAGGCTAGTAAAATTTTCAAAAAAATTGATGGGGTGACCATGGTCCCGCATTAAAGACTAAAGTTGAAAAAAAATATTCGAAAATAAGATTAATTATATAATCATCATCTAGAAAATGATGAGTAGATTCCAAAAATATATAACACTATAGTTCAATATCCAGTGATTCACAAAAAATATCATTTAATAAAAATGTGCGAGTAAGATTCTAATTTGACTAGATTGATTTAGATTTTTAACTTTCGCAGTCCTTTTTTTGGCAGGGCAGTCGTATTTTTTAAGTTCTTTAATTATGACTTGTTATTACGGAAAATTAAGGAGCTCCCGCGGGATTCGAAAAAATCTGAACCACGCGGATGAAGTCGCGGGCATCAGCTAGTCATTATTATAATTTTCAATTTGTGTTCACTAATCGCAGTGCAGCGCGCTCTAAACGCTTTTAAATTCGAGCTTTCGCTTGCACTTAAAAAATTAAAAATTACTTTAGACAAATCAAATCCGCATTTTTAATTTATTTTAGCATTTTCACTAAGTGATTTGATATGTGACCAGCACTTAACTAAGGCACGTCAAATCACTGGACCTCCCGGTGTATATTGTGGGTGGACAAAGAATAAATATGCCAGTAAGAGTGAAAGGACCACATCTCATAAGTT
Source organism: Erebia palarica (assembly GCA_964035005.1). Lineage (NCBI taxonomy): Eukaryota > Metazoa > Arthropoda > Insecta > Lepidoptera > Nymphalidae > Erebia > Erebia palarica. The sequence goes on from OZ035987.1 coordinate 33,254,532, forward strand.
TGACCCTAAGACAAGGGCTTTCCTAATTCAGAGGTCAGGATTTCAATGTATTGTGCAGTATTGAGTTTTTTTTATTTATTATTTGTCCAAAAATAATGATGTGTTCATTATTTTTATACGTCACCATCTTCTATCTAGAAACTATAAACGCTTAAGAAGATTTTGTTGATGACAAATAAATAAAAGGATAATGTCTAACAAAAAAATTCTACCTAGTTTTTTGCGCACAGTACTTAGAATTTCTTATATTTCAGGAAAGCATTCATAATTTTATTACAAAAAAATATAGAAATATGGACGTAATAAAAAGATTCCTTGTTTTGTGGACGTAGGCATAGCAACATCGAAAATCTGGGGCGTCTCTTTGTTTATTTTTTTACTCCTTGACAGTACTTTACTCCATTTATCGAGAGGCTTAAAGAGGGTGATAAGGGGCATGATTCGTAAAGGTTTTATTTTCCAAAATGTATGCATTAAGCTGTATCCTAGAGGACTGAGGAGGCGGCGTTGGGGTTCGTTTTGAAATATTTTATCCATATTTCGGTACTTATGTAAGAAATGTGAAAGTATGTCTGTCTGTGAGCTTTTCACAGCCCATTCACTTTACCGTCTTGACAAAATTTATAACATATATTTCGGAGCTCTATGTTAACCATATTTATTTAGGAATTGTTTTTATTCCAGAAAACTTAAGAATTTCAACGGGATTTTGAAAACACCTATCATATTATCCATACTAAACATGAAAGTGTGTCTGTGTGTATCTGCTACGCTTTCACGGCCTATCTATTACACCGATTTTGACAAAATCGGATACAGAGATAGGTTGTCTCCCGGAGAATTACATAGGCTACATCTCGTTCGTTGTTAACTTGTATGCTATGTCTTGTATCGCAGAAAATCAAAGGTACCCAATAATTTTTTTCAAACTTTATTCACGCGGACAAAGTCAGGGTATTTTCTACTTTATCATAATTATGAATGTACTAGACACAATAGAGTATAATGTGAAGTAGGACGAAGTCGTGGGCATCAGCTAGTTATTATTGCTAAAAAATAATACGGAACCAAATTTATAAAACGTGATCACACTTAGTCTAATTCCTGGCATAATCGGTCAAACCCCTAAGTGCGTTCGGTGAGGACAGCAGTTTTATTATTACCTCCTAAACTATGCTCTTATCACGGCAGTATGTCTGTCTGTCACCTCCGGAAAGTATGTTAAACGTGCGTTTTAAAGTCGTAAACTTGTAAACATACCTTTTTAGTAATTAATCAAAATTCCTTTTGTTTTTTCAACCTGACTTGGTCTGGATTAATTTTAAAATTTACAACAGTTACCAACCAACTTAAGTAACCCTTGATCTCTGTTTCATAATACTTATTGCTGTGGGTCAATTATTTTTTCCATTAAAAAGGTACGGGTTTTCTTAGTATAATTAATCGGTGAGTTCCCAAATCCTTCCCTAACTTACCCCGGGATTCCGTCACTTACATTATATGTTTTGCTATTATTAAGAAATACTAGCTAATGCCCACGACATCATCCGCATGGTTTAAGTTTTTTTTATTCCCGCGGGAATTCCTTAATTCCTTTCCCCTTTCCTTTCTGAGATAAAGAAGCCTATGTCATTCTGAAGGTCCTCAACTATAATCATGCTAAAAATCACGTCGATCCGTTGCTCCGTTCCGGCGTGATTGAAGGACAAACCAACAAACACACTTTCGCATTTATAATAAGAGCGAGCGTCAGCTAAACGACTCCTCAAAGGAAACTGAAAGGGTAAATTCAGCAGAATTCAGTCACCAATGGAAAACTGGGAGCAGTTACCAACTTAGGTCAACCCAGCTCAAAGGTAGGGTTATTTTGCGACTTCGAATTCGCAAAATAACCCTATATTTTGCGTATTCGATCGTGGCAACATTAACTACCATTTAGAATTGGGTATTTGATCTATTTTTAGTGATGATTAAATAATGGATCTCCCAAAAGTCGTAATATCCACGTCCGCTGCTAGCATTGTGTTGGATAACTATTTTGAACTATCAATTGAGGTAAAAAAAGTGCGTCGAACTTTGATGACGTCACAATTCAAAATTTTCATACATAATCCCATACTATGCAGGCGTTTTGATGTTTGAAAAAAAGTTGTTGGTTTGACTAGTTGTCAATTGATGGAGCGCCAATTGTCAAGCGCTTGAAAAATCGAATTAGAGGTGTTAAACTATCGCTAAACGGTTAAAGGCTTAACGGTTGAAAATTGTAGTAAAAAAAAAATGTTTCTAGTGTTAACCGTAGTTAGTTAACCGTTTAACAAACGGTAGTAAAAAAAAACAATGTTTATTTTCACTCGCTAGTACACAGGAGTGGAGATTTTTTACTACCGTTTTCAACCGTTAACCGTTTAGCGATAGTTTAACACCTCTAGATCGAATGTGAAGAAAATCTCCCACTCACTCTGATATCCAATGTCGCAACAAGGTACCTAACTGTGCCTCAATGTTAAACTACATAGCAGATATATAGTTTTCTTTTTATCCACTACAAGTTAGCCCTTGACTGCGATCTCACCTGATGGTAAGTGATAATGCAGTAGGATGGTAGCGGGCTAACCTGTTAGGGGCATGACAGTTATATTAAACCCATACCCCTATTCGGTTTCTACACGGCATCGTACCGGAACGCTAAATCGCTTGGCGGTACGTCTTTGTCAGTAGGGTGGTATCTAGCCACGGCCAAAGCTTCCCACCAGGTCAGACCAGAGAAAATTATAAATTCCCAAATGTACCCTGCCGGAGATCGAACCAGGGACCTCCGCACGTTAAGACAACAGCGCTCAACACTGCGCCACGGAGGTCGTCAAATATAGGTATATAACTCAAAACTTATCACGCAAAAGAAATGATAAATTGAATTTTAGCTTGAGGCTTTGTGCACAATAATCGTTTAGCAGATGCCCTATTTTATTTTAAAGAAAAAAAACCCAGCTTTGAAATCCCGGTGTTACATTTATCCCATTTTTGGCACAATAATAATAAATCTTGCTTTGGTTAATTTGAAAGAAAAAGTACTATTCATTCAAAATTGTATACGCGTATTAGATTTCGGGATGCGCGAATACTTACGGGAAGGTCCTTCCATTGTTAGAAAAAAAGCTATTCTCTGTGGATTAGCGTTTTCAATAGAACACAACACTTCGAAAATCGAAGCTCGAATTTCTGCTGCCATTTTTATCAGCTACAAAGGTATTTCTAATAATATTCGAAACTTTACACATCTGGGTGTAAAAAAAAGTCTATCAAGTTACTTAAATAAAATTATGATATTATAAAATTCGAAAGAAGTTTTATTTAGAACTAGATTATGCCCGCAGCTTGGATTAAGATTTGTGATTCCCGCGGGAACTCCTTAATTTTTCAGGATAAAAAGTAGCCTATGTCCTTTCCCGGGATAAAACCTATCCCTGTACCAAATTTTATCAAAATCGGTTGAACAGGTGGGCAGTGAAAGCGTAGCAGGCAGATAGACAGACAGACACACTTTCGCATTTATAATATTTGTATGGAGTATGGATTAAACGAGAATTATTTACTTATTTTATAAGCGGAGTAAGCTTTTGGTTTTTTCAAAAATACATAACAAAAGATAAATAATTTAAAAATACCAAGATATTTCAATTTTAAACGACAATCTTATAATATCTATGGAATGGCTTTGAAAACTCAAAAACAAAGCAGTAAATAAAAAAATTAAAGTTATTCAAATCTATGCGATATCAGAAAACATAGCTTAACTATGTTTTGAAATGTTATTAAATTTTTACGCTTGTAAACCGATAAATTACCTCAAATCAAATTAATCAATTAAATTAAACCAGACCCTATATTGATTTAAATCACTTCATATTAACACGTTAAAGGCTAGGGGAAATAGACGGTCAACGACTAAAGCGTAATCGCTGGAGCTGTCAAAACTACGGCTTTGGCGCGTAAATCAAGCAATATGGCGGCCATGCTGACAAATGGCGCGTCACGGAGTTACGAAACATTAAAAAACTCATTTCAGTTACCTATTGAGGTGATCTAAGCATTAAGGGATTGCAGCTGTTTCTAAGGAGGCTGTATAGGACCGGGCCTTAGCACTGCGCCATGGAGGTTGTCAAAGGCATCTATTAGTCATATGATACTCAAACTATTATTTCTGCAAATACCCACAAAAGTTTAGTAAAACGTATAAGGCCACCAGACAAAGCCACGTATAAAAACTAGTCAAGTAAGTTAAATAGTCATCATATATCAATAATAATTCATAATATAGTTTTTAAGTTCATTCAGTCAAATAAGCGTATCCAAAATATTCGACCATCTTACTGGGGCGTCTGTAGTTATTGCGAAATTATTCAAATTTGGTATTTAATTTATTGTTCAATTCAATGTGTGTGTCTGTATGTATAAATATGTGTTATGGAAAACGCACAATAAATTCGTCTAAATTATACTCTCCTAAAATTTGAGGATGGCTTTATGCAAGAAGAAAATCGAATTCATGAATACGCGAAAAAAACTTATTTTTTAAAGTTCAAGCAGACGTAAAAGAGCACTGTCAAACGTAGAGTTAATAAACATTAGGATTAAATATAACATACACGCCTGAAAGGGTACTTTTATGAAACTTTATTTTGTCAATACCAGTAGGTATTTTGTCACTTTTGTAAACATTAGGAAAATAAGGAATTTGTAATATTAACAAGCATTATTATTCTATATTTAAGTACAAATTGTTATCGTTTTTTAAGTTTCTCATGCCAGTGAACTTTTGTGTTTTTGGGGAAACAAGCTTTTTAACTGAGCTTCCGTTCGGTTGGGATGTTGGTGTCAGGTGGGGTTTGAACTTTAAAGTTCCCTACCCGTGAGTTAATCATCACTTTGTACATTGACCATACCCTAATCTAAAAGCTAGATCGGTAGCTGACTTTGAAGAAATGTAAAATTTCACCTCCTGAAAGGAAGCGATCGCTCTGTGACCAATGGCCACTGGCCATAAGAATACAATAAATATAAAACATGCCAGTGTTCTGTACGCTGTTTCGCCCTCTTTGGACTTTTAAAAACTTTGCGCTATTCCTTGTCTATATAATAAAAGGAAGCTTGAAACTTTCCAAGTCCAAGGGTGTGGGCTAGGCGATGATGAGTGAGTCAGTAAGTGTGTCAGTATTATTCTGTTATACTGTGTGAAATTCCTAGTTATTGTTCAATTTGGTTTATACTTATCCACATGACATTTAAACAAAAAAATATTTGCATTCGTAAATAAAATATTGTGTAAGTATCCGATCCAGTGGGTTTTGGGAGGTTATTTATGGCCGTATTTAGCCATAGGTGAAAAAAAACTATATCAATACCATTACAGTTCGCGATGGTTTTATACTATTTCATACTGCGATACTGCTTGCTTTTACAATGATTATTTAGTTTGAACTTCCACCCACCTACCACCACTACAGCCCCTTAATGTCCCACTGCTGGGCACAGTCCACCACTTTCAGAGGAGAGAGGGAATTAGAGCTTAGACCCACCACGCTGCTCCAATGCGGGTTGGCGGGCTTTACCGACTATTATCATGTTCGTGATAATAACCGGGACCGAAGGCTTAACGTGCTCACCGAGGCACGGGGGTGAAACATCACCAACTTCCTAACTCCGGGCCAGTACTCAGAATTTCTAGTCGGAAAAACCCAATACCTAATTATGGCCCGACCCGGGACTCGAACCCGGGACCTCGTCAGCCGCAGTCGAACATGCTGACCACTAGAACAACTTACGTAACTACGCTTTTTATCCGGGTCTTACGAGTATGTAGACATATTTATGTAATAAACGGATTACTTTTAGCAGTAGTAGTTGGTGGTAAGTTGGTGGTAACCCACCCGGATGGGTTAAGGTAGGTAAGATAAGCCATCAGGTGATTTAGGTAACAATTAATTCTGGCTACTTATTCCTTATATATTTTAAACATACTTTTCACATAATTTTCATAAGTATAAACATCAAGAACCATTACAATCAAAACTCTGACAGAATGGTCTCGTTTCTTTCTCGGACTTTCTTTCTTTTCTATTCTCTTCTTTTTTGTCTTCTAATTAAACCTAGATAAAACATGACTACATAATGTAAATGGATAGGATGCATGATAAGCTACCTATAACCTAGGTAAAAAAGTCTTTTTTTTAACTTACAAACAGATTATTTTAACTGTTTTTATACCTATTTATAAAATGTAGTTAAAAATTGCTACACTAATTTGTGCAAAACATACATTCTAAAGTGAAATAAAATTAGTGACAAGCTATTTTAATAAAATTATAAATTTAAAACCAGTCGCCAATATATTATTACCTATTATTTTAAATATATCTTCTTCGCAAAAAGTTTCTAATGAACGATGTATAATTTAATACTCATAATACCTAATTCAGTAGATGTTTATGTACATCATAGCCATAGGAGGTTTTTCATACAGTCGGTCGACAAGAAGTATAGCTCTTAACAGAGTAATCCTGTAGAATAACAGAAGCAAGACAAATGATTCTCCGTACGGCAGAAGTCGGCAGAACAAACTTTAATTGTTTTACTTAGTATGGAATCAGCTGTTGTTTGTACATACCAATCTCAGGGAAGACACGGACGTAAAGCCGATTCGTTATCGTCCGCAAATATCAAAGGCTTCGTTTCACTGTACTATATTATTTACACTGTGTTTGTGTCATAGAGGTGGATCAGGAACAGGATCAAACCGTGAGATCAAAGATGGGTATCACACGTAATATCTCCTTAGATCAAAAATTATCAACCATATAATATTAATTTTTCAAATATTATTCTAATCTAAGTAGGTATTAATCTTATCTTATCTTACTAATATTATAAATGCGAAAGTTTGGATGGATGTATGGATGTTTTTACTCAATCACGCCCCAGCGGCTGAACGGATCTGGCTGAAATTTGGTACAGAGATAGATTATAGTCTGGAATAGCACATAGGCTTTTTATCCTGGAAAATTGAAGAGTTCCTATGGGAACCAAAAAACCTCAACCCACGCAGACGAAGTCGCGGGCATTCGCTAGTCCATACTATATTTAATATAAGTATTATTTATATATTAATAATATAAATTTGAAATTGTTTTTCAAACACCGGAATATATCAGTTTTTCTGACGATAGATTACTAATCAGTAGTATGTAGAGGTAAGCGTATTAGATGAACTGTATCAAATAACTATTTTTAGGTCCATCCAATCAACGTAAGGCGATTCAGACTTATATTGTGACAAGGTCAGATTGTTTAAGTCATACACCATGCTTTAAATTTGCCCTGAACTCGTCTGGCGTGGCTTTAGGGTAGCGGCAGGTTGGCGGAAGTTGCCAGGATATAACAAAATATAAAAAATTATATATCATTATACTACAGTTTTATTTTACTCATTTGATGTCCTCACGCACGGTTTATGTGGACATCGTGTTAACTGCTAATACTGTCGTTAGCAAAAATATATTTAGGTAGGTAGGAAACTAAACAGACAGATCTTAATGATGTCGTCGTCTTTCCGTAAAGAACATAATGAAATTAATGGCACATTGACAGGTGTACAATTTTACACCTGTTATGTTTTTTTATTTAAATGATTCTTTAAATAAGTACAACTGAATGAACAATTTTATTTAAAAAAAATATTCAAAATCTGCAATTATTTGACAAATTATTTTGTTTAAAAAAAACTACATGCCCTAATTAAAATACAGTCGCCTAATTCTATCTTCAATAAAATAATAAATAATTATTTATCTCTAGCATTTCGCGTAAAGGACAAATTGTCGAATAAAATTAACACATGTACCACGTAATTTGCATTTTTATTGCGTTGCTGGCAAATATGTCTTTTGACTTGATCAATTAAGTTTTTTTCATTAACTATTTAATTAAACAAAAATACCTAAGTTTACCTACTTAGCAATGTTTCTAGTAATGCCCAAAAGCACCATACATTTATATTTATATATTATATATATTTCTAATATTATAAAGAGGTAAAGTTTGTGAGGTTGTAGTGGGTAATCTCTGGATCTACTGAACCGATTTTATAAATTCTGGTACCAATGGAAAGCCACATTGTTTGTGACTGTCGTAGGGTATATATTAACCCGTTTTTTTAAAATTAAATTTTAAAACAATGCCATTCATAGTACCGACCTAGAACCTAGACCTCCGATCGCTATATCGGAGGAAAAAAGGAAGGAACACATTTTAAAAAACCCCGAAAAATTAAGGAGTTCCTGTAAGGAGTCCCGAATTTAAGAAACTTATTTTACGCGAACGAAGACGCCGGGTAACGTTTGACTACAACCACCTACACCTGTACTTACTTACATACCTATTCTGTGGTTTAACCCAAGAGTAAATTTGAAACATTGCCAAAAGTAATTCTGTCAAAGTAGAAGCTAACTCTGCGTTAAAAGGATTAACCCGGCTTTTCTGCAAGTGGCCCTTAATCAATTATATTTATGTAAGAAGTGACATAAACGAATAGTTTCCTCCTATAGTTAGCTCCTCAGCCTATTTTGAACAAACACTATTTAATAAGAAGGGTTAACCGCAAAAACAACTTTGTGTCTAGTAACAATAAATTCTTGCGTTCGGCATAAAGAAAGAAATTTTAATAAAACTCTAACATACTTTTTGACACACCACCAGACAATATTTATTTTAGCGCTGATTTTACATAATAATGTTTAAGAATAGTAATGAATGCTTGAACAAGTCATAATTAAAAAAATTAAAAACAAGACTGCCCTGCCAAAAACGAACTAAAAAGTTAAAAATACTAAATTAATCTAGTTTAATTAGAATCTTATTCACATTTTTATTAGATGAATCATTGGATATTGAACTATAATGTTATATATTTTTGGAATCTACTCATCATTTTCTAGATGATGATTATATAGTTAATCTTATTTTCGAATTATTTTTTTCAAATTTAGTCTTCAATGCGGGACCATGGTCACACGATCATTTTTTTTTTATTTTACTAGCCTATGTCACCCGGAATAAGCTGGGGATTCTAACGATACCTCATTATCAAAATCGCTTCAGGTAGGTTCGTATAGAAGATATGGTGGAATATACAAACTCACATACATACATACATGAACCCTGAAAACAATATACTCCTTTTTTCAGGCAGTCGTATAAAAATAAAATATCTATATATACCATTTGAAATGACACAGATAAAGTGTATTCGACGAAAAATCTGGAATATTGTACGTTTTAAAACAACAATTCATTTTAGTCTTTAGCTTCTAGCTTATAGCTAAGAAAACTCTTACCTATTGCCTGAGACTCTGCTTGAAATCTCACCTTAAAATCTAGTCTAGGCCACTAAAGCTTCAAGGGCAATAATAGTACATAATATTATTAACATAATAAACCCGCTGAGTGCATTTATAACAAGTGATTTCTGTTAGGTCTATGGCTTTAATTAATTAATCAAAATAAATAATGGTTGTTTGTGTGAGCTGTCTAGGAGGATGAAGTTGATTTGATACTTGATAGAGTCTTTTTCATTTCATTTATTTGTTCCAAAAATCATCACAATAATTTCGGCTAAAACTAGTGGGGCAGTGGTTTCCACACTAGGATTCCCTGTATCGTTTTTACTATTTTACTACTACATATTACTATTTTACGTTTTTTATGGACAAAACTAATACTTACATGAAGGTTTACAACATTATAGAACGATGATTATTTAACTTAATTACGCAATTTGTTTTCATAACATGCAAAAGCAAACAAGAAGGAATGAGGAACACTCAACAAAAAATTCTATAAATAAATTAATGTTAATATTCTTACATTTTAAATACATAATTATTTATACTTATGATTCTTACAATCTAAAATGGGGTAAAAACAAAAAAGATAAGAGCAATAATAGTGTCTTAAAGTGAAATAAACAAAAACTTAATAAGAATTTAACATACCGAACCCTTTTCGCACCCTTATAAAAAATAAAAACCACACGTCAAAATGAAAAAAGAAACTTCAATATTGCCACAAACCAGCGCCTTAGTGCGAAAAACAAACAAAGCATCAAAACGGACGTATCACGCTATGCTGTCAAATTATTGAGGCGAACACAATGTTACGGTATGAGATGATACACACAAATAAACATACAAAAACTAACCGCGCCTTCCTCTGTTATTGAAACGTTTAACTTACCATATTTTAACTAGCTTTATTTGCTTTAGAAGTTTATCTTTTTCTCGAATTGAATTTGATAAAATTGGTATTTATTCAGCTGCGAAAGACGAGTGGCGTGAGACGTTTAGATGCTGGAGTTTTACTTGTTGATTGTGTAATTTAAGTAACGTTCTCCGTCTCTTTCTGCATTATATTTCTCATTGCTGAGGGTCATGACCTTTAACGGTAATCTCAAGCGTAGTGGCTTTCCTCTTGTGATGGAAGACTTAGCTTTTTTTGCAAATTAACTAGTGCTTTTGAATCGTCAAGGCACAAAACAATCGTCAAGACAAAAGCCAGTATCCTTACCAGAGGCCTAATTTTCTAAGCAAATCGTAATCATTTGACAGTTTAAAACGTATTACTCGAACTGTTTAAAGAGTTCATACATGCTTTTTGATGTGCAGACATCTATGAACTCCTTAAACAGGTCGAATTATATGTTTGACAAACGTTTACGATTACGATTTTCATAAACAATCGGGCAGGAGTGGCGTTAAGTCATAGAGGTATAAAAAAACTGCTTACCCATGGTTTGATTATACAATTTTTATTTTTCATTATGACCGGACAGTAATTACTCAATTAGATTCTTCCTACATGCCTTATGAAACTTTGAAAGTACTCCAAACCATGTGTACCCCACTACCATCCAGACACGGACTTGCATCAACGTTCGTTACCCTGGCTAATCGACTAATAATCATTAATTTGCGCTGTTGCAACTATGGTCGGTCACGTACCCTAATGTTTATCCTATGTTTATATGCCTAACAAGTTAGCCCACTACCATCTTAGATCACTTACCATCAGGTGAGATCGCAGTCAAGGGCTAACTTGTAATGGATTTAAAAAAATGTCAATAAACTAATAGACAGCTGGTTCAATCGTGGTGCTTATAAATTAGGCAGTAACATTCCTCTGTGCCTCCAAAGGCACGTTAAGCCATCGAACCCGGTTATTATTAGTAGATAACATAATAATTATTATGGTGATACGTATCATTAGCTCTACCTACTTACTACTACGAACATCAGTATAAATTACATACATGACAAATTATTCTAATCCCTTGTAAGCTGTAAATGCAGTGCCTATGTTCTTAGAGGATTATAAATTTCAACGTTTGCATAGCGGATATCCTACCCTCTGGTTACGCTTATTACGTAAGTCTTCGGCCTTCTTTTCGGGGTTCTAAATTCGAATCGTACCAGTTATTTCTAAGTCTTCGGCCTTCTTTTCGGGATTAAATTCGAATCGTACCATTTATTTCATAATGTTAACTGCTGTTTATTATAAGCAACTAGATGATGCCCGCGACTTCTTCCGCATTGTTTAAGTTTTGTTTATTCCCGCGGGGACTCCTACATTTTCCTTAAAAGTAGTCTATGCCCTTCCCTGGGATACAACCCATAATCGTCTAACCTATGTAGTGTGTACTAAATTTCATCAAAATCGGTTAAAAAGTTGGGTCGTTAAAGCGTAGCAGACAGACAGACACTTAGCATGGATTGGGTATCACTTGCTTCAAAAGTGGTAGAAAATATCGTGCATGCATTAGAGTTTTCCATTTTACTTCCAAATAAATGTGTGAAATCTACCAATACGCACTTGGTAAGGGTTGCATGGACTAGGATTGAAATAAGAACATTTGTGTTTTAGTAATGACATCATTTTGAATTGAAGTAATAATAGGTATAATCTTAAGAGTCTAGGCAACTACTTGCATATTTTATGAAAACCCGGAACTAAGGTCGAATAAATAAAGATTTGTGAGGCTTAAAATCAGCTTAAGTGCGAATCTATATAATTCCAAGCTATTTTTTAACCTCTTCTGCCCAAATTTAAGACACATTTTCCTGTGTAGCGAATCTAATATAATTTTAAGAAGTGATAAATATTTGACAGTCTAGACGATATTGTTATGTAAATTATATGCAAGTACAGTCAGTATCAAATATTATTGATGGGGTGATAAACTTGCTTCTATATTAAAATGATGAGTCATCAATTTTGTCGTCTTTAACTTTTATTCAACATATCATCTAAACTAAAATACAGAAGCTTTCAATATATTTACCAAAATTTAAATTTTTGGGCACTTTTCTCAATTGTGGTAAAAGCTCAGCGTGTCCTAAGCTATAAGTATAATAAGATAAATATTAAAAGGAATCGAAATTATTTAATTTTTAATGAGCTTCAGTATTTTTAACAGAACTTCACAATGATGTCAATAGATGGCGCTCTGTAAAAGTTTATTCGTTTCTCCAATAACTCTTTAGCTCTTTTGCTCTAATGTTAAAAGTTTACTATTACAAAAACTATCTTAATTATGGATACCCCGAGGTCTCAGTTCGGGGCGAACCACTGGTTATTTTTGTAGATACTAGATAGTTTCCTCTATATCATCCATCAAGAAAAAGAAGACAAAAGAGACGAGGTCCGTTTTAAAAAAAAATTTAAACCTCCAATTTCTCACTACCATAACTGTCCCACTGCCTAAGTTGTTGGAAATATAATTTTTTCTCAAAAACTATCGATTCTAAAAAACATAATATAATATATATATATATATTGTTAATAAATAAAAATTACATGTTACTTTAAATTTCCCTTTAAAATTTAAAGTAACATGTAACAAAATAATGAAAAATTAAACAAATGCAAGATACTAAAGTCTGTCCCACGAAGTTTTCCTAATTTACTTACAAGGTATGACCATGATGTCATTAATATTTAATACTTCTTATTGTAACAGAATAAGTGCATACTGCATTTTTAGTTCTACGTTAAGGTGTACCTAAACAGAATAATTAAATTAGAGCTATTGATAAATGCGAAAGATTTATATTTATCTGTGTATAACTGTGAGCCCGTTATTTGTTTTCTATCAACCACATAAATCTCAGAAATACTTAGTCGTTATATAATTTATCTCTATCCAGATTATAATCTATCTCTGAGCCAAATTTCATCCAGATCTGTTGAGCTGTTATGCTGTGATTGATTAACAAACATCCAACCAAACATTCGCATTTATGATATGTACTCGTATACTTCTAGAAATCAAATTCATTTTTAACCTACTAGTAAGTCGGCGAGGTATCCAGACTTTCCCTCTCTCGCACATTGTAACATTTTTTAAAATTTTACATGTTGCCCGCAACTTCGTCCGCGTTGACTAAGGGGGTTGATTTAATTTTCCGGGATAAAAAGTTGTCCATTATCTTCCCCGGGATGCAAGGTCTATCTGATTCCCGCGGGAACTCTTTAATTCACCGGGATAAAAAGTAGCCTATGTCGTTCCCCGGGATACAACCTACCCCTGTTCATACAACCAACAGCCCAAATAACAAATTTGAAATTTCGAGAGAACTGAGGCAGAAATTTTCGATTTTCGAAAATTCCTTTCAAATTCCACCCCCAAGCATGTTAAATAGGTGGTTCAACACACTTGATCCATGACACTCTGTAAAAAATTAAGAATTTTATGTTACCCAGTTTTTTGAAATTTCTTTTTTCAAGAACCTAAATCCATGCGGACAAAGCCGCGCGTAAACGCTAGTTTAAATAATATGTTAAAATTAAAATTAAAGTATATATTATCACTACAGCCCATTAACGTCCCACTGCTGGGCACAGGCCTCCACTCTCATAGGAGAGAGGGGAATTAGAGCTTAGACCCACCACGCTGCTCCAATGCGGGTTGGCGGGCTTTAACGACTATTATCATGTTAGTGATAATAACCGGGACCGACGGCTTAACGTGCTCTCCGAGGCACGGGGGTGAAACACCGCCAACTTCCTAACTTCGGGCTAGTACTGGGAATTTTTAATGCGAAAAACCCGATACTTAATTATGGCCCGACCCGGGACTCGAACCCGAGACCTCGTCGGCCGCAGTCAAACATGCTAACCACTAGACCAACGAGGCAGTTTATATTATAATTACTATATGTATATATTATAGTTACTTATAATTAATAGACCTGCTAGACGTAATAGGTACGTAACATCAGAACCTACCTACGTTATAAAATGTCTAATGCAAACTTTGTAATAATTTTATTATGGTCGATAACCCGTTTCACGCCGCTGAATAGCTATAATATACTGTCATTTTTTGGTCTAGACTAGACTAACAAGCGTGGTAGATATCCTATTCTTTATGATGGGTAATAAATACGGTGTCATCGGAGCTAATAATAAAGATACTATGTTTTAGCACGGTTTTATCCATGTCTACCTAAGATACTATGATTATTATATGTCTCTGCTTGTATTTTATTCCTCACTAGTTAAAGTTCACTAATTTTCCGGGATAAAAAGTAGTATATGTGTTATTCCAGACTATAATCTATCTCTGCGCCTTTTATCCAGATCCGTTAAGCCGTTCTGGCGTGATTGAGTAACAAAGATCCATCCATCCATCCATACATCCAAACTTTCGCTTTTATAATATTAGTATAGAATTATAGATATAGATATCATTAAGAAAATTGTGAGGGTTAATGTCTTTCGCACAAAATACGAGGCCTATATGTTAATTGAAAAATTATGAAAAGCGTGAATTAATGAGGATATTTTATAACCCGACCGCTCAATAAAAGCAGTGTAATATTTTCAGGTAATTCAAGCATGTACCTATGTTTCTTTCCATCAAACTTCTAAATTCCGGAACTGATTTGGATCTATGGGGTATCGTTAGAATCCTTACATCATACTGAGTAACACTGGCTATATATTTTTTTTAACCAATTTGGCAGTGCACTCGTATTTTTTTAATTCTTGAAATTACCTATGTTCATGCAATTTAATATAAAATATAGGATACATAACGCAAACAGTTAAGTCATCAAAAAACAATATAACTTAGGTGAATAAATTCATTTTAATTAATTCTTTTTTATTTTAATTTAACTATTGTTTTCGAGACGCAGACGACGCTAATTTTTGCCAACATTTAACATAAATATTAGTTATTTATTATGCAAGCTTTGGCACTTCTTATCTGGTCTTGAATCAAAAAGATGGAATATTAAATAACAACGATCAGAAATGAAATTAGATTAGAAAAATTATTGATTGCTCTAACTTTGATGAATTTTAGATAAGTAGGTATGCTAAAATAGCACCTTATAATTGATAATAATATCAGCCAATATTATTAATAAGAACATCCCACCTATGCTTAATTATTAAGTAGCTATTAAAAAGCGACAGAGCTCCTTTACTGATGTTGTTAGCGAAATTGCACGAAAAAACTAAAATCTACTAGTCACAAGCTGGCCAGTCCATGGTTTGTGTTAACCCCAAAAAGGAACACGAAAAGATCGAGCGGTAGAACAAATCAATTACCGTTATTTAGTCAGGGTTTTTTTCTCATTCATGTGTTACAAATCGCATACATTTGAGGGACTCATTACATTTGTCAGCTTCTCTCCGCAATTATCGTAATACAAACGTACTCTTATTACCAGCCTGTATTTTAAAACATTTTCCATGAAATGAAATTAATATCTAAGTATCTAACCTTTTTATTTTCCCATTGAAAATAGCCGTCCAGTTCAGTTTTTAGATTAATGCTTGTGAAATCGCCTTTCTACCATTTCAACAATACGCTCGGTCTAACAGACAACCGAATTGTTTGGGTTCGATAACCATAATAATATAAGTCAGGCAGTTAATATGAAATCATAGATAGTCGCAATATCCTAACGACATAACTAAAAAAGACGATGGTGATCTAAACAAATTTTGGCGTTTAATGATTGGATAACTTATTGCGAGATAATGTGAACACTCCCCACAGAGATTACATACATTTTAATTCATTGTAAAGGAAATAAGAAATAAGAAATTCGGAAAGAAATACTCAAAATGTGTGATTCGTTACCTTTTGAATTCGTAACGCCTTGTTTGAGGAATTGGGTTCCTTTTGAACTGTGTAATTTTACAGCTGGCCCTAGTAAGCAGATTTTGAAATAACTTTTTTTATTTAACACAATTTTGAACCATTTAAAATGGTGTTTAACTTTTTTTTTACGCCACTACAAGTAAGCCCTGGACTGCAATCTCACCTGATGGTAAGTGGTGACGCAGCCTAAGATGGTAGCGGGCTAACCTGTTAGGGGTATGGCAGTTATATTAAACCCATACCCCTAGTCGGTTTCTACACGGCATCGTACCGGAACGCTAAATCGCTAGGCTCTTTTGCTGTAGGGTGGTAAATGGTTAAAAATTTAGACTTCTCACTGCTTCTGCCGTACATATATTCAGTCTTTATTTCCATTTTCATGTAGCAGCTTGCGTATATATGCTCGCTATGTAGCATATAATATATTCTCGCTTTAAACACTAAGAAGCGATACGAATGTATTCGTATACGCAGTCAATGCAAATTGTCCTTTTCCCCTAGTCTTTTTTCGCTTTTACTTATATACCTACCATATTTAAGTTTATCTATCTTTTCTCTACGTTGACCATTTAACTTCTCTACTTGGAGCATAAGCTTTTTAGTAAATCTATACTAATATTATAAAGAGCTAGAGTTTGTGAGTTTGTGAATTGTGAGTTTGTGACGTTGAAAATTCTGGTACCAATAGAAAGCCTCATTATTTGTGAGTGTCATAGGCTATATATTATCCCGAAAAATAAGGGAGTTCCCGTGGGAATTTCAAAAACTTATTTCACGCAAACGACGTCACGGGCAAGTCTGCTAGTATATTATAAAATTAAAGATGATCTATCAACGTACGGCTAAAGCACTGGACGGATCGGACTGTTCGACACATAGTAGCTAAAAATAATTTTTGAAATTTCATCCCCTGTGGGGGTAAAATAGAGGCTTCTAATCAAAATTGAGCTTATCGTGAGTGAAACCGCGTGTAAAAGCTAGTTTTTGAATATAAA
The DNA here is from genome assembly GCA_964035005.1 of Erebia palarica. Lineage (NCBI taxonomy): Eukaryota > Metazoa > Arthropoda > Insecta > Lepidoptera > Nymphalidae > Erebia > Erebia palarica. Next base: position 33,271,752 of record OZ035987.1, read on the forward strand.
GGAAATTGGAATACTTACCTCTTTATACTTAACAAGGTAGTGTTTTTTATTCCAATCTGTAACCTGCTAAATCCAAAGTCATGTTCATTCACCCTAGTTTCTTTATTTGATGGCTGCGACTTCGAATTTCTATGGATTTCAAATCCTAACTCGAAAGGAACTCTTTCTCTTGACGATAAAGATACGATTAGATAAATGTGTCGATGTTTTATCGGAAAAGTGATTACTTACATTATTGATGTCCAAAAGCCACCATCAGAGTATAATAATAACATCACCTGACTGGCTCCAACACCATGGCTGATTTCGCCACCATGGCGAAAGTGTGTCTGTCTGTCTATCCGTCAACTTTTCACACTACATCCGATCGATTTTGACGACATATTATGGTACGCGGTAGCTTGCATCCTGAAGAAAGTCATAGATCTGAGTTCCCAAAGTCTTTAACCAAATATTATATTATAATTATTTTGGTTTTTACTTAAGTTGGTCTATATGCGAGGGCGATCCCACCGCATTTTTATATCATGCTAGCCCCTGCCATTATGCAATTAATAGATAGGGGGCACGGCCTTCAGCAATGAAGAATACGACGCAGAGAGAGAATGTTTCAACGATTTCAAATTGATCATATTATATAATCAGGCCTGGCTCACTTGTCTCGTGAACTAAGATACTCAATACTCAATATCATTTATTCAATATGGATACACTGTAGGTAGGTACACTTATTGACGTTAAAAATTACAAAACACGATGGTGATAATCGGTTCCGGTATCTTAAAACTAAAGCTACGAGGGTTCCAAACGCACCCTGGTCTGAGAAGAGCCCACACCAAACTCAGCCGGGTATTCTATTCACAAATCATCTTAACTAAGGAACTATCAGAGCCATAGAGCAAATTATTGCCAAGCTTCCTTGTCGTTTAAGTAGTCCTTTACATGGTAATAAGATAAGAAGGTAGAAGGACTTCCAGGAGGAGGAGGGATCCTCATAGGAAGGAAATAAGTCCTATAAATAGGGTTGCCATACGTCCCGTATATATGGGACTGTCACCGTATTTGACCATCCTGTCCCGTATTACTACATGCCCCGTATTTGTCCCGTATTTCGACAAAATACAGAAACAGAAGTGAGTTGCGCGGGCGCCCGCCTCCGGCGGTGACGGTGTGCGGAGGTGCGCACATGAGAGTTGAGGGGGCGTGCGGGCCGATCGCTCACTCAGTTACTAGTCAGTGCTTGCTGGTTAACTTGTCTCTGGTGCTTGCTGAACGCTAATCTGAGACGACTGTGTATTTGTGTTGCCCGCCGCAACCGTAGTTGAAAAACCGCCTGTCGGGTTTTGGGTATCGGATTATAATAAGTCAATTGTCAATGATCGGAAGAGAGGAGGAGGGATCCTCATAGGAAGGAAATAAGTCCTATAAATGTACCTACGGTGGCGGAATCCGTAGACGGCACTTTTATCTGTAGGTAGAGTGTCTCGCGTGCACTATAGACATACTTGTACTATTGTCTATTCTGTGTTATAATCGTTCAACCATCGCTTCCTATCTAAACAAGTACCTACTCAAAAGCTTAGTATACAGCAAAGCTCGTTGCATGACTGTCAGTTAACATAATATTTTCACCGTAAATTACACCACCTCATATTCACTAGATATTAAGCCTTCATTCAAATCGGGACATAAACCGTGACTGAATGAAGATGCGTATAATGTTCCCTACGTATCTTGGTATTCTTTTATATCGTTTGCGCGTCAGATAGCATCGTTCGATGTAAAACTCCCAATCGAGTTTACCTCACGCTTCTCGAATGAACTTTTTTCTATCCGATATTTGACAATAGTTGATTTCGGTTAGTTAAGACCAGTCACACAGATTTCTTCTTTTTTCGTCTAAATAACGTTTCCAAATAAATTTATCTTCTATGCCTATTAAAATTAGTGCCATATTGCTCTGCTTTATTTTTAATCTTGAGATGAAAATGATACAAGGGATTTTAGATTTGATATGTATTGGAATAAAAGCAATATTGGCTTGCATTTTTTAGTTTTATAACTCGATATGTGCCAGTCATCTCTGTGTTCACTTTCAAAGGGTAGCTTGTTAAAAATAAAGTCTATTAAATTACCAATGAAAATTGAACTCTATATTTAAGGTAGATAGTTCCATTTTCTTTGTGTTAGTGGTCTCTTTTGTATAGAGCCACCATTGAAATTTCTCTTTATTGGCCTGTTTGCATTATGGGAATTTTTCGAATTTAGCAAATAAAAAACATCACGTCATCCCCTTTTGAAAAAGTGCATTGAACTAATTAATAGTACCTATGTGTGCTGGAAGTATTTTATGTTTGCCGATAAAAAATTTGACTGGCATAAGGAGTAAAGTTTACTTATTCCGATGTCAATCAAATTATTTCATCCGTTTTACCACGGTGAAGACATGGTACACTGAGTGAAGTGAACCTTTGGGGCATCTATGAGTACTTAAACGCTCTACTTCAACTATTTTATTAAAAAACTAGAGTAAGAATTCCGAGGGACTGATGTTTTTGGAATACCACGTGGGAACTCTTTGATTATCCAGACAAAGTGTAGCCTAACTATGCAACATACCTATCTCTGTTCATCAAAATCGGTTCATTATGGGCCATTAGGGTCTCTGAAAACGTAGCAGATAGACATACAGACGCACTTCGCGTTTATAATATTAGTATGGATTGGTTATTATTGATAACTAGATGATTCCCGCGACTTCGTCCGCGTGGATTAAGATTTTTGATTCCTTCCCCGGGATACAATCAACCCCTGAACCAAATTTCATCAAAATCAGTTGAACAGATGGGCCGTGAAAGCGAAGCAGACAGACAGACCGACAAACGGACAGACAGATACACTTTCGCATTTATAATATTAGTATGGATTGGTTATTATTGTTTTTTTTCATTCTGCATTCGAAAAGTTGCAATGAAGCTTTTTTTACAAAAAATAAAAAATATCTAATATCTAAGATAAGCGCTGTGGCAAATGTTGTCGTGTACGGGTGATATTACTGATTAATAAGGTTGCAAACATAGGACAGTAAAATTATGGTGTATTTAATTTATCTCTACAATGTCATATTACTGCAGGCCTGACGTTGAACGTCGCAGCAAACAATTTTCTTCCTTGACGCAGTGGTTTACTGTGATCTTATCTATGGACGTCTCGGGTCAATTTAGGAATTCATAATTTCTGAAAATTCTAGCACCAGTTGAGATGCACGGAGCGGCGCTAAAACAGGCGGCAAATATTATTTTCACCATACCTATTCGAAAAACGAATATTGGCTTCAGAGGAGAGCGGGAGCAAAATGTAATTTTTAGGCCCATGGGACTTTTCATTTCTCTGTTCTGATTGGTCCGCGTTCGTGCTTTTGATTGGTGCTTAAACGTATAGGTAATGTCCATACACAGTACGTTGATACTCCTAGCTTTTTCTCATACGTAATGATGAAAAATAGTGTGTCTCACTTGGGGCCAAATTTTTTGTTCTCGGGCGGCGTATATTGAATTCCTCGCTACGCTCGGGATTCTACTATAGAATCCTTCACTTCGCTCTGAATTCAAAATAGCGCCCTCGGGGAACAAAAATTTTCTTTGGCCCCATATAACACAAATAACTACTGCATGTAAGGGGCCGCGTTTCGCAGTGCATCTCCTTGCCGCGTCGCTGAAGTCCATACAACTCCATACAAGAATACTTGCCGTTAGTCGCCGCGCCTCTGTAGACCTAGACCTTGTCTGTGGGCCTAGACCTTCAGCCCCTTACCGGCAAAATGCCACGCGTTACAGTGTTCCGGTACGATGACGTGAAGAAACCAAATAGTGTATGGGTTGGCCCGCTTCCATCTTAGACTGCATCATCACTTACCACCAGATGAGATAGTCAAAAGCTGACTTGTACTGGAATTAAATATCAAAAAAGGCTTCCACGGGGTACAAAAATAACTCAATCTTCGTCATTAATTTGACCCAGCCGGGAATCGACCCCGGGCTTACATTTCAAAGGTCACATCGCTTCGTATGGATTTCAATAAGGCGTAAGTTTAAACTTTACAGATATTAATAGATAAAGGTTAAGTGCTGGTGGTAAAGATTATATTAGGCCGGTAGCTGGAGGCGGACAGCATACAAACTAAACTGTTGGTTTTTGTTAAGGCGATGCACTCTCCCTTGAGGTCTGTGATATTTCATTCATAATAATTGTTCTATGGGCATACTTTTATAAGCTTTGCTAGAATCGGTTCAATAAGTCAGTTTACACAGGTTATTTTAGAAGAAATTTAAAGCCGCATTCTGACGACACCATAATTTGCTGTCTGTTTCTTACATTTGTTTGATTCATCAATGATTCTTTCACAGTGTTGCTATAGTATAAACTATTTTTCAATTCCACCACCACTACAGCCCATTAACGTCCCACTGCTGGGCACAGGCCTTCACTCTCATAAGAGAGAGGGAATAAGAGCTTAGACCCATCACGCTGCACCAATGCGAGTTGGCGGACTTTAACAATTATTATCATGTTAGTGATAATAACCGGGAACGACGGCTTAACGTGCTCTCCGAGGCACGGAGGTTAAACACCGCCAACTTCCTAACTCCGGGCTAGAACTGAGAATTTCTAGTCAGAAAAACCCAATACTTATTATGGCTTGACCCGGGACTCGAACCCGGGGCCTCGTCAGCCGCTGTCAAACATGCTAACCACTAGACCAACGAGGCAGTCAATTACCTGATAATTTTTCAATTATGTGATAATAATTGGTACCCATGTAAACTGATTAATTAAACAGACTCTAGCAGTAATAGCATAGTGGTTTAGACGCCCGGCCTTCTATTCAGGTGGTCGGCGGTTCAACTCCCAGGCGCACCTCCAACTTTTTGGAATTATTATTAGCGTTTTAAGAAATTAAATCACTTGCTTTAATGATGAAAGAAAACATCGTGAGTAAACCCGCATGCCTCAGAGTTCTCCATAATGTTTTCAAAGGTATTTTAAGTCTGCCAATCTGAACTTGGCTAACGTGGTGGACTATGGCTAAACCCATCTCAATCTGAGAAGGTATTCATGCTCAACAATGAGCCGCACTATTACTTAGTCCATACTAATATTATAAATGCCATAGTGTTTCTGTCTGTCTGTCCATCTGTCTGTCTGCTACGCTTTCACGGCCCACCTGTTCACCCGATTTTGATGAAGTTTGGTACAGAGGTAGTTTGTATCCCGGAAAATTAAGGAGTTCCTGCGGGAATTGAAAAAACTTAATCCACGTGGACGAAGTCGCGGGCATCATGTACTACTTGATAAAGGCAGTTTTTTAAATTACTAATATGTTCTGGAATAGTCTAGATTTCCTTAATTTAGAAAACAGATCACAGAAACCTCTTTAGCGAAACGCTTAAGCGACGCTCTTTGCATTTTAGACGTGCTTGATTTAGGTGCTTCACTTATACATAACTTTGTTCGCATCGTTAGTTCACGTTAGCAATGGCCTATCCACCGTGCAAAGCGGCGTCCCTTACGCGATTCAGCGTGAAACTACATTAAACTTTTTCTAGCAAAGATAAAACAGAAGATATCTAAGAAGATACCAACTGGCTTCAATCAAACCGCTGGATCTAGAAACTTGAAATTTGAACCTCATGATTTTGTAATAATGGAGATAGTTTTGAGAGATTCTAACGAATTTAAAAAAAAACTAAATCCCTGTGGAAAAATTGCGGGAAAATGCTAGTTTAATTAACTAAAGTGGAAAATTCTTAATGTGTCTAATTCTTCGTAAGTTTATTTACAACACCTGTGCTATGTCCACTTATCTATTACCTACAAGAAGGCTCTTCCCCTTAACTATAAATTATTTATGATGGGCAGTGTTCCCCAAAAATATAAATAACAAAAGGTATTCTTTGAGATTCATTTTATTTATTATAATTACATATTTTTTACATTTATTTACATATTTTCACGTTAAAGCTCTCTGTGACCGTGACGTAGGAACCTGTGACGAATTTATTTTCCGTGACGGAGTAGTTTGACGGAGTTATGTCCTATTAGAACGAAACCACACTACTTTTATTTTAATGGGGCTGCACAGACAAGCGCGGCAGGAATAAGCTAGTTTTCCATACGATGTTCTGTACTGTCCTGTTTTTGCTCTTAGGAAAACAATTATACGATCAAAATTTCCCTCAGCTGTCCAAACTAAGCACAATTCTCCAGTTTACAAAAAGTGAATTGGTATTTCTCACGGCATCTTCGTTCGTCTCGCACTTGTTTGGTTTTTCACGTCTTATAATCATATTTATCACATTTTAATTGTTAGTTCGTGGTAAAGACGTCCTTTGCGCCGAGCAAAGTACTTCACTTAAACCAAAAATTGCTTGTTTACATTTTAAGTCAGCTAAGGAAAAATCGATTTTTAATTAATGCAGCATCACGGAGTTTATACTGGAATGTTAACAAAATAATTTATTTTATAATATGGTATACATTTAAGATTTCTAAATTAAATATTATATAATTGTATCATTGTTATTAAATCATTCTCTCCCTAAGCGAGTGAGTATTAAAGGAGAATGCGTTTAATTACAAGTACAATTAGTAAATTCAAGAAATAAAACCATCACACTTTCTTCATTTTTTAAACATCACAGGACCTACGCCGATCCACAGAAGTCATAGATATTTACAATTAATATAGTACAAATATCTAACAGTTATAAATATCACCACAAACAATAATTACTGGCACATATATTTATTCTTACAATAAATAAAGTTATTTGGTATCGAAAAATGCTTATAATTCTAAGAAATTATTACATAAAATGGCTCGCACTTTATTTATATAAACGTTTTATTCATATTGTTATAATTATATTAAGTAATTCACAGGTAATTTCAAAACGATTTAAAATTGAACAATTTGGGAATTTAAATAAGTTAATCGTTTTAAAATATATCACATAAGTTTATGTACAATTATAATCGCATGGGTTACGCGAAAATATAATAATAAATTATAAAATTCAAGATATCCTAAATATTTAAAATACATATATACATAATTTAGTTAGTGCGAGCTTTATTGAAAAGTCTATCTAGTATTTAAAAAAGTCTGTTCACACTTCTCTATTTGACTCAACACTTTCCCAATCCTGTCGTGTAAAATTTTGGCGTTTTTCTCCGGCAAAGGAGGTAAAATGTCTCTAATAACCGCATTATTTTTTTTATGAAATATATCACTGAGTTTTGAACCAATGGATGTATCGTACAAGTGCTTCAAGGCATCAACTGTCTTTTTTCTAAATACACACAGATTATCAAGCATTAGACTATGATACATGTTATATTTTTTCAACAGTCTATAACCATGTAACAGTCCAGATTCATTGTCCAAGAATAGCAAGAGCCCACTGTCCATTTTTCTTGCCAAATTGTGTGCAGGGCCATCCATAATATTTATATTCCATTGATAATTAAATAAATTGTTAACAATTCTATCTAAATTCGCCGTTAGGTAGTCAAATATTATGAGGTCAGACCATTGCGCCAACTCCACAAACAAATCTATAGTTTTTCTATTCAATTTTGCATCTATGTAGTCGAAATTTTCTACTTCTTCTTTCTTCGCTTTAACATTTTTCAGTCTTAATTTTTCTATCAATATCTGCTTACTTGTATCACTTGTAGAGTTTTCTTTAAAGGACATTTTAAAAACATCGATTTTGTTTAAATGTCGTGTGGAAGGTTTAAAAATTTCCGGTATAGTTGCTGATTCTAAGCTTGGTATATATTGCGTTAATACTACTGCACGATTTGTGTTCCATTGTGCCGTAGCTATATCATTAGTGACACTTTGCCATAGTTTATCTTTTAAATCAACAACCTTCACCACGGAGGGAGCAACATTTGTTAAATTTAATAGCCTTGCTACATAGAAACTAAAGATTTCCCCCTGTATTTGATCCGTATTCTGTCGATAACGCACGCAAGCTTGAATTCCATCTTTAAAAGTTACTAATCGGTTTTGCATTCTTCCACAGCCTATTTCCATTTTAATAATTTCGCTTTGGTTTACGTATCTCTCCCATATTTCAGCCGAATTTTCGCCATAGCCCTGAGGCATTGAATTTTCAACTTCTGGTCCCCAAAATATGTTTTCGTATAAAACTGTTTCGTCATTGGGTACGTGTGAAGTTGTATTGACAAAATTTAGTATAGTGTGCTTATGGCGAGAGACTTTATTATCTTTTAAAATTTCTTTCATATCGTCCGTAAGTCCCTTTGGATAGACGTCCATTTTGTATTTATGAGGTTCAATAGCACCCGTGAAGGATACTGTAGCAAATCTATCTAAATCTTTTTGTTTTTCGGAAAATATAAAATCTTTGTCTACCTTAAAATTATCAGTCAATTTAAGAGAATTTAAACTTCTTGAATGTCCATCTCGAGTAGTGTTTATTTTCACTAATTTTCTAGGACTATAACTAGGAGAAATCACTCTTGTTTCGGGAGATCCCACTATTGCAACTCCGATAAGTAATCCTAATATAAAACTTAAGCAAACACTAATAAAACAGTAGCTATAAAAACCATATTCCCTTTTCATGACCACCCTTGATAGGTCTTCTTTGTATCTAAAATTATTATACAGAATGTAAGGTTTTCTAATTTTATAGCAGTTCATATCAGTGGGTGATATATTTACAATTTTTTCGGTGTCTTTTTCGATATCTCTTAGTGTAGGCAGTCTATCGTTTCCACATTGTTCTTTTTTATCATCAGCAATCTGTGTAAATGGCGCCATTTTGTCAGCAGCAACTCTTATTCTCTCCTCTCCAACATCATGGTCGCGATCTGCAATGACAAAAATAAAAGTTAGTCTAAACTGTTAACATAGCAAAAGACAAGTCTGCGAAACTCTGCAGACCTGTCATACACCCTTAAGGCATTAAGGAGTTTGTGAGCGTGTTAATAAAAATTATTACCATACAAAAATGGTGATTATAAAGAGTCGTTCGGCGCCTCAGGTGTTTTAGAGACTGGTCTAATAACACAACGACGTTGGCAAAACACAGTATACATCATTAATTTAACATAATTATTTTTAGTTTAACTCTATTGCTTCTGTCGTATGCAAAACTTTTATTGATAAATTTAGCTTTGATATCTCACGAGTATCAGGTATCACAATTTGCGGATTCGATTCCCGCACATGTCACACCGATATATATGTCGAGATATGGATGAATATACTTATCATTCGGTGTCTCGACAACCAAACAGGTTCGCATCTTTGTATCAAACCCAGTTATTATCAACTTACATCAAATGATAATCATTTTAGGTGAGCATGCATGTATTTAATTTTAAACAAGTGTAGAAGTTACAACTTTGTTTGTGGTAAGTCAATGGCGCTGATTCTGTAGTGCACAATCTCTAAACTGAACTAAAATGAATTATTGCTAACCCTTTGAAAGGGACAGAACTAGTTTTTTAAAGCTGTTATTTTAGTTTAGTTTAGAGATTATGTTATACGGATTTGGTCACAATATGTTTCCATCTTTGTTAAATTATTTCGTAAAAAAACTCATGTTAAATTAATTGGAGCGGATCGAACCGCCAATGCGAGTACGGTAAATTATTTCGTTAAAATTTTATGTTAAATTAATTGGACTGAAGAAATAAACACATCGAACCGTCGATCCGATTACGATTTACGGTAAATTATTTTGTTTAATTAATTGGACTGGAAAACAAACACCTTAAAGCAGCATTACGGTAAATTGTTTCAGTAATTTTGTTGCAAATTTAACTACACGTGCAAAATACGTAAATTCCTTTATGTTCTACTTGCCGGGGCTTGTGAATATGATGTTGATATTATCGTTACAGTAAGATGGAACTGCATGGTCTTTATTATTTTATATAATATTCAAATCGTACCTCCCTAACTTTTAGCCACATTTTTATAAATTTCGAATTTGTTACAAACACGTCGCCACTCGCCACCTTGTCCTATAAAAGTGCCATCACCATTGTAGAATTATTAGTTTCATTTTAATTAACTAGATGATGCACCACTCGGCTTCGACCGCGTGGATTAAGTTTATTTGATTCCCGCGGGAACTCCTTAATTTCCGGAATAAAAGCTAAAAAACCAGTACCGGCATAAGTAGCCTTTGTCCTTCCCCGGGACACAACCAATGTATGTACCGAATTTCATCAAAATCGGTCGAAAAGATGGGCCGTTAAAGCGTAGCAAGACAGACAGACACACTTTCTCATTAATAATATTATTAGGTTAAGTATGGATTATTTTTATTTATACTAAAACCGATTATTATTTGATATTGAACATGATTAAACACGGGTCGTTGCTATGTCTGCATATTGGGCATGATGGAAATGGTCGTAAATATAATAACGCTATGATGGAAGAAAGCAAAAAGCACACATTCACACACTCACACGATCTATTTGTACAAAAGTAGCATTCTTCTTGTAAAACATGTTAGCTACTGTAACAAATTGTAATTAATAATTTATTCTTGTTTTTCCACCCACCAGTAGGTATATATTGTGGCTTCTGTGTGTGAGGACTTTGATTAAATCACAATTTTCAATTTGCAGTAAATGTATTCATTCCATGGTGACAGTTTATGATGACATCTATTTTATCGAAAGGCGTATAGTCACGCGATGTCGCGATATCGAAACCGGCTTTATTGTTCTAACGGTTATTGAAATAATAGCAGACGCCTGCGACTTTGTCCCTACGTAGGCAAGTACCTACTTGTCATGACAATATTGTGTAATTTTTCAATCTCAATATTTGCAAATAATTAGACAATATTAGATACTTAGATAACTAAGTCCTTTGATGATGCACGTGAATTCGTCCGCGTCGATTAAGATTTCAAAAAATCCCGAAGGAACACTTTGATTTTTCGCCCTAAACATTTGCCTTTATCCATCTCCGGGATGCATGTTATCCTTAAACAAGTTACATATTTAAACATACTTATAAATTTTATAAAGGCTTACCTAACAAGGGCTATATTAAGAAGAATACCAACGCAACAGCTTCCTATATAGTCTATTTTTTTTGGTATATGTCGACTTAGGTGTTTAATTTCTGTTACTCATAACATAATTACATTTTTTTTCTATTATTGAGTACCAATTATTAAGGGTGCTCAATATAATTACAATCTGATTAAAAAGCCATTGAGCCAGACCATTTGATTAAAAAGTAATTTTTCTTTAACTTAAGCTTATAATTATCTTATGTGCTGAGAAATTGTCCAATGACGTTGTCTTTATTGTTGCTAATAGACACTGTTCATGTGTTATTTCCTGCAGCACTATCACTACACTATTACTAGTCACTATGCACTAACTCAAAGGGTTTTGTCTTTTTTAGTCTTCTCACTAATTGCGTAACGTCGAGCAACAAGGATTGCCTAAACGTTAACGTGATGGCGAGCCGATGATCATGGACTTCTGCAAAGGTGATGACTTTGTCGACGTATTCAATTTTCAGGTCCCAATGAATTACGTCATTTCTAATGTACCACGGTGCATTCACGATGTTACGAAGTACTTTGTTTTGGGAACCTTTGTATTATTTACATTGGTTTTTTTAGAGCAGCCCCACAGCTGTATGCCATAAGTCCAAATATGCACTACAACTTGTTTATATAATAGAATTTTATTGTGTATTGACAAACAAGATTTTCTGGAAAGTAGCCAATACATATTTTTATAACTGTTACATAGATTTACATTAAAGAACCTAACTATACCGATAGATTTTTTTAGAAGTAATAAGACTCAATCACTAAAGTAAACGGACTCAAAATAAACTTCTGTATTTAAACGAAGATAATAACGGTAACTGTTTTTATGAACATAAAATGAAAAAAGATGTATCATAAGTGATTTGTTTTCCGGTAATCTGAAACCCACCGACCATGTTGTACGAGTGTGTGTCGGTGAATGTAATTTAGGAGCCATAGAGAAATCTCGTGATTCCATACGTAAATCAATTTTATAAATTAGTGTGCGCTTTATAAATATTTAATTTTGTTATATAAGTACGTTTAAAAAAAAAGAGTCGAATAGAAATGCTGATCGGAATGCAATGTATGCTGTCGTGGTTTGATTAATTTATTTAACACAGCTTATGGATATGCTGGGAGATTTTCTACGTGATCAAACCAGAAATAAGGATATCTGTAGGCGTACCAGAGTAGCTGACACAGTGTACGAGCTGGGAATATAACAATGTAAAAAAAACAATATTCAATACTTTTTATTCGAATAAACTTGTAAACTTGATTAGAATCGTACATCAACGGTTCTAGAAAGTCAACCTCGTACCAGCTGTAAATAGATTCCTAGTTCGATGGTACCAAATATCAGCTTACATGGGCAACATCAAAAGAGGCGGGAGAAGAAAATCTGCCCATAACTACTACACTACACTGCACCCCTACTTCCAGCAAGTCTGACTGCAGTCAGCGCTAGTCTATTTATAAAAAAAAAATGGCAGTTATAGCCGATAGAAGTGAAAACTAAATCCATTCAATTTTACTTCACATTAAACATTTGAGTTTCTGACTGGGAAATATAGAAATGTTAGCAACAACTTCAGTTAATTATGCACCTTAGGACAAACACATAAAGTTACATTATGATTGGAAAATATAAATTTTTAAGACCTTCTGTCATCAGAGAAAACGTAGGAATAATTTCAATCCAAAATAAAAAGTCATTTTTAAAATATGTACAAAAATATTCATTATAAAATAAACCTTAAAACTAAGAAGTTAAAGTTTAATTTCGAATGTAGTATATTTACATTTAAGAACTTTTGTCTTCGTAACAACGCGAGCTGTTCTCGCTGTTCGCGAGCATGTCGCTGTTCGCGAGCATGTCGGTCACGCGAATCCTCAATTTTACCCCCTTAAAAAAGTGCTCAACGGGGCTAAAGAAGTTCTCACTTCAAAAAGACAGCGGCAAGTTCATACAAGAGAACAAGGTGTCCTGAAGTTGACTTCTCAATTCGGATAAGTTTTGTATGTTTTATTTAATTACTTAAGCAAATTGAGTATTAAGTTTCGGCCTCGTCGACCTCAGCTGAAGTATCAGCACAGGTCAGCACTAACATCCTGATGCTGATAAGACTTGAGCACTTTCTGTAGTTCATAACTCTTCTCTATAAAGCCCTCGTCTTGGCGTATTTTTCCCTGTGGGTTTTTTACTAGGACTTTTTTTAATTTTGATTATTTTCACTCTGGATATTGACACATGTTTAATTAGGTACATGCTACCATCTTCCTCCTGAAACCTAATTGTTTATTTCACTATTATGATTTAAGATGTATCATAATGTTTTAAATAGTTGGGGGGTTTTCCAACGATGACAACTTATCAACTTGCTCCAAAATTACACTAACCTTATCAAAAGTTTTCAATTGAGATGTGTTTCGTCTTACACAATTTCCCTTCTCATCCTTTATTAAAAAAGATCTCGGATTTCTCCCATTTTTGTCTTGTTTACCTATTTATATTGTTTTATATATAAAATTAAATAACTTTTTTTTGATACAGCTGTTTAACATCCAGAGAGACACGATATCGTCTCGTGAGCTATAAAGACACCATTAATACACAGCCAGTAATGAAGTGGCCACGTCAAATAAATACCTAATCCTACATTTGATTGACGTACGTACTTCTGTCTGTGTTAATATTATAATTGCCTCCGATGTTCCGATAAGAGCTTTTTATTGGGATAAGTCTTTCCGGACTTGGAATATTTCGAATTGTATGTAATCTGTTCCCAGTATTAAATATTATATATATTTGAACTGATTCCCGCGACTTAGGTTGCGTGGGTTTGGGATTTTTCAAACTCTCATGGGAACTCTTTGATTTTCCAGGATAAAAAGTAGCCTATGTCACTTTCCAGGTCTTTAACTACAACCATGCCATTCGTTACTCCAACCCTGAAGGACAAATAAAAACGTTTGCATTTACCTATATGACCTAAAATTTGCCTTTTAAAATTTTAGTTCAAAAATTGTATGAAAAGGAACTCAAAGAAACAATTTAACAGCGAGTTGTGAAATTTTTATAAACAAATAACTATATTAGTGTCGAAAATTACACAGTGCAGCTAACGCCCCCCAATTATTAAGTTAACCAGTAATTTTCTAATAATAATTCAATTATAGTGCCCGTGTGACCGTAATTGTTTTTATGGAACCAACCAATAAGTCGGGACGCGTGCGGTTATATAAAAGAGTTGTTATTACCACCAATCCTTTTCAGCTTTGTTTTTAAGATTCTCGTTTTATCATGCAAGGAAAAATATTTTCCCAATATATTATGATTGAATTTATACCTAAGAAATTAGCGACGTTGCAACATTTATCTTAAAAATAACTTAAAAATGATGTGTTTATTTCGTACTTCAAACGTTACAAACACAAGATTTTTTAATTTCACGACTATTTATTCAATATTGTAAAAAACCAATACAATTTGAATAATTGAATGACATGCCAATTTATAGCTACTGAAAATTCGATGCCAAAAAATATAAAACAAAATATGTACTTGTGTAATTTAATTGGCGATAAATTGTAAAAAAACCTTAAGTAGGTTAATGAAAATGTTATGGTCAAGGTTTATGAGAAGTTACATGACTGAAAAGAAAGTATGTAGGTTCATATTACATTTAGGATATAAAAATAACATTAAATCGTTGATCTTTTTTACGTTATTATATAGTATTATACGTTATTATATAGTGCAAATAAACACAAACACAAACACAAAAACAAACAAGATCACACACAAATCAACTCTATACAATTCCATCTGAGTTACCTAACAAGACTTTTTGTGTCGAAACCGGCCACAACGTTCGGTTTTTTGTTGTTTTTTTTTCTTGACCGCTTGTAGGAATTTTGTAAAACACATTCTATGTTACGGCATGGTTTGTTTATACATTTTTTATTTTAGTTACACCGTTTAACATTTGATACAATAATATAGAAATTTCGTACGGAGCTTCAGATTCGATTAATTACTATACCGATATTTAACAGGCATCCCAGTTTAAAACTAGTAGCCCACAAAAAAAACTATAGACAGAAACCATGTTGATTCAGAAACATGTCAAGATCTTAGATTAATAGAAATATCATTGTAAATCTATCTATACTTCTATACTAATATTATAAATGCGAAGGTTTGCAATCACGTCAATCCCAACGGTTGAACGGATCTGGATGAACTTTGGCACATAGATTATGGTCTGGAATAAGTAACACATAGGCTTTTTATTCCGGAAAATTAAAGAGTTCCCGCGGGAACCGAATAACCTCAATTCACGCGGACGAAGTCGCGGTCATTAACTAGTCTGATTATAAAGAAAAATATAGTTTATATTGCAGTAAACTTTTACTACGTTTATTCATGGAGTTTAAACTAAAAAAAAAAACCGACACCAATCATGCGATTGAGACAGAAAATCTATTTTTCTACAGTTTATTTTTTGTACACCTTTATTAGCGATATACAGCGAATTCCACCTCTATCAAAGGGATTATTTTAATATCCTAAGCTTTCTTTAATCCGGCAGAGTAGCCTTTACCTACCCCTTACTATGAGAAAACTACATGACATTATTGTGATCTCAATAGTAGCGATTGGCTGTATTTATGGTACCCTTACTGCAATAAAAGATTTTTGCCAATAGCGAATGAGTTTTAGCTAATTAGAGTTGTTTACGATCATTACACTATAGTGATCATTTTTATGAAATAAGACCCCTACGAATCGCCATTTCCCAAAGTCGCTGACATGACCAAGGGATGTGTATGTGTGCTTTTGCCTTTGTAGAGGTAACTTTAGGTAACTTTTTTATAGGTATGCAAAGCGTAACCGCCTTTAGTCTCCACACAGCTTATCTGAGCTTAGATTTAGCTTATAAATGCTTGGTACTTATACGGCCATTTTAATCATAACAATTAAAGATTACGAAAGATAAAAAAACACTCAAACTTTTATTTAAAGTTTTTAACAGTTATCTTACAGCTGGGTCAAGTGCTTTACCGACTTTCCCCTCGAGCCATTCTGTGTTTGGCCATTCAAAATAACTTGTCATCGTGCATAATCACGTGAAAGTCTGACTGTCTAAACAATATTGATACGAGCCGAAACAAATATAATAAAAGCGTAGACAGGGCCAAATCTGTATATTGTATAGAGAGAGCGATTGGGTTTGGATAACAAGTGAACATACCCAATTTAAAAATTAAAAAACACTACAGCCATATTGTACTTTAAAAAAAATTATAGCATTTGTCATAGGTACTAAAATTCTACATCAATCCTTGTGTCAGTCGGGAGGACGTAATGATTCTTACGATACCTCATACATCCAAATCTGTTCCGGCATTTAGAAGTTATGGTGGAATAAAAAAGTCGCATACATTCATACATGAACCATGAAAACATTAACACTCCTTTTTATGGGCAGTCGTGTAATAAATACTAATTTGTGATTGCGATTTCGTCCGCATGACTTGGTAACTTAGGAACATTGATGTAGAATTTTAGTACCTTCACATGATATGTTGACTTTCTGTCGACAAAATGTGGTAATGATAGGTTGCATCTCGTGGACATTGCCGGAAAATCAAAGAGATGTCAAGGAAATTTCAATTACTCAATGCGATACGAAGTCGCGATTTAAAAACTAGATGATGCCCGCAACTTCGTCCGCGTGGAATAAGTTATTTTAAGTCACGCGGCAACACCTAATTTACCAAATTTCATCAAAATTGGTTGAATACATAATACAGTAAAATTAAAGTTACTAACTTCATAAAAAATCTTATCACCAAGAAAACCTGTCAAATTACTATGGGCAGTTTAGTACGCAGATATTCTAAGTTGATACGTTTGAGCATCTGAAGTATGCTTCACGGACCCGAGGGGGTTCTCGTAACCCCAAGTTATTTTAATGGCGCGAAAAAGTGCAGGCTCGAGGTATTTCGTTTGAAACAATCCTTATAAGAACACGTGTGAAATAGAGTTAGCATTGAAGTAACTATAGATGGTTAGGAATGCTGTATAATAGTGATAAATGATGAATTGAGGGTTGCATGCTGTGAGACGAAGACCTCCTTGGAAAAGTTTTACCGCTGAGGTCTTATTTAAGTATAAGGTTTTAGTTAAGTTTCAGGTTTTATTCCCAGCAATGCAGACGATGCCCGCGACTTCGATTGAGATCGATCATATTTTCGATTCCCACGGGAACTCTTTAATTTTCCGGGATAAAAAGTAGCCTATGTCTTTCCCCGGGATACAACTTACCCTTATACCAAATTTCATTTAAATCGGTTGAATAGATGGCTCGTGGAAGCGTAGCTGACAGACAGACACACTATTTATTTATAATATTAGTATGGATTATTTCTGCCGATATGCGGGGTGCGCGGCTTCTAAACCGAAAAATAGAACGAATTTAGCGTTCCGTTCCGGCCACGAAATCGATTCGGGACAGACTTTAATAAAACTGCCACACCGTTTCTAGGTTAGCCCGTTCCCATCTAGACTGCATCCTAACTTCCGCAGTCAATGTCATCTATACTTCTATACTAATATTATAAATGCGAAAGTTTGGATGGATGTATGGATGTCTGGATGTATGGATGTTTGTTACTCAATCACGCCCCAACGGCTGAACTGATCTGGCTGAAATTTGGCGCAGAGATTGATTATAGTCTGGAATAGCACATAGGCATTTTATCCCAAAATTAAAGAGTTCCCGCGGGAACCAAAAAACCTCAAACCACGGAGACGAAGTCGCGGGCATTCGCTATAAAAAATATATCTGCCGATGTGGCTCCCTGGGGATACTTTACAATATACTAACAAGCATGAAATGTTCTAATATATATTAGAGTAGGAATGTTTTACACTGAGATGCGATAAAGTTGGTAACTAGCTGTTGACTCGGCCGGCCTTATAAGAAAGAAAGAAAGAATAATCTTTATTTGAGGCACTGCACAAAAATAAACTTAAACTAAACACATACAAGATCAACTGTACTGTACAGTAGTGCAACAAACAGGTAAGCCACTCAGCTAGTGTCGGGACTCCGGGGCTCTCAGACACCAAACCACTATAGTGGCGCATATCTGAGGTACCAGGTGCTCGAACGCTGATTTTCAGTGGCCGCCTTTATATACGACTGCCTGAAAAAAGGAGTATATTGTTTTCAGGTTTCATGTATGTATGTATGTATTTAGACTAAAGTTTAATTAGTTAACTAATTCCAAAATAAGATTAACTATATAATCATCATCTAGAGAATGAGGAGTAGATTCCAAAAATATATAACACTATAGTTCAATATCCAGTGATTCACAAAAAAAAATTTAATAAAAATATGAATAATATTCTAATTTATGATTATTTAGATTTTTAACTTTTTATACAACTGCCTGAAAAAAGTAGGAGTATATTGTTTTCAGGTTTCTGTATGTATGTATGTATGTATGTATGTGAGTTTGTATATTCCACCATAACTTCTATACGCCTGAACCGATTTTGATAAATGAGGTATCGTTAGAATCCCTTGCTTATTCCGGGTGGCATAGGCTAGTAAAATTTTAAAAAAAAACGATGTCGTGACCATGGTCCCGCATTAAAGTCTAAAGTTGGAAAAAAATATTTCGAAGATAAGATTAACTATATAATCAACATCTAGGAAATGATGAGTAGATTCCAAAAATATATAACACTATAGTTCAATATACAGCGATTCACAAAAAAATATCACTAATAAAAATGTGAATAAGATTTTAATTTATCTAGATTATTTTTGTTTGATTTTAAACTTTTTAGTTAGTTTTTTGGCAGGGCAGTCGTGTTTTTAAATTTTTTTTTTAAAATGACTTGTTGCGAACGTCATTGGCATAGTAGAATATAATAATTAAACTGTTTGGCAGAAACTTGTAAAGGCAGAATAATAAGGTAGAAAAAGAAAGTAGTAGATATTGTATAAATAGTTATTTTTATAATATTAAATATATTTTAGACTAGCTAATGCCCGCGACTTCGTCTGCGTGGATCGAAGTTGTTTGGTTCCCGCGGGAACTCCTTAATTTTCCGGGATAAAAAGTAGCCTATGTGCTATTCCAGACTATAATCTATCTCTGTGCCAAATTTCAACCAGATCCGTTCAGCCGTTGAGGCGTGATTGAGTAACAAACATCCATACATCCATTCAAACATTCGCATTTATAATATTAGTAAGATTACTAATTCTTATTTAAATAGGTGATAAGGATGGGCTTACATCAAAAGCAGATTGTATACGGCATACAGGTTAGTATTCAAAGCATATACTCAGATAAACACAAATTTTGAATTTAGCGAATTGATTTTGCGATAGTGTGTTTGTTGGTTTGGTGTTCTTCAATCACGCCGCAACAGAGCTACGGTTCGACGTGTTATTTGACGTAGGTTTACTTAGTTAAAAATCACGAGAGTTACATCACAGGCTACTTTTTATCGCGGAAAATCAAAAAGTTCCAATTTGTTTAAAAAAAAATACTATTGATTTTGGCTACTAGCGAAAAAATGCCATTAGCCATCAATCACAGGTAATTGCGATCGTAAAATTGTACGCAATTTTACTGTAATCACTGGAAATACATACATTGAAATGCTTGACGAATGAAACATCAGCAATTCAGTACCATCGTCTTTTCAATCGAAACAAATATAACCCAATAATGCAAAGGAATTATAGCAGTAAAAAGACTAGCTAGTAACTAGCTATCCTTATTCAGCGTGCTCCGAGCCTTAGAACCTGGATACCGTTAGCTTTACGCGATCGGGGCCTTATCGACTGTTGACCGATCGATCTCATCTCGTGTTTCCATTCTTTGAGTGAATCCGCTACGTAAAGCTTTGTTTGACTGTATGATTATTTTTCTCCCAAAACCACCAAAATACGTATAATTTCATTAGATGATGCCCGCGACTTCGTCGTCCCCTTGGTTTTGGGGTATTTGTAAGTCTTTAATTTTGGATTAAAATTTAACCAATGTCCTTCCAACGAATGCAATATAATATTATCTCCTTACCCGATTTCATGAAAAACAGTCGAACAGATGCGCAGTAAAAACGTAGCGGAAAGACAGACACACTTTGACATAGTTTTATAGTATTTATGTTATAGTCTTACTATAGGGGAAATTTTATAATTTCTTGTAAAATCTTAAATTATTTCACCTCTTCAATTGACTTAATAGGTTCGTTACATTTTTTTCACAGGCCAACTAAAATCAAAATAGGTAGTGCTTTAATCTATTAAAATAAAAAAAATATCTACTAAGTACAGTAAAATACTAGTAAATAGGTACGTGGTTGATTTAGGTTTTACAACATGAACCATTCCCACAGTATCATCAGTTTCCATCAAGTGAGATCGCAGTCGAGGACTAATGTATAAATTTTAAAAAAAAAGTGTATGTACTTATGTGACCATGGTCACCCCATAAATTTTATTTTTAATTCAAGCCTATGTCACCCGGAATAAGCTAGGGATTCTAACGATACTTCATTTATCAAAATCGGTTCAGGCGTATAGAAGTTATGGTGGAATATACAAACTCACATACATACATACATGAACCCTGAAAACAATATACTCCTTTTTTCATGCAGTCCTATAAAAATTAAAGGTCAGACTTTGATGTTAAAGGTCAGACGTAGGTCAGCCTACTGTACAAGTAGCTTCAGTACAGAGAACAAAGCATAACCCAGCCGCTATCAGTTGTGGATATATTTCTGCGAGTGGGTGGACAGGAAGTAAATATGGCGTACGAAACGAGTCAATTTATGAAAGTTATTGCCCACAACATATGGAAATATTGATTTGTTTTGCTTTTTAAACCGTTTATTTATATATGCACATTTTTTTGTTGAAGAAACAAGATAAAAAATGAACGGAGTACAATAAATACCAATCAACATTTTTTTTAAAGTTCTTTAGGGTTTCTCAAATGAAAAAAAAACGGAAAACACCTGAAATGACTTGGGTGTTTGTATATCTGACATAACAAATTTTATTAAGTACAAAAGGATTATTGTTTTCTGCGAGCGGATGATAGAGGTACAGTGTTGTTGAACGCAATCGTTACGTTATAGCGATCATATAAATGTATATAACTGATGACCGCGACTTCGTCCACGTGGTTTAAGTTTTTGATTCCCGCGGGAACTTCTTAATTTTCCGGGATAAAAAGTATATACCTATGTCACTCTCCAGGTCCTCAACTATACCCATGCCAAAAATCACGTCGAACCGTTGCTCCGTTGCGGCGTGATTGAAGGACAAACCAATAAACCAACAAACAAACACACTTTCGCATTTATAATATAAGTATGATAAGGTGTCCAGGAATTTGCAGAAATCTATAGAGCGTTAAATACAAAATTGACAAACTTCAATTTGGAGATATTGAAACCACTTAGAGAATGATAATAATTGCATCTTTTTATCGATGTTTTATCGGATTATAAATTAAATATCGAATACAATTTTGATATTTTATTCTAACATTATGCCCGCTACTTTGTCCGCATTTATTCACGTTTTTTATAATAGTATGTATATCAGTATGGATATCAAATTTTCAAGCACCCTCGACTTTAGTCTAAGAAAAATTAATGGAACTATGCATCAGTTTAAATAAGTCGATGTAAGCTATTATAGAGAAAGCTGCTTTATTCGCAAAACAAAACCCTTGAAACCAATCCAAGGGTTCAATTATCTCATAAACTAAGTTGGAATCTTAGTTATTCAATTAAGCCTTTACCGCATTCCTAGCCAATAAAGTCATAAATGGCAATTAAAATCAACTAGACGTTTCGCTGAATGCCCCATTAACCGTATGTGCTGTGACACAGGGACAAAGTCGTAAAACAGTGCACATGGACGGTTTTGTATGCATTTGTATCGGGTTTTCTGGTCTTGGTAGGTGGTGGTTCTGTTTATGAGATCCACGTCCAAACCATTCCTATACTTAACTTATTTAAAGTAGTTCTTCAAAATTTCAAAACGAATCTCTCTTTCTGCGTCTCATTCCTCATTGGAGAGGGTCGTGACTCGTGACCGCTTTTCATTGATCACATAATGGCAGGGTAAGGTTTTCTTGGAATAATAATGTGGTGGGCTCCAAGGTCCTTCCGCATAAAACTCGACTTAGAGTAGGTAAGTAGGTAGGTGTAGGTAGTGGGTATTATGTATTCGGATTTTTTACTCTTAGGTTACTATCGATTATTATCAGATGTAAGCTGATGATGTTGGAAGCAGATGTAAGATGTTAGTGATAATAACACCGACGGTTTAAGTCTTTACGTGTTCTCCGAGCCTAAAATCTTGTTAAGTATAAAAAAATACAATATCTAAAACATACAGCAAGATATGCATAGACCATATTATATATACTTATCAACTTTTGTTGAATTATAAGTTAGTTGTACAATGTTAGTTTTTCATTCAGTTTATAGCTTTCACGTGTGTTACGCCTCTATACGTGTCAAGTACAGGCCATACGTCGTCCAGGTAATAATAAGCCTTTCCAATAATACTCCGTTTAAAATACATAAAAATAATAACTTTAAACGTATTTTACACCAAAAAATAATAAAAATCTACTTTTGACGTGCAGCACTGGAAAACAAATCGCTTTAAGACCAAATATTTGAGTGCTAATTCAAGCTAAAAGCAGTCTTATGGCGAAAACACAAGGGTGACTTAACTGCAGACTTAAATAGGTACTGTGGATCACAGTTTGTAGCGTATAATAAGCCTTATGCACTTGCAATAAGGTTTATGAAAATGTTATAAGCATGATCGATCGGGCCACACATTCTTACAAAGATAAGAACTTGTTAAAGATAAAAAAATATAATTTTTTCCATGCTCGAGATTTAAAAGAGATTTTTACTACTGATGTGTTCGACTTTGCGTTGGTAAGAAGATATCATTTACCGGTAAAAATAGTTCTCGGACTCGATCCAAAACTATGAGTAAGTATTCTGTGCTTACGGGGAATAAGTTTACTAGTTTGTCAACTTCACCCCACTATAAAGATTTCTTGATACAATTTTACGAATATCCGAGACTTGTACAGGAATAAAAAAATACTGGGAAACAAATGGTTTTACACATTTCCTAAATTAGCACGACTTTTTATATGTACATTCCTAAAAAACGTACCTTTAAGTGGTTTTCATAATTTTTTGGTGCAATTATTATGGATTTTCAAACAGATTAATTGTTTCAAATAATGCTTAGATACGGCTAAAAAACGGACTTATAGCACAGAATAGGTATTAAACTCGAATTCGTCGTCACTCAATATGCCGCAATACCTAGTAAGATCATAGTAAGATATACTCACGTAAAAGCGAGCATAAAATAAATCAATATTCCAATATTGGACGCAATATCTCTCAATGTTCCGCACGCCATATTTACACTGCATGTCCGCCCACGCGCTGAAATATGTCACAATTCACGAGAAACCCCGAGTCAAGATGTCATTTTACACGGCGGCAAATACTATATATTTAAATGAACTATAGAGCTCAATTAGTTAGTAGAACCACATACAATTTAAAGCCATAGAATAAATGTTTGTAGCTACACAAAATTATTACAAATTATTAACATTACAATTACAATTATTGTGGCCTTACTGACACTTGAACGATGTGTCCAAGTATTGGTGAGTCCACCATACTCGCAAAAATATTCAGGATGCGGCAAAGTAGTGAGTAGGGGACCTAGTGAGAGATTCTCCACCAATTCAATCGCGTTAAAGTTAACTAAGATGTGTATGGAATTGTCAAGCCGCACTTGACGATAGATGATAGCTGGCTCTCGATCTATTCCTTACTACAATCACCGGGTACCACGTAGGCCTTCCACGCGAACGATTTGTCCTGTCCTGTCAGTAGTGTGTTTCAAGTTTCCACCCTGAGTCATTAGCAATCCGACATAAGTTTACAAATTTTGTCAAAAAAGACTTAAGTAATCTTCACTCACATTCGAATAAAACCTTTCGTATTTTTAATAAGTACAAAATAAAGTGGTGAGAATATGTTGAAGTTTTCAAAGTGGTGGGGTCAGACACTTTACATACACACAATAATATTCAAATAACAATCTGCAAATAATCCTAAACCCTATTTACGATACAAAACCGGAATTATCGAAAAAAATTCATTCATGATCGAATCGCATAAAACTGTATGCACATTACACGACGAACGCGAATCGCACCATAACGAATCATCTTTTTTAGAACTGAAAATGCGAATAGCTTAATTCGATCGCCTGACAAGCAACACGAAAGGCGTCGCATAGTTACTTTTTTCGAAGCCTTTAGAACTTTATGTACTAAAATAGTGAACCCGCACGGGAAAACGCAGTAGGTATTGGCAGACCCCCTGTTGTGAGTGAAGGGTCTACCAACACTGTGTGGATAGACAACTAATTTTGATTGACTTTTACTAATGACAACAATTGCATTTTCATCTAACTTTCGTGCCTTATCCATATATTCGACACTGGCGAAACAACCTGTGCCCCTGTAGCATACCTAAAAGACAGCATCTGGGAATTGAATTGAATTAAGTATGTACTCAATAAAATGCCTTCGTTTGATGCGTGCACCTCGGGCGACCAGTTCTGTAAGTAATGTGCGAACATTTTTTAAGGTCCCAAAAACATTATTATGACCCCAAGGTGCTCCAATAAGCAATAATTTAAATAAATTGCTATGTGTGTAGATTATATTTTCCTTTTAAGTATAATAACATATTTTGTACCCCGATTTCTTTGAAGCGATATTTACGGCTTGAAGAAAGATTTGAACACAGAAAAATTAAGGTACATATTATGCTAATTTTTTAGAATGTCAGAAGTCCTGAAGACATCATTAGGTAGAACGTCATGTTAGAAAATTAAACAAAATTCTGCTAGAGCTAAAAAGTTCTAAATCTAGAGTATGTTGTGGCCTCTGTAAGATGGCTGACGATTTAAAGAAAATGGTGGGAAGTGGTTGAATAAGGAAAGCCGTGGACGTTCAGACTAAACTGATGATAAAATTTATGTAAATTGAAGTAGAAAATTGTCCATAGTAGTAGTCTATTACGGACAATTTTCAGATGACAAAAATATGACAAAGACCTGACCAATCTGAGGCAGTAAATGCATGTTACCAATGATATTAAACGAGAATACACTTACACTTAATATTGAATCTGGTAAAGTGTAAGTGATTATTAAGTTAGGTACAGCCACTCAACGATAGTGCATCAAAATGTATTAAAAAAATTTTGCTCAGACGCATTTTTTTAAGTTTTGCAATGTTGCCGCTCCTTGGAAATAATTTCTCCTAAGGAGAGATAGAGAGGTCTCGTAAGTGCTAAGTAGACCTTAACTATTCCATATAATATCACCTATACAACGACTTTTAACATGCTATGCATACTATAAATGCATCCAAAATAATGCACCTATTATTATTTTGCTCGTGCAATTATATTCTTACTAGCTGATGCTCTTTAATTTTCCGGGATAAATGTAGCATATGTTTGATTCCAGACTGCAATATAACTCTGTGCCTTTCATCTAGACCCGTCCAGCCGTTTGGGCGTAATTGAGTAATAAACATCCATCCATCCCTACATCCAGCTATCTGTGCAAACTTTCGTATTTATAATATTATTATAGATTAGTGGGTAATACAGCCAAGTTCGCGTTTATATCGCACAAAATTCATACATTACGTCGTCGTAGTAAAGCATAAAGTAACAAAATAACAAACGGTTATTACCCCGCTACGAACCTATCTTGAGCTCAAACATATTCGTCTAGTACCTACTCTAGTGTTCAAACTACAGCGAGGCTAAAGTGGACAATGGACGTAACGCGATCGCCTATGAGGCGTATCGCGTTACGGCGGTGACATCGCGAGTCGCAACGAATTGTAGTTTACGTAACTTTTACAATAATTATTGTTAAGTTAACGGAAATATGAAATCCACATAACATCTATACTAATATTATAAATGCGAAAGTTTGGATGGATGGATAGATGTTTGTTAGTCAATCACACCAGAACGGCTTAACGGATGAAATTTGGCACAGAAATAGATTATAGTCTGGAATAACACAGTCTACTTTTTAACCCGGAAAATTAAAAAGGTCCCGCGTGCACCCAAAAAACCTCAATCCACGCGGACGAAGTCGCGGGCATGATAAAATATGCGAGAGGAACTCTACTTGTTATCCAAAATTAAAAATGATAAGGTCCTGGGATAATGAAGCGTATATTTTGTCAAAATTTATACATTTCACTGGCTGATGACCGCGACTTCTTCCGCGTGGATTGATGTTTTTTGATTCCCACGGTAACTCTTCAATTTTCCGGGATAAAAAGTAACCTATGTCCTTCCTCGATACATCAAATGTCATCAAAATCGGTTGAGTAGTTGGGCCGTGAAAGCGTAGCAGACAGACAGACACTTTCGCGTTAATAATATTATAAAGTATGGATTTTTCGCAATGCATATTAATAATTACATTAGCTCATAGCCTGAGCTAATGTAGCCTCCACATTTATCTCTTGTGGAATTATTAAAAAAGCTTTAATCTCAAGCGTAAATGTAAGAAATACTTTCATAAATAAATAATTTCATTTTTGTGCCTTTTGGTGTTGAAACCATGGGGTCGTGGGGCGAAGATGCTAGATCCTTTTTTAAGGATATATCTTTTCGTCTCACAGAGTCCACAGGTGACCGGAGTTACCTCGGCTAACATATAAGTTTGGCTATTCAGCAGGCAGTGTTCTGGGCACATTGCCTTATTGCAGCGGCATAGATAATATTTTTAATGTTTAGTTTTTAATTAAGATTTTAATTTGAAAAAAAAGTAATATATATATTTTTATGATTAAAAAGAAATTTCGGAAAAAGAAACACTTATTATGAATATGTATCATGTAAACAAAGATGTAGTATTGCTTAACATTTGTAACTACAATAGTTAACCTACAGTTAACCCGCAGTTAACCTAACTTAATGTTACTGGCCTCAAACATTATGGCGAGAGCTCTCAAGATGTCATTCTAATGGCAAATAACATTTAAGTTAACGCAAACGAAATTACACCTTTACATCAACAGGATAAAGACTATTATGCCATCAAATGTATGCTTGTTGTAGTCGGAGCCATTTTGTACGGTTAAGTTTTACATATCGTTGTGAGTTGTGACTTGTGACAATATAGTTTTTGTAACTAGCAGCTAGAACATACATACGCAATATAATATAATACATAGAGTAAGTTAGTGAGGTCTATCTACTCAACGATATATTATCCTAATCCTTAAGTGTAAGCTTGTCGCCTACATAATATCCCTTGCTTTTGAGCGTGGATTTACTCACTTAAAAGTATTGACAGTAGGAAGTATTAAATTAAAGTATTTCTTTCATTGAAGCCGGTAAAGTTTATCTCAATCGGTCGGTTCTGGGGGCTTACTATAATGTTTTAAAGCAGTATTATTATAAACTTCTTGAAGATCTTGTTTCAAGGTACGTCATATAAAATGTCAATGACTTACACTGACACTATTTTAATTATTATGTTATATAAAGCTCCTCTAGATTCAATTAGGTTACATCTTAACATTGGACTGCATCATCTCTTGCCATTATTTTGGTGAAATCATAGATAAACGCAAACCTGTCAGATTTGTATAAAAAGCGAAAAGATGAATGGTTCGGAGTTTGGCCTCACAAATTTTTCCTTTCTCCACAAACATAAATTTTGTTTTTGTTAACGCTTATCATGCTAAGTATCTTGGCCTAATGGACTGAAACCCGAATCAATTAACATTTGAGACTCAAGTCCATATTGTCTCACTATCTGCAAACTTTAAATGTCGCCCAAACAAAAAGATATGAAACATCGTCGCTTGTATATTTGATGTAAAAATAAATATTCATTTATATATGTATATTGAATAGAGTCGTCTAGACCGGTTGTCGGGAATCGAACCCGCGTTTAGTGTGATATGATCGCCCGCCCGCCGGTATTCCAAAAATTTTCGACTGAGATAGTCCGTACCGTGGGCAAAAAAAATAACTAAAGTTAAACGTACTTTTTATCCTGTAAACCAACCGTCATGGCCTGTCAGTAAGATACGTGGACTTAATTAAGTCCATTGTAAGATTTAAATCTAAACGCACATTTATATAGCACGCGTGAGACCCTTAGCATTATTTTAGAAGTGAAAATGGCGCATGTTAGGGTAGATAGAGCGCGTGATGGTTAAAGTTACGAGAATTTGCGGTACTGAAATAGTGAAGCTTGCAGCGGTTTTTTGATGTTCAATCAACATTAATTATACTATTGTCATAGAAAAATTACAGAGTATGAAGTCGCAGTAAAGCTTTTTTTTCATAAAATTTTTCATGAGTGTTGTTTGACACAAATATCAGTCTTATTATTGAGCATAGGTAAGTAATTAGGTTGCATTGGTAGTTTTGCTTTCCAATGAAAAAACTTCATATCGTATAAGTCTTCGATTATACCAACCAATAACAAAACAAAGTCGTCAAAAGAGGTTAAATACATAATTATTTAAATATAAATTATTATGTTGTTTGAGAAGGTTTTATGATTTGTTTATAGCAACCTCTTTTGACGACTTTGTTTTGTTATTGGTTGGTATAATCGAAGACTATTATTATTTAAATATAAATTGCACGTAAGCGTAACACTATAATAAAATCATGCGCAACACAACTTGCCTATAAAAATAAATAATAGCCGTGTCCATGCTTGATGTTTATGCTAACGCTCCCACCCAAGCGTCAGGCCATATCATTCATGGTCATACATATACCTGGGCCCTTTTTCTTTTTTTAAAGGGCCCGCTAATGTGCGTATGTTTCTTAACATTAAAAGTTGTAACTTATCGAGCGATCGTATTTTTTCGAAAATTTTCGAAAACGATGACGGAATCGATAATTTGAATTCCCGGTATAATGTTTTGGCAAGTTTACTCATTTATGTTAATTGGCTTAGGTGCTACTTTTACGTAAAGTTTCGACCGTATCAAAATTGGACTTTAATGCTTTGCTTTTATTCGATGATGGTCGCGATTTTGGTTTTATGAAAATCATAGATAGATAGATAGATAAACCCTTTATTGCACACACTTAGAACAAATACAATAAACAAAAAGGTTAAATGATAAAACAGAAGGGTGCAACAGGCGATCTTATTGCTAAAGTAATCTCTTCCATACAAACTTTGAGCAGAGGAGATTATCAAACAAGAGCGCGGGATAGTGCAACATCTAAACACTAAAATATATAATAAATATAGATACATAGATACATATATACATGCATACAGACTTGCATACATATATATACAGATACTAAATAATCCTGCTCTAATATCTATGTAATTATAATGTGTGATATTTGAGTAAAATTCCTATTATGTGGCAAATGTAATAAAATATAGGACTAAAATGAATTAATTGCTACTTGATCACAATCATCAGCATCATGTTAATCATGTGGGAACTCTTTGATTCATTGGGAAACGGGATGATGTCCCTGACTTTCTCACACTAATGAAACCCACACAAAAAATTCGTAATGTCGAACGAATCATTCAAACAGTTTATGAAGAAATACGTTTATGAACTCATAACAGTTTTAAGCTCTCAAATGATTACGGTTTTCTTAGACAATTGGGCCACAAGTTAGATTAGGTACGTTTGTCTTAATAATGTTCTTGTTCTATAATGCTTCTGGGCCAATTTTTACTACATAATATATTATAATTCTTAAAATCCACATGGAGGCTATCAGATGCACTGCGAATAATTTTTTTTCTAAGCTCATGTCCTGTCCTATTTGAGGGTCGGATATATTTTCTCGCTTTGTTTTTATTATCACATAACATCCTAACATTATGTGATAGTAGTTTTAGTAGTCAAGTCAAGTACAAACCTGTTAATAAAATATAAAAATAACATCTTTACACGATGGAACTAGTAAACCTGATTAAAGTGATTATTTTATACGAAATAGGTGTTTTTCGATACGGCCATACTTTATTAATATGGGCACTTACAATGTCCGGTCGGCCATTTACATAATGCGATATCTCTGGTTATATTACGACTACGAGGGAAACAGATGACTCAACGAGGCATTTGTGTGTTCACGTGTAAGTTTATGTGTGTGCGTGTGGTCTACCAACTTAGATTTGTGGGGATGAGCTGCTGATATTATGCGCTGGTCCATAACAATAGGGAGATCTTCCTCCGGACAGGTGTTGTGCCCGGAGACCCATTTTGTTTGTGACGTCGATTCAATTTCTAAGATAGAAAATTTTACATTTTTATGTTTTCTTAGCACCCTTAAGCCTTGGCGACTTTTCTGGGGGCTGACTTGTCGGCACTGGCCTTCAGGGCAAAACCACACTGTGGACAGGACAGGACAGGACAGGACAGTAAATTTTTTTTCCCGAAACGTCTACCATCGTTTAAGAGATACAGGTTAGCCGAAATCTACGATAATCGCCCTTAAAATCATATCCTCCTAATTTGCTCTCGTCTCTACCAAGCAGTCAAAAAATGTTAATTACAGGAAATAAAGATCTTCAATTGGACATCTCAAACGACAAATCGCTACATGTAATGATGCTTTTAAGCACTTTTGAACATGAGCCTACGCACAGCTCAAAATAAGTTGGTCACCATGTTTCACGTTTGATAACCATTCCAATTAGACACCACCCAAGTAAAGGCAATAATTCTCTGTGACCAGTTCGTTTTAAAATGGGCCCACCTACTTAACAAACATTGACCAATCTATTTTGACATATCCATGATAGAATGAACGAAATCTTGTTATAAACTGGTTTTGCGTACATAATAAATAATACCCAATATAATTTGATCCCTCTCTAGTACATACAATCAGGGGTCAATACATACTGGATTTGTACATTTACTTATTTTCAGTCCATTTAAGCTTGAGCCCGCCTCAGTAAATTTCCAAGGGTCATGATACGCTAGCGCTATAAATCTACAATATGATTGACCATTTTAACATGGTCCCGCCGTATTAAAACTTACTCTGTTAGGCTGGTGAGGCTAAGTCGTGATTGTGGAGTGAATACACCGTGCTGTACTTTTAATGGGATGACGCGGGTTCAAATGTAAAAGACCAATGCGCTTTCCTTATTGCCTTGTAAAAAATAACGACTTTTTCGAAGTAAGCTGTTAAATAAAATGTAATAGGTTTATTTAACAAGATTTCTCACGATACAGTTTTGAATGCTATAATGAGCTGTCCGTGGTTTCGTCAGTACAGCATTCCAAATCGATTTTCATACTGATATTAGAAAGCGCTAGTGTGTCATTCTATTATACCACTACACAACCCATCGATTTTGGCGAAAATAACATGTCACAGAGATGGTTTGTATCCCGGATATGGACATCAGACCATCCTGGAAAATCAAGAAGTTCCCACGTTATTTTCAAACAAACCTAATCTCATCGAGATAGAAACCCAGGTACAGACATTTAGACCATGAAGATAAAATCGATAAATAAATGGAATTTCATAAGTAGCCTAGCCAATATCGTTTCCATGTAAAAGTTTGAAAAATATCTCATTCAGTTACCTAGATAGGTATTCATAGTTAGATACCTATAAAAATGTGGTAGTTCTGTTCCGTTTTGAACAAAGAATGGGTCGGCAAAGGGTTGAGACTTGAGTATGAAAAATATGGTTATGGGCATCGTCTTGTCTATACTAATATTATAAATGCGAAAGTTTGGATGAATGGATGGATGGATGGATGTTTGTTACTCAATCACGCCAGAACGGCCAAACGGGTCTGGATGAAATTTGGCACAGAGATAGATTATAGTCTGGAATAACACATAGGCTACTTTTTATCGTGAAAAATGAAGGAGTTCCCGCTGGAATCAAAAAAACTTAAGCCATGCTAACAAAGTCGCAGTCATCAGCTAGTTAACTATAAATTTTCCCACAGTTAGTTTATATTTCCGGGTTTCCTCACGATGTCACTAATCGTGTTTGCACACGTGATGAATAGTTAACACTTCGTTATAAACGTCATTAATAAAATATTAGTTGCTAAGTCAAAAGATGACGATCGACCATCAAGCATTGCAATCCAGTGATTAAGTTAAGTGGGCTATTACGATTTCAAATCATCATATCAATTATTTTTTTACTAGCTGATGCCCGCGACTACGTCCGCATGGATCGAGGTTTCTTGGTTCCCTCCGGAACTCAATAATTTTCCGGGATGAAAAGTAGCCTATGTGTTATTCCAGACTATAATCTATCTCTGTGCCAAATTTCATGCAAATCCGTTCAGCCCTTTGGGCGTGATTGAGTAACAAACATCCATCGATACATCCATCCAAACTTTCGCATTTATAATATTAGTATAGTTAAAGCAGTGATTAAATACTAACAAGTGAAATTAATTTAACGAATTAAAAAATACGACTGCCCTGCCATATTTTTTTTGGAGTTTACCTCCATAAGAAGCGATTTGCATATATAGCCTTTGGAATCTTATTCACATTAATTATTAAGTGATATTTTTTTGTGAATCACTAAATATTGAACTATAGTGTTATATATTTTTGGAATCTAATCATCATTTTCTAGGTGATGATTATAAGCGAGACTTATTTTTTCTCTCATAGATAACTGCATCTTTGGGTTTTTTTAATAATGTGGGAACTCTTTGATTATCCGGGATAAAAGCTAGAGTACGTCCTCGGCGTCCGGGATGCAAGTCATACCCAAGCAAATCCACCACCAAGCTATACCATAGACTCCTATTAATTTACTACCACTCTATCCATCAATGTGAAAAGGTACACACAAGAACTACCACTCCAATACACATGGCCTATAGCTATGTGCGGATTGGCAGTGGTGGACTATGGCCAAACCCTCCTCATTCGGAGAGGAGACTCTCCTCAATAGTGGACCAGCGCTCAGTTGAAACTTGAAATGACGATGAAATTCAATTTGGCCGTTCTAAGATAACCTATGAACTGTCAACATACCGATTGCTTTACATTCGACGACCCTTTCGTAGTCGGCTAAAATTTCTTGTGACAGGAGTAATGTCTGATAATAAAAAATATTAGCGAATGCCCGCGACTTCGTCTGCGTGGTTTGAGGTTTTTTCGTTCCCGCGGGAACTCATTAATTTTCCGGGATAAAAAGTAGCCTATGTGCTATTCCAGACTATAATCTATCTCTGTGCCATTTATCCATACATCCATCCAAACTTTCTTATATTTATAATATTAGTAGTAAGAAAGATAAGACATTAGTCATAAGACACTAGAAATTTTCTGATAATGTGCATTGTGCAATAGGCCTAAGAGTTAGAAACATTCGCTTTTAGGCTGAAAAAGTGTACTTTTGACTCCTCTTTTTACAATATCCCGAGTCTTAGAAAACCATTCATCACATAGCACACACCATTTCAGCTTTCGAGTTGGTTGGACCATGCTAATGCGAGTGTTCAGTGGTGCAGAAGGCATGTACACCGACCATGTAACTAAGTTCACGTACCTATTCGACGGATTCAATCCAGCCCCATCGATATTTCGATACAAAAACTGCAACCAAAAGCTAATGACGAAGAATCTCTTTGTATCCAGTTGGTATTTGTTCTGGGAAGGCGGCCGACCACAATTATACATTTTGCGGTATAAGAATTCATCGGCCCCGATTGTTTTTAATTGTTGCCGTTTTTAGAGGCCCAGAAGCAGTTTGGGAAAGCGAGAGTACCTAGCGACATTCTTTTGGTATTCCAAGCCACCAATTGGAAAAACAGCACTATCGCCTATGAGCACAGAAAGAAAAAGCACGGAAGCTGTGATTAAAATATTGTAACTATCTCTCTCTGCATCATAACATTCCTCATTATTGAGAGTAGTGACGTGGTCGGGTTTCTCGGGATGATAATGCGGAGGCTTCCGAGGTCCTTCCGCATACAACTCGACTACGAGTACTATTTCAACTATTAGGTTTGTAACGATTATTATCAGATATCAGTTATAATAACCGGTACGACGGCTTAATGTGCTGTCAGAGGCAACAAGGAACCTCCAAATTTGGTCATCCATCCAGTTACCAACATGGGTCAACGTTGTGACACTCGGAATCCAGTGGTATGCGTTATCGAAAGTAGCCCACTCGTCCCTAACAATATGAATACACAATTGACTGTGACTGTAAATTAGAAACGAAGAAGCAAATCTACACATACATTCGGCAGCCACAGGCTAAAGGAAACGCGCCTATACTTTTTAGAAAAAGCTTTTCGTGGCCACCCGCGTTTAGTTACCGAATGAAAGCATAAGCTTCCTCGGCATTAATATTGTCATTGTGTAACGAAGGCCTGTAACAAGTGCAGCTTGGCAAACTTATCTGTGCGTGTGGGGGAGGCGCCACTATCTATTAAAAAATTAACATTTTAGGATAAACACAGAGTAGATTTCGTTAGTTCCGAATATCGCCACACGCACAGATAAGCTTGTCAGAGTGTACAATATAAACTCAGTAAGAACAAAAGATGTTCAAAAGAGCAGAACAGAACCAGTTACGGCAATCAGATGGCTGGCGTTCCGTGTAAAAACTGGTAGTCTGTCAGGTGTCCGTTAGAATAATTAATAGGCCCTTGTTGATGCCGAGACAATACCAAATAAGGAATTATTTAAATTAATAGATATTTGGTAATACAAATAAGTGGTTTGACAATAAAAGGGAGTGAACCCGACATAAGTACCTATCTACCCGGAAATACAAAATTTTCTCCGACTGATCGCCGAGTTTCAGTTTGAAGATGGTGAAAGATTACCACACCTACCACATCTACCTAAATCCATACAATGCAATGCAAATATTATGAATGGGTATGTGTTTATTTGTTTGTTGTCGTTCAATCGCGCCCATCAAAGCAACGATTCGAGGGGATTTTTGCATGGATTTAGTTGAGGACAAGGTGAGTGACGTAAGCTCCTTTTTACCCAGAAGATCAAAGAGTGTCTTTATTAATGTTTATCTCTTTATGCTACATTTTCTTGGGATAATAGTGCGGTGAGTTCCCAGAACCTTTCACATTCTGTAGACCGACTCATGAAAGAAAATTACTCACAAATTATATCTAATAAAACGAAATCTAAGGAACGAAAGCCTACATACTAGAAACATATATTAAAACCCTTCCATGTAATCCTATTGTTTACGTGTATTATTACTTCTCTCCTTTGCTGGCTCTGGCTTCATTATGAAAGAGATTTTACGATAACCAGGTTAAATTTGGTAAACCAAACCGAATTAAGGTTTTAGGTAATACCAAAGAATACTTAACATTATCTTTCAGGTATATAAGGAAGTCGACAAAAACTAACAACATACTGAGTTCTAGTGGAATGGTTTTAATATGCTGACAAAAATACATAGTATTAATGATTTAACACGTACTTTCTAAATTACGTCTTTCACAGTTGAAATAACACACAACCTAATGAACCGATAAGCCGTTGCATGTAAGGGTTCCACTGCTTATTGTTCAAAATAGCAGAGAAATACATCCAGGCAGATTTACGCCCAACCATAAATAACAAACATCAAATACCTGAGAGCTTTTTGAAGTCGGTTAATAGTCGTGTAATTGCAGTTAGACATAAACGCTTAAAGATTTAAATATTAGATTTAATGATGCAAAGATAAGGGCTACATTCTAAAATAGCTTACACGTAATAAAATGGCTTATCGGGGTTCCCTTTACGGTCTTAGGATGTGTAGTCGATCTAGAGTGGAGCCTTAATTAGAGATACCACACCGTCTGGCATACCGGGATATTCCCCGATTATTTGGAAGACCTGGAAAGTTTTGCAGTGGCAGTATCTAAGTATACTGTGCCGAGTACCTAATGAACTAATTAGACACTTATTCAGCTCGATTTAGCTTTTGTCCAAACTGGTGTTTTTATGGAGATGCATAAGTGACTACATAAAGTTCAATGGAAATGCATCTCAATAGACTGTTTTGTATAGTTGACTAAGTGTAATTTAATTAGTCCCTTAAGTTTTAAGGACTTCTTATTATTGTATCTTTATTGTTTTACTAGCTGATGCTCACGACTTCGTCCCCGTGGAATAGGATTTTTTATTCCTGCGGGACCTCAATTTTCGTGTATATAAAGTAGTATGTCACTGTCTATGTCCTCAAATATGCTGATGCAAAGATCACGTCGATCCGTTGCTCTGTTGCGACGTGATTGAAATTCAAACCAACATACCAACAACCCAAAAGCCACTTGCGCATTTATAATATTAGTTGTTTCTTGACAATTTAGAGGATCAATCCTCTAAATTGTCAAGAAACAACTAATATTATTAATTCTTGATGCTGATTACACAGGAATGGAGATGGCTAACCTAATACCATACATAGTTTATGGACATGACATGTACGAGGCACTTCTACGAATTTCTAGGGCGGTTACGGTAAAATGAGTGGTATAATATAACGATCTAACACTATCGTCATCGGCCAAATTCCGTTGTAACATGAACGGTACCTAATATGTATAAATTCAGTCAATTACAACACAAAACGATTAACGCAATAGAGCGGCTTATCGCATATCTACATAGAACACCCTGAAACTTCATTTTTTTACAAACATCACAACAGCGTCGACTGACTATCAACTATCAATATGATATACAAGTTAGACAAAGCCGCCAAGTCAAAACCCCAACTGACAAACAATACAAGAAATATGATTTTTTGCAGTATATGTGCAAGCAAGACGCTTGTACATAACGATTGTTCATTCAGGAAGTTTTGTCTAGTTTGCATTTACGTGTGTAGCCACCTTATGAGTGGGTAGAACAATAATCCACAGGAATAGACGACCTTTCAAATCTCTAAAGCGACATGGATCGTAAATCCCAGTTTCTGTACAGCAATATGAGCACCCTAGCCTGCTAGGCATCAATATTGGGTTTCAAAGGAAGACTGTTAAGGTAAAAGTGGCATTTTATTACCTACTTGTCGCAGGACGCAACGCTCGCGGATCTTTGTGGTTGGACATCCTTGTTTTTTTTTTCTTCAATCGTAGGTTACTTTACTATAAAAAAAACTTATGTACAGAAAGCTGCAATTTAATTCACTTTGTTTTTTAATTATGTCGATAAAGACCGTAGTAACAAGGGTTAAGGTATTTTCCGGAGCAAAAGTGGGGAAAGATGTCTTATTGTTAAAATTAACATTAAATATAAGTTATAACAATTGACATGGACGTTCGGAATATTAAAAACAAGGGAATTTTCGAATTAATGCCAAAGCAATAGAAAAAATAGAAACAGTGCCTTTTCAAAAAAAAATATTGGTTATTCTTACCTTTAAATACTTTTTACGAGTAACTAAAATGCGAATTTTCTATTCAAAATACTAAGAAGAAAATATTTTTTTTTTGGCACTTAAATATCGTTGGGAATCGGCTATCGACGTTTTTATATAATTTATAACTTTTAACTTAGAAAGTCTAAGAAAGAAGCAGCCATTCAGTTTAAAAGACATTCAAATAATATTTATTACGGAAACATAGTGCTATAAATTTACGAATACAGTATAGGAATTCCGGAAATTTTTCCTGTTATTTGTCAAACAGTTTCATTTGCCTTAAAGTGCCTACTGCCTAAATTCAAATTAATTAAGTAATTTAAATTACCAACTGCGGTTTGCACTTTGCGCACATTTTTGTAGGCTGTTACAAATAGTGTACGCTCTAAGGAAACCTAGAAAAGACATTACGGCTAAACCTATTATCTCCTTTTACAACCTCCTCCACGTTTACAACTTTTAATTAATTAGAATTCCGCATACAACTTAAGTTACTTTTTTCTTTAACTACAGTTAGATCTTCGTAGTAGTTACTTTTGCAATTTGTTCTTCAAAGAATTGTCATCATCATCATTATCATCATCTTTTGAACTCATCGCCGGGTCACTATCAGAGTCGTAGACTGTGTTACTACAGATCACATAATTTCCTCTCAACATTTTAAAAGGAGATTTTATGTCATTATGGAGAACTCTTTGACATGCAGGGATCCTCACGATTTTTCCTTGTAATGTTATTGTTTATAACTTAAAACGCACGTGCATAGGTAGCTTAGAAAAGTTAGAGCTGCATGCCTAATACTTGCACCACCGACCGTAAGAGGTCTAAATCAAAGTCTTAGCCATTAAGCTATCACCATTTTTAAATAATCATACCGATATTAAAATAAATTATGTGTGTGCAAGTCACACACGACAGAAGTGAAACTTCAGAAAATTAGCCTGCGAGAGCATGAGATAAATGTAACTTGTATTCTACCTCATTCTCTCGCAGACTAAATCATGTTATGATATGTTTGTCTCCTTTTGGTGTCGCTTTTTCGTTTAGTTTTTCGTTTTATCAACCATAGATGGATTAAAATAAAACATAAAAAACAATTAACAAATCAGACTTTCTACTGCTGTATTTAAACAATCAAACAGTAAATTACAAAAATGGAACGCTTTGTATACAATTACGTTGTGGCGACAACATCCATTTCATCTACTTTTCAAATCACAACAATTCTAAAGAAGTTTCACTTTAAAAAATATAGAAAATTGTTTATTTTATTCTTAAGTTTACAGTTTTTTTTTGTATGTTTTTGTATAGATAACAGAGGTATTTAACTTAATACCAATATTATTTCTCAAATTTATAGTCTGCGACCGTGAACGATAATAAAACCACGCAGATTAAGCCTCAAACAATAGTGCACAACCTTATAAAATTATATGGTTCTATAATGTGATAAATAAAAATTGAAAAAAAATAATTTATAAGCCCATGGAGCTATATATTACACGTGACATTTTAACATGAGTTTGGAACGTTTATGATTCGGATGATGGCCTCCGGTTTACGAGAATGGGTGTCCGTCGTTATGTTTCGTCCTGTCAAGGTGAAATTATTAAAATTATGTGAACTTGTAAAGATAAAGCCGGGTGTTACTTCGGCCAGTACGAAATTAAGTATAAGTTTTGCACATAGCATGGTAACGCAGCCAGCATTCTGGACATTATAAGTAGGTATTGAATTTAATGTACAAAGAATCAATCGATTACACGTTCCGATAGGTAAGTATAATGCTTTTTCAAGATAAAAGTGGGGGTGTACGTGCCAGAAGTACTACTTACCATCAGGTGAAATTGCTGTCAAGGCCTAACTTGTGGTGGAATAAAATAAAAATGTACCACTATTACAATATGAACAATAATATATGTAAACTGTCTATAAAACTCTATGCTTGTCTATCAATCCATAGTAAGCAATTATTACTTCCAAAAAAAATGTAAGCGAGTACCTTTGTTTTGACTATTAATAAACATAAGCATTCATAACAACCACTCACTTTGTTTTCTGTACTTTTTAAGCGTTTACTTTATATCTTTATGTTTGTGTGGCAATAAAAAATTTATCTATATATTTATCTATATTTTTTAAATATCGGGCTTTTCCCCGTCGAACTATAATAGAGACTACAAAAATACCTTAGCGTTTATTATAAAAATTGCATACAAATGATCATCATTTTTATATAGATATCGAAATTATTGTGAGAAAACCCGTCAGGCCGGTATCGGGACCGTTAAATTTGTCACGTATTCGCTAATTTGTCGAGTGTTATCTCAAATTTCATTTGAATGTTTCCTTTTGCAAATAAGATTGATTTTATGTTATATTATAACTTAATAAGAAGGGTTTGTGAGAAAACGGGTTCTCTATGTAGTTAAATTAAGAATGTGCTGAAGTACCTAATATAAAACTTTAAACTTTCGCCTGTTATGAGGATTTGTGCGTCGGTCATCTCTTTAAAGGTAAATTGGCGCGTACTGTGTAAGAAAGAAAGCACACTATGGACAGGATAGAGCAAAAAAATTGCGCGAAACGCCCACGTCATGGGCGAAACTTGTTTTGGTTTATTACAGTAATCAGTGCAGCTATGAACCTATCTATGAAGAGACATACGGTTTTGTCCATAGTATGTTTTCGCCATTTTCTAGCCCAGATTAAGCTAGATGTTTTTATGACCCCACCCTACTATTACGGTAGAGTAATTTAAACCCCTATATTATTTTATTGACAACACTGTAGTTTCGTTCGCGAGTCGCGACTTTCAAATCTTCTGGATTTTAAATGGAGATTTCGGCCACACTGACTATTCCACTAA
This sequence comes from Erebia palarica, assembly GCA_964035005.1. Lineage (NCBI taxonomy): Eukaryota > Metazoa > Arthropoda > Insecta > Lepidoptera > Nymphalidae > Erebia > Erebia palarica. Next base: position 33,312,304 of record OZ035987.1, read on the forward strand.
GGGCTAATTTTTCAATCGTCAGATAAAGTTTATTGGAGGAATTAATTTGATGTTTTCACAGATTTTGTATTGAAAATCCGTCGAAACGTCAAATTTATTCCTCCGTTAATTAATTCCTTCCTCATTAAACTTTATCTGACGATTGAAAAATTAGCCCTAAATCGAGCCAACTCTAGCTTGATTCACAGTTTTTTCAGTTCAAAGCGTGCTTTTTGTTAAATGTTTATTCATGACTTTGGAATTCAACTTTTTTTACAAATGTCCGAGAGAAACCGTGTCAAAGGGTAAAAAATAATTAAAAAGAAAAATCAAGTACCTATAAGCAACGGCAGGATCACGCGATAGCACAGTAATCACAGAGAAGGTACAGAAGTGAAAAATACTCTTTTAATACATCTATAACTAATTTCTGTGCCCTATATATTTTTATGTTTGTATGTTATAGTATGCTTATTTCCTTACATATAATTAATTATTGTATTATGTCTTAACTATTATGTAAAACACAGTCAAACCGACTGTAGTTTTTGTGGCACTGTTTCTAATACATTTTAACTTAATTTTATAAGGTTAATAATAATAAGTAAAAATAAATAAAAAGCTTGCCGCGTAGATATGTTTTATGCTGAAGCTATGCTTTGAGGAAAAAAATAGAAGGAAAGTCGGGAAACTCTCAGTGTAGTGAAATATCGGTGTGCGTTAATGTAAAAATAGTATTTGTAACTGTCATACAGAAATATATGAAAATATTCGAGATTTTCAAAAATAAATCGTAAATATTATTAACAGACAGACACACTTACGCATAGGTATATAGCATTAGCACAAATTAGATATTGACGTTTCTCTCGATGTATCTACCGTTCTTAGTTCCTTAAGGTGTTGGGAACCAAGTACATTTTATGACTAGAACCACTTTACAACTTTTTATAATAAATATGTTACCAGCTAATAAAATCATTTTATAACTAGGTATATATTATTATTATTCCTAATATAGTAACCGTATATATTAAAGAGATTTAAAAAAATGTTTAACATCCCGGGTATAAACGGTTTTACTTCAATGAAACAGGATCCCTAATATATCCGAGCGAGCCTTTCAACCATACAATCGTGACCCGAAACATTTTAGGACGGTCAAACGTCACGGCTCCATTGTTACAACCGGACAGAACGACATTTTTTGCTTATAGCTATTCCCACGAGGTTAAACTCTGGAGTAGTTTAACAAGTATACATAACTACCGCTCCACCAGGTGATCGCAGCTTGGATTGTGCTGAAGGCTTTTAAACATGCCTACCCTGTTACTCGTATAAACACAAAATGAGTCTGTATGTAGGTTTCTTGGTTCGTCCTTTAATTATGTCGCCACAGAGAAATGAGTCGTCGTGAATTTTTAACATGGATAAAGTTAAAGACCTGCTGATTTACATAGGCTACTATTTATCCCAGAAAATTGTGAAGTTCCAACGGGAATTTTAAAAAACCTAAATTTTTATACACTTGGACAAAATTTAGGGTCTTGTCATCATCATCTTGACTACATAATGAGAACTGCATTTTACGACATTGCTATAAAGGAGATCAAATATGCCACTATCTCTTTAAATCGACTATTTTTGAAAATCCATATTCAAACTTAGAACGAAACACACTATGAACCGCAAATAACAAAAAACCTGCGCGAAACATCCACGGCGGGTTTAGACAGCAACGCATTGGCGGTTCCTCTGGTGCTGCAAATGTTCAAAGGCGGCGGTAATCACTTACCATCAGGTGACCCGCCTGCTCGTTTCCTTGCTGTATCTACATATTAAAAAAAAATGGAAATCATCGGGAATCATGTGTTAGTGTGCACGCTGCGTATTATTTTGTCCATAGTATGTTCTTGGTCTAATGCGGCTCTACGCTAAGGAATCGGTGGGCGAATGTTAGTGCTTTAATAATTCGATAATAAAATAAATATTTTACAATACCGATAAAACTTACACCGATAAAAACGCAACAAAGTGTTTATTTAGTCCGTAAAAATGGCGGATGACAGAAATTTCGATGTTTTACGACATCTATCAAGCGTTATTTATTGGTCTTAATGCAACGCGTTTATGACTTTGAATAAATATTTTATATCAGACTTGTAGACGTAGACGAATAAATAATAAAACTAGATTTCATCGCATTCAAATTGTATTATAAGTTTTGTTGATTCACAGAGGTTATTGTTCAGTGTTCGATACTGTTGCACAATGATTTAAGAGTAGGATTGTTACAAAAGTAAACAAGTAGTATTGTTCTTTCCAGTTTATACGTCACAGTTGCCCAATTAAACTTTACGGTGTCTAGTAATACAATTTACTTTCTTTAAAGCTTGCATAGTGGCTTATATGACTGTTGGTATATATATTCTATTTTTCCATAACTTAGACAAAACGTACCTGAACATGTATGTAGCTTTTCGCTGAAATACGTAATATACCTATGCACTATGCACAGTGGATAAGACGTTGTTGCCACGAATGATCAATGGCATCAGTAGACTTAGTATGCAAACAACGAGATATCTCGCCACGAGAGAGATATGTTGTCGATGCCTGCTAATTTCTCGTTTACCTTAACATACACAAAATCCCGTATATTACAAGAAAAAAATAGTCGGCATGTAAGGATCTCTACTTTTGACGTAACGAGACAAGTCATAAATGTGTAACCATGTTATCTTCGGTAGACGAAATAGAGAGAAAACGGGTGGAAATAATTTTACTCGCCGCATGCTAACCCTACTGGATATCTACGACTTAAAAAACTTAGCTCGAGAATGTCTAAATTCTCGGGTGAAGCGCACCGCTTACGCGTTTTGCTAAGACAATTTCTAAGGAAAAGTAGACTATAAGCATCTAGATATATAATACTTAAATACTTAAACTATATTATTACGCTTTTTTGAGAGATGGAGCTGGCCAAAATATTTAAAAAAACGTGCTCGTTCGTAAAAATGTGACATCATTATATGATTTACTTAGCTACTCATCAAGTATCTTCCTATCTGAAAAATGGGTCTAAAGTTACATCCATAACACAGTGAGCATGTCAATGCACAGTTAAATTGGTTCCAGTTGTTATCAGTAACATTTAATGATAATCGTTCGGCCTAGGTAGCTAGATCCATCTAATCTGTGAGCTACTGGCTTATCCTTAACCGGTTACAGAGGTCATACTGCAACCTCTTCTGTGAGAACTGGTTGCATATAAAATGTAGATTAGTATGACCACCATAAATAGACCTCGATATCTAAGTTAGAATGCTATTCCAAAAATATTTATTGAATGTAGGTATGTACTTTTTGGTGTACCATGTACATCACGCAAAGAAAAGCTATAATAAGTGTAACAAAGTAAGAATACAATTGAATATATTATTTGATTATAAAATTTATTGATAGGAGCTTCGTGTGCGTTGATGTCTTTCATTTTACCGACTCTCGGAATAGTAGTGAAATATTACATTAGCCTAATAGATTATTCCAGTATATGAATATTTTTTTTGTATTACAAGGTAGAGTTGGTAGAGTAGTAGGTAGAGAATATTCTCTACTTTTCACATACTACTTTTATAAATTGCGAAACAGACTTTCACAATTTATAGAAGTAGTATGTATGGACACGGATTTCGTGAAATATCATACTCCTTCTTCCTTTTTTCCCTACTAAAATAACTATTTTCAAATAAATAATTACAGGTATACCCTGAGTTATGACTACATCTCCAATTATACTAAAACAAATACGCATCATTAATTTTAAGTAACAACAGCAATGTCATGTCAATTTAAATGGCAAACAGACTGAAATATATGGCCATTTGTCAAAACAATGGCGTGCATTTTTCGAGCAGATAATATGATATGTCATGGAGTCACTTCGGTATTTGTGAGACAGCTTCGACATATGTCAAAGGCGTGTATGTAAATCCTGTACACGACAACATTTTCAGACGTCAGGATACACCTAATAGGCCTTTTACACTGCACTTTTCAGAGGGACCCTTACCTTGAATCAGTGTAGTGTAAGAAGATATAGGGAGAAAGGGTCCCAGATAAGGGACATCGGGTCGTCCCGGTCTGCTCTACCGACCGGGCAATGTTATAACACTTAGGGTGGTTAGGGAGCATAGTCGTCGCACGACCAGCGTAGAATGTAGTAGTGTTTCTCCGGCTCGCGCGAGTATTTTGACGTTAATTTAGTTTACTTTGTGCCACCTAGATGGCTATACATATAGATAGTACAAGTGGTGCCATCTAGGTTCTCGTTCATACTGAGTTAGGGCCCGATAGTGCAATGTAATAGCGACGTCAAAACTAGCAGCCACGCCCACACGACATCACAAACCCATAAATCTTGTACACGACGACATTTTCAGATGTCAGGATACAACCAACCCCTGTACTAAAAGTAAATTTTTTATAATATTTGTAAGATAATCTAATATGTATCTGGTTTTGTCGGATGACCAATCGTGACTTACTCAATGTTAAACACTATATATAACCTCAAACTACCATTAAAAACCTAAATCTATGCAAAAGAAATCGTGAACAAAAGCTATCGTTATTAATAATAATTCACCTATGAACACAAATAAACAGGCATTAATTTTACTTTTTCCAACCGACTGCGACCTCCATGTTACAAAACCGATGCTGTAGATAGTCGTTATTTGATAAAGCTTTCTCTGAAGATCAACTTAGGTTACGGGTTGCCAATTGTTCTAATTTGAGCAGGTTGTAGCGATTTCATACCATCATCGTGACCAATGTACCGTCGAGCGGAACGCACTTTGTTTTCAATTTATTAGAACAAGCTTACAAACCCGGGGCTTCGCTCACGAGTTCGATTTAAAAAAAAATGAAATCCCTATTTTACCCCCTTAGTGGTTGAACTTTCAAAAATCCTTTCTTAGTAGATGCTCTTGTCATTATAGCTATATGTAGGCAAAATTTCAGCCCAATCCGTTCAGTGGTTGGTAGCTGTGCATTGATCAGTCAGTCAATCCCCTTTTCCACTTATACTTATTATACTAGCTTTTGCCCACAGCTTCGCTCACATTTTCAACCTCCTTAGGAAATTTCATAAATCCTTTCTTAGCGGATACCTTATTGAGACTTGATTATGTTTACTATTTGTAGTTTTTTTTTTATTAGCATTGTTTTCGTGTTCATGTATGGGACTCACAGGGACTGCAGTCTATCTGTATACAAGATTTCGTCGAAAGTCGTTAAAACGGTAAAAGGCAATAGACAGAGAGGTATGACAATTTTTAATCTACCTAGAGTATAACAACATGATTTTTATCCCAGATAATTAAAGGGATCCCTGACTCGGGGATTATGATAAACCTAATTCCATGCGGACAAAGTCAATGACATCAGTTAGTTTATAATATTTTAATACGATTAATCTAACATACCTTCGCATAACATGAATAATAAAAAGACGTAAACAAAAAAGATAAGCAAGGTATGTTTGTGTCAAATGAAAAGTTTCATTAAATAAATCCCAAAATTATTTTTGAGAAGTAGGTATGCTTAAATTGTAAACCAAAAACATCAATTTTCGAGCTAAGCCTGATTATCATTATTTGGGATTTGTAAATTATAAGAAATGGAAAGATATTTTTCTTATAATTTTGTTAGGTCCAAGAAAAGTTTGTAACAAGCTTTAAAAATCTGCATGATTCATTCATCCATTGTCTCTACTATTGAAACATGAATGAATCAAACTGAAATTGTGGATATTGAATTTTATAAGTTCTTAACATTGTCTGAAAACTGGTTATGAAATCCATACTTTCGCCATCTCACAAATCATCTTAACTAATGATAGATTATTATAGTCTGGAATAACACATTTTTATCCCGGAAAAGTAAAGAGTTCCCGCGAGTACCAAAAACCTCAATCCACGCGGGCGGAGTCACGTACATTGAGTACTTATATATTGTAAATTCGAATATGTCTGTCTGCCTGTTACTTTTCATGACCTGTTAGAGATGGGTTGCCTGAAGCTATAATGCTAACGTTGTTTCATTATTGTTGAGTTTCGTGTTTTAGAATTATAATCCTTATTGTAGGAACGTCAAGGTACGTGACATCAAACTGTAATTTTGAGTAATATTGCTTGAGTATTGCTGTAAGCGTTGGCAGTATGGCCCCAGATGCCTCCCGGGGACGGACACAGGCTTCTAAATATCTCTAACATAGTTCCCACGGGAATTGCAAAAATCTTAAATTCACGTGGATGATCCGCACGCATCATATTCTAGGGATGATGAGTTATGATACATTCGAGGGTTTCTTTGTCTGCCTTCTGCGTTTTCACGCCCCAACTGTGCAACCCATTTTATCTTAGTTTATATATCGGTAAAGGACTTTTAATCCTGGAAAACAAAGAATTTTCACGTGAATTTCCACATAAACCTAAACTCACGTGGACGACGAAAGTCACGGGCACCATTTAATGAAATAAATAACGTCACACAGTTTTCGTTTATATCAGAGTACCTAAAGAATTGTCAAATAACAACTTTGACGAATTGATTGTTCCTAGGTATATCCATACTCTATACTACACCAAAAAAACACGTGTCGAATTAAGAACATTTCCGTTCCCTACTGTCTCGTTTTTTACTTGCATACTTAAAATAATATGGCCGCTGAATATTTCAAATGAGATGATGCCCGCGACTTCGTCCGCGTGGATTGATGTGTTTTAATTCCCGCGGGAGCTCTTAAATTTTCCGAGATAAAAAAAATTAGCCTATAGCCTTCCCCAGGATGTAAACTATCTCTGTACCAAATTTCATCATAATCGGTTTAGTATTTGGACCGAGTAAGTGTAGCAAACAGACACACTTTCGCATCTTTAATATTAGTATAGATTTTTCACACATCTTAGGGTACTTGGAACGGGTTAAATTAGAGACTTCCACTGTACATAGGTATAAAGGTATAAATTGGGAAAACAAACAGTTAAAGTCTTTATAATCTTATTAATAAACATAATATCTATACTATACCTATTCCTAAACATAACTAGAAGGAACATATCAATAAATTTATATTATACTCAGTACAAAGTACATAGTGATTTGTCCATTTTATTACACGAGATACAATCGCAGGTCTTATCTGTAATAATAAACTACGGGAAAACTTCATCGAAATTGATAAAGCCGTTTGCGGAGTTATCTTGGACATTCATTTAGAACTTAACAAGGTAAGACGGCCTGTTTTACCCGGTTTTTGTCGATAGTGAGCTTGATTAAGCTGTACATTTCGCTTGTACGCAGTTAAAGTTTGACTCAAGGTGCGTTTGTTTTTTTTTATTTGATAAAAAACATATTATATAGGTAAGTTTTCATTTAGAATAGAGGCATAACGCTGCCACATTATTTCACCCCATCGCCTTACTACTTTAGCATGAGTCTGTTGATGATGAATAAGAAGGGTTAAGTCATAGTACAACACACTGGCCGAGTGCGTATTACGAAAATTATGTGTATCACATTGCTTCTATCACAATTTTATTATAGTGATTAGCCTAATATGACAACAGTTTGGACAACAATAAAGGAGTACCCACCAGCCAAGCAGAATTTGGGCAATCGACTTCATGGGTTTTGGTTGAATACATGGTTGGTATTTATGATTGAAACAGTGTCACAATAGCAATCACCCTGCTTGGCGACAACTCGATTCACTATTACACACTAGCCTCACAATAAATAAATAAATCATATAAATACATCCTTATCAAAAATTTTGCCGATTTCAGCAATCGAAATTGTAACAATTATGGATGAAGCTGAGACATGTGTTTTCAACTATCACTAATTTTTTATACAACTGCCTGAAAAAAGGAGTATATTGTTTTCAGGGTTCATGTATGTATGTATGTGAGTTTGTAAATTCCACCATAACTTCTATATGCCTGAACCGATTTTGATAAATGAGGTATCTTTAGAATCCCTAGCTTATTCCAAGTGACTGCTGGTAAAATTTTAAAAAATATTGACGAGGTGACAATGGTCCCGCATTAAAGACTAAAGTTGAAAAAATAAATTCCAAAATAAGATTAACTATATAATCATCATCTAGAAAATGATGAGTAGATTTCAAAAATATATTACACTATAGTTCAATATCCAGTGGTTCACAAAAAAATATAATTTAATAAAAATGTGAATAAGATTCTAATTTAACTAGATTAATTTAGATTTATAACTTTTTAATTAATTCGTTTTTTGACAGGGCGGTCGTGTTTTTTAATTATTTTAATTATGACTTGTTTAAACTATCTGTATTGGAAAAGTACAAAAATAATGAAGTAGTGTAAGTGGAATACCAAATTCTTACATTAAAAATTTAATACAATATACAGTAAGTACAATTGCCACTTTTGCAGATGTTACCTATATGTAAAGGGCGAAAAGGAGTCGCTACCTAATTTAGTACCACAATCAGCGCGACGAGGTGGAGCGACGGAATCGTATGATAAGCACTATCGCGAAGACGCCAAGTTACTCTGCGCGCTTTGAGCATTTGCGAAAGCTTTTACTTTGTTATTTTTTATTAGTGCTTTTATTTACCTACATCGAGGTGATTTCATGATCATCTTAACCAATACTGATACCTACATTTCTTAGCTTTGGTCTTCTCTGTAAGGACTTCACTGTAGTCTACCACGCTGATCACGACCAGATTGGCAGAAAGGAAGGAAGGAAAGTTATAAGTTCGTGCCGGGATTCGGACCACCCAAATAGGATATAAATAGGACTCTAATTTTTTTTATTCCACAACTCGTTAGCCCATGACTGCACCTAATGGTAAGCGATGATGCAGTCTCTGTTGGTAGCAGGCAAACCTGTTAGAGTTATGACTGAATTTTATCATCGCTTCGATTTTAATTTGATTTGTAAAATCTCACACGATATATTTCATTACCAAAAAGAAACTCGGCGCTACTCCGTTAGCGAAGCAGAATTAAAATTAAAATAAAAAACACCCCTGTGCTGCGAGCACAGATGTCCGTGTGGAAAAGAGGTCGATAAATTTGGAATTCACGGACTCTCTTGCCAAAGGAGCGCTGGTAGGATTTTTGGGCATGGCTCTCTCAATGATACGATCAAAAGGGCTCTTGCCACCATAGATAATCCTGCGCTCATTGAGCCGGCAGGGATTAGTCGGGATGATGGCAAGAGACCTGATGGATTGACGCTGGTTCCCTGGGAACGGGGACGGGCGCTAATGTGGGACGCAACATGCGTAGACACATTGGCCCCGAGTCATATCAGGGAGACAGCATCAAGGGAGCCGCAGCAGAAAAGGCTGAAACCGGCAAGCGGCGGAAGTATGCCTCTCTCATAGAGAGTTACATATTTGTTCCGTTTGTCGTGGAGACCCTTGGGCCGTGGAGTCTTAGTGGCAAAAATTTTTTGCGAGATATTTCACCGCGGTTAATTGCCTCATCTGGTGACAGAAGGGCTGGCTCATTTTTTGCGCAAAGGATTAGCCTGGCTGTCCAGCGCGGAAATGCAGCCAGCATTCTTGCCACCAATCCACGCGGACATGGTTTATATAATAATTAATAGGTTAGGCATTAAGTTCTATTGTATTATTTTCAATAAATAAAAATAAAAAAGTTTATTTTTCTTGGAATATTATTTTAACAAAGTTCGGAGCCTACCTTTAAGGGTTAAATTACCCCTGTGTCAGAAGACTTCGCTCTGGACAATCACAACAATAATAATAAAAATAAACCATATGTGGGTATAATGAAAAAAATTGCACTGTAAGAAGAGTATCGTGTAATTATGCATCGGCCAATAAGGAAAACGTTCTTGTTGTTACTAAAGGTAAATGTTCTATGATAGACGAAGCGTACGAAACCCCTCAAGCCCTCGGAAAAGGCTATTTGGTGTGAAGCAGCAAAGAACAGCTTCAAGTGTCCGACCGGCAAAGATCCTCTTTATGTCATTGAGTCAGCGAAGTAAGAGAAGAAATTTGGGCGGCGGAAGATGAATGATGATTATGCTAGTAAATCTTCAATTAACCATGAAAAAGGAAACATGTCGTAAATCAGTAGAAAATGATAAGAAGCCCCCGATTAATTAAATATCGGGAACGATGAAGAAGAATAAGAATGTTTGTGGACCATATCATTTCTTTTACATCCATATGGAAATGATATGGAAATTTTGTCTTCACTCTGTCCCATTGCATCGGAACGTGTAAAATACATTCCTATACTCATAAAATTTCGTCAAAGGGGATTTTTAAGAACTTCTAAGCCATTGAAAGAAATGCTGTTAACAAGATATCTTGAAATGTGAACTCTTTTAGCTCTAATGCTGTCTAATTTTTTTTTATTCTAAAATCCCTACCGGAATGTATTAAAGCTTCAAAGAAATATTTCGGCAAAAAAGGGAAGGCCACGATACAGATCTACCAACTTAGAGATTACTACCAATATGGGCAACAATGTGAGGAAGAAATATTCCGCTTAAAATCCTTACTATTATTACAAACGCAAAAGTTTGTATGTATGGATGTATGGATGTTCGTTACTCTTTCACGCCAGAACGGCTGAACGGATCTCGATGAAATTTGGCACAGAGATAGATTATAGTCTGGAACACATAGGCTACTTTTTATCCCGAAAAATGAAAGTTCCCGCGGGAACCAATAACCTCACATGCACGTTTGTTTCTCAATCACGTCAGAACGGCAGAACGGATCTGGATAAAATTTGGCACAGAAATAGATTATAGTTTGAAATAACACATAGGCTACTTTTTATCCCGGAAAATTTAATATCTCCCGCGGGAACCAAAAAACCTCAATACACGTGGACGAGGTCGCGGGCATCAGCTAGTATTATTATAAACGAGTGGAATACGAGTGAGTCGATGATCCTTGATTATCCAAAAAAAAATACCAGATTTTGTAATATGTCAGCTATCAGCTACCAAGGACCTACCAGGGACCTAGTTAAAAGCTCGATGACCAAACCATGAGTTCACCACCGGGAATTTCTCAATATGTCACGCAATACCATAGGCATACGGTAAAGGCTGTGGCTGCATTTCAGTAAAGGGGGGCATGGCCTGGACAAAGAAGAAACCTGGCCTATTATAATATGCCAGGTTTCTCCTTTGGTTAAGGTGTGATACACTCTCGTTTATATTAGATCAATAATACCTGAGTGTCAATTTCATGAGATGAGATGGTTCGTTTAAAGTCGTATGTTTACATTATTATGGCATCATACAGCTTCTAATTGAGAACAATTATTATTGGTTTATGAAATCAGGCTTTATGTTTAAAAAATCGTTCCTTTTATTTTCTGAATTCTGAGTTTCTCAATTTTAAAAGCCATATTGTGGAAAATTAAGGAAGTCCACTTTAATATAAGTAAGAAAATTAATAGGCTTATTAAATTAATATCAGACAAATACCAACCGTATCCCATAGATCGCCACCAAATCCCAGAACACGAAAACACTTTAATATTGTATCACAAAACACAAAATTCCTTGAAGTCTTCGAGCATTCAATGTTGTTTATAACAAAAACCACGTGAAAATATTAGTCAAAATTTTCATAAACGTAACACCATGAAAACTATGAGTTTTTTAAAATAATATATAGGAAACCTGAAAAACACAAAAACACGTCTACCCCAGACTACGTTTAGTGCAAGACTGACTTAGGTAAAAACATGCACGACTGAATAAGAGGTGCTGCGTCCCTTTCAAGCTTCAGCAATTTTCTACGAATGAGCAGGATAGCTATAATGGCATGCATTATGGTACTGTCTCGTTTGACTTTTTTCCGATGATTTCTTTGAACGATCGAGCGTTGGATCTATAGGATCTATAGATCTTTATAGTAAGCGTGAGTTATGCCCCTGAACAGTGATTCATTGATAGGGCAGTTAGTTATAAAATTATAGTATTTGCTTTGGATCTAATAAATTGATACTGATACGGTTTTAATGGCGGTTTGTGAGATCGTGTCTAATTTTCTTATTTGGTTTCCTATTAGAGCTTTGGCTGTGGGGTTTTCGTTACAATTTCTGAAACTATTTGATTTGGGCTTTCCATATTTAGGTCAAAAAAGGTTATTGTACTGGCTCGTGCACCAAACCTGTCAGCTACGTATAAAGGGATAAACTTAGAGGGTTCGATTTCCGTCATATGGGAGATATTATATAAAAGCTATACCTGGTTAGGTACTTTTTCGAGTAATTTCATTCACGTTTAATAAGGATTTTCAAAAATCCGTAAATTCTAAAATATATCCTTCAAAAACAACTTTTGTGTCTCTATATTGCATCTCTGTACCAAATTAATATCATAAATATCGGTTATTGAACCGATTACGGAATCACTGAATTGAACTGTGAAGAATAGCACACGCATTTATGATATAAAAATAATATTCATGTACGGATTACCTACCTAAGTATTATGCTTAAAAGCTTTTACTACTTATGGTTTAAATTTTTTTGCTAATAGAAAAGCAACTTCAGATGCCTTGAACATTCTGGCATTTAATATCATGCAAAACAGGGCAAACAGGGCTGTGAGATTCCACAGTGCTTTTTAGTTTTCTCAGCCGTGAGAAAGTCCTCATATTTATTATTCCTCTGCGATAAGTTTTGATACTTCAATCAAACCCTTAAATATCTGCCAAGGTATAAAAATATTATATGCAGTAGTTTAAGTAGTTTTATACCTATCACATATAATATGGTTATGTTAAAAAACCATATTGGATTGAAGTTATTCAAAATCTTGTGTGGCCCACCGTACTCCTCTATATTTTTTCACGGCATGTTTGTTTAAGAAATAAATTTTACGTTCGCATCTTAAGTGTTATTCTCTGTGGTATATACGAGTTGAAAAGAACTTGCAGCTTAAAAATACATTTCCATAAATATTTTATAGTAGCTACACATCATTTTAATTCCGTAATAAATTTGAATTTTTGGCAGAAGTTTTATAAAAAATACGAATTCTGTCAACGTTGCAGCTAACTCTGAGTTAAAAGGGAAGCCCGTTTCTGCAAGCGGACTTTAAGAATCAATATTCAATTAGGCTGACAAATGGCAAATTACAACTAGCTAAGCGAGCCAAAATAGTGAATAGGTAATACATCATTTTACTTTACTACGCATGTCAAATGATATGACGCTAGATAGAGATACAATAGAGGAAGCTAAGAAACCATGTTAATTTAATAATTTCTTTGTTATTGAATAAATTGGAAATACAAAATACTTCATATTATACCTTATTGAGCTTTTCGATAATGCTTTCCCATAATTAGTCATTCAAATTTTTTTACGTTACAAATTATACATTTTAAAATTTGATTGATTCGATTCCTTAAAAAGTGACGTAACCCCCAAATATATTACGAATAAAATATATTGTTCGCATAATACAAAAATGCATAATAATTGCTAATTACATCCCCTTTTATACCACCATCGATTTATTATAAAATCCAATCAAGAACGGTACAGTACGAGGACTTTCATTAAAATACCTTCCAAATAAAACCTTAATATCCGAAAAGCCAATACCTCATACAATACGGTGTTTTTTTTATTTATTTTCCAAATCTAATTATACCAATGAATCGGGAATTCGCGATAGTGATTGATGACGTAGGGCTCGTCCACACTTGCGACATTTTTTTAAAGAGTAACCTTGTTTTTGGTTCAACTTTTATTTTATAGTTAAACACGACGTGCAACATAAGCCAAGATAAAAATAAACTCGTTGCAGTCTTTCATATCTAAACGTTTTCGATCGATGTAAAAGACATTAACGAACCAGAAGTAATCTTTATGTTACGTATAGTACATTAATTATTTATGTTAAACCTTATTCTAATCGTAGATTAGAACATCTTTACCAGAATTGAGAAAAGTAAAAAGATAAAACCTATTCCAGTGTGCTTAGCATGCGCACCACGAGATAATCTCGCGACGAGAGAGAGATGTTGTCGTTGCCGGCAAATTTTTCGTTTACCCTACATACACAAAGTGCGGTATATTAGAAGAAAAAAATAGTCGGCATGTAAAGATACGTAGCGAAAAATACCATGGATAAGAAATATTACATTTATCTCTACTTTTGACGTAACGAGATAAGTAACCATGTTAGCTTCAGTAGACAAATAGAGATAACGGGTACGGACATAATATTACTCGTTGTGCGCATGCTAGCCATACTAGTGAACATTATTCTCTTAGAAAAACTTATTCTTACATGCCGCGACATCAGGCCATTATTGCCAAAACACACTTGGTGCTGGAGAAACAAATCTGGGGACAAATAGTCAATCCACAGACACTAACGCGACAGGGCAAAACGTCATTCTCCTCCGAACATGGACGTTCCGCGCAGACTTTTTGTCGTTTTCGATTGATTAGACAGATACGGTTTGTCGTTGTTATTTCGGGTTTATTCAATTCAAAATGTATTTGAATGGTTTTAAGTTTTTTTTTATATTCCCGCGGGAACATCTTAATTTTCCGGGATAGCCTATGTCACTCTCCAGGTCCTCAAATATACCCATGCCGAAAATCACGTCTATCCGTTGTTCCGTTGCGCCGTGATTGAAGGATAAACCAACAAACAAAAACACATTCACATTTATAATATTAGTATGATTCATGATGGTGATAATCAATTACGATAGCTTAAAATTAAAGACGAGGATTCCAAACGCTATAAAACCATGTACCTACCACTGTCATACATTTTACATGATAACGTAAAGTCGCGTCTAAAAGATGATGCAGACATTGCGAACACCCCCTTACCTGCCAGGTGTAAAATCCATCATAACAACAATGTTAATTTGGCAACCCGTCGTCCGGGGTGATTACGCCTCAGTTTTGGGTGAAATCGAAAAAAAATATAAAAAACCCCCGTATAGGCTTCTGGTTGATGACCCCGTTGAGCCAGATCAATTTTGGGTAACGAATTTGCATCTATCTTTACTTTTTTTATTGTTATATGAATTCAGACTATGTAAGGAATTATCTCCTCTCATCTTTAACTTTTAAAGCTATGTGAGTTTTAAGCAGCTTAAGGAGACTTGCTTAAATAACGATGAAGGAAAATATAGTAAGGAAACCTGAATTCCTAAAAGTGCTCCATTATATTCTCAATTTTAAATAAAAAGATTAAACAGTTTTCCACCCTCCTGTCCGACTGTCCGGAGCGGAGTGTTATTGTTCGACGGCAGCTCGAGTGCGGGACTGTACTTCAATTCACTAGTTATAAACCCACAACTCAGGCTAGATTATACAGAAATACCGATAGACGCGACGCTTAGTTGCTAACGTCCATCAAGATTTATTGATTTAAATAATATTTAATTTGAAATTTATCAAATTAAATATAAATCAATGCATTTATTATTTAGGTAAAGAACCTAAGGATGTAAAATATTTTTGAGCTCACTTGGCACGAAATATTGTTATTTACACATAATTTTTTTATGTTTTGTGGTGTACAATAAAGAATATAATGTAACATTATACATACATAATACACATACAAATCTACAATCGCAATAATTTATTTAGCATTAATTCGTTGCCAGCCTGAGCACGGGTCTCCACTCGGAATGAACGGTCTTAACCATAATCCACCACGCTGGCCAAGTGCGGATAAGCAGCATCCAGGTTTCCTCAAGATGTTTCCTTTCACCGTTTTATAGTAATCTTCATCATTTAATTGTATTTAATTAAGGACTTAATAGGTACATAGAAACATACAGTTCCCAAAACGCACCACACTGATCGGTTGCTGATTGGCAGACTTTGAGAACAATATGGAGAAACCGAGAGAGAGATGTGAGAGAGAAATATGGTGGTGGAATAATTGGAGTTGCGTGCCCGGATGTCGAACCTCGGATCCCTGGAATTGGGAAACTTAAGTTATCGCTACCAAAAAACATTCTTGCAGAAGTTAGAAATCAGAAGGATTGTTAATATTACATAATGGGTGTTTACACACCCCAAGCGGCACGGTCTATAGTAAACAATTATAATAATATATCTGGGAGTTTAGGAAGAATAAAAAACAAACAAACACACTCATCATTAACTAGTCGAACGACGCATTCCAGACGGGGAATGTCTTAACATTGTTAGTTAAGGGGAAGCCATGAGCATTCTAAACTTATATATAAAAACCAAATGCTGTTCGTTAGGAAAAACTGTAAGTGCTTTTTACTATGAGCTTTTTGTGCCAAATTTGGACAGGACAACGTCTGTTGGGTCAGCTAGTTGATATTAAAAGTGGATACTAGAAAGATAAGTTACTATTTCAAAGTATATGAAAGTATACAAATTTACCATATTATTATTTAATTTTAAAAAAATACGCAAAAAAAATCAAACAAGCTCATTCGCATCCAATTTAGCAAGATAACTAAAAAGAACAGGTAATTATCGATTGCTTAAATTAAAGGTAAATTAAAATAATTTTTCATAATAATACGACACGATTACACCAAGAGATTCGGACGAGGACGTTTTAGTAAGGAAAATAACCCCAGAATAGAATATTTGTATACTATACAATATAATAGTAACATTATAAACAATACAACATTTATATACAATTGATAAAATTCATTAATTGCTATGATAGTATTTTTTTATATCGAAACCCTCACAACCCATCACCCAGTCGATATTACTCTACATGGCTTACTGTACTATTACATGAATGGCGGATATTTCCTGATGTAGAGAGATGTGTGTATACGAAGTGAGGGTAGGGGGCAAGATACTAGCATAAGAAATTACATTTCTAGAATGTAGTCAGAAATATTCTTCCCCTTAACCCCGAAGCCCTTCGCTCGGAGCTGCGCTTTGTCCGGTGGATCTTTGCTCGCTATCGCGCTGATTTATTGTGTGTCTGTCTAAAAGTTCGGGTGCAACCGAAACATAAGATATAGCGGGTTTGAAAGTGTAGATGTATAGTAGCAGTCTTAGACCGAATAATCGAATTAGTTATAGTTGGAGAGGGCGTCCGCATTATACAAACACAAGCTTGTAAACTTTATCTCAATTCCCATTTTGTCACTTGGGTAGAGAAATTGTCGCCTTCTTTCACGCGGTACTTCTATGTCAGCTCGCGAGACTTAATCATGTTAGCTCGCCATAGAATAGCGAATTTTTTTTCTGTGGAATTGGAATTGGAAATTGGAAGTGGAATTTAAATCTCACAGCTAAATCAACCAAAACTCATGCGATGATTTGCATTCAACTGTGTTGTAACTTATAAGACACAGTTGAGTTCAGAAGACTTGAAATCTTTCAAATGTTTTATACCTACCTAACTACAATCCGTACAACTTCAGACTCTTGAAACAACCGCAATTACACGAGTCACGACAATCCTAATAAACTAGAAACTAGTCAATCTTTACATCAATGAATCTATATTAATAATACCTAATGCAAAAAATATCAATGCCGATGTTGAGATTGATTGGAAGGAATGGCTAGTCGAATAATAAAAGATGGCTCACCTCATAGAGACAGAGGTCACAGGTTAACGTTTGCCGCTAGCACTAAATCCAATTGATATTATGAAAATACCAAAATAATGTAGTACATAAAACAATAGAGAACAAAACCAAGTTACCTCATAGGAATAGCAATATTATATTCCCGCTCCGTTTATCGCTCTCACGTAGTTAATGGAAACTCTTCGTGACTTTAGTGTGGTGGACACCATTTTTTGTCCGTACGTTTGTCATAATAGGTGGTTATCTATTTAGTAACCCAGCTTTAGGGTGTGATTCAATCTTTTAAATTTAGGGTATTAGGGATTTTTTCTAAATCGACTTAGCATTTTTCTCACTATTTAGACAGATTCTACCTATTTTTCTTTTATATGAAATTAGACACCTAGGCCCAGTTTAGGTAATTCAAACTGTGGTAATTATTATAACATAAAACCTTATCTGACAAAATTAAAATCTTGTATGTAACATTTTCAGCATATAACAATCGGAATGTGTTTTGAAGATTAGATCTATTCAACTTTAACTTTTTTCTCTCGAGTGTTCTTCAGAAATGGTGGCTTTTTCAATAAAGTTATAACTAACAATAATTACCTGACATAGAAATACTACAAAAAAATCTGTATTGAAGCTATTAACAATATCAATTTATATCATTTAAATACTTAGAAAAGTAGTCTAGTCGAGTATACTTTGAAAACTTGCAATTAAAATAAACGGAAACAAGAGACTCCATTCCAAAACAATGAATAGAAAATAAGATAACAGTTATTTATTGTCACTGTCCCTTGAGTGACTCACTCTACAAATATTTAGTGTAGATAAGGAAATAAAAACATTAAGAAAAGTGCCGCTAACTACCTACCCCAGTTTTAAGAAGGACGCATTCATTTTAAATGGCTTTATCTATCTAGTCTTTTTGCATAACATTGTAATTGTTAACTGTTGTTGTAACTAGGATCGGCCTATCATTAAAAGAAAGAATATTTTACATAATATTAACGGCCAAATTACTTACAGAGTTTAGAAAACAATGACAGTTTTTTTCTTTGTTCTAGTGCAACAGTTAAAGCTAAGACTTTAGAGCTTAAAGAGAGCTTTTCAATAGAAAAGGATGCCTTTGTTTTACTTTAATGAAGGTATACTTTAACCGTTATGGTCTAAGATCCGGGAAAAGAAATTTACCCTCATGTGATATTTATTTGTGATAAGAAATAAATGATAGATAAAATACTCAATGACATATCGTGAATAGGTTGCCTAGTTAAAATACGTACGGATAAGATCTATATCTATATATATAAAATCGATAAGGGATCAAATCAACGCACAGCCTAAACCGCTGGGGTTAGAAACTTGAAATTTTGCTGGATCTCCTACTATTAGTCACACAAATTAAGACAACCTGAAATATGAAAGGACAGTTTTAATAAGTCGTAAAACTGTGATAAAAGTAAGTAAAATAAGTTCTACCTTCTAATATTTTGCCGCTTTTAAATGCTGTTTTACCGTCAAAATGTGTAAAATATAAATAAAGTATTCAAATATTGAAAGGTACGCCAAATGTCCCTGAGAGCATTAGCCGAACGAGTAGGAGGGGCAATGCGGCTCTTGGGGTAATTCGAGAATATCTGACAGTACACAATAAAGATCTTACAAGAATATTGACCACAATTTCGACCGCAATTGTTGGTTACCGAATATTATAAGGGACCCGCATAGAATTTACGACCTACAACTTAGCTACCTATGTGTTTAGCAGGGTCCACTCTAAGCGCGGCATTTACGCGAGGCTGCCTCAGTCGTGAGCTCGTGACGTTATTCGCTCGAGGCAAAGCGAACGTCCAAATCTTCCACAAATCTGGAGGACCCTGCTTTCGATTTTATAATTATGTGCTTTGCGATAAAGTAAGCTGAATATTCGAAAATACTTGACTCAAAATATAATATACTATACA
Source organism: Erebia palarica (assembly GCA_964035005.1). NCBI lineage: Eukaryota > Metazoa > Arthropoda > Insecta > Lepidoptera > Nymphalidae > Erebia > Erebia palarica. The sequence goes on from OZ035987.1 coordinate 33,331,885, forward strand.
TAGTACATACCTACTGACACAGATCGCTCAATAGATGTTTATACGACCTTCTGAATATAATCACGACGAAAGAAGAAACGAAGAACGAAGAAACAGCACATCCATATTTACAAAAAAAAATGCAATCTGCACGTCAGGCAAACTAGAGGCCGTATTAGGCTCGTGACTCCATCGCTCCTCCTCAAAAAATTCAGAAGGTCATTCGTGGGAATGAGCATTCATTTCTATAACAAAATTCCACAACCTATTTCAAACTTTTTAACTTTTTTTTTTAGAAATCCATTAAAAGTGTGCTCTTGAAAAAAGCTTACAGTATAACTGTTGAAGATTATGTAAATGATAGAGGAGCATGGATTTGATCACTCCAGCAATGCTAAGGATAGCGGTTACTTATATACGGATATAATAATTGTGAATGAATTATTTATTTAAATAGAGCAACCACCGAGTTTCTTGCTGGTTCTTCTCGGTAGAAATGGAATTCCGAACCAGTGCTAGATTCACTTGACGATTCAAAAGTACTTGTAAAAGTTTATTTGAATAAAAAACATTTGAATTTGTATTTGAATTTTATAAAATGTGCTGATTTCTATATCTTTAAATTCCGGTATAAAAATCATCATCATCATTCTACCTTATGATTCTACCCATCTCCAGCGCACTACTGAGAAGGTCTACTCTCGAGAATGGCACGTATATGCCATACTCCAACATATTGTCCACCTACCGAAATAATATTGTAAAACTGTTTTTCTGACGCTCGGAATATTTTCGAAAATTGCATTATATTCATATTTATGAACACCGAATTTTCTCCACTTTCATTAAACATTCCACTCGATACATTACCAAAATAAATTGAGACCCCCACTTTTTCATCGTCATCATATCGATTTTGGTATTATAAAATGTAGCTTCTGTTACCCGGACCATAATAACGAATCGATTGATACCTCCTTCATCAAAATTGGCCGAGTAGTTTATGCAACATCATCAATCAACAGCCATTATGCATCCACTGTTGGACATAGGCCTCTTTTAAGTAGCGCCAACGTGCTCTATCCTCGGCTTTCCGCATCCAATCGATGCCAGCCACCCTCCGGATATCATCGCTCCACCTTGCTGGGGGGCGCCCTACGCTCCGTTTACCAAGACGCGGTCTCCACTCGAGGACCTTTCGACTCCAACGTCCATCGGTCCTCCGACACACGTGACCAGCCCACTGCCACTTCAGTGTGCCAGCCCTAAGAGCTATGTCGGTCACTTTTGTTCTTTGGCGAATCACTTCGTTCCGGACTTTATCCCTCAAAGAAATTCCGAGCATAGCTCTTTCCATAGCACGCTGAGCGACCTGCAGTCGGTGTACTAGCCTCGCTGTCAGTGTCCACGTTTCGGCACCGTAGGTCATTACTGGTAGGACGCATTGGTCGAAGACCTTCGTCTTCAGGCACTGCGGTATGGGCGACGAAATTATGCAACATACATAAATACAATTATACATACATACATAAATAGACGGCTAAAATCATAGCCCTTCCTTTCTTTGGCGTAGTCGGGTAAAAAGTCAATTTGTAGACTTCACTCATCTTTGACAAAAATTGTGTAAAACTCTCAAGCTAAAGATGATAATAATGGCATGCAAATAAGTATTTCAAAAATATCCACCTAAAGAATTATATTTAATTAACATGGACTAACTGTAATCACAGGTGTAATATAAAATTACGAAAATTACAGCTGTATTCGTTAAAATAACGTCCGCGTTGAGATAACTTAGGCATAAACTGAAATTAAAAGGGAATAAATATTATATTTATTTGATAGGTACTTTAATTGAAAGTTTCGAAATTATACATTCGACAATAAAATATGCAACTTATATTTTTGTATACTGATATATTATTATCAAAAAAGATTGTAAACATTTGTTTGAAGAATTTTAGATGTTAAAGTAAAAATTTTAAGCTTAAATACTTTTTTTTACGTAGGGGTAATATTTAAAGTACTTATTGTTAAATTGCTGTTAACTTTTTGGGAGTTCTTTTATGAAACCTGATCAAATGCCCTTGAATTAATTGACACATTGTTTTTGTTAGTAATTGATTTCGTTAATTATAATTGGTACGTTATTAGGTAGTCGCAAATATAGTTGGATTGGGTTCGAAAAGATCAAGTTCTTTAGAATTTATTTGCTTAGATGTTTAGTAGATATTTTTGAAAATTGTATTAGGTATCTATGCTACTGCAAATTTTTTCATACTTTGCCATAAATTTGAGAGCTGGAGCTGAGACCAAACAGCTACTTTATAGTTGCAAATAAAAAATACATTAAAGGCATGAAACCTTTGTTCATGTGACCACTATCGTTACCTAAGAGATGATAATGTCATGCCTAATGTTTAAAAATAACATTAGGCATGACATTAGGTAGAGCAAATTACCGATTGTTTTGTTTTTCCCATGAAAAAATGCCGTTAAATACCAAAATTTATAAAAAGTGCACCTTTTTATCGCGAACGCATTTCAAAGTGATTTACATGTAATTTACAATATTGAATTTATTCCAAATGTTTCATTCTACCAGCGGGTCACTGTCAGGAAATAATATATTCTTGCCATTTTTCGTATTTAATGCCCCATTTACTAAAGTTTGAAAGCTGAGTTTTGAAACAAACTGGCTATGTATGCCCAATACTACCTAATGCCTGCGACTTCGTCTGCGTGGATCGAGGTTTTTTGTTTCCCACGGGAACTCCTTAATTTTCCGGGATATAAAGTAGCCTATGTGCTATTCCAGACTATTATCTATCTCTGTGCCAAATTTCAGCCAGACCAAAGAGTATATATATGTCACCGTAAAATTATAAAAACCTTTAGATTAAAATCTAACTCGCGAAATTGCAAACTGCCGAAAGATTACAATTTAACGCATTATTTTTCGGTAGATTGTAATCTGTTAGGTATATTAACCTGATAGAACCTAAGACCTAGGTGTATACCTAATTATTTATGTCGAACCCTAACCTAACCTACAAAAATCAGACAAGAAAACGTAAATACAATAAATATTTCAAAAATTGACACTCAGAACATTGAACGGTTCACAATCTTTCGACAGTTTACAATTTCACGAGTTAGATTATAATCTAACGGTTTTTACAATCTATATTATATATATATATATCTGAGGTTAGGACTTTTTTGATCGCACCTAACTCAGTAGAAACAAACATCCCTACTGTTACTGTTAATTATGGAACCAGAGGTGCGATTGTGTAGGAATTGCCGATCAAACCGTCAAAGTTCGGCGTCAAAGTAAATCCATTCTCATCCGTTTAGGGTATCGTACATACCTAAACGTATGAGAATGGATACACGAAATTGAGCTCTAATTCAATCCTGTTATGGTTTATTTTACTTTGACGCCGAACTTTGACGATTTGATCGGCAACTTTTAGACAATCGGGGGCAGATTCAAAAGGTTATTCAAGGTGTAAAATTACTGCAAATGTTCATGGACGGTGATTAATTATCAGCTAACCATGTAACCCGCCTGCTAGTTTGTTTGCTATGCATATAAAAAAATAATAATTCAATCTCAGCTCTCTTCTCTTCTCTTCTTAGGAACTCCACTACAGCCCATTAATGTCCCACTGCTAGGCACAGGCCTCCACTCTCATAAAAGAGAGGGAATTAGTGCTTAGACCAACCACGCTGCTCCAATGCGGTTTGGCGGGCATTAACGACTATGTTAGTGATAATAACCGGGACCGACGGCTTAACGTGCTCTCCGAGGCACAGGGGTGAAACACCGCCAACTTCCAACTCCGGGCTGGCACTGAGAATTTCTTAATTGAAAAACCCAATACCTAACAATTTTTATGCCCGACCGGTAATCGGAACCCTGGACCTCGTGATCCGCAGTCGACTATGCAAACCGCTAAACCAACGAGGCAGTTCAGCGAAGTATTATAATAAAAAAAGTTAAATTCGAGGCACGCTGTCATCGATAAAAAAATCACAAATGTCTGACAATAGTTCGTTGATAAATCAAGCCCGATCACCGATGGTTTCCACGGAATCGGAGGTCAGATGGCTATCAAATAACTAACTAGGGCAAACTTAGCTTAACCTTTTACCGTCTGATCGCTGCTCCTCCGCACGGTTAACCTACAAAATAACAGACATAATATAGTAATGTAGTTATCCTTTGATTGAATAGCCTATACTAAATAATCTTTTTCATCATACCTATTCGAAAAACGAATATTGGCTTCAGAGGATAGCGGGAGCAAAATGTAAATTTTAGGCCCATGGGACTTTTAATTTCTCTGTTCTGATTGGTCCGCGTTCGTGCTTCTGACTGGTGCTTAAACGTATAGGTAATTTCCATACATAGTACGTTGATACTCGTAGCTTTTTCTCATACGTAATGATGAAAAATAGTGTGTGTCACTTGGGGCCAAATTTTTTGTTCTCGGGCGGCGTATATTGAATTCCTCGCTACGCTCAGGATTCTACTTTAGAATCCTTCACTTCGCTCTGAATTCATAAATAGCGCCCTCGGGGAACAAATATTTTCTTTGGCCCCATATAACACAAATAACTATTTTATCTCTCTAGCTCGAAAAGCGCGCATGTCTTGGGCAAATCTAGTAAGCGAGAATAACTTTTTTCACTCTGTGAGAAAAAGTATATCGAACTAGCTGATGCTCGCGACTTCATCCGCGTGGAATACGTTTTTTAAATTCCACGGGAACTCCTCAATTTTCCGGTATAAAAAGTAGCCTTTGTCATTCTCCAGGTCCTAAACTATATCCGTCCAGAAAATCAAGTAGATCCATTGCTCTGTTGGGCGTGATTGAAAGGCAAACTAACAAACAAACACACTCGCATTTATTTATACTGTTCAGGTAGGATAGTATTCTAACATCGATTTTATTGGAATTTGTTAAGACGTGACGATGCAGTTTCAATTGAATGTCACTAAGTAGAGATCGTGGCAGATCACATATGAGATCACTAGCGAATGCCCGCGACTCCTTCTGGGGTTGTTTGAGGTTGAGGTTTGAGGTGGAGGTTTGAGGTTTTTTAGTTCCCGCGGGAACTCTTTAATTTTCCGGTATAAAATGTAGCCTATGTGCTATTCCAGACTATAATCTATCTCTGTGCCAAATTTCAGCCAGATCCGTTAAGCCGTTGGGGCGTGATTGAGTAACAAATATCCATACATCCATACATACATAAGGACTTTGACAAGTGCTTTTAAATAGTCGAGTGAATCTACCACTGGTTCGGAATTCCATTTCTACCGTGAAGAACCAGACAGAAACTCGGTGGTTGCTCTTTTGAAATAAAATATTTACAATTACATCAATTTATAAATACTTAAGTAACCGCTATCCTTAGCATTGCTGAGTGAAAGAATTGAAGACGGATAGTCAGGCATGCGACAGGGATCAAAAGATGCCCAACACCACTCTGTCAAGGGAGTAAAGACAAAGAAGGAATACATAATGATTAACTATATTTTAACAACTTAATTTCCACAGTAATTGTTACAACATCAATAAATTACTAAAACAAAAAGCCTACATAAGTCAAATGGTGCCATTAAAAAGGACGCTGTATAATATTAAAATACAAAATTTTCTGCACCGACGTTATTGTCTTTTTACATTTTAAACATAAGGCATAGTGCAGGAATGCGATCTCTGATTATCTTTATTTGCCCTGTGATGTATCGTACGCATAAATTTTGTATCTACATCTGGGTACGATTGTAATAAAACTGAACTGGGTGAGCAATAAAAGGTTTATTTACGCTTTCTATACACTTTTGATTTGCAATTTTACATTGTGTAAAACAAAAAGTTAAACGCTATAACCAAGCTAAGCCAAATTTTATAAACTCTATTACATCATGATATTTATTGTTAAATATAATTAACTCAATAAGTACTTACATACAAATATTAAAACAGAATAGGTAAGTAGGTACTAGTTTTCTCAAATTTCGTATTTTTCAGCAAATTTATATTTGTCTTCCACGTAACAAGCCAATGTATGTTCCTCGATGAAAAAGTATAATATTTTGTGCTGAAATACAAGTACAAGTTGGTTTGGTGGAACTACTATTGTTAAGGCCTAAAGGCTAACTAACAATTAAATAAACAGATATGGTACCTTTAGTTGCTCGTCGGTATAAAAATAAATGACTGAATGATATTATAACCCACGTTGGTCAAACCTAAAATCTAGAAACTATAGATTACTATAAGAAAGAATTTCCCGAAATTCCACCCGTGCGAAACCGTCAGCTAGTAAGTCAATAATTCTCTGCAAGTCCCCAAAGTTTACCTTTGTAAACTCGAGGTCCAAATAGTCAAAATATAATATATGTATTAAAATAGCTCGAGGTCAAAGTAGTCAATTAGTCAGACGAATAATCGCACATATTTGATATACGCTTTGCACAGGCAGTTAGTACAGAGTTGATGAATGAGCTAAGTCGTTACTCATTAGTGTAAACTATCTACATATATACGCTTAATATTTGACCGTTTAGGACCATAAAACTTGGAGGCTATATAAAACATGTAAAAGCTTCCTAGCCGTTTTATGGGTTTTATAAGGTTTTTAGCCTTAGGCTCGACACTTCAGTTACTAAAGACAGAATACATAGTTTGTTTCTAGGCGTAATCTTCACTTAAAACTTCAACATTTCAGGAAATTAAAATATAATTTGCCAAATTAAAAAAAACTTGTACAATACCTAGATGAACTTGCAATTTTTATGATGTATAGTCATCTCCGGGATACAAACTCTTTCTGTACCAATTTCATCAAAATCAGCTAAGCTGATGGGCTGTGTGGGCTGGGTAACAGTTAGCACATATACCTAATTCGTAATATCTTACTTACTACTTTGGATGGAAGATAATAATAACTATAAATAAAGTAGCTGATGCCCGCGACTTCGTACGCGTGGATCGAGGTTTTATGGTTCCCGCGGGAACTCTTTAATTTCCCGAGATAAAAAGACTATATTCTATCTCTGAGCTAAATTTCAACCGGATCCGTTCAGCTGTGGGGGCGTGATTGAGTAACAAACATCCATACATCCATCCAAACTTTCGCATTTATATTATTAGTATAGATTCCCAAATGTATCTACCCTAAGCTTAACATCGTTGTATCATAAACCTATATCACATTAAAGTGGCCCCCCGCCACACAACAAGGTTTTTGCAAAACACTACCAATAATGTTTATTGATACATTTTTAACCTCACCCGCGAGGAATAAAATAAAAAGCGGATACACGTGCGCCAATATTTACGTTAAACACTTGATGTATTATGTGAACACACATGCAAGAACATTAATCCATACTAATACTATAAACGAGCTGATACCCGCGACTTCCTCCGCGTGGATTGAGGTTTTTTGGTTCCTGCGGGAACTCTTTAATTTTCCGGGATAAAAAGTAGCCTATGTATTATTCAAGACTATCTATTATTATCTATTTCTGTGCCAAATTTCAACCAGATCTGTTCAACCGTTCTTGCGTGATTAAGTAACAAACATCCGTCCAAACTTTCGCATTTATAATATTAGTAAGTAAAGTCTAGTTTTTAAATAAAACTACTATTTAAATTCCTAAGTAAGGAAATATTTAACTTTTTGTCTGGTAGGAAAGACATAATGCTAAGCGATTTAGCGTTCCGGTATGCCGTATGATGCCGTGCAGAAACTGATTGGAGGTATGGGTTTAATATGAATGCCCCACCCCTAAAAGGTTAGCCTCCTACCATCTTAGCATCATAACTCACATACTATGAGGTGAGATCGCACTCAAGGGCTAACTGGTAGTGGAATTAAAAATATATAGTTTTCATTTATTTACAGAACCTAGCGTTTTAGGTAGGTAATTTATATTATAAGTGAAGTCATTTTTCGTTCAAAGTACAAGCCAATGCAATGGTGTGCATTAAAAAATAATGCAGAAAATCCTGCGCATAATTTGGAATTATACAAATAAAAAGATGTGAGACTAAAACATTGGATGCTTTAGATATGATTTCCTGTCAATAAAGTTAGTTATTTTAGTTAATTTAACCACACACACGCACATATTCCTTATTCGCATGAGGGTTATGAAGGCTTAATGAAACCAACTGCCGATTTCATCATGCCTCAAGCTATTATGCAAGTTGGTAGGTGCATATAACTAAAAACCGGTGGTTGAGAACGGATGATCGATCCCGGTCACGTAAAAGTACGAACTTTTTGGAGTTTAGTGCTTTTTAAGAAATTAATTGTCACTTGCTTGAACAGTGAAAGAAAACCCAATCCCAGCGCACGTGCTTCCTTAACTTAGGTACCTTCAAGGCAAGAGTGAAAAGGCATCTTCTAAGCAAGTGCGCTCCAACCTAGACCTCATCATTGCTCTGCACTAAGCATGGTCATATCTCAGAATAAAAAAACATCGTGAGCGAACAAAATTAGGAAGTTCATCACCATCATCATCTTCATCATCATCATCATCCGCACTCGGCACTTGGCCAGATTGGGGGACCAAGGCCAATCTCTCCTCATTATGAGAGGACAATCGTGCTCTGTACTTAATTAATAGGCCAGTTATGGTTCATGGCCCATTCAATAAAAATTGGATAAAAAAGCTTTTGATAGAAGTCTTCATTATAACAGTAAGCGTGGCTTATCAAAATATTATTAGTTACCAATTATGGAGACTGTCAAAGTTTCCATCGAAAATTCTTATTATTGAGACACGGAGTAGGCAGCGACTCACATAACATCGTAATATACGACTCTAAACTATTTTTCAGACCTTTCTTAACAGGTGTCATATTTCCCTTACCATTATACGTAGGCAGCTTCGGACAACAAAACAATTTAACCTGCTACTTAAAAACTATGGTCCAACAAAATAAATAAAACAAAGTTTATAAAACACAATAAATACATAAAAAGCATAAAAACGCAGTACAACAAATTAAATCGTTACCCATTAATGTCGTATTGAACCAAAATTCTTTTTTCCGAGGGACCAACAAGTAAAAGGTAAAGATGGCCGAAACGTAACGTAACGCATTTGTCTCCCTGCGTGCGACGCCATGATATTTATTTAAAAAAGGAATACATTTAAATTTCGAATAAAAAAACGATGTCCCGTTTTGTTTCTCTTTCGCCTGCCCGCGCTTTGAGATAAAACCATAGACGTATACAACGGTATACGCGGTTCGTAATTTTTTTTTTTTTAATATTATCTGATCGATCATTTAACATGCATAAATTAATTACCTTGTTTTGTTTAAAAACGACCCGCTACCTAAAGAAAACAAATTATTTTATCTCATCTTTCGACTGAATGCATTTCATGATATTATTATGTAAGTAGGTAGATAATATAAAACTTAGCAAAACAGTTTTTTTGGCTCAAAACTTATTATCCTTAGCTCATGTACAAAGTAATCGATAAATAGAATATTTTTTTAAAGTTGTTCTTTAATCCTTTTAGTTTAATAAGTATACGTACGTACGTATAGTTTAATAAGTCAACTACTCATTCACTTGGTTAAAACACTTTTAACGTCAAACATAGACTTAGGTACTTATAAATTCAACGCTAACAATGTTCCTACGAGTATCTATCGGCGTCCTCTTCTTGAGTTTCCTCTCGTAAAATACATATCTCGTAAACCAAACAATACGCCTATAGACAAAACGATTGGACGCACCTCTCTATCGTATGCCATATATTAAACAGGGACACGAATATTTACTTTTTTTTCCAAAGGCCGGTTATGACTCTGTGTTGAAGATCATAAAGAATTTAAAAATGATATTACTAAGACGCTGGACGGATATTTTGAATGTTTACTTTGATACTGTGGCGTCGTTGTTTTTTAACGAGCTGTGTAGGGAGTCAAGAAAGTATTGGCATCTAAAAATATTTGTTACGTAGTGTATCTGATAGGTATACGTCATAGTATGACCTTATTCTTCAAAATATACCAACAGCCGTATTAAATTCAGATATTTGTGTAATTTTCTGGGATAAGTAGCAGCCTATATGTTATTCTATATGTTATGTTATCTATCTCTGTGCCAAGTTTCATCCAGATCCGTTCAGCCGTTCTGGCGTGATTATGTAACAAACATCCATCCATGCATCCATCCAAACTTTCCCATATATGTATTAGTATACATTAGTATGGATTGGATTGGTATTCTTGTTGTGGATAGTATTTTTGTATGATATGCCCTTTATAATTCTTAGCTTAATTTTAAACTTCATAGCCTGACTCAGGAGGCAAATTGTGCACAGTACAACTGTCATGTCACCTCGAACATTTATTATTGTATCATATTTTACCAATAAATTATAATAAAGTAATTAACACCAACATAAATTAATACGTTCTAAAAAAATACGTCAAGCGAGAAAGTGAGACCGGCGTTCACTTTCCAACGTCGGGGTTGTTTCTCATAGGCCGGTCGGATTTAAAACTCTTGACGTCCGGGTGTCCTGCTCGATAATAATCTACTTTTATTGAATAAAAAAAGGTATTTTTGATGGTATCTTATTTAAAATGAAGAATGGGAGATTTTTTGGTATGTGTTTGTGATGTTCGAGTATTAATTCTTAGAGTTTTTACATAAACCATTTATTAATAGTAATTTGAATGCGGTACATGTAAGTCTGCTTTCCCTAAAGTCGACTTGTGGGTCGTGGCGGATAGGACGTTGTAACCGCGAACTAACGACGAAATCGTAATAAGAGTGAACAAGTCATAATTAAAAATAATTAAAAACACGATTGCCTTGCCAAAAAACGAACTAGAAAGTTAAAAATCTAAATTAATCTAGATAAATTAGAATCTTATTAATATTTTTATTAAATGATATTTTTATGTGAATCACTGGATATTGAACTATAGTGTTATATATTTTTGGAATCTACTCATCATTTTCTAGATGATGATAATATAGTTAATCTTATTTTCGAATATTTTTTTTCAAATTTAGTCTTTAATGCGGGACTATGGTCACCCCATCAATTTTTTTTAAAATTTTACTAGTCACCCGAAATAAGCTAGGGATTCTATCGATACCTCATTTATCAAAATCGGTTCAAGCGTATAGAAGTTATGCTGGAATATACAAACTCACATACATACATAAATACATACATGAACCCTGAAAACAATATACTCCATTTTTCAGGCAGTCGTATAAAAATCTAACTCGGTAACGTCTTAAACGCCAAAAATAATGCTTTGGCTGTACCTGACAGTGGTAAGAAGCTCATTAACATACGCGTCACTAGTATGGTGGCCCAGAACGCTTCAGACGACTACTCAACAGGAACTACAAAAATTCCAAAGACAAGCATGCCTAGCGATTACTAGCTGCATGAGCACCACCCCAACAGATGCTTTAGAGATAATATTGGGAATTCCCCCCCTACATCTTCACATAAGAGAAGAAGCTACCCTCGCAGCGCTAAGAATTAAAGCCTATGGGCTGTGGAAAGACACAAACACATCACACACCCGGATACTGTCGGGTGAAACCAAGAAGTGTCCAATGCTAGGGTGGCCTTGTGACAAAACACAGAAACAACACATAATCGAGAGAGATTATAAGATCAACATCTTAGAGACCGTAACACACAAGACTACTATGGATACGATAGACGCCTACACAGACAGGTCAAAATCCAACCAGGGAACCGGTGCAGGAGTGTACTGTCCCGAGTTGAACATGCATATCGCCCGCGCGCTCGGTAAGAACAACTCTGTTTTTCAAGCGGAGTGCGTCGGCATTACTGCGGCGGCCATGGCTATGGCTGACAGACAGGTAACAAACTTTCATATTAACATCTATAGTGATAGCCAGGCAGTCCTACGAGCATTGGTCTAAAACACGATCTCATCTAAGCTCGTATTGGATTGCCACAACGCACTGCAAACATTAACAAAATCGAACCTGGTCTCACTTGGCTGGGTTAAAGGTCACAGCGGCAACATAGGTAATGACGCAGCCGACGAACTAGCTCGACGAGCCTCAAACCTGAAGGTAATGGGACCCGAACCGATTGTTCCAATACCTTTCAGTGAGTACAAAACTTGGTTAAAGCAACAAACAGTAGGTACACATGCCGAATTATGGGCAAACATCACCAACTGTAGACAAACAAAAGAGGCAATACCCAGCACAAACCAACGCCTAACTAAGAAACTACTGCAATTAAATAGAGTTAAACTCAGAACGGTTATAGGCATGATAACAGGACACTGTCCACTTAACAAACACCTATATGTTCTAGGTATAACTGACAGCCCTCTGTGCAGAGCCTGCATGGAAAGCGAAGAAACACCAAGACACGTACTACTCGAGTGTAGTGCTGTATCCACTCAACGAGAAGCCTACATTGGCTCCCCAGCAACACTCCCGGAAGTCCTCGCCGACCTGGGCGGCCTGCTTGGATTCTGGAGTGAGCTCGGCTGGCTGGAGTGATCCAGCGGGGAGACGCACCAGAGGTCTCACGCACAACGGGCATTTATGCTTAAGTGCGGAAAAGCCCAGTGAGAGAAGAAGAAGAAGAAGAAGTCTTAAACGCCAGGCAAAACGTGACCACCTCATCTATACTCTGAGGAAAACTTATAGGTTCCACAGATTTAGCAATTGCGCTGCAAACTTTATCAAGTATCCACTGGATGATGCCCGCAATTTCCTTCGCGTGGATTAATTTTTTTTATTCCCGGGGGAACTCGTTTATTTCCCGGGAGAAAAAGTAACTTATGCCCGTTCTTGAGATATGACCAACCTCTATACCAAATTTCATTAAAATCGGTTTGATTAAAGGATAGGCTGTAAAAGCTTACCAGGCAGACACACTTTCGCATTAATAATATTGAGTATGGATTTTATTATGTATATTAGTTTTGACGAAATCATTCGATACGGGCGCACACATAATCTCATAGCCCGATGGAACGGAATATCCGACACCGCCGGAGACAACTCACGAGCTTTACGTGCTCTCCGAGATATAGAGGTGCAACACCATATACTTTCTGAATCCCGGAGCAGGTACTGAGAATTTCTAGACCAGAAAATTCAAAACTTAATTTTATGGCCTGACCTGGGAATCGAACCCAAGACCGCTTCATCATCCACCTAGAGTCTATACCAACGAGGAAGTTAGATACTTAAATTATAAACTGATCTAACTTCAACTTTATACCCGTATATGTACAGTGGTGGTTGTTTAAAGGCAACGATGAACACCTATCATCAAGTGACCCGTCGTCTGCAACTGTCAGCTTATGCTTTACGTGGAAAAAGGTCGTACACATACGAAAATAAACAAAAGGAGCCGCTTGGGAAGATTTTTTTCCTACATTTGAGATATCCCCGCATGTCTGCCCCGCAGTCATCAATAATGGGAACTATTTGGATCGTTTAACAACCACGTCACGATTACGTTACGATACGACTAACATATCGTCATTGTAGTTGTCAGTCGTCACATACCTACTCATAAGCCATAAGTTGAAATGCACATTTTCTAGGTAGAAAAATGACAAAAACATTTGAATGTTTTTTTTTAAATATGATCTAGAATCTAGATGATGCCCGCAACTTCGTCCACATGGATTTATGTTTTACAAATCCCGGGGAAACTCTTTACGTAAAACTCTCAGGGAAATTCTCTTTACCGAAGAAACTCATAACAGCCTATGTTACTGTTACGGCTTACCTAACTTAAACCTACCACATATCCATGCATAAAATTACGTCGACCCGTTGCTTTATATTGCGGCGTAACTGAAGGCCAAATTAACGATATCTCATTTGCTGTATTATCTACTGTCTCGGCTCGGAAGATTCTCGAGGAGTTATCGCGTTGACGTATCCTCTGGTGCTGCAAATGTTCATGGGCAGTGGTAATCACCTTAATATCAGGTGACCCACCTGCTCGTTTGCTCGCTATATCCATACTAATATAATAAATGTGAAAGTTTGTCTGTCTGTCTGCTACGCTTTCACGGCCTATTTTTTCAACCCATTTTTATGAAATTTTCGGTATAGAGTTTGCCGGGGAAGGACACAGGCTACTTTTTATCCCGGAAAATTAGGAGTTCCCGCGGGAATACCAAAACTTAAACTAAATAGGTTTTGTTGAATTATGCTAATTTATATAATTTGTTAGGAACTTTAGAGCTAGTATTTTAACGTAAAATTGTTAAAAAGTGTATACCGTATTACTAAGGTTTGCATAATGAAGTTATTATATGATTGTGTTATTATTATAGTGTCAAAAATGTTATAGAATTAAGTTGGTAAGTTTAAAAGAGGCGTCCTTAGCCTGCTAAACTGTATAAGTATTATATTTCTGTTTTACCTAGGTTTGTAGGACTAGGCTATAAACTATGTATATACAATCTATTAAATAATAAAGACATTTTCAAAACAAACAAACAAACAAACCAAAACTTAATCCACGCGGACGAAGTCGCGGGCATCATCTAGTATTAAATAAAAAATTATGCTTATTATGTACTACTTAGAGATTAAGGATACGATTTAAAAATCGCAGTGTCTAAAGACTTGACCTTTTTAATGTCAAAATCGGTTAAACGCGGTGACTTATGAGCAACGGTGGCGGAATGCCTCTTTTTTTTCTTTTACCCATTTTTATTATCTTGTTCAACAAAGGTTAACCTTGGTGATTCAGCCTTTTCGTTCATTTCAAGTTTTTATACCTTTTGAGTATTATTCAACTTGTTTTTTGTGGAATTTGTTTAGATCCGACCTACCACACAAATTGGGTTGCATTTAAAAGGAAAGGGTAAATTTATTGATATATCCTGCCAAATAATAAATTATTAACATGCAGATTAATGATAATGTATTTTTATATTATTTATCATATTTTTATTTATGTTATATTAACCAGTTGTCAAAAAGATTAAAATAGAGAATTAAGGCTGCTATTTAACTTACTGCTATGAATTTTTATTTTCGTAGCTCTGTAGTCTGTTCACAATTACAGAAGATTACCTATCAGATAATGGCGTTTTATTTGCAGGTCTTGGTGGTTTCACTATAATAATAAAAAAACACAAGCAACGAAGCAAAAGGAGAAGTTCAAAGTAAATAAGTAGAAAGAGTCTCGTCCTTTTGATTCCATTTTTAAACTATCCTTTAACCAAATAAGTACAGACCTGCTTAAAAACTTAAAAGTTATAGACAAAAGGAAGTAATGATTCTATGTTAACTATGTAAAGTATTGTTAGGCGGATTAAATTTGAACGCAGACGTCACCCCAGGCTATATATTATCAAAGACCCCAGGCCAACTTTGTCTATGGCGCGAAACCTTTGATTATGTAATTTACTTATTCAAAGTATGAAACCCCTTTTGACATTTGACGTTCCTAGACTTTTCGCGCGCTTTGAAGTGACAGCTAATAAAAAGGAACCTGAAATTGGCAAAGTGCAGTGTGCACCAGCACAATAAAAGCCATTTAACAATATATGAAGAAGAAGAAAAAGGATAGTTTGAAAAGGAACCCACTCGTTACTGAATAGGCTGCATTGTCTTAGATCCTTGCCTGTCCCGAAAGGGGACAAAATGAATAAAAACAACAACACAGGAAACGACTCGCGGAGTTTTGAAGTTCGACGTTTAATAGTATCTAATAAAACATGCTCATGTACAATCAATGCAAACTATCCATAAAAATCATAACTCTTGGTGGTATATTTTTTTTTCCAAAATATTAATTTGAGATATTTCTTAATTAGAATCCCGCGTACAAAGGATTAATTTTGATGGGTCCCATTTTGCATAATGGAGCGTGTGAGTGGTGTTTCGGATAACCATGCTTTTTGGGATATAAGGAATTTCTTGGTACTCGAAAGCTTTACTTATCTTTAGATTTGAATATTATTTTCTTGCTATTTCTCAATCCATTTTTGCGGTTATTTTTTCAAGTTTTGTGCCATGAAATGTAGCTAAATTAAAAGATTAAATATTTAACCATTCTTGATTAGCTGATATTATGTAATATTTAGAATTTAGATGATTATTATAATTTTAACTTAAATTATCATTTATAAATTAA
This sequence comes from Erebia palarica, assembly GCA_964035005.1. NCBI lineage: Eukaryota > Metazoa > Arthropoda > Insecta > Lepidoptera > Nymphalidae > Erebia > Erebia palarica. The sequence continues at coordinate 33,348,050 of OZ035987.1, forward strand.
ATACCTAGATATAAATATTTTTATAAATAATGCCCGCGACTTTGTCCGCGTGGATTGAAGTATTTTGGTTCTCGCGAGAACTCGTTAGTTTTCCGGTATAAAAAGTAGCCTATGTGCTAATCTATCTCTGTGCCAAATTTCATGCAGATCTGTTTTACGTTTCTGGCGTGATTGGGTAACGAACATCCTTTCATCCATACATCCATCCACCCAAACTTTCGCATTTAGAATATTAGTATAAATAGAAAAATAGTATATACTACTTCTGCTGCCAAACCTTATTTCACCTTTAAAAAAGACAGCTGTCTTTATTTTTTATTAAAATCCCGAATGAATTAATTAAATAACTTATATATGGTAACACCACTCATGCAAAGAATATACGATGAACTGGTTCACAAACATTTTTAGTTAAGAGGTAGTAATTTCAAGATTACTTACACGTTATAATTTACTAGATGATGCCCTCGATCTTCATAATGTTCTCAAAGGCGTGTGAAGTTTGCCAATCTGCACTTGGCCAACATGGTAGTCTATGGCCAAACTCTTCTCATTTCGAGAGCAGACTCAGTCGTGCTCCAATAGTGAGCCAGCAATGGGTTGAAATTATGATGATTTATGAATGAGGAAGGTCCGCACTTGGCCAGCGTGGTGGACTATAGCCAAACCCAAGAGCCAAACCCTTTTAATAATAGCAAAATGCCGGACTATTGCCGAAATTTCATGCCTTGGCGGTGGAATTTCCAAAAATCCTTTGATTCCGAGTGCCTACGTCATGGTTAGGTTTAGACTGCGCGCTGCTAGATCAGTCAATAGGTGTGTAATTTAGTAAGGGACTGCCTTTATCTGCGTCGTTACCCAGTGGTTAACATGTTTGACTGCAGCAAACGAGGTATATCGGGTTCGAGTCCTGAGTCGGGCCATATCAAGTATTGGAGTTTTCTGGCAAGAAATTCTCAGTACTAGCCCAGAGGTAGAAAGTTGACGATGTCTCACACTTGCCCCTCGGAAAGCGCGCTAAGCCGTCGCTCCTGCGCCTGATCTCTCTCCGTTCGTGTCAGATTTTCCGTCCCATAGGGCTATGAGAGTAAAGGAACAGAGAGTGCACCTGTGTATACACACTTGCGCATATTTCCCACACAAATGGCAAATCTCTCTGGAGATTAGCTGCCGCCCGCCGAAATTCGGTCGGGAGGACATTATTAATTCAGTAATCAGTTAGGACAAGACGTTTACAAGTAGGTAGGTAATATAGAAGATAATAGCTATTAATGTAATATTAATATGCTAAAATATATCCGTATGGGCCTTAACACATTAATTAAAGTCAAAATCACGTCATTTGTACCCGTCCGTCTGTCCGTGCGGGACTGAATGCCAATTTTTCACATTATAATATTACAATAATTATTGCAAACGAAAATAAATCCCCAGCGGGGAACAAATATAGACATTGTTGTTATGAGACATGAATAGGTATGTTGAATTTATACGTTATGATTTTTTATAGATTACTTGCCTGTGTCGCAGTTTATCTGAATGAATAAATGAAATATTCTATAATGTTCACCAATACAAGAAACACATACAATACACAATAGAAATAAAACTATGGTACAATTGGCGGCCTTATCTGTTAACAAGGCTAAGTTACGCTAGCCTAACTCAAGTTTTTATCTATGCTAATATTATAAAGAGGTAAAGTTTGTGAGTTTGTAACGTTGTAGGGGGTAATCTCTGGATCTACTGAACCGATTTTAAAAAATCTGGTACCAATAGAAAGCCTCATTATTTGTGAGTGTCATATATAGGATATATATTAGTATCCCGAAAAATAAGGGAGTTCCCGTGGGAATTTAAAAACATATTTCAAGCGAACGAAGTCGCGGGCAAGTCTGCTAGTTTTGTATAAAGTCACTTGAACGAGAAAGTGACATGGCCGCAAGAAGGCATTTTACCACCGAATACATAACCAAAGCCTATCATGCTGTGACACAGGCTTAGGAGGTGGCCCATTGACCACACATAGTTTTAAACACGTTGGTACTATTTAAATTAATTTGTTAATTTTTTTTAGATACTGTGTGGTTCAATAAAGATTTTTTTATTTATTTATTCAATATATAATGTAGCAGAACCAGTGACACCACAGTTTTGACGAGTTGATCACCCCACTAGGTGGACGGACACCAAGCATGTCGCGGGGGGGCGCTGGAACCAGGTGGCACAAGACCGTGGCATGTGGAAGTCCCTATAAGGGACCTATGTCAAGCTGTGGAAGTCTATCGGTTGACGACGACGACGATGATACTACATTGTTTGTATATGTCACCGTAAGATTGTAAAAACCGTTAGATTATAATCTAACTCGCGAAATTGGAAACTGTCGAAAGATTGTAAACCGTTCAATGTTTTGAGTGCCAATTTTTGAAATAGATAGACGAGATAGCGCTAAAAAAAATTATATAACTACATCTCGCTTACTCTGAAAGCAAGGAATAGACAATGTTAGAGTATCATTCGTTCTGTCCATCATGTAGGCAAGAGTAGAACCATAATACTTTTGTGCGGTCATGGTAGCTTTCTGAGTAAGATTACTTACACATTGAAACAAGATGTTCAATGACCCACCACCACTAAGCTGTAATTCCCTCTCTCCTATGACAGCGGAGGCCTGTGCCCAGCAGTGGGACGTTAATGGGCTGTAGTGGTACAAGATTCTAGGAAACAACAAATGAACCTTCAAAAATCGTCGCTGCATTAAAATAATTATAATCATGCTGTACCACTGCTGTACTCGGTTCACAAAACTGCGTTTAAGCCATTGGCAAAAACCGGGCTTTTCTTGCCTAAAACGAAAAACAATCTGAAAAATCCTGACCAACCGTTAAACACTGTCATAACTGCCTTTAACATGTGCGAAAGATTTTGGAGGCGGCACTAAAGGATCTATTTGATATTATTTAAGAACATACCTATCCATACTAATAATATAAATACGAAAATTATTATAAGATTATGCAGCGTTTTTATATTTAGGTATATGATCTGCACGCCCCTGGGGGCGGGAAATGGCTAAAGGACCTTGTGTGGTGGTACGTCTTGGGAAAAGCTAAGTACAGGGGGGTTACTACCATTGCTTAAATCAGTATTATTTCAAAATGTCAATCTTATGTCATGTACCTTGACGTCCGCAAAATAAGGATTATAAGTAGTTCAAAAACAAGAATTTTAACAATATATATACAAAATACGGCTTGTGAACGATGGTAGTATGACGGTATATATATGTCACCGTAAGATTTTAAAAACCGTTAGATTAAAATCTAACTCGTGAAATTGTAAACTGTCGAAAGATTGTGAACCGTTCAATGTTTTGAGTGTCAATTTTTGAAATATTAGTTGGATTTACGTTTTCTTGTGTCTTACTTGTAGGTTAGATAGATAGATAGATAGATGAACTCTTTATTGCACACACTTAAAAACAATAACAATAAAGAAAAGCTTAAAAGATAAGACAGAAGGGTGCAAAGGCAAAGGCAAAGGGTTAGGTTAGGGTTCGACATAAATAACCTGGGAGTGCCCAGGGCACTTAGGTTCTATCGGGTTAATAAACATATCAGATTACAATGTACCGGAAAATAGTGCGTTAAATTGTAATCTTTCGACACTTTGCAATTTCGCGATTAACATATATATATTTTGGTAGATGCATAAATATATATATTTAGTTGACATAGAGATCAGCTGTCACACTACAAATCTAAAATAATTACGAAATTAAGATACTCTACATTCCGATTGGCGTATAAGGAAGATACTATTAAGTATTCTGTGATTGTACTTACTATAAACTTAAAGTTAAATAGAGGCAGCAAATGGAAATCGGTGACGTTTTGCAAACAACCTTTTCATATACCTACTCAAATTTCACCGGCTCCATGTTCCCAACCAAATAATTCCGCCAAAGAAACGTATATCAAAAAACAATGACATACCGACAGACACAACAAAATGAGCCTAATTACCTGCAATTGAGGCAACCAGTTCTGGACAAATTCAATTATAACTTGAAAACTAGTTTTTTCACCGAAAGAGATCTTATTACCTACAGCAAAAGAGTTACAAAAAAGTTTTTCGACGGTCGTGTAATATTTTTGTACGCGTATTACAATTTTAAGCTCCACCCAAGATAGTTTTTTGTTGAAAAATTTTTCGGGGCACAGGCGTGGCCTAAATGAAGCCAGCCCAAGTAATTGCTTTAAAAAAATTCCCAAATGTACTTCGAACATGACGATTTGCGGTGCTTTTTTTTTAATTTCCTTTTTCTCCCTGGTATTTTCCGCCCGGTTTTTTCATGGGCCGTTCTCACACATTGCATTTCAAAGTCTTGTGTCGGAACCGTTTTAAGAATAATAGGTGCATACAATGTACATTGTATATGTCATGTAAGCGTTAACTTTTAACATGAAACATTAAAATTTATTTCAGAAGTTAAACGGGTTTAATGAACTGTTAAATTAAGTGAATGTTCTTGATGAAATAGAAAACGTGAAACATTTTCTTTATCATACCGAATCCTTCCCGTGTTACCTACATATCTTTGTACGTATGTACTTCTATGCTTTCTACTCTTTTATAACAAAACTAGCAGGTTAGATAGGTATTTAATAATAGAGATTTGAAATTAGTAAAATTTTGCTAGGAAATCCTTTCTAATAGCACAATAACCAACTTATATGGATGTAGCTTGAATGTGCCAAACTTTGGTTTCACAAACTTTGATCCTCCTTTTTTAATGCCCATTTTCAGTGCGCGCATACGTCTTAAAGGAAAATAACATTGTAATCCAGGCTGTGCGCTGATCAGTCAGACAGTGGGTAAGAGACTATAGATTAAAAAAAGTGTGTGTGTGTGCAATTCACTCACGGCGGCTAAGTGAAACTTCAGAAAAGTAGCCTACGAGAGAAAGAGATAAATAGAACTTTATAGGCCTACTACACTGCACTTTTCACAAGGACCCTTACTCTTGAATCAGTGTAGTGTAATATGAAATAGGGAGTAAGGGTCCCTAATTTGTTCCTTATTGCTGTGTAATAAGCGACGCTCTAACTATTCTAAACAATTCTTTCACTTCAAAAATTCTTAAGGTAGATAAGAGAGCCACATACGCTTAAATAATTGAAACTTTTGTACCTTATATGTACGAGCATGCTGCTATCCAAAAATATTATCACAATAGCTTATGGGTCAAAAGCATTGTACCTACTATAGCACTCTGAGATTGTACCTAAAAGTAGAATCTTCCTATCCGATGGGCAGTCACATCGATGTTTTTTAGCACATCGATATCTCCAAAGCCCGCAACATAAAGTACATTCGATCTGATAAAGCTACTATGGTGTTGAAGACACAGAATCTCAACAACCGATTGCCTATCATTTTATAGCAATCAAATTTATTTTGCTGGATAGGTTTTCATGCTGGTAAGATTTCGCACGTTTTTATATTCTGTATCCATTTACAATACAATAGGTATGTTTAGCTTTATAATCCTCAACTAAGCCCATGCAAAAAATCACGTTGAGTATTTGCTCTGTTGTGACGTGATTGAAAAACAAGCCAACAAACAAACACACTTTCGCATTTTATAATATTAGTATGATTTTACGTTTTCCAGAATAAAAGTCTGCAACCTACTTGTATATATACCAAGTTAAAATCGATCAAAAATGGAAAGGTAACAGACAGCCAGCCATACACACAAATTAACTTCTTCCAAAGACTACATTTATACCTATTTTAGCTTTGGAAAACGTAACTCTAAAAAATGCTGTTTTCAACCAACCTATCTACGCTTACGTATAAAAGTTATAATCAGCTTTTTATTTGGTTTTAGAAGTGAGTCTTACCTACTTAGTTCAAAAACCTATAATAATACTCGTAGATCATTCGTAAAAATCTGAGTAACCGCGTACTTACTCGAAGACTAAGCACGATGTCTTGTAAAATGTCGTTTCCAAGTTAGTCTAAAGAGTAGATTTTAATCCGAAGTGCAATAAGTTTTATTAATGTTACGGTGGGGAGACCGTGAGATCGTAGCTGTGATACTACATGACTCTTTTTATTCTGTTATTAATTTACACTTTTTTTGGGGTTTTAAAGGAGGTTCAGATAAAAGGGTCCTGGAGACCAATATCCATGATATTTCTCTAGCAGGGTTCACACAAAAGCCGATACCATACGATATTTCCCAGTCCTGTCCTGTCTCTATAGTCTTTTCGCCACTCAATTATTGGGAATTCTCACTAGAGAAGGAAATAATATGTTCCGAACTACCCGAATTTAATACCTAAATCTGTACAGGGAGGAAGTCGCGCGCATTATATATGCTCGTTTACAATTATGAAGGAAAATAGGTGACAAAAGGTCGCCTAGGTAGTCGGGTAGATGTTAAGAAGGCTTATGAAAAGCTTATGAAAAGCTTCTATTCCCGTTTGGAACATGGTGAACATGCATATTAAGGAATGTCGGCATTCGCAGCGCCTACGCCATAGTTCATTGAAATACGTACAACGAAAGAACAAGAACATCCTAGCGCTTGTCTGGTACTCTTATTTTTTTCCTAAAACAATCTAGTCCTCAATCAAGTCTAGAACTACATTGTAAATAAGACTAAGCTCTAGAACGCAACACCTCATAGGTACCAAACCAATCATTAGTACATACTCGTACTACGTTACTATAAAATTTAGAAGTATGCCACATCTAAATATACCCGAACAACAGAATACTAAGTACGTATTTCTACCCGAATTAAATGACTCTACTTGGTGTAGGTATACCTACGTGCAAGTAAATTAAGTTAAGGTAGGTTAATGTGTGTAAGGTAACTTACCCTCCTATTTACGGAGTTTTCCACAATTTTTTCCAAAATACTTACACTTCTCTAAAATGTGTGGAATTTCACTTTTATAGTTTTATTTTCTTATAGATAGACGACCCATGAGTACTAGTAGATGTACTAGATTAGTATTATATTATAGTAAGTAAACTGCTCCTCTCTAAAAACTAAAATCTCACAATAATACGTTTAAACTCGTTTTGTGAAACCTAAGGTCTTACTGTCTTGCAATTAGTAAGACCTAGAAGCCGTACACCCATTCAACCTTTCACAGTAACACATACAAAACAAAAGCACAACATGTCGGTACGTACAGGATCTGATGTAACTATTAAACGTAAGCCGCTTAGCGCCGGTTCGGTTCTCGAGTGAATCAAATAAAACCATTACACGTGGTCGCGGCTATGGCATAAAATAAAGCGATTGAATAGATTTTTAGGTTCAGGTGAAGAAAGTTTTTACAAGCTTTTATTTAACTTGCAATGTATATGTCACTAAGATTCTAAAAACGTTAGATTATAATCTAACTCGCGAAATTGCAAACGCATTATTTTTCGGTATAGTATACATATATTAACCCGATAGAACCTAAGTGCCCTAACTTATTATATTGGGCACTAACTTATTGTTTATGTCGAACCCTAACCTATCCTACAAGAAACAGACAAGAAAACGTAAATACAATGAATATTTCCAAAATTGACACTCAGAACATTGAACGGTTCACAATCTTCGACAGTTTACAATTTCGCGAGTTAGATTATAATCTAACGGTTTTTACAATCTTACGGTGACATATATTTAAGTAACTAAGTATGTTTGTTCGGGTGGAATCTTGCAACTCAATTTTGAAGCAAATATCTTCAACCGATTGAACTAAAATTTTGTATACACGTTTAGTTTGGATGACATCAAGGTTAGCTATGTGTTGTCATTCTAAATCCAACACGGCGGAACATCCACGACTCCTACAATATGGGTATCAAATGAAAGGGGTTGTTGGGTTTATTGGAAAAATAACTCGAAAAATAAAGTGACTTCAATCTAAATCCAATATGGCGGACTTCTAAGGATGGCGGACTAAGTTTTATATGCTTTGGGTATCAAATGAAAGGACTTTCGCTGAGAATACGAATGTGAGTTAAACTCCGTTGCTCCAATCCGTCTGAAATTTTGGTGTTTTTTTTTATCCTCTACAAGTTAGCCCTTGGCTGCGATCTCAGCTGATGGTAAGTTATGATGCAGTCTAAGATGGTAGCGGGCTAACCTGTTAGGGGCAGGACAGTTATATGAAACCCATACCCCTATTTGGTTTCTACACGGCATCGTACCGGAACGCATAATCGCTTGGCGGCACGTATTTGCCGGTAGGGTGGTAACTAGCCACGGCCAAAGCCTCCCCCAGGCCAGACCAAGGAAAATTCAGACTTTATAAATTCCCAAATTGACCCTGCCGGGGATCGAACCCGGGACCCCTGCACGTTAAGACAACAGCGCTACACACTGCGACACGGAGGTTGTCAAACTCGTGGTACTGGTAAAGGTACTGGGGTTTTTGGAGTCCTCGATTATGATATTGAGGTCGAATTCTTCGAGTCTGTTGCATCGGTTAGTTAACTTTGACTGACTGTGTAATTTGGCGAGATAGGCGCCAACAGCATAGGTTTGCAACCTATCTAGGAGAAGGAAAACTCCAAAATCAAACCCACAACTGTGTTGCGTAAGGCTTATGTAAGCTTCAAGCTGAAATAAGTGACGCATTCCTTACATTCCTTCTTTTAATTTTACTCAGAGGTAGTTTGCATTCCGGGGAAGGAGATAATTTTCATCAAGGATTTTATCCATGATGGCGGAGACACCATCCGCCATCATGAAGTTAAAAATAATATGTTAAACAAAAGTCGCTTTCGCCTGCACCTTGCACTGCACCCTTTATCTCTTAATAAATTAGTCGTAAGTGCTCATTTGACATTACAAGTAGAGATGTTGTTTTACTCAATGTTACAAACATTCGTTTGTCCGTCTATTTATCTGTATTAAGCACTCTATCTCGTTAACGCGAACTTTTTGATGTTGCTTTATTGCTTCATTATATCTTAAGAATGTTTATCCATACAAATACTTACTGTGAAAGGATCTTTTGTCATTCGTGGCCTCGGTTTTATATTTTAATCCCATAAGTAGGTATGTGTGCAATATGATGTATCTAGAATGCGAACGTGTCTGAAAATTAAATACTTACTTCATCATCAATGTCATGCTATGTTTCATGGCTCTACCTATTTTATTCTTATTCTACTGAGAGAGTCCGGCAAAAAACTCAACAGTTGTTTTTCAAAAACATACAGTCACTTTTTAATGGCCTCTCGATGGCGACATTTAGCACACTGATAGCTTATAGCTGGAGATACCATTATGTTTATATAACAGCTAACAAAAACGAGGCAAAGCTAAGGCGGTAACAAGGTATTCTTATTTGTAACCAAGTCTTTCTTCAATTGTGAGTAATTAATTTTAGGATATTATAATGACTATCAAGACTAATGACTATAAATGTGCACAGGAAAATAGGCTAAGTATCAGATTTGGGCCAAAATTGATCTTTTCATTAGAGTAATTATGCTTAACGATTTACTTTAAGTTTCTTGAATGAGTAGAATAACTTATTGAAACTCAGTCTCCTACAAAAGTAAAATAGCAAATCTGCTTAAAGTAACGGACAGGAGTGTTTTTTATCGGACTCGCTTCGGTTGCGCACATAGCTATAAAGTATTTTAATTTGAGGTTCTGTGTTTGATAATTCACAGAAACCACAAAACTGTAAGTACCTACTCCTCTATTCCGTGGCAGAAACCGATTAGGGGCATGAGTGCAATACTCGTTTCCGGTTCACATGCAACCATCTTATTCAAACCGCATAATCACTGACTACCACACGTGAAATCAAATCTAGCTTGTCATCGATTAAAACAATATAAATACTACTAGCAACAATTCCATTTATTTAATCCAAATCAACATTAGATAAGTCTTCTGTAATCTTCTTAATCTCTTCCTCGCTTCGCTTCTTCTCCGCTAACTTCATTGCTTCTTCTTTCTTTTCTCCATACAACCTCTTCAGGCTATCCAACACATACTGCGGCATGTGACCAGGTTTTGGCTGGTGAATTTCATACTCCCCTTTGTCGTTCTTGACTAGTTCTACCAGGGAATCTTCTAGATTCATGACGTCACCTGGTTTTGGCGCTGGCCTTTTCACAGGTTTAGGAGGGTTTTTCATCTTCTGGGCCCAATTTTGGAGATATTTCCCCGCGTCGGTTTGTAATAACTGTAATAGAATTAGATCAAAAATAATTAATAAGAAAATCGCTTAGTTAATAACTTAACTTTTTAAAGTTTTGGCTCATACTTTGAGGAATTAATCAGTGACTGTTTATTGTGGAAATACACCTACTATTCGAGTTTCATTTCTTACTTAGTAATGCATATATAAATTATTATTGTAACATAATTATTTTATACAAAAAAATAGGCATTCAATTTATTACTTAATTGTTTATGTTGTACCTACTTGTAACAGCTGTTACCATGAATATTGAAAATCCAAAGTTCGGTATAATGGTACGTGTATATTCAAATCTAACTAATAGATATATGTAAATAACAGACGAAAAAATATTTCGTGGCTTACGTATAGGCACTGCCTCGTTGGTCTAGTGGTTAGCATATTTGACTGCATTTGACGAGGTCATGGGTTCGATTCCTGGGTGGGGCCATAATTAAGTATTGGGTTTTTTCTGATTAGAAATTCTCATTACTAGCCTGGAGTTAGGAAGTCGGCGGTGTTTCACTCCTGGGAGAGCGTCTAATAGCACGTTAAGCCGTCGGCCCCGGTTATTATCACTACCATGATAATATTCGTTAAAGCCGTCAACCCGCAACGTGGTGGGACGAAGCTCTAATTCCCTATCTCCTATGAGAGAGGAGGCCTGTGCTCTGCAGTGGGACGTTAATGGGCTGTAGGCACAATATGATTTCATTTCAATCTTTCTAGAAAGAGTAAGTACTTATATTGAAATCAATGTGTAAACTGCAATGTAATTTTAGTTTTTTTTTTGTAATTCAGACCTACCTTTTCTCTATTCTTATTAATTTTCGCAGGTGGCAACGGTGCTTGCCGCTTGCTGTTACTGTTGCCAGTCTTGGGGAACGGCTGACCAGCTGAAAAACACAGATGAACATTAAATATTGTTTCCGTTCTTTAATTTTAAGTATCTTTGTTTATGAGAAAATAAATATCACATTGTATGCATATAGATTTCCATGAATTAAAAGTTTATTAGTCTTTCTTGTAACGACTTTTACACAAATGCAAATGGTTCAAAAAAAGTTAGTAAATATACTAGTTATTTATTGTATGCTCATTAATTAATTAGCCATCATAAGCAATTTGGATGATGAAAACGATAATGGCCCTATGCCCCTGGTAAGTTTATTTTTAACATTTTATAAATGCCTCTACGCTTTCCTTCGACTCTACTGCACTTTGACTGCGCTGCACTGTGCTGACCTTAAGTCTAGATAGTAACTTATTCGAAAAACTTACTTAAATTCATCGTGTTGGTCTGTGGTCCTAGCTCCAACATAAGTTGGATGTCAGCATGGTTGCCGAAAGCGAAGCCGAAGCCTATTCGCGAGTCTGTCCCTGGAAATTAAAAAAATAACATGAAAAGGGCGGACAATATGTTTATATTTTGTATTACTCTACAGACAGACCGACAGATAAACAAACAGACACAGACTTCGACATTTATAATAGTCATTACTACAGTTCGATTAAAACTTTATGAGCTCTCGGAAGTTAGCCGCGTGTGTACTGAAACCGTCCCGCCGATGCTGATGTATTCTGCGGATCGAAACGCACGATGTTTACGAGAAGTCATAAAGTTTGAATCGGACTGCACATAAAGTAGTATGGATAGTATGGATTCATTTTCAATACACTTGCTCGAAAAATGCACTTACAGAGGCAGTAAACAGGGCTTGTAAGTTAAATTTACTGCCCTCGTGCTATTTTGTTTTTTCCACTTTAGTCCACTTTATTTACTATATTAACTTTTTATGTAGAAAACCTAAAAAAATATAACATTTAGATGTGGATTGATGAAATTAATTCATTAAATTAAATATTGAATATAATATAACTATGTAATTAAACTGTTTTCAGTTTTTTTTATCAAAAAGTAAAGGCTGAATAAGTCCTGCTGGCTGAGCTGGGAGTTAAGAGCTAGAACCTAGAGCCACGAAGCCAATTAAAAAAAACGTAATTACAACAACGAGCTGTAGATAAATCTATAATCTGTGCGCGCTATTATAGTTGTCCTTACCAATCATTAGTTAAGATGAGCGGTGTATGTGATGTGGAATAATAAAATAAAATTAATAAATGTGAGAAAAAATCGCGATTGTAATAGTCGCCAAAAATCTCGAAATAAACTAATGGCCGTGAGAAACCATTTTCTAGTGAGTACCTAGTTACTCGAGTTTTATTTCAAGTTTTCTCACGAATGTATTGAAAAATATTGAGTGATAAACGGGCGTTAAGGTTTTGACAAACTCGTGATGATGGTCAGCTCTCGTCTGGCGGCATCTGGCTGACATGAGTCAACTCGTATGTAATACTACATTACATCGCGAGACCGGGAAGTACGCGTTTTCTGGTCGAGTGTTAGTTAGATAGGTACGAGACCAGAAATGCTCTCCCGGTCGAGGTGTGTATAGTGCTTTTCTAAAAAATGAAACAATTGACTTTTTTTTAATATATTTTTTTGCGCTGTGAGTGCTGAACGCGTAATACGGTAGAGTTCCAAATTTAAACTATTTAGGCCAAAGAACATTATAACAAGTTACAAGATATTCAGGAAGAAAGATTCCAAATTCAAAGTTATGATATGTAATGAAAATACATAACTACATTCTTTACTGGCCTAGGCCGAGAAGTTTAACTTTCGATCTCATTTACAGGGTATGAAATGTGCACATTTCATATCATTTTTTAAAAAAACCTGCTTACCTCTCTGATATCACAAACTACTATTGTCAAACTGTACTTTGCGTAAAACTGTCGTTAGGTATGGGCGGAAAATTTCCTAACCAGATGTCAGCCTCAGAGCCCTAATATGCCTACAGTGAATTTCTTATACGTAAAAAAATATTGGGACGAGTTCTTCAGTCTAGACTTTTAAAAAAATACGCACTGAATTAAGAACCTCTCCCTCCTTTGAAAGTCGGTTAAAAATAGCACTACATAATTATTTAAATTAAATTATTATAAGATGCTCTCTGTATTAGTAAGTCGTTGAGCAATCAAAATTATGTTGTTAGTGACAATAATATTTCGTGTAAACCAGCTATGTTGTAACTTTTATTGCTATTCGAAAAACCAATCGTGCCCATGTAAAGCTTTAAAAATGCAATTTATATCAGAATCTAGGCACTAAAAAACAAAATCGGCGGCCAAACTGAAGGTCTCGTAAAAGTTGTTTTAACTAACTTCCTTTGTTTGAATGCGGTTCAATACTCACTTACTTATTACGTAAAAAACATCAACCTTCAATATAACCTTATGGTGTTATATAAACTTAATTAATATCCACACTTTTAGAGATCACTGGTAGCATATAAACGAAGTCGTTAACCTAATTAAGATATATGATATGATAAATAACCTTAAATCTAGACCTTAACTTCCCTTACGAGTTTAGGACTAATGATTATTTTATTGTTCTCCTTTTCATTAACAAAACACTAAGTTTTGTCATTTTAGTTTAGTTAAGAGATTGTGTACAACAAAATTGGCCACATTTTTACCGAATTTTGAATTCAATAAATCAATAAATCACACTGTGATTTATCGCTGTAAAGTCCTTATAGGCCTATTACACCGCACTTTTCACCGGGCCCTAACTCAGTATGAATGAGAACGTCAAGAGAGTTGGACGTGTATCTTAGTATGTTTATTATCGTTCACTGATTATGGCACCCATGCTATCGATGCAAAAAAAGTAGTATCCATACTAATATTATAAACTAGATGATTCTCGCGACTTTGTTCGCGTGGATCGCGTTTATAATATTAGTATGGATGTGAAAATACGTCTGTCTATTTGCTACGATTTCAAGGCCCATCTATTCAAACAATTTTGATGAAATTTGGTACAGCAGTAGTTTACGTCCCGGAGAAGGACATAGGCTACTTTTTATTCCACAAAATTAAAGATAACCCGCGGGAACCAAATAAACCTCAATACACGCGGACGAAGTCACGGGCATTAGCTAGTAGTTCATATAGTATAGTAAATTACTATACTATTCTATAGTATAGTTCATATAGTCTTTATGCTCTTTTCTCCATAATTAAGGCATTTCTTTGTACATGTCTATCACAACAACAAAACTTCTTTTTATTTATCACACGATATATTAACAAAATGCACGCGCGAGCCATAGAGACAACTACTCTATAAGATGGCCGTGCGACGACTGAGCTCCCTAACCGCCCTGAAGCTTATTACACTACCCGGTTTGCAGAGCGCTCAGGCAGTTAGGCAGACCGGGACCACCCGTTCGCCCTAGTCAGGGACCCTTCCTCCCTGAACCTTAGTACACTACACTGAATCTGCCCACAGGGCCCGGTGAAATGTGCGGTGTAATAGGCCTATTAAAGATACACGAGCCCTAATGTGCACGATCAGCCCTCGTCATCATGAGGATCACGACGAAGGGTTGTGTGCGTGCCCTTATTCAGACACCACCCTCTTTGTATCATCAGTTCACTCGTCAGATCTTCTTCTCGATCGCATTCTTCATTGCAAAGGTCATGTCCGCATTGAAGTGACCTCGTGACGCTCGAAACAATAGCCCTCCACTCCATCCTGTCCTCGGCTTTTCGCATCGCAGTAGTAAACGGGAGGCCCGTGAGCGACTTGACCTGGTCAGACCAGCGGCTAAGTGATCGGCCGTGCGGTCTTTTGGCCTCCACCCTTCCTAGTAGTGGCTTCAAGAGATTTGACCTATCGTGGACAACGGCTGTTCATTTGCTTCTGCTTGTTTATTTAGGAAACTACCCAAATGTTTTACCTTTCTTTATAGGTGGGATGTTAGAGTACGCCACTGAGAGCAGGGATGGCAGCTCTTCAGGAATTATAACGGCGCATGACGCTGGAAACAAAAGAAAAGCCTATATTTAAAATGTTACTCAGGACTCTGATTATTCTTACTACTTGGCACGAGTCTCCTCTCAGAACGTGAAGAGTTCGGCCAATGTCCACCAGGCTGTCCAAGCGCGGATTGGCAACATTATGAAGAACTCTCGGGCATGCAAGTTTCCTCACGATGTTTTTCTTCACCGTCAAAGAGTTAGTTACTTTTTAACTTCTTAAAACGCACGTAATATTGAAAAATTAAAACCTAAAGGTTCAAGCCCGGGAATCGAATCCTCGTCTAGCCAAATAGGAAGCCGGCCGTCAACCACTAGGCTATCACTGCACATATCCACATAAACAAACACACTAATATTAGTTTCAGTTGAAATACTAGAAAAGATTTAAAATTAGGAAAGATTAAAACATGATTTATATTCATAAGAAATAAGAAAAAAAGAAAAACATATTTATTCACAAATGGTGTTACAAACAAACATCTGTCATACATAGCTGTACACGCAAATGTATGTTTGTCTGTGACACCACCCGGACTGGGTGTACAGCTCAGCCGTGTGTCAAATACGAATAATAATTGATTTTGTTGGAAATAAGTATGAAAAATTTTACATCAAAGTATTCCTAAAAAAATCATCTTTGATTATACTAAAATAAATAAAACAATATGACAATAGCTTGAAATGTACAAAATATTCTATTGAAAATATCAACATTAGGATGCTTGTAACATCCGCGTCGAAGGGGAAACACGTTTTATCCTGTCACACTACACTAGCGGCACGCTATGATGGCCGGTTTGACACATTACAATAGTGATGTGGAATGTCAATTTATTCTCGAACAAAAAACAATTAAGTTTTGTTTTTGTACCTGATTAAATAGGTTTAATAAAACAAAAATGTATATGTTTATTTAATTTATTTGAACGAACTGAATATTTGAACGAAAATGAATATACATACTTTATATGCACACAAGAAACATATGAATACAAAAGATACCAAAAAAGGTGCCACAAAAGGCCATAATTAATCAGATTCGTCCATACTACTATTTTCACTGTCGTCACTGCTATCATCACATACATTAATAATTGTATGTTCGTTTTCTATAATATTATCTATTTTCACATCTCTTTCATAATCTTCCCTTATTAATTTAACAGTTCTATTCACAACCTTTTCCCAGTCTCCTTTAGTCACATGTTCACAAGCTTCTTCTAATAATTTTAGCATTTTTTTTGTGGTAAATGGGGGTTCTGTATTGTGTCTTGCAGCATATCCCTTAATTTGAGCCCACACCAACTCAATCGCATTATACTCACAATGGTAAGGCGGTAACCGTATAACTCTGTGCCCATGTTCTAATGCTATTTCGTCAATGACGTATCGGATCTTGGTTGGTTTGTTTTCTTTTAAAAGACGTACTAATTCCGCTTTTAACATATTCATGTTTGCATCTACGCCATTTTTACGAAGCCATGCGACGATATCAGCTTTCTTTTGGGATTGGGCAGGTGGCTTGTCAATTTGCATCGAGTGGTATGGGGCGTTGTCCATAATTATAATAGATGGTTCAGGGAGGCTACACAACATTGAGGTAAACCATTCAGTAAACTTTTCTCCATTCATGTCTTCATGATAGTCTCCAGTGGTTTTTGACGCAAAAGCCATGAGAGAACCTTCGACAAACCCGTTGATGGTTCCGGCGTGACAAATTATAAGTCGCGATCCTTTTCCTACAGGAACTTTGGAAGTAGATGCTGCTGTGTCATCGTTCCAAGAACGGCCTACAGTATGGTTAGCATTAAGCCATGTTTCATCCAAGAACACAACATTTTGCCAATTTTTGATTTCTTTCACTTGCCGTAAAAAAGTATACCTTGCCATCGCTATATCAAATCTTTCCATCAATATTTTGCGTTTGTTACATTTTTTGTATCGAAATCCAATGGTCTTCAAAATCTTCGTTAAAGAACTTTCCCCACCGAAGAATAATCCAGCTTCCTTCAGTGAATGCACCAACTTTTTTCTTGTTGGATACTCCTTCTGTAAATAGTAGCCGTAAACATGTCTTCGGATAGCATCGGCATCAAAGCTATCGATGCCTACGACTGGTTTTGCTCGTTTTCTCTTTTTTGGTGTGTGAAGTTTATTTTCTTCTGTGCCAGTCTCGCCATATTTTTTTTTAGTTATCCGTCTAACAGTTCGTTGTCCAATATTAAGCGCATCAGCTACGCGTTCAACCAACTGACGTTATAGGTAAAATTGGCCCTCCATTTTGAGCTTCACGATCGAAATAGTTACGAAGGCGTATTACGAACTCACGTGTCTGACTATTTAGAACAGTTCTCTGCGTACGTTCGGTCATATCGACGAAATCCACAACAAAGGGCTTGAACAGAGTCCAAATTAACGAGCAAGGGTCAACAGTAATGCAGTATCAATATTTGAAATCCAAAGCCAGGTCAAAACTATATCACAATCGCATTGCACTGACAGTTTATACTTTTCGAAGCAACGTCAATTCGAAACTGCTTTGTTTTGCATTGAGCATTAACGCGAGTTTGCCGGAGGTAGTAGTTGTGCTAGCCAGCGATCCTATGTGACGATCGTATTAGATTCCATTTTTAAAAATTTATTGATATTTTTTTGCGATTTCAGAGGTTTGTCCACATAGTGAAAATTGTTCATATTCACAAGTACATTCACCCCTTAAATGGTGCAAACTGATTTTTCTACACTTGTATACATTTAAGAAATCAATTTAATAAATAAATTTTGAGTCCTAAACCTAAAACTACATTCGATAAAATTTATGAATCTCTGCACATCACTATCGTCAATAAAGTAATACAATTATTTCCTTCAAAGTCGTTATCAATTAATACGGAACTTCATGAGCGGACAAACGTCAAACCGGCCATCATAGCGTGCCGCTAGTTTAGTCTACTTAGCTCCATATTAAAGTGAGTTACGCGGACTTTTGTCCGTAGCTTTCGCTCTAAGGGCGGTTACAGTTATGCGTTTTGGCTCGTTTAAGCTCGTTTTTGGATGCACTCATAGGCGGTATAGGCGCGCCCTTTGCCTCAAAGTCCTCACGCACCTCGCACAGGATATTATGTGATAAATCTTACACCCGTAAATCCGTATTATTGTGGAACAGTCTTCCAGCGGATATACGACAGTCTAAGTCACTCTCTATCTTCGGAAGTCGCTTGTATAAACATTTCCTATCAGGAAGCAATTAATTAAGTTTGGTCCTATATATTTATTTTTATTTTATTTAGAACTATTTAGTATTTATGTTTATATGTATCTTTGTTTGTATGTATGTATGTATATATATTATATATTTATGTTTAGATGTTGCACTATCCCGCGTTCTTGTTTGTTAATCTCCTCTCCCCAAAGGTGTCTGGAAGAAATTGTTTTAGCAATAATACCCGCTTTTGCACCCTTTTGTTTTAATCTTTTTGTTTTGTTTATTGTTTTTGTGTTTTAATTGTGTGCAATAAAGAGTTCGTCTATCTATGTATCTCTTATCTAATATCTTAAAACGAGCAATTCTTGTATATCTATACTAATAATATTATAAAGAGGTAATGTTTTGAGTTTGTGATGTTGTAGGGGGTAATCTCTGGATCTATTGAACCGATTTTGATAATTTTAGTACCAATGGAAAACCACATTATTGGTGAGTGTCATAGGCTATATATTAACCTGAAAAATTAGGGTGTTCCCGTGGGAATTTAAAAAAATCGCGGGCATCTGCTAGTATATATACAAGAATTATTTACTTAGGTTCTATCGGGTTAATATACCTAACAGATTACAATTTAACGAAAAGTAATGCGTTAAATTGTAATCTTTCGACAGTTTGCAATTTCGCGAGTATATCTAGCATCTAGCAACATCAATGTATCTTGCTATCAGCTAGCGATCTAGCTAGGATTCATTTTAAGAAAATGTCGTTTTATCCGTGTTTTTAGGCAATGAAAAACTGCTACAATATCATTAGAATACGAAGGTAAATTTCGCCACCATTTACAAGGATATAATAGCTCAGGTGGGAAGTCAGGCGGTCCCGAAACTAGAAGACCCCGGCTCGAGTCCTGTCGCGACGATTGATCGCGAATAGAAGGTAAAATTAACCACCAATATAATACTAAATGCATTATTTGATGTACCATAATTATACTTGTCAAATATTAACTGGTTCAAATGATCTGAGTCTAGAGCCGTAAAGATTTAAATTCGTACCCGTGCCAAAGACAAGTATACCTAGTCTATGGGTTTGATGTGAATATCATTCTCTTTAGAACGGCCTTTTTATCGTGCCCGGCGGACCCGTTCGGACAAGCTTGCTTCGAGACACCCTAACCTGCTGGTGAGTGCTAACTTTAGTTATTTATGCCAATTATTGACCTTCCGCTATTAACTATATTATGTGGATAAACTGTATTACGTGTCTAATGATGATTTGCTTATGATGATATATTTGCAGTTCGCTTGAATGTAAAATGTGCGTTATAGGTTAGCTAACACGTGGGCCCGCGCGTTTCAGTATTAGCTAGAATAAAGACTGAGTACTCAAGTCAATAAGTTAGGACACCAGATAGGCTGGAGACTGCGTAAGGCGCGCATCCCGAGGGGGCGCGGTGCAGAGCTCATGACGACAGCGGCTGGTGTAAGATAGGCTGGAGACTGCGTAAGGCGCGCATCCCGAGGGGGCGCGGTGCAGAGCTCATGACGACAGCGATAGGCTGGTGTAAGATAGGCTGGAGACTGCGTAAGGCGCGCATCCCGAGGGGGCGCGGTGCAGAGCTCATGACGACAGCGATAGGCTGGTGTAAGATAGGCTGGAGACTGCGTAAGGCGCGCATCCCGAGGGGGCGCGGTGCAGAGCTCATGACGACAGCAATAGGCTGGTGTAAGATAGGCTGGAGACTGCGTAAGGCGCGCATCTCGAGGGGGCGCGGTGCAGGGCTCATGACGACAGCAATAGGCTGGTGTAAGATAGGCTGGAGACTGCGTAAGGCGCGCATCCCGAGGGGGCGCGGTGCAGAGCTCATGACGACAGCAATAGGCTGGTGTAAGATAGGCTGGAGACTGCGTAAGGCGCGCATCTCGAGGGGGCGCGGTGCAGGGCTCATGACGACAGCAATAGGCTGGTGTAAAGGGTTTACAGTCGGTGGACTGAAGCAGGGCACTATAGACATGATAGACATGTAGACGTAGTACCTCCAGTGCCAGCCATAAC
Organism: Erebia palarica; assembly: GCA_964035005.1. Taxonomy (NCBI): domain Eukaryota; kingdom Metazoa; phylum Arthropoda; class Insecta; order Lepidoptera; family Nymphalidae; genus Erebia; species Erebia palarica. The sequence goes on from OZ035987.1 coordinate 33,368,438, forward strand.
GCTGGCAACGGGGGTATGAATAGGGCTAGCCAGGCGGGCGTTGTCATATCGACAACGTCTGCCCGGCTCTACTTTAAATTACAGAATGTACGGGTCAATTAGGAGGTATGAGACCGGACTAACAGATTGACAAAGGCGAAGCAGATAGATGGATAAGATCAGGCTGACAATACTCTATGAACAGCCAGACATTTGGGATTCATGTAAGTACATAAACAATTACTCACAGATATATATATACTTGACGACTCGTCCATTGACCCCACATAAGTACATTTAATATGGGACGATTCGCCACATGGTGATACGTGCTGGGATATAGATCCACTTGGTGATACACCGGCTTTCAGTAATATTGTATTTTTATAACCGTTCAATAAGGAACAAAAGTCAGGGGACAATATTATAGTAATACAAACTAACTGTGAGTTCTTGTTTTTGTACAAACATGTTCTAATAATTGCATTGCATGGCAACATTTAGGCTAAAGGAATTGCTCTAGCCGCTGAACGATACAGATGCAAAGTTATTTTCTGAGTTTATCCACTTGTGAGTGCAATATTGCAGTGATTTGCTATACTATATAATCGCATGAAGACACATTGGTTATTATTGTGTTTTAAGAACTTGTGTACTGTTGTATGCAGAGTTTAACAATCTTAATATATTTACTATACGCACTTACCGCTTTGACTGGGCACATAGTACCTACCTATTACTTTGAATGGGTACACATAGCTATGCTTATGAATTTCGGAATTCATGATTGATACATGCTGGGTACGTGTTTGTTGATGGCTAAGGGTGCTTTGAACGTTGAACATTTGGCAATATTATTTATACTATAGAGCGGACCATGGATGGAAAACCAGTATTACTGGGGGTCACAGTGAAGTCGGGTAACATTGTACATGTGGTATGGCAATTGTATTGTGTCCAATAATAAAGTGATAGTAGTCAATCACTAAAATATCAGTTTAACCAACTCTAGCTACCAGTGAATAAAAAATTAAAAGTTAAATTAAATAAATTAAAACTAGGTGGTGCTTAAATTCCTTGAATTGAATATCCTAACATTAGGTTTTACAGATACTTACAAATAAATTTGTGCTAATGAACATAGTGAGTTGATAATATGAATGTAGGTATTTAGGATTCAATTTACTTTCCGAACCGGTGGTGAAATTAAGACATGATATGTTATTAGTGTTGTTCTTGTCGTCTGAGGATACTTGTCTTGTGCGTAATAGACAGATAGAGATTAATGAAACATACTGTTGTAAGGGGACTGGTTAGAATATTAAATAAATATATAGAGTGATAATTAATTAATTATCCAGAAATTTATTACGGTATTGTTATTAATAAAATTGACTAAATATATATATATATATATATATATATATTAAAAAAAAAAAAAGTTAATAATTTAAAAAAAAAAAAAAAAAGGTTAATAATTTAAAAAAAAAAATATTTTTTTTGACCTTCGTTCACAATAACAATCGTGATACGAACGCGCTAATTTAATTGTGTCTGATTCTAGATATTTAAAGTTAAGTTAGGAAATTTAACCATTGATATAATGCTGCTGATTGAGTTAGAAACAATATTTAATTGAATTTATACTTCAATTACAATGACATAAATTCCTAGAGATGTACTTGCATCTTTATTATCTTATTACAGCTAGTCTTGTTGATTTCTTAATGTTTCACTGAACTTAAAGCGGAGTAATGATATATGACAATGACATCTACTTTAGGTATGCGAATTGACAAACATAATTCAATAGTAAAACGGCTGACTACTGATGATAATAGATGATGTCGAGTGAATATACTATTGAAATTCTATAATCTTAATTAAGCAGCGCATAATTCTATTTATAGAAACTTCCTGACAACCCACTACAACCCGAAGTCTATTCGAGAGCTCTCGTTCAGTATTGAGATAGTGGTAGAAGTATCGAGTACCTGCGAACAAAATGGATCAAAGTTTATTATCTATGTTGCATCTGATGAAATCCAAATTACAAACTTTAATAATTGATGCGTCTCGAATTAAGAAAACTCTTGATAGTACAACTGATGAGTCTCTAACGGTTTTGCAAGAAGCAGAAATTATTTCTTCAAAATTACAAGCTTTATTAAATAGATTGAGTTCGGAACTAACAAACTACTTTCGTCTGAGTAATGATCCTGCACCGGACGATATATCCGAAATTTCCACAGTACAATTAGAAGCCGAAGATATACTATGCGAACTTAACGTTATAATTAAAAGACGAACAGCCGTGGTCGAATATAGAGCTCATGATAGCAGAGCTACTAATCAGAATTTAAGCAGTAGATTACCTAAACTAGATTTACCAGAATTTGATGGAGATATTCTCAATTGGTCAACCTTCTGGGACCAGTTCAGTTCGAACATCGATCAACGCAATTTAACTGAAGTCGATAAATTATTGTATCTAAAGGCCTCATTAAAAGGTGAGGCAAAGAAAGTTATCGAAGGTCTGGAAACAACAAATAAAAATTACAGCATTGCTTTAGCAACACTAAAAAACCGTTATGGTAAGGAAAATCATATCATTGATGCACATTATGCCGCTTTGTATCGAATTAAAGCCTCAACAGAAATGAATATTTCAGATATACGACACACGCTTAACGAAATAGAAAGACATCTTAGAGTGCTCAAGTCTCTTGGTGAAGATATTAACCACAATCACCTACGGTTTCTTATCATGGAGAAATTTCCGAAAGAAATTATTTACGAGTTAAAATTGAAAATAAACACCGAATCTATCGAAGAGATAAGACAATGTTTAGAAACTATTATTTCCGCCAGAGAAGATGCAGATAGAGTTGTTCTAGAACATCCAAAAGAAAGCTATACCACTCAGATTCTTTATACATCTAATAATCACCATGAGAGAAAACCTCAGAGGACGACACAGAACTACAAAAGGAAGAATATAGAGAGACCAGCACATAACCTCTAAAATAAGAGACAAAAATTATTTGCCGATCGTAATATAGAACTAAAGAAACAATTAAAGAAGGAAACAGGGAGTCAAAGAGAGAACGATGAAGGACGCAGTAACAATTACAGGAAAAGACAGTGTATTTTCTGCCGTGGAGATCACTTTAATGATGTATGCAAAACTTATCGAACCCTGAATGAAAGGAAAGGGAGATTAAAAGGACGTTGCTACAGATGCCTCGCTAAAAGTCATCTCTCTGCTAAGTGTAATAGAAAAGTACATTGTGTACATTGTAATGAGAGAGATCAACACAATCGAGCACTTTGTCCAACGTCGAATATCAGCACCGCTAATCCAACTAACACCTTATGACTATCGAATCCGAGAGGTACTACTATACTTCAAACAGCTGTAGTTAACGTTAGAAACGAAAAAGATGATCATTTGGAAATGAAATGCCGTATATTGATGGACTCGGGTAGTCAACGTACTTACATAACCCAATTAGTCGCAAAGAAATTAAACCTTCCAATGGAAGAAGAGATCACGCTTTCAGTATTCACTTTTGGATCGAAGATTCCTCGAATAATAGATAGTCCTATAGTAAAAATAAAACTTTTGACGAAAACTAAAGAAACTTTACTACTTTATGCTAACGTTGTACCATATATATCAAAACATGTACCATATCCTGACATTGAAATAGGACGATGGAAAAATAAAGCTATTCTGGCCGACGATGGATCTCTGTCATCTAGGGTAGATATTTTGATTGGAAATGATTACTATTATAGTGTTATGACTTCAGAGAAAATTAAAATTAAAGAAAACTTATATTTGGTGAATTCAAGTTTAGGATGGATCTTATCGGGAGAAACCAATTTAGAGCCTGTTGATGAATTATCTGTAATCACGTACTTTATGTCTTGCGCAGAGTCGAAACTTATTAAACCAGATTTACCTTTGAATAACGGAGATATTAAAGCATTATGGGATTTAGAATCTATAGGAATTACTGATTCACCTAAAATTAGCGCCGATGAGGAAGCAATTAAAAATTTCAACGAAAACACAAAGATCATCGATAATAGATATACTGTATCTTGGCCGTGGATAGAATATCCTCCATCTCTGCCAACGAACTATGGATTAGCATTTGGTCGATTAACTTCATTATTAAAACGTTTAAATTCAAACACTCTATTAGAATACGATAAAACTTTAAAGGAACAACTTGATAAAGGTATTATAGAAATTGTATCGAAACATACTAATACAGAAGAGCATCCAGTTCATTACTTACCACATCACTGCGTTTATCAAAAAGGAAAATCTATAAGAATCGTTTATGATGCTTCAGCTAGGATAAAGAGCTTGAATGAATGTTTATATTGTGGTCCAATGATGCTAGAAGATCTAACGGGATTATTATTACGATTTAGATTCTACCAAATAGGAATATCAGCAGATGTGGAAAAAGCTTTTTTACAAATTGCACTTCACGATAAGGATAGAGACGTGACTAGATTCCTATGGTTAAAAGACCCGACAAAACAACCGTCAGAAGATAATATCATTCATATGAGATTCTGTCGCGTACCATTTGGAGTAATAAGCAGTCCATTTCTGTTAAATGCCAGAATAAAACTTCACTTAACTAATAATGATAAACCAAAAGTCAGAGATACTGCCAACAGCATTTACGTTGATAACTTAGTCACTGGTACTTCATCTATTAGAGAAGCTTTAGAATTATATAAGGATTCTAAGGAGGCATTCCAACAGATATCGATGAATTTGAGAGAATGGAATTCAAATTCCAGCGAATTCATGGCACAGATTCCAGATGCGACGAATGATAAATGTGTCAAAGTATTAGGCTTAGATTGGAATTTAAAGGAAGATTCACTTCAATTAAGATTTAAAATTGATTCTAACGCAAACAATAAACGAGAAGTCTTAAGAGTCATTGCTTCTATCTACGATCCGTGTGGATTCGTCACACCATGCGTTCTACCCGCTAAACTATTTCTCCAAGAACTTTGGAAAACCAAAACTAAATGGGATACAGTTTTTTCAGCACAAATGGCCGAAGAATGGCTAATAATACGTAAACAATTAGATGAAATTAGAGAAATATCAATACCTAGATGCTACATAACGAATGCACGAGATGCGAATTACCAATTACACTGTTTTACGGACGCATCTCTTAAAGCTTATGCTGCAGCAGTATACATTGTAAATGGCGATAAGTCAAGCTTTGTTATTGGTAAATCACGACTTGTACCTGTAAAGGATCAAGAAAATTTAAAGATTCCGCGACTGGAATTACTAGGAGTACTTATTGGAAGTCGTCTCTTAAAATTCGCACTTGATTTTCTTCCTGTAAAAATTAAACAACAAACTCTTTGGACTGACAGTCAAATCGTAATTGAATGGTGCAAATCTTCTAAACTTCTACCGCCATTCGTGTCTAGAAGAATACAAGAGATTAAACGTAACAAAGATTTAATCATAAGATATGTTCCATCTGAACTAAACTCAGCAGACGTAGCGACAAGATCATCTAACTCGTCCGAAGATAAAGAGAAATGGTTACTCGGACCACAATTCTTGTTGCAAGATTCTGAGACATGGCCCAGGGCAGGAAAGGATTCTTGTACTTCATCTCTTTTGTTGCGGGAGGATCTTCCGAACGAAGCAGAAGATAGTGAAGTGGAAGAAATGGATACGACGACTCCTATAAACAGCGATAAAGAAAAGGATAAAATTAATAACATAGATCAAATAAACGAAAATAGAAATTTAGAAGACATAAAGAGAGTGCAAAATGAATACTTCAAAGATGAAATTGAAGGAAAAGAGACACACTTGAGTAGAAACTTAGGACTATTTCGTGACATTGATGGCATACTAAGATGTAAAGGAAGAATGAAGAACACAAATTGGTCTTTTGACAAAAGATACCCTATTTTACTACCCAAGGACTCTGAATTAACTAATAAGATAATTACGGATACACATAACAAAAACTACCACGTCGGTGTTAATCACACACTTAGTATCATTCGTGAAACATATTGGATCCCACAAGGCAAAAGACAAATACAGAAATTGCTGAAGAAATGTTCAACATGTGTTAAACACGGAGGAGGACCTTACAAGTTACCACCGACACCGGCATTGCCTCCAGAAAGAGTTAATTACAGTTCTCCGTTTACCTTCACGGGCGTAGATTATCTCGGACCAGTTTTGGTAAACAGTGGAAGGGGTACGGTAAAACGATGGATTTGTTTATATACTTGCTTAGCAGTTCGAGCTATACACTTGGAAGTTGTCCAAGATCTATCAGCGGAGGAAGGTCTTAGAGCTTTGAGAAGAATGATAGCTACAAGAGGAATACCGACGCTGATAACCTCGGACAATGCGTTACACTTCAAACTGATGTCAGAAATCTTAGCACAACCCTACTGCATAGAGAATAAAATTCGATGGAGGTTCATACCGGCCTTAGCGCCATGGTCAGGCGGTTTCTATGAACGATTAGTGGGAATAGTAAAGCATTGTATGAAAAGGACACTACAGAAACACTTACTTAAAGATTGCGAATTGTCAACTATAATGAAGGAAATTGAAGCCGTGATAAATACACGACCTCTAACTTGCGTAGATACCGAGTTGGATCATGTACTAAAACCAGCAGATTTCTTGACTGTAGGAAAATGCATAACTGTCGAACCTGTTCGTGAACAATCCTTAGTGCAGGAAACGACCACGAGGAAGGAACTTGTTAAGAGTTGGAGAAGAGCTCTTAAAATTCAAGAAGAATTCAAGGATATGTTTTCCAACCGTTACCTTCTCAGTCTTCGTGAAAGGTATTGGAATTCACATAAAGAACCAAGAGTAACGTCGAGACTTGAGCCTCAAGAAGGACAAGTAGTACAAATTAAAGGAGACCATCCTAACCGAGAGGGTTGGCGTGTTGGCAAGATAGTAAAACTTATACGAGGAAAGGATGGACTCTGTAGAGTCGCTAAAATTAAAATAGGGAACACTGAGTTCACTAGATCGATTTCTCATTTATACCCACTCGAGATGGATGAATATGGATCTAGTGCTACAGTGGAGAAACCTAAACCGAACTATAGTTATATACCTTATGCACCAAGAATTGCAGATTCTCAAGAAGAGGAAATAAATAATACCAGTAATGATATACCTAGTATTGAAAGTAATATAACCGATAGAGAACTCGATGAAACTGTACAAGTAGAAAACGATGAGTCGAGACGAGAAACTATCCCGATGGAAGATGAGCCTACCTTAGAAATTGAGAACAACATTCCACCTGAAGAGTCTAGACCCAGAAGGGAAGCAGCCGTCAGAGCTCTCGAGAAAATCAAGGAATGGACCCAAAGTTTGACCACGTTATTGTAGTCCCTGTTGTTGGGGAGTGTCGCGACGATTGATCGCGAATAGAAGGTAAAATTAACCACCAATATAATACTAAATGCATTATTTGATGTACCATAATTATACTTGTCAAATATTAACTGGTTCAAATGATCTGAGTCTAGAGCCGTAAAGATTTAAATTCGTACCCGTGCCAAAGACAAGTATACCTAGTCTATGGGTTTGATGTGAATATCATTCTCTTTAGAACGGCCTTTTTATCGTGCCCGGCGGACCCGTTCGGACAAGCTTGCTTCGAGACACCCTAACCTGCTGGTGAGTGCTAACTTTAGTTATTTATGCCAATTATTGACCTTCCGCTATTAACTATATTATGTGGATAAACTGTATTACGTGTCTAATGATGATTTGCTTATGATGATATATTTGCAGTTCGCTTGAATGTAAAATGTGCGTTATAGGTTAGCTAACACGTGGGCCCGCGCGTTTCAGTATTAGCTAGAATAAAGACTGAGTACTCAAGTCAATAAGTTAGGACACCAGATAGGCTGGAGACTGCGTAAGGCGCGCATCCCGAGGGGGCGCGGTGCAGAGCTCATGACGACAGCGGCTGGTGTAAGATAGGCTGGAGACTGCGTAAGGCGCGCATCCCGAGGGGGCGCGGTGCAGAGCTCATGACGACAGCGATAGGCTGGTGTAAGATAGGCTGGAGACTGCGTAAGGCGCGCATCCCGAGGGGGCGCGGTGCAGAGCTCATGACGACAGCGATAGGCTGGTGTAAGATAGGCTGGAGACTGCGTAAGGCGCGCATCCCGAGGGGGCGCGGTGCAGAGCTCATGACGACAGCAATAGGCTGGTGTAAGATAGGCTGGAGACTGCGTAAGGCGCGCATCTCGAGGGGGCGCGGTGCAGGGCTCATGACGACAGCAATAGGCTGGTGTAAGATAGGCTGGAGACTGCGTAAGGCGCGCATCCCGAGGGGGCGCGGTGCAGAGCTCATGACGACAGCAATAGGCTGGTGTAAGATAGGCTGGAGACTGCGTAAGGCGCGCATCTCGAGGGGGCGCGGTGCAGGGCTCATGACGACAGCAATAGGCTGGTGTAAAGGGTTTACAGTCGGTGGACTGAAGCAGGGCACTATAGACATGATAGACATGTAGACGTAGTACCTCCAGTGCCAGCCATAACGCTGGCAACGGGGGTATGAATAGGGCTAGCCAGGCGGGCGTTGTCATATCGACAACGTCTGCCCGGCTCTACTTTAAATTACAGAATGTACGGGTCAATTAGGAGGTATGAGACCGGACTAACAGATTGACAAAGGCGAAGCAGATAGATGGATAAGATCAGGCTGACAATACTCTATGAACAGCCAGACATTTGGGATTCATGTAAGTACATAAACAATTACTCACAGATATATATATACTTGACGACTCGTCCATTGACCCCACATAAGTACATTTAATATGGGACGATTCGCCACAAGTCCAGATGTCTCCAGTCCGATTTTTTTAAATTTAAATATAATTTCCAAAAAGCACGATTTATCAAAAAAAATACCGAGCAAATCTCGATCATCCAGGTACTTAGCATTGACGCACTTATAAGCTCGTATATTACTGACTAGCCCACGGTTCGAGCGAACACGCCGGAATAAGCGAGTGTACGCGTATTCGGTTCTTCGAAGCGCAAAATATGGCGCGTGTGTTAGCACGTAAGCCGATAAAAGCTAAAACGTGTAACGTGTAAACGCGCCAAAAAATATACGCTAGTCTGAAACCGCCCTAACCAACCGTCCATTGTAAATGGGAAATATCGGATTCGTGCTAAGTAGCTACTTATACATACGTAATTATAAATGTCAGTGGGTTAAGGACTGAGGTGAGGTGAACGAGCTCGCCTTAGTTATCGAAGGAAAACTTTATTTATATAAGCTGAGTTAACTTGCTAAACCTAGATTTAGCATTATCTAACACCAAAACCGCACTACGTTTAGTTTATCCAGTTCTGAGACCCAGTTAGAAAAAAAAAATGCTTTAATTAAACAAGTTTTAGGTATTCCCCTTGCCACACACGCAGTGCTAGGATAGTTTATTTATACTTATTTAGTTTTGTAATATTAGGAATTGCCCTATTCAAAACTTTATGCACAGCAAAAAAAAACAAAAGATGTATTTTGGTGTAATTTAAATTTTTCAAACCTGCTCTTTGCAGATTAAATATACCTCATGGCGGACAATCATTCATCGTCATAATTTCAGCCTATCACCGGCTTACTAATGGCCTTAGTCCACCATGCTGGCCAAATGCGGATTGGCAGATACTACACACTCTTGAAAATATTATGAAGAAACCTCAGCATAAAATATGTTTCATTAGTTCATTAAATGCATAATATACTTACTTAAATGAATTAAACGTAATACCATAAAATTAGATATGTCTAAAACTATATTTGCGTTACACATATTCGTCTAGAGTCTAGACTAAGCTCAAAAATTACTTAGAAACCGATTTATGGTTGTAAAAAACTCACCGAAAGAAAGTAAGAAGCAGGAAATAACCAGTTGAATTTCCATATTGAATAATTATACATAAAATGTTTTACTATGAACACATTTTCACAACACTCGCACTTAGCTTTTTGGCAAATTAAAAAAACAAACTGTCATCGACGAGATATACCGCGAAACTGACCGCGCGCGTAAGACAAAACTTTCACTATTGCGACAAGGTTTTATCTAACGTAAAGGCCTATTAAATTTCGACTCTATTGCACAACGCTTGGGTTGACATTCTTTTAAAATGAATCACCCTTTAATCCCTTTTTATTGCCATTGGATATTCCATGAGTTCAAAACTCAAAATCCCAAAGTGCAAATAAGGAATTTATTACGTTCAATATATACCGTAATGCAATCGCTCTTTGGTTGGTTTTCTGTTGCATTTCAATGACGTGTACTTTTCATGTGTGGGTATCCATTCAATGCTGTAACGATGGTTTTATTTTAATTATGTATAGTTACAACATTTCTTTAGTTTAAGCTTTATACGATTCAGATAAGGTTGATTATTGATTGCGCAAATAATTGTCTTAGGATGTTCTGTTAGAACATACTTATTCCACCACTTTCATATTTGTGAAACCAAGAGTGGTGGACGTATTTACGCTAGCTAGAAAGCTTACGTACACTAATTTGATAATAATAAAGACAAAATGACACGGTGACAGACAAGTGTCTCAAGAGTTAATAATGGTTAACTATAAATTTTAATTACTATTTCCGTGTAATTTAATTTAGATTTTTAATCTGTTACTTTTACTTTTAATCTGGCACATGACTATACCAATCTGATAATATGAATATGATCTTCACATCTTCACTTACGTATGTGATCTATGTGCACATTATTAAGTAAGTACATTGCTAATGTGAACATACACCAGGAAAGTGAAATTTTGAAATCTAAAATGGCGAACTTGTTCCAATAACTACAAAGCAACAGATCGAATTGTCCAAGAGTTAGGTTGAGATGATTTAACGGAACTGCTACTCTCTTGATTATAAAAACTCTCTGGACATCTCTGGTAGATACTCCAAATCCAATACGGGTCAGCGCCAACTACCTAAGTCTTACTCTTGAGCACATTGAGGTATAAGTACTTTAGTACATATTACTTCATTGTTTTGAGCCTGAGAGCCAGCTATAGGCTCGATTGCTGTTAAGTCAACCATGCAGCGATGGTTCTCAGAAGCTTGGTTTAATTTGCTTTAAAGCGGTGAAAGCCTCAGTGGCGTAGTCTGTATTTCTTCCACCGGGGGCCAACTCTAAATTTGCCGCCCCCAACCCCATTTTCGCAACTATGCAAACAACTATGAAAATTCTGTGTTGATTATACCCTAACACCCAACTCTTCGATCCTCATTCTAAACCATGGTACAGAATATTGTAGGTGCCAAGCTACGACTATACTTACGATTAAACTCGTAGTCCGGAGTGCCCACTCTGCAATCCTGATGTTCCTGGTTCAGAACTTCCTAACCATGGATTTAGGAAATTTTGATGGTAAATTGTTATATTAGGTTTAGGGTTTAGGTCCCAAGCCATAATATAACGATTTAACTTTCGGTCCAAATTCCTCATTCCTGATGATGCAGGGCACAGTATTTCTTAATCATTGGGAATTTAGGACATTTTATTGGTGATTGGATATTGTAGGTACCAAGAAACGACTCTACAGTTGAACTCTCAGTCTCAACTCCACAACCCAGATGCCGTTGGGTACTGCACTCCTAAGCTGTGGGGATTTAGGAACAGTTGATGACGAATTGATACTGTAGACACCGAGCAGGTACTTCGCCATTGAATTTATTTTCATTTAATAGACAACATTTGTGGTACACTTTAAAAACTTAAAAACTTATGAGTACACTAAAAATATAAAAATAAAAATTGTTAAAAAAAAAGTAAAAACCGACTGTCGGTGGTAGGTAGAGTCATAACAGGACGTATCATACGAGACACATTTAGTATGTCATATATTATGATGATATGATATTATAAACAAATTGAGTAATGGAGTTTGGATGAGAAATTGACTAACATTTTTCTCACCAGGCAGGCAGTGGATCGATGATGAAAATGATTATTTTGCTCAGTCTCCTATTATAATAAGTCTATTGTAATTTTAAATTAACCTCTATTTATTTATTTATTTATACTATATATCTGCAAAGGTTAAATCTGACAAAAAAATATAAGATAAATAACATAATACTCTATGCGTGTGAAAACGTGTTGTATGTGTTGATTAATTACGTAGAGATAATGAATGTGGGAATCGCCTGGACAATACCGAATTTAAATAATAGTTTAAAATCTCAGCATTGGGAATCTATCCTTCATAGATGACAGTTTACCTTTACCATCAAAAAAATAACCTAAGGAAAGTATTTAAGTTATTAGTGGTATTGAAATGGCGCGTAAAATATTTTTTGTTTGTGTTATTATTCTGATTTTGTATTGTAAGTATACAATTATATCTTGAAATAATATTATTTTTAAGTTCTTAGTACGTTATTATATGTACAGTTTTTACACCAAACGACCGCCGGCCGCTTCACTCTGGTTTCGGGAATTTTAAATAGTCCTTGTATATACCGTAAGATTGTAAAAACCGTTAGTTTATAATCTAACTCGCGTAATTGCAAACTGTCGAAAGATTACAATTTAACGCATTATTTTCCGGTATTTAACGCATTATTTTCCGGTAGATTCCTGGGGCCGGGAACTACTTACTTGATTATTTATGTCGAACCCTAACCTAACCTAGAAGAAAGAGACAAGAAAACGTAAATACAATGAATATTTCAAAAACTGACACTCAGAACATTGAACAGTTTACAATCTTTCGACAGTTTACAATTTCGCGAGTTAGATCATAATCTAACGGGTTTTACAATCTTACGGTAACATATAGAGGAATCATAACTTTTCCCTTTGTTGTATGAAAACTCAGATCAAGTTGTTTATTAATCAGAAGACGAAGACGAAGAGGTATGAGAAGACGAAGATATTCGGATTCTATATTCCCGGAAAACAAGAATAAAAGCCTGTTTTTAACTGACTTCCAAAAAAGGAGCAGATTCTCAATTCGCCGCGTATTTTAGATGTGTTGCTTCTGAGTTGTATGTAGCGTTCGATAATTACTAAAGCAATTAAATTTATTAATTGCTAAATAATTACTAAAGCGCAAGCCTATCTCACAAAAAAAGCTAGTTACATTGTTAGGCAATAGAGTTAAAAAGTTAAATGGCGAAATTTTTATTTATTTAGTTATTTAGGGCACCACTGCTAGTCTTAAAGGTTTAAAATGTCACTTAGTTATTATATTCACGTCTAACTACAGTTTTATGTGGGTTTTAATTAAATATAACTTGCTGTACCGGAGAAGGACAAATATCGTGAGGAAACCCGCACGCCCAAGAGTTCTTCATAATGTTCTCAAGGGTGCGTGAAGTCTGAGAGGAGAATCGAGCTCAGTAGGAGGCCGGTGATGGGTTGAAATGACGATGATGATAATCATACTACCTACTTGTTTAGAACGTATTTCGGGAAATACAACCCATTAACTATTTGTTAAAGGTTTAAATGATTTTCAACGGTTTTAACTCACTAAGTCATCGTCTATGCACCAACTATGCACCAAACATCATCTCACGAACAAAAAAACACACGCATCACGCATGTCCATCAGTATGTCAAGGTTGTGTGCAATCTAATCGTTGCTACATTGTAAAAATACCTTACGAAAAGTTACCAAATCCTGGGAAAATGGTGTTAAGTTACAAAATTCCTTAATTGACATATTTGAGATAATTATTTTTATTTATCGTTAGGTATATAATAACTTTACTATGAAAATAATGTGTGATAATTAGGTACGCAAACTAATTAATTAAATTACGTAATTAGTAGTACGTATTTTGCTTTAGATTAAATGTGAAATCCTTACCTTGCCCTTACCTTGATTACCTTTTTCGTGAAAACCGCATTTAAATCCACTTAGAATTTTAAAAGTTATAAGCAAATACATGTACACAAAACATACTGATTCAGAATTGTGACGGAAAGACTTCAACGCGCACTTGGCTTCAATGCTTTTTTTGACACATTTTTGTTTTGGAAATGTGTATGCACAGATATTTCTTTAATTTCGCAATGGAAAAACCTGAATTCTTTCGAAATAAACATGTTTAATGGGCAATTATCGTTTTCTAGTCTCTCCAAGCTGCTGTTTTTTCTTGGTGATACCAGAAGATGTAGCCATGGGTTTTACTACTTACTACGGATTTGCTCCGCGTATTTATAAAGGTTAGTTATTTTTTCTTATCAGCTTATATATAATGTTGGCCTTCGAATGCCAATTCCTAAAAATCCGCGTACAAATTCTCTGATTTTCTGGGATATAAAGCCTATGTCCCCGGGATTGTAAGCTATCCTTGTATGTTCCGTCAAAAGCAGTTAAAACTAATGGACCGTGTATGTATGTAGGGTATGCATATACTTTATTGTACACCACAAAAACACAAAAGAAACAAGATACAAGGAAACTTAAAATATACCTAGGTACGTTTACATGACTATCACAGATAACTACATACCTACCTGCTGCTACAAATTAAATATTTATATAGCAATTTTTTCACTCAGGAAATGACCATCGAGTCGGCTTCGGCTTTCGTTTCGGTGAGCACGCTGATCTTCAGATCCTGTACGAGTTTGGTCCCCAAACGTCTACAGCTCCTTTAAAAGCTAAGGGTTTGTATGGAAAAAATATTACAAAATATATTTTATAATTTGTAACCTTCCCAATACATATCACGGGGTCAAAACTGAACTGATTTTGATTAGAATCGATTTAAATGTTGGATATGTTTTGTTTCCACGTTCAAATACGCCGTTAGATAAACGTAACAGTGCGATTCACGCACTATAGTAGAATACAGTTATCTTTTTCGCATATACACGAAATTGTTCGTATTTTTACAAAGGAGAAGTTTGTAACTATATCGGATAAACGATATTTTTTGCAGTCGTACCCGGAACCCGTTCGGTACCGCAAAGGCGTCGAACCGTACACCGTCCTTTCCTGGAACTATTGATAAGAGCTGGCATCCTCAAGAGAGCATCGTACCAGTACAATACTGTGCATGATAAGGCTGATAAATAACCTCGATAATATTCAGGCACAGGACCAACGACCTCAATTTACATAGACGGGCCCTGTCAAACAAATAATGTGAACTTATTTTAGTAACGCCATCTAGTCTGAAAAGCGGGACAGCGCTATGGCGGGAACAAGGACAGGCTTATACAGGTGAGGGGCACGCCCTACTTGTCGGACGTCCAACTTTTTTCTATGAGGGTCCATCTAGTGCCTACATATGTTATATCGGCGTATGAGACTCCTTGGTATCTAACCAATGTGGCTAATATTCAGCTGTAGAATTTCTAAATTAAATTGACAGCGCTAAATCTAGTACTTTCCCTTTCCGCAAGAAGTATGATAAAAGGGATACCATCTAAGATTCAGAGCTGTCACCCCCGGTTTCGTCCCCAGGGATGACAACTAGGATTTTAACGGAAATATTTGCCACATGTTTATTTGCCACATTGTGCTTGCTTAGATATGTCACCGTAAGATTGTAAAAACCGTTAGATTATAATTTAACTCGCAAAATTGTAAACTGTCAACAGATTATGAACTGTTCAATGTTCTGAGTGCCAATTTTTGAAATATTCATTGTATTTACGATTTCTTGTCTGTTTCTTGTAGGTTAGTTTAGGGTTCGACATAAATAATCAGGTAGTGCCCGGCACTTAGGTTCTATCGGGTTAATATACCTAACAGATTACAATTTACCGAAAAACAATGCGTTAAATTGTAATCTTTCGACAGTTTGCAATTTCGCGAGTTAGATTATAATCTAACGGTTTTTACAATCTTACAGTGACAGATATATCTTTCATTAGCCTTCATTAACAATTAATATTAATGTTGGCCATAACGTACCTACCCAACTGATGAAATCAGCCAAACAGCGCGTGTTGCTTATTTGGTGTTGTAGACCTTTATTCTACCCCCTATATTATTCCAACGGTATTCTCACTAGTGGATAATTTTGAAAATAAAATCGTTTTGTGGGGCACTGGGTAGGCATACACATGCACTATCAAACGGTAGATATCATGTTAATTAACACCACTGACACTAATTCTTTTTACTAACATAACTAACATTAATGTAACATTTATGTCTGTTAATAAGGGTTATATTATTATAAATTTTATGTTAGATGAAACAGGTCTAAAAGGAAAATTATATGGTTGAATTTTAATAAAATTCTAAAAACATGATAAAATTTACATTTTTAAAGTTATTCCTAGTACCTTTTTTCAATTATGAGTTTGTAGAGTGAAACAATTCCGAAATTGTTTTAGAATTCTTTAGTTTAATAATCTTCTATTGTAGATACTTAGACGTTACACCTATAGCCAATCTTTTTGATTATTCCACCTGCCTAAACTTGTATAAGTTAATTGAAGTTTAACTTGAAGTTTAATTTTGCAAAAATTTGCTCTAAGGGGGAAGATAAAAAAACAAGCTCTTGCATCTTTCCAATGTTTTTATTTCTTATAAAAAATGTCCCATCTTACTCTATATGTACATAAAACAAGGTTAATGCAATAAATAGCCCTTCTCAAAGTAGGTTAAAAAGAGTAACATCGGAGTAAGTCTAGTTATTTTAACTACGTATTCGATTAGTAATAATTTAGGTATATTTAGTCATACTTTACATAATTTTTTGATACCTCTATGACCGCCTCGTTACAATGATTATGAATCAATAGCGATATATGGTGTGCAAGCAGAGATTATTGTTTTAGTTTAAAATAATGTTTTTAATATAAATATAAGATATTATTGTTAATATAAGCTACATACAGCGTGCAATAAATAGATGATTGTGAACCCATTTCTCATTTCGCATGCAATTCCATATTCGTTCAAATCCTTTAAAATACTCGTTATCATGACGGACGTAAACAGTATACTAATTTACAAGTTACATTACTTACTTTTCTCCCTGATAGTTTCATTATTATTTTAAACTTACGAACATCTCAAAACATATAACATTTTATGATTATGATGCAAGACTGCTGTTTGATTTTATTCAAGTCGACGCAAAGGTTTTAAACCCGAGCAGTAGGCGAGGGTTATTGCAATTCCAAGACAAATTCCTACAAATACCCACCAAAAACAAAGAATTTAAAGAAAGAAATGGAAAATAATTTTATCAAAGTAATTGTAAACAAAATATGAACAGTAGTTTTAACAACTACCGTCAGAAAAAAAGGAAAATAAAAAGAAACAAAAATACTGTCATAATAATTATTGTGTAATATCGTACATAATATTTCTAAACATTATTTATATAACATTAGTCTTTTTCATAAATGGCATTACATTTTTGAACATTAAATAAAAACATTAATTTATCATCTTCATTTACAATGTCAGGTCAACGACCATATTTAGGGGTAGGTCTTTTACTTCGAACTGTCAAATATATTTTTAATCCCATAACATTTTCTCTTTAAATTATAAAAAAAAAGCGTAAAATACAAAAGTGTGAGTACTTAATTATGTAATACAAAAACATCTCACCACCACTGGTCGCCGTAAAAAAATATTTCCTCTAATAAATGATCATTTACACTTAAAAATACAATTATATTTATTATTAAATCAACTAAATACACAAAATTCTATTAACATATTACACATAACCTTTACAAGACCCTCGAATGTTAAAAATATATTTGACAGTTATCAAATATGGTATGTACATCAAATCTTTTCTTATACACCAACCGAGCAATAACAAAAATAAAGTCTTATTTACTAATTTTGGCTTACTTTGGTTCTTTAAATTGAATATAAAGAACCAAAGTAAGCCAAATTTTATGACAGTTAGATTAGGGCTTAAGTGATCCCTTAAGTTTAGGGATTGTCTGTGGAAACGGTTATGAATATAATCAGACCAGTAAATAGCAGGATTAGAACACTTTAAGAAACTAATTTAAGAAGAAATATTCTTTTTACCGACTTGGAATATAAGTATTTACAAGGAACGTAACAAATACCTCTCGTATACTTTCACTATATGAACAAAACGACAGTTTTGACGACACCTTGGGCTAACCCATTGTCCTGGGTAAATGACAGAAGCGACGCGACGCCATACTACGCCATAGAAAATGACAGACGTATGTATCTACGTGACAACGTAGGCCACGTGAAGGGTCAGCTACTGTTTGATACTGTCACGTCACGTCACACCTAGGACAACGGATTATATAGTTCTACAAACTGCTATCCCTTTCATTATGTTTACAGCGGAAAAAAATTGACACTACTTTTAGAACTATCAATCTGGTTTAGAAGCTGAGGCATAACCAAATAAGCA
Organism: Erebia palarica; assembly: GCA_964035005.1. Classification (NCBI taxonomy): domain Eukaryota; kingdom Metazoa; phylum Arthropoda; class Insecta; order Lepidoptera; family Nymphalidae; genus Erebia; species Erebia palarica. The sequence continues at coordinate 33,386,882 of OZ035987.1, forward strand.
CTACTAGTGATTAACTGACCTATTAGTTTTATTTTCATGTAGTTAAGTCAATCGATTACTCGTATTTAACTACACAATTTTATCACGTAATGATTCCAAGGCTGTAGCGCGATTAATCTGGTACTAAATACGAGAGCCTATCAAATCAAGAGCTCAAGAAAACTGTGAAATAAACAAAGTTTCGAAAGTGAAACCGAGAGATATTCTATGTTACATTAATAATAAATAATTTATAAATAAATAATTAAAAACAGTTTGTAAATTGTGACATATCGATACCTTACAATATATTAATAACATTGACTCGTGGACGTTATATTGTTACTGTTGACGGGCAAAGCACGTACTGACCGAGTAGTGGACGTAACAATATTTAACAGACATTAGGGTCAATTCTGTTTAGCACAATCTCCTAACTGAACTAAAGTGACTGCTCTAAACCTAGTGCTGGCCCCTTTCGTAGGAAGTATCATGAAAGGGATAGCAATATATAGGGAGCTGTCATTTTAGTTTAGTTTAGAGATTGTTCTATACAGAATTGGCCCCATTAGTCCAACAACGACCGTAAGATAACTAAGGCGGAACACCTGCAGAATGGAGTGTCATCTTGGTAAAAACGAAGTTGTATTGACTTTAGCTTAACGGTATCAGTACGCGGTTACAATTTGAAAGCGTACGTCAAAGTTAATAAAACTGAGCTTTAATAATTATAAAAAAAATCCCGCCGCTTTAGCTTCACGTGATACATTTTACACCGATAGTTGGGATTTTGGTAGCTAGTAGCTGAAACCTGCGATTGAATTTGCTTAAACTCGTTAGTCGTTATCATCGTTAGCTCAAACCGAGTTAAACAAATCAAAAAACAATGACAGTAAAGCAAGAGATACAGTAGTAGAAAGAAAAAAATATGAAATCAAAGACGAATAAAAAATTCCAATAAGTAGGTAAGTAGGTAATATGAAACGCCTGGTTTTTTGGAATGATAAATTTAAATGCCACAAATTTGCTCATGGAATCTTCAGTGTAGTTCAAAATTCACCTAAATAACACATTCAAAAATGTTCCCATACGAAAAACATATCATTTTCACATCAATTTACAAATTAACATGATTATTTTAAAATAACACTACATGTCAGGTTTAAATTTTTAAAAAATGATGTGCTGTCGAAAAATTTCGGTATGATGATTTAGTTCAAAACAACATATTATTCAAATTTTTGTCAATTTTAAATTCATTATTATTAAATTTCATTATATGAATACACTATTATCGAAAATACACTTGAAGATTTTAATCAATCACAATAATTTTCTACTAAAAACGAGGAATGACTATCGAATCATTTAATCCTACATCAATAATTCCACAATCACAATTTTTTTTTTTCACAATTTCAAGATTAAAAATATTGAAAACATTTCGTAATACTAGGTCACCAAGATACAGAGTATTTACTATATCTAAAACTCAAAATATAAGTAGCATCTACAGATATACCAACTTTCGCAAATTTGCTACTTGTAATCTTGCTAGTAGAATATAGATGTCACCTAACTATAGTTCGCGCACGAGTTGAATGCAGAGCAAATGTATGGTGACACATACATTTAGTCTGCATTCAATTCGCGCGCGAACTTTAGGTAGTGTTACACCGTTATATTATGTAGTAGGTTGGCGGTCGTCATGTTGGTACATCGGTAAATACTACGACGTCGACATTTTCAAAAGCTTTTTAAACATGCGATTTTCATTTGACACATTTTCATCAACCTCAACGACCATGCAAATAGTTAGGGAGGTTTTCTTTTTATCCTCTACAATTTAGCCCTTGACTGCGATCTCACCTGATGGTAAGTGAAGATGCAGTCTAAGATGGTAGCGGGCAAACCTGTTAGGGGCATGGCAGTTATATTAAACCCTCACCCCTATTCGGTTTCTATACGGCATCGTACCGGAACGCTAAATCGCTTGGCGGCACATCTTTTACCGGTAGGGTGGTAACTAGCCACGGCCGAAGCCTCCCACCAGGCCAGACCAGGGAAAATTCAGAAATTATAAATTTCTAAACCCTGCCGGGGATCGAACCCGGGACCACCGCACGTTAAGGCAACAGCGCTCAACACAGCGCCACGGAGGTCGTCAAAACTGTAGGACTGACATACTTATAACACACCATCCGAACCCCAATCTCTGCCTCCCCTCGCAGCGCGCCCAGTGGCGGCCAGCTCATAGAGGCATAAAAGCACCGCTTACCCATGTGGGAATAAGTCAGTGCTCAATTTTGATCGTGACAGTCAGTAAATAGGTATTCTGACTAAGTAATGCCTACCCTAGCTTCAAACCCTGTGCACGCAACTGCCGTTGGGTTGACACACATTTATGTTTATAGGGTCACTGACGCACGCACACAAGACCCCAACTCAGTTATTGAGTTCTGGCTAAAGAGTTTTAATAGGGATGATGACTACTCAATCAAATCAGCAACTCTTTATCAAACTTCAAGTGTGGAAGTTGTATGAAATTCACAATAGTGACGTCAAACTTCAACGCACTTTTTTTCTTTAATCTATATTTTAAAATGGTTATCAGAAATAAAAAAAAACCGAAGATGTGAATTTAGGTCTTTTCGAAGACCCTCTAATTAATAATCAGAGGTGCGATTATGTAGGAATTGCCGATCCAATCGTCAAGTTCGGCGTTAAAGTAAAATAAACGGTAACATAATTGAATTAGAGCAATTTCGTGTATCCATTCTCATACGTTTATGGTATCGTACATACCTAAACGTATGAGAATGGATACACGAAATTGAGCTCTAATTCAATGCTATTATGGTTTATTTTACTTTGACGCCGAACTTAGCGATTCGATCGACAATTCTCACACAATAGGGAGGCTGTTCGAAATAATTTACTTTTGATATAGGCATCATCCCTATTGGGTCTATTCGGGTAGCGTGTCACGAGTAGGTATATTTCTAGCTAGACATAGCCGCGTGTTATAGGCCTATTACACTGCACTTTTCACAGGGTCCCTTACACTTGAATTAGTGTAGTGTAATAAGGGTTAGGGAGAAAGGGTCCCTAATTTAATCCTTATTGCTGTGTAATAAGCGACGCTCCAACGAGCGGTCACGCCTACCCTTACAACATTGCCCTGTGGAAAGTGCAGTGTAATAGGCCTATTAATTGACAAACGTACACATATCTAACACTATTGCCGGTTTCTCGTACTCAAATCCAATGTTTTTGAATCGTCAGTTTTTCGATAAGTTTACTTCTAGTTATCACACAGTCTATTCGTTCACAACTCACGCGTACTAGCTGTCCTGGTCTCGAGGCGTGGGGGGGAGGCTCTGTGGACTCTGCGAGAATTGGTTGACCATTTTACTCTGCATCATGTTGAGCAAAATGTCGGAATACTGTTCGATGAGGGACATCGCTGGGTTCCCAGAGTCGTTCGCGTCTGGAATTACAATTATGCTATTGTAACATTGGAATACACATTATTATTAGTACATTACTGCAGCGGCCAGCAAAACAGGCATTGAAGGACGAACGTGTGTCCATCAATGCCTAGTTGTGGCCAAGGCTTGTATAGTACCTTTCTCAAATAATGCGCGGAAATTAAAACTTAAGTAGTACCTAGACAGAACCTTTTATTTAAAAATATTTTTCTTTCGATTTTGGCGGTAACAAGTTTTCTATTACGGCTCTTGCCCCCTCTTGAATTTCAGATGGCGTTAAAGTAAGTTCATCACACTCATTGTCTTCACTTGAATTCATTTTGTCAAATATGTACATTTCAAAATCAATGACGAACAACGAACAACAATAATATTCCCACGTTAAAGTTTTTATTTGTTTTTTTTTCATTAAACAGCTTTCTATTTGCAAGCTAGTTGGAAATTTAAATAAAACCTCGGATTAAAGGATCGTTCCATTTTTAAATTACACCACAGATATGAATATACTATGTAATTTATTTGGCCGCTAAACCACGACAGATATGTATTTTCATACAACTTTTGCCGGCCGCTGCTCGCATGTATTTGGTCAGTACGGCAATATCGATTTATCTCGAAAAAGGTTGTCAAAATAATGCTCAAATTTCCAAGCATGTTTGAGAAAAATGAATAATAATAATATAATGTCTTCCCGATCGAATTTCGATCACGGCGGCCTATCTCCAGAGAATAGCCATCTGCGCGGGAGATATTATTATAGTGCACAAGGGTGTGCGCATACACAGGTGCACTCTCTGTTACTTTACTCTCATAGCCCGATGTGACGGAAAATTTGACACGACCAGAGAGAGATCAGACGCAGGACAGGCAGCTTAACGTGCTCTCCGATTAACACACATATTTAGGTTTAAAATAGCTCTAAACGAAGGTAAATGAACATCCCACATTGTACAGCACGGAAAGCAAATGGTGACTAACAAATTGATAGGCTCTGACACCTATGCTGGAGCCTCTCTCCCTTTCACAAAACTGATACATAAGCACTATTATAAATTTACTACTACGAACTATTACTGCGTACACCAGAGTATAAAAAGGAAACGTTAATTTGCTTTATCATTGTTCAAACAAGAAGAGTAGCATGGTGATCTACTAAACATTTTAAACATGTGATAAGGCCAACTATTTGGAGGTAATGCATTTATTTTTCTGGAAAAGGAAAGGTAAAATAACTAAAATCTAACTAACCTCTGTTGTTTAGATGCTCTCCTTCCCCATTCGTCGCTCGCACTGCGCCGCGGAGTACTTTCTGCGTCTCCAGGATCGCAGCTTCGAGTCCTGTTGGAACACAGAAAGTGATTCACAAAACCAAGAATCAGGAATAAATTAGTGATTTACACAATAGTGTACTCAGCTTTACACAATTTTTCAACTATCACGTTCACAATGTCTCCAAAACATAACTTTTGAAACTGTTACACCTTCTATACTATATACTACTATACTCTACTAAACTATACTATATACTATAAACTACTAAACTCTACTATATACTGTTAATGCGAAAGTTTGGATGGACGGATGGATGGATTATATGGCGTCAGAACGGCTGAACGAATCTGCATGAAATTTGGCACAGACATAGCTTATAGTCTGGATAAGCACAGCAAGCCGAAACCAAATAACCTCAATCCACGCGGACATCAGCTAGTTAAGAAAAATATGGAGAACTCTCAGGCATGCAGGTTTCCTTCATTATAGCAAGTGATATTGCTTTAAACACATAACTTAGAAAAGTGAGAGCTGCGTGCCCGGAGATCAAAGGAGGCTCCTGGCACCCCGAATAGGAGGCCGAAGTCTTAACTACTCCTAGAGTAGTGAGCTCACTATATACACAGGGGTAAAAAGTTTATAGATATAGTTTATCTCACGAAGGCGGTTTGCCTACGTACACATTGTTTCAGTGTGCAAAGTCGAAAAATCGCTCCTGAGCAAGCACACTAGAACAATCGTGTTATACGTGCATGCACTATCACAGACATAGGCAAACTGCCTTTGTGACATAAAATAACAGTTATCCATACCTACTAATTAATATTATAAATGCGTAAGTTTGTTTGTCTGCTACGCTTTCACGGCCCATCTGTGCAACCAATTTTCATGAAATTTGGTACAAGGATAGTTTGTATCCAGGGGAAGGACAAAGGCTACTTTTTATCCCTGAAAATTAAGGAGTTCCCGCGGGAATTGAAAAAAACTTAATCCACGCGGAAATCACGGGCATCATCTACAATCTTATAACTTTTTAGCAAAGTGACGTGTCTCACCGCTAATATCCGCCGCGCAGTCGGGTTCCCTCTGCAAAGTGCGGTATAACTGAACCACTTTGCTGGCAGTCTTCGTCAACTGTTCCGTCAGTGCCGAGCAGAGTTGGGACGACGACACTAGTTCGATGGATACAAAATTCTAATTATTGACACTTAATTCTCATTTACAGCGCATAAGTTAAAAATGTTCTAATAATATCTCTAAATTATCTAAATAGTATTTTAGGGGGATGAAATCTAAATAGACAAGGTAACACACCCTCGGTCATTGAGGATATCGTAGCTATGACCAGTTTGAAGTTATAGTGAAAGTAAACAATTCTTCGAGTACTCAATATAAAAATAAGAAACCAAATAAAAATAACATAGTGACAAAAATCAACACGAAAACTTCATAGAGTTTACAATGTTAAACTAAAATGAAGAGTTATTGTGAGTGTTAATATAAGTAAACGAAATTCAAACTTTCGTACTAATATGTGATTTCCCAAATCCAAAAGATGTAATGTAATGTATGTGTTATGAGATCGCTACTATGAAACCTTTTGCGTGATTGAAAGGCTAGAAGACATGTTCGCAAACCTATATCGCCTTGCTTAATACCCCACTTTTTAATATCTGTTACTGCTCCGATGTCGATGAAGGCTGCTAGGCGATATCAAAGAAATATGATAGTACAGCCTACAATATGATAGTATCAGCAGCCGTTTGACAGGACAAAGAAGGCTTGCGAACATATTTGATAACCAGAGCAAGTGCCCGTGCCATAAATTATTCTCTGCGTATCTTGTACGACTTCCTACGTGCTGTTAGTAATGAATATGACCCGTTGTCCTAGGTTAGCGACGAATGCGACGCAACGCAACGCTACGACTCCATAGAAAATAACAAACTTATCTACGCGACAAAATAGGCCATGCGAAGGGTCCTTTTTTATTGTGCTATCTGCTACTGTTTATTATGTAGCACCTTTGTGAGCTATTTTGTTTTTCTAGCCAAGTCAAAGGTCAGCAATTGGGTATTTGACTACAAGTGAATTTTACTTTTTAGTGATTGTTAAATAAAGGATCTCCCAAAAGTCGTAATATCCACGTTCCCTGCTAGTTTTATTTTGAATATCCCTTATAAAGTATCGATTAAAGTAAAAAAGTGCGTCGAACTTTGATGACGTCATAACTTAAAATTTCATACTAAATCCATAATAAGCACGCGTATTGAGGTTTGAAAAAAAGTTGCTGATTTGACTAGTTGTCAAATACCCAATTGAAACTGTCACGTCCCATAATATCGTATCGCGTTTGTCGCTAACGTAGGACAGGGCCTGAAGACGTACAATTCGCGTCTCCCGGTGACTCCTGCTTGGGCCGTTGCGGTTTGTTGTTAGACGTTAACCGCGCGGTTACTTCGCGAGCCTTGGACGATATATCGCGCTCACTGCCACTCCGACCTGAGACAAGGACTCCTTGAGAAACCTCCGAACGAGACACAGTAAGACTGCCAGTAAGCTCCAAAGATGAGCATTGTGAGCTATGATCCCTTAAACTATGGCATGAGAGATAAATGTTAAAAGAGAACGTTTTTCTTGTGTTATGTTAGAAGGATGGTCGTAAGAAACTGAATAAGCAAAAAGTAACTAAAAAGAATCAATCTACATTTGCGTGAAATTACGCTACCCGTTACAAAATTTGAAATTGCGGAATAGGTCTTTATAATGACATGATCTATTAAAATTTCTTTAGTATATCTATGTTTTACATACTTTTTATTACAGCTCTGCTTAAGCCTCACGGACTGCACTTTCATAACAATGATCATAGATTGATCATAAAATAATTAATCAATTTCAATCTTAATAACAAACAGAATGATCATGGTTCTTATGGAGTTTTAATTAGAAGGGTTATTTTCATGTGCGATTGTGACGATTTAAACGATGATACAGAGAATGTCTATGGTCATATGACAAAAAGACAGGACAATGTCACGTTATAAGGAACCTTACCTAATCTCCTCGTTCCTCTATCAGCTGAAGCGGCTCTCGGTCTCTGCACTTCTCCCTCAGCTTCGGAACTGGACTCGGAACGCGCCACGCTCGCTGAAACAGTTCTTATGCAGTGCGACATAAAGGCGACTATCGCGTGCGTGCACGTGTAGGCGACTATGTTAGCATGTTAGCGGCATCGCTGATTTGCTTGTCTTTGGCTAGATCTAACGACTCCAGTACGTTTTCAAATTTTTTAGGCATTGTTGTAGATTTTATCTTCTAGGTTTAGAGTTCACAACGCGGTCAGTACTGTTTTTGATCTAGATTATTGCGGTCTATTTTAGTAATCCTATTACAGATCGAATTCTTAATCAAGACAGAAGTTCCTTGGTTCGTATAACCGCAGCGCATACACGCATCATACACACGTTTAAGTAGGAATGAAGTTTGTTGGAATTTAACCCAAACTCAGTTACTCGATCGCTGCGTTTGTTGTTCAGGCTAGCGTCCACTAAGCTCGCCGAGCCTAGTCAAATAGAATCACGATAATTGGGTATTTGACTACTAGTGAAATAAATAATTTTTTAGTGATTATTAAATAAAGGATCTCCCAAAAGTCGTAATATCCACGTCCCTTGCTAGTTTTATTTTGAATAACCATTTTAAAATATCGATTAAAGTAAAACAAGTGCGTCGAACTTTGATGACGTCACAACTTAAAATTTCATACAAAATCCATACTAAGCACGCGTTTTGACGTTTGAAAAAGAAATTGCTGATTTGATTAGTTGTCAAATACCCAATTGTATATATTTGCAATTAAACTGCGTATAAGGGCGTACAGCGTACTGACGTGCGACGAGTTTTTTTACGTTTTCGATCGCGACAACTTTAATTACCATTTATATCAATTCCAGGTGTCAAGAGCTTAACAATTCCATACCAATCGTAGTTATTAACATCGTGATTGAATGGGATCAAAATCTCCCACTACTAAACAATTAATTGATGCGACTAGATTCGGGTATGACGATTCGGCTGTAGTCGACTTCGGGCTTTACACGCACTAAGGGACCTAAAATAAATTCCACACCAATCGTAGTTAACGTTGTCGTGATTGAATGTGATGAAAATCTCCCCCTACTAAACAATTAATTGATGCGACTAGATTCGATTTGACGATTCGGCTGTAGTCGACTCCCGGCTTTACACGCACAAAGGAACCTAAAATAAATTCCACACCAATCGTAGTTAACGTTGTCGTGATTGAATGGCATGAAAATCTCCCACTGCTAAACAATTAATTAATGCGACTAGATTCGATTTGACGATTCGGCTGTAGTCGACTCCCGGCTTTACACGCACAAAGGAACCTAAAATAAATTCCACACCAATCGTAGTTAACGTTGTCGTGATTGAATGGCATGAAAATCTCCCACTGCTAAACAATTAATTAATGCGACTAGATTCGATTTGACGATTCGGCTGTAGTCGACTCCCGGCTCTACACGCACTAAGGAACCTAAAATAAATTCCACACCAATCGTAGTTAACGTTGTCGTGATTGAATGGGATCAAAATCTCCCACCGCTAAACAATTAATTGATGCGACTAGATTCGATTTGACGATTCGGCTGTAGTCGACTCCGGGCTTTACACGCACTAAGGAACCTCAAGATTTTAGTCATGTTAGGACTGATCTACCGTGATCTTAATACTAGTAAATCTTACATTTAGCTTTTCTTACCTGTGCTATACGAGTTGACTACGCCCCGCCTCCTGGCTGTGTTCGCTGCGGCCTTATTCGCGGAGCTTATGGTTGGTCTCATCAGACCCCCTGCGCGAGGGGGTTGTGAACGTGAAGGGGTGGGATCTGATTCGGAGTCGCTCTGTAGACAAAACTGTAGGTTTCAGATTCTACAACCAATTTTATTATCACCATCATCGGCGTTACAGTCCTTAGTGGGCCCGAATGTTTCAGTCGATTTCTACATGCAATAGGGATGATGTCAACAATAAATTATTTCTTAATTAATTAAGTTCTTAATTAATGGGTTGTCTGGAGGAGATCACTTTTAGTGATAAGACCGCCCTTGCGCACTATGTTTTGTTTTGTTTATTTTCTATGTATTTTTATGTCTTGTGTAGCAATAAAGAGTTTATTTATCTATCTTACTCATTATTATATAGGCCTATTACACTGAACTTTTTATAGGGCCCTGTGGTAAGGGTGGGCGTGGCTAGTTAGAGCGTCGCTTATTACACAGCAATAAGGGGCCATTTTAGGGACCCTTACTCCCTAAATCTTAATACACTACACAGATTCAAGTGTAAGGGTCCCTGTAAAAAGTGCAGTGTAATAGGCCTATTAGCCCTTGACTACGATTTTTACACGCAATAGGGATGATGCCTTTGCCAACAATAAATTATTTCTTAATGATTATTTAATAGAGGGTCTTCTAAAAGTCCTAAAATTAACATCCTCGGTTAGTTTTAAGTTTGATAACTATTTTAAACTATAGATTAAAGAAAAAAAGTGTTTTGAAATTTGATGCCGTCACAGCTATGTATTTCATGCAAACTTCCATACTAGAAGCGCGTTTTTAAGTTTGATAAAGAGTTTACCGGCAGTTTTACCGCCAAGCGATTTAGCATTCCGGTACAATGCCGTGTATAAACGGATTAGGGGAAAGGCTTTCATATTAGAGATGTTATGGAGCTTCGTAACCTTAACCGACGACATTATCGGATGTCCGAAATAAAAATGTTTCTGAACCGTAACCGAATCTTATAGCAAAGATAAGTGAAGGTAGGATAAGTAAAGGTTGACTTACTTGGTTGTTCAAAACGCCAACACTGGAACTCCTAGTCATGTTTGACTTGTTGTTATACCGCGGCGCCGGCCGCACAAAGCCGCTCGGCGATTTGCTCGAGTTCTGGTTGATTTGTTGGGTGGGTTTGGTTGACGCTACATAAAAGGTGTAATTTAAAAAATATATGTCACCGTAAGATTGTAAAGACCTTTAGATTATAACATAACTCGCGAAACTGTAAAATGTCGACAGATTACAATTTAACGCATTATTTTTCGGTAGATTGTAATCTGTTATTTAAATATATAAACCCGATAAAAGCTAAGTGGGCACTACCTGATTATTTATGTCGAACCCTAACCTAACCTACAAGAAAGACACAATAAAACGTAAATACAATTAGTATTTCAAAAATTGACACTCAGAACATTGAACGGTTCACAATGTCTCGACAGTTTACAATTTCGCGAGTTAGATTATAATCTAACGGTTTTTACAAACTTACGGTGACATATACACTAAATTAACTCACGCTAGTTTAAACGTTAAAATATAGCTATATTTTAAACGTGTAAACTAGCGTGAGTAATATTCACTATAACTACTCGTATATATATGTCACCGGTTGTAACTCACTAGTTGTGTCGGAATATGGCTGACTTTCCGACTTTCCGACAAAACAAGGGAGTATTTATATAAACTATCGCCCGCGACTCCATCCATGAATTTAGATTATCTGTAACTTATATATATCTGTAGCCTTTGTCACTGTCCAGGTCTTTAACTATACTTTATTAATCAAAAGCATGTCGATCTGTTGTTTGATAAACAGACAGACACACATTGCATTTATAATGTGGCTAGGGTTAGTATAATTTATCTAGCTAAATATTTTCATTTATTTATTTATTTATTCACTTCTTAATTATGTACTGATACATCTATACATTAATAGATAAAGATATATAGAACCATGCATACAATAACATGCTAAATAGCTTAGCAAATGCTTACAACTAAGCCGCTATAAAAGCCCTAACTGAAATTCTTCACCCCACTTTCATTATTTCATTGATAGCACTTTTATTAATAAGTAAGCGGTTAAATAAGAATAATCTTATTAGGACTTCTCGCCAATTCACAACTTCACTACAAGAAATATACAGGAACGATGGTAGATAGAGTACTGTGAACCCAAAACTCCATCACCATATTTTACTTCAGCCTGCCTAAGAAAAGAAAATCAATGCTTTTTCGTAGCGCATAGTTCCTCCAGGTCCCTAAAACTAATACTAATATTGCAGGTTAGATAGGATTAAAAGAGCATTTCATTCAACAGAAAGAAAAAAATTATAGATGACGTTTGAATTTGAAGGGGCGATATATCCGAAAGTTAGTCCTGGCAGGTGTTATTTGTGCTAATCTTTTACCCAGAATTCCACCACAACAAATACCTTGCAGCGTTGAATTTGACGTGATGTTAATTAGAAGTTAACCCTGGCATAAGACGGGATAACGCTAGAAAGAAGATAGGTGTAATTTGTACTACTGTGTGCCCAGAATTCCACCACCACAAACACCTTACGGCGTTGAATATATATGAAGGGATGTTAATTAGACGTTAACCCTGGCATAAGACGGGATAACACTATAAAGAAGACAGGTGTTACTTGTACTACTCTGTGCCCAGAATTTCACCACCACAAAAACCTTGTGGCGTTGAATTCGAAAAGGTGTTATTCAAAAATTAACCCTGCCATAAGCCAAAATAACGCTAGAAAGAAATAAGTTGTTATTTGTACTATTCTTTACCCACAATTCAACCACCACAAATATCTTGCGACACGGCGTTGAATTCGAAAAGGTGTTATTCAAAATTAACCCTGGCATAAGACGGGATAGCGCTAGAAAGAAGATAGGTGTAATTTGTACTACTGTGTGCCCAGAGTCCACCACCACGATTACCTTGCGGCGTGGCGTTGAATTCGAAAAGGTGTTATTCAAAATTAACCCTGGCATAAGACGGGATAGTGCTAGAAAGAAGATAGGTGTAATTTGTACTACTGTATGCCCAGAGTCCACCACCACGATTACCTTGCGGCGTGGCGTTGAATTCGAAAAGGTGTTATTCAAAATTAACCCTGTCATAAGACGGCGCTAGAAAGAAGATAGGTGTAATTTGTACTACTGTATGCCCAGAGTCCACCACCACGATTACCTTGCAGCGTGGCGTTGAATTCGAAAAGGTGTTATTCAAAATTAACCCTGGCATAATACGGGATAGCGCTAGAAAGAAGATAGGTGCAATTTGTACTACTGTGTGCCCAGAGTCCACCACCACGATTACCTTGCGGCGCGGCGTTGAATTCGAAAAGGTGTTATTCAAAAATTAACTCTGGCATAAGACGGCGCTAGAAAGAAGATAGGTGTAATTTGTACTACTGTATGCCCAGAGTCCACCACCACGATTACCTTGCGGCGTGGCGTTGAATTCGAAAAGGTGTTATTCAAAATTAACCCTGGCATAAGACGGGATAGCGCTAGAAAGAAGATAGGTGCAATTTGTACTACTGTGTGCCCAGAGTCCACCACCACGATTACCTTGCGGCGCGGCGTTGAATTCGAAAAGGTGTTATTCAAAAATTTACCCTGGCATAAGACGGGATAGCGCTAGAAAGAAGATAGGTGTAATTTGTAATACTGTGTGCCCAGAGTCCACCACCACGATTACCTTGCGGCGTCCGTGGTGCCGGCACCGGTTTGGCAGCGAGATCCGACAGAGATATGGCGCGCCTCATCCCCGTCTCTTCAGGCTCCGAAGAGGATTGGTGATTGCGCGCTGCTGCACACGGCTTACGTTATACCACATGCTTCGTTCATTACACCCAGCTTGGTCAAATATCACTTCACTTTCACCTTCGATGAATGGCAGACTTTGATTTTTATAAGTGGTGAATAACTCAGTCTTTTTTTTTTAATCCACTACAAGCTAGCCCTTGAATGCGATCTCACTTGATGGTAAGTGATGATGAAGTCCAAGATGGTAGCGGGCTAACCTGTTAGGGGCATGACAGTTATATTCAATCCATACCCCTATTTCTACACGGCATCATACCGGAACGCTAAATCGCTTGGCGGCACGTCTTTGCCGGTAGGGTGGTAACTAGCCACGGCCGAAGCCTCCCACCAGGCTAGACCAGGGAAAATTCAGAAATTATAAATTACCAAATTGACCCTGCCGGGGATCGAACCCAGGATCTCCGCACGTTATGACAACAGCGCTACACACTGCGCCACAGAGGTCCTTAAAATCTTCTATAGAAAACAAAGTCTGACAAACTCAAAGACCTAAACGAGACGACGAAAATAGTATTCTATAGTTATTCATTATGAAATTGTGTGTAATTGTGAAAAACATGTATAATATTTGACCAATTTGTGATGGCAAAAGCAATGTCGCTTTCAATAATCATAATAAACACCGTGCGACGTGACAATACAAAAATATTCAATTAAAAATAACATGCTAACATCGCAATGAAGCCATGATTTGTGATGTGTTGTGATTAGTGTAATCAAATTGAAGGGGTAGGGTTTTGGTCAATACGAGGGTCACAAGATATCACAAATATAGCTAAAGCTCTTCCTAAAACGAACATAGAACCAAAGTAAAATCTAGAAGCGGTAAAAAAGGATCGCCACGACATCATCTAAGTCTCATGCGATTCCAACCTGTTATTGGTGAGAATTTCGACGGCAGAACGGGAGTTATGGGCAACTTTCGAACTAAACCCCTTAGCACGTATCCCGAATTCAAAACAGGTCTTATTCTACTACTAGAAGCTGCAACGTATTGATTATCTGTATACATTCTAGGAGGCTCGCGAATTATTTTTCTGAACGGAACTTTGGGTCTGTTAAAACCGTAAAAAGACATTCTTTTAGGTGAATTTGTACAACTAGAGCTCGTTGTCGACGATTCGTAATTTTCACTATCCAAATGCACATCAGTTTTCGGTATTACCATTTCGTTATAGACTCTTTGTGGCAGTGACTTTCGTCGTTTCGGTACGTTTTCAAACGTATTATTTAACTGTGCTTTAGGTTCAGGTTCTTTCTCGTTACTTTCATTACCAGCGTCGTTGGAAACATCTACACCTCCAACAGTCAAACCAATTTGATCCGTATCCAATATATCTGGTAAACTCAAATTACGTTTGATTTCTTTGTTTTCCGAATTTTCAGTATCCGTATCAGCTTCTTCTAATGTTAGAGAAGCAAAGTTTGGAACAGTATTTTGTTTATTGGCTAACTTTTCAAACTTTCTAGATAAAACTTTTACCACACCCTTTCCTTCGTTTATATTAGCTTTTAAAGGTTTCATCCGCCACTCTTTTAATATTTTCTCCTGTAATATTTTTCGTTCTTCCATTTCTACCAACTTATTAATAATTTCAAGCTTACGCTCGATATACTTGTATTTTTCGAAATCATCATTTCCTGGAGCTATATTTTCCTTAGCTTCAATATTTTGGCCGCTATGAGAAGGTTTATCTAGTTGATTTTTGGCAAATTTCAAATTTGTCTGATCTTTAATAGTCTTGCAATTTTTTTTGTTTTCTTGTTCTGCATAGTAATCTAATGAATCTTTTGCAAAATCGTGACTGTCTTCAATTACATCTAAAGAATCCATACTCACATGAGACATTTTTTCTGTTCTTTGCTGCATGGCAAAAACTTCAAGACTATCCATTTGCATTTCAGACCTATTCTCATTAACATCCCTTTCTTTGACATAAACATCGAAAGTTTTCTCTGAATTATCATGTGTATCTTCTACATTTGAATTCTTGTCTTCTTGTTTTCTATTAGGTATATAATTTTTATTTTGCAACCCATCCAATTTAGCTTTATATTGGGAAGTTATGGAAGAACTTAGTGTAGATTTTTCTATACCAGCTTTTAAACGATTATTAAGCTTAATGGAAGACGTTCTTTTAATTGGCTTGGGAGGTTTATGTGGCACAAATTCCATCGTTGTTTTGGCATCATTATTATTCTTATTCTTCTGACTTGAATCTCTCTCTAGACTCTTTGTTGCGTTATTATATTTAGAAACATTGGCTTTTTCTTTGTTCAGCTGATTCTTATTAATTTTTGTTTGAGTATTCTTTCTTATTTGTTCTTCAAATTTTTCTAAATTCTTTTTTACATGGGAATTTCGCTTTTCCATCAGATTTTTTAAAGGATTAGGCTTAGAGGCTGGTTCCAAGACAACTTCAAAGCTACAACTTTTGGATTTCACCATGGCATTTGATTCGCATCCTTCCATTTCACTCTTGTACTTATGTTTATCGGGGAATTTTGGTTGGAGTGATTTAGTCGTGTTTGCCATATAATCTGCTTCTTTCAACCTAGGTATTTCATCAACTTGTTTCTTATCTTTGCAATACTGTTGAATATTATTTCCATCGAAGTAATAAGCAATATTCTTAGCTGGTGGTGGTTGTTTAGAGGCAGAGTCGTATAGACTTTTGGAACGAGTAACAGTTTTATGACCAGAAAATTCTGCCGCTGGAACATCAAATCCATATATTTTATTTGCTGCCGGCTTTTGATTCACAACGACTGGAGCTGGGTTCTTATAATCCATTTTTGGATTACAGCCTTTGCCCAGGTAATTATTATACATATACCCGGTTAAATATGTCACATTATTAGGACTTGATCCGTAACTCTTTGATGTATTATCAAATTCGTAACAGCTTTGGCTATTGGGAACACCAATAGTATTGTTTTTGTGACGAATCGACCTCATTCCTTCGAAAAGCATTTCTAAGGCTGCACTCTTTGTACATTCAGAGTCATCTGATAAAACACTTTCCAAAGAATTACAATTAGTTCTTGACATCTGATTGTCGTTGTCGAGAAATTCGTCTGACAAAACTGATTCTTGACTACAACTTGACTTCATGTATTTCTTCTGGTTCAAAAAGAAACTAGCACTGCTGTGTCTGTGATTTTCTAGATATTTCATATCAGGTTCATTGATGTTTTCGAACGAACAATTTTGTGAATCATTCAAATTGTATCGACTGTCTGTGAATTTCGCTTGTTGGAATGCAACCTCGTTACTATATTTAAGGAATATTTCATTGGATACAGTGGAACAGTTAGAATGATCACTTAACACAGACTCATTGGATCGAGTTATACATCGCTTAGTTAGTACGCTTTGACATCTATACATATTGTGATTTGGATGCATGTCTTCATCTATAATATCATCTAGATTTGATGGCATATTACGTGGCAAGGTTGAACTTTTCTGTGAAGCGTAAAGCATTTTGACAGGAACGGTAGGTTTATCATAATTCCCATAAATTTCATAATCGGAAACTGCTCTCCGAGGCATGGTGTTTCTTTTAGTATGTTTCCTGCAAACTTTCTTGGAATAAAGTTTATTCTTGCAACTAGCATCTTGGCTCAAACTACAATCTTCAAGAGAATCTGATGAGAAATTACCATCGTCTTTTTCCTCGAATTCTTTAGTCGGTTGTAAATCTAAATCACTTTGGACGTTTGGTTCAAATTCATCTAAATCACCATACTTTTTAGTTATTTCTGCTATCATTTTTTCTGTATCACTCTTAATAGTGTCAACAATATTTCTGCTATCTTTAATCTTACTGTCAAGGCCTATGAAAAAGCTAAGAGAATTTCTTTTTCTTGTGTCAATGGCACTTTGCTTTGGGTTTTCTTTCTTTTGATTATTTTCATGTTCAACAACTTTATCCCCCCATTTACATTCTTCCGATACAGGAGAAACGGGACACGACTTATAGTTTTTGAATATACTTCTAGCATTGGGCTTTGGTGTTTTCAGTTTTGGTTTTTCGTTAAGATTTAAATGAAAATTTCGTGGCGGCAATTTCGGAGGTTCTTTTTCTTCACACGCGGTTGGAAATAGGCGATTAAAAACTTTAGATCCAGGTTTTTTACTAATGTCAACTGTAAAAGACAAGTTCTGCTTCTGTGGTATATTATCTTTAGAAATCACTATAGGTCTCGTGTTTAATGGTACGTTTATATTTCGTCTCTGATTTTGGCTCGAATCTAGGTTAACTCTTGGCGGTACATACGGTGGTGTATTGTCAAAATATTCCGGTATCATTTTGTGGTTTAAATTCGCAGGAATGGCGTAGGGGTTTTTGTTTCGAAAGTCCAAATTTGCATTTTGATAGTTTAAGCTATCAAAGAAGTTTGTCGATAAGCTGTCTAGATTCTCTTCGGGGCAAAAAGGAGGGTTAGAAAATCCTGGTCAGCATTAAAGGGGAATACATTTGGTTAGTAAACAGTGTAATTGCTTCTTTAACGATATAACATGAAAATGATTTCATAGCAATATTATTAAATTGTGACTGATTATAAAAGATTAGATTTATCAAAAGTATATATTCTTTTTTTTTTTATAACCAGTCACATTAGCAACAGCAAACAATACAAGTTCGTGTAGAAACATACCATAAGGTCTGGAATTGCTCGGTATGGCCATAGAAACTGGCCTATTGCGCCGCGAACCATCCTTCTCGGGGATGTACGACAGATCTGTTGTGGATTGACTTGATTTAAGATTCGATCGGAACGCCACCTGGTGACGAAATTAAAGCGTTATTTTCAAGAAAACACTATTTTCATGTTTTTCTGATATCACAAAATATTCAGACGTCAACTTGTGCTGAACGCACATTACAGAGAAGTTCATAATACCTAAAAATTCTAAGACTTACACGTAACGCACACCTGAAGAGTAGACTGAAACTCTGCAGATTTGCGTCAGACCTATCCGTTAACAACTTAACATCGTCATATTCCAGCCAAACTTCCAGCAAAAAGGGTAAATTTACAAATACTCACACTTTCCAGCTGTCTCCTTGTCTCCAATATCCTCCTTTGTAGTTCCTCCCGTCTTCGCGCCGCCTCGGGGTCTACTCTCGGTGCTGGGCCTCGGGATAAGTGCTGAGCTGATAAGGAGTTATGGCCTGCAAAATAAAGAAGCCGTCAATACTCAATTTTAGCAAAAGAATTTACCGTACCGTATTTATTCAGTAATTTTTCATTCAATCACAAGTTGCGTCGCAATGACGTATTTTAAATATAGGCCCGCCAGCGGGGCTTACAGGTTGACTGTACTTTCAAGGGCGGGTCCTCAGGACTTGCTTCTTAGGTGCCACAAAGATGGAATCGAACTGTTTAGAAATTTGCATGGCTAGCACAGATCAAGACTTTTGCAGTAGTTTTTTGCTTGATTTTTTACAAACTTTTCAAGTGTTATGAGCCACAGCAACTTAAGGTAGTTCTGAACTATCGAAATGCTTCTTGGAAAATTGACAAATCTTTTGAGCGAAATTGTTAAAAAACTGAACCTAAGTATATAATACATCTTAGTATATTATTGTACTCACTGGTAACATGCGTGTCTGCTTCAAGGCCACTAAGGCTGTCGAAGGCAGACTTGATGTAGCTTTCTCTCCGGCCCACAGTGTCGATAGACTCGCAGGAGCCCGACAGTGGGTTCCGTTCCGCATTGTCGCCAGAAGGCGTCGAAACCTGGTCAAAAAAAAGAAAAAAGACAATATCATAAGGTACAGTTTGCAAGGCTAGGTTGACTTATAAATTACAGGGAGTAGGTAGGTAGTATGTTCCAGACAGTGGATGACCAAGCGAGGGGTCTGCTTCTCCCTGGTGGCTTTCCTGTTTCCTGACTGCTGCTACTTTAACTGATCCATCGCGTTCCCCATAAACTTACAGTGAGGGAACAATACCCTCAGCGAACAATACTGACCTCGGCATCCTCGAAGTCATGCGGCTAGCCGCTGAGCGAGGCTGAGGCAGCTGGAATATCCAGCCTGTTCTCTGCCCCCCAGCCCCACACCAACTGCCGCAACTCTAGCTGATCTACCGCTTACTGTGTACTTACTGTGAGAGAACAATACTGACCTCGTCGTCCTCGGAGTCATGCGGTGAGCCGCTGAGCGAGGCTGAGGCAGCTGGAATATCCAGCCTGTTCTCTGCCCCCCAGCCTAACACCGACTGCCGCAACTCTAGCTGATCTGCCGCTTACTGTATACTTACTGTGAGAGAACAATCCCGACCTCGTCGTCCTCAGAGTCATGCGGCGAGCCGCTGAGCGAGGCTGAGGCAGCTGGAATATCCAGCCTGTTCTCTGCCCCCCAGCCCCACACCAACTGCCGCAACTCTAGCTGATCTACCGCTTACTGTATACTTACTGTGAGAGAACAATACTGACCTCGTCGTCCTCAGAGTCATGCGGCGAGCCGCTGAGCGAGGCTGAGGCAGCTGGAATATCCAGCCTGTTCTCTGCCCCCCAGCCCCACACCAACTGCCGCAACTCTAGCTGATCTACCGCTTACTGTGTACTTACTGTGAGAGAACAATACTGACCTCGTCGTCCTCGGAATCATGCGGTGAGCCGCTGAGCGAGGCTGAGGCAGCTGGAATATCCAGCCTGTTCTCTGCCCCCCAGCCCCACACCAACTGCCGCAACTCTAGCTGATCTACCGCTTACTGTATACTTACTGTGAGAGAACAATACTGACCTCGTCGTCCTCAGAGTCATGCGGCGAGCCGCTGAGCGAGGCTGAGGCAGCTGGAATATCCAGCCTGTTCTCTGCCCCCCAGCCCCACACCAACTGCCGCAACTCTAGCTGATCTACCGCTTACTGTGTACTTACTGTGAGAGAACAATACTGACCTCGTCGTCCTCGGAGTCATGCGGTGAGCCGCTGAGCGAGGCTGAGGCAGCTGGAATATCCAGCCTGTTCTCTGCCCCCCAGCCCCACACCAACTGCCGCAACTCTAGCTGATCTACCGCTTACTGTGTACTTACTGTGAGAGAACAATACTGACCTCGTCGTCCTCGGAATCATGCGGTGAGCCGCTGAGCGAGGCTGAGGCAGCTGGAATATCCAGCCTGTTCTCTGCCCCCCAGCCCCACACCAACTGCCGCAACTCTAGCTGATCTACCGCTTACTGTATACTTACTGTGAGAGAACAATACTGACCTCGTCGTCCTCAGAGTCATGCGGCGAGCCGCTGAGCGAGGCTGAGGCAGCTGGAATATCCAGCCTGTTCTCTGCCCCCCAGCCCCACACCAACTGCCGCAACTCTAGCTGATCTACCGCTTACTGTGTACTTACTGTGAGAGAACAATACTGACCTCGTCGTCCTCGGAGTCATGCGGTGAGCCGCTGAGCGAGGCTGAGGCAGCTGGAATATCCAGCCTGTTCTCTGCCCCCCAGCGCCTCGCACGCCGCACCGACTGCCGCAACTCTAGCTGATCCATCGCGTTCACCATGAATTTACTGTTACGAAACCAATAACAAGTTTAGTCGCAAAAAATCTACTAACCGAAGAATAATTTAACGCTTAGACAGATTGCACAACTGAAATTTCTTGCAATACGAGGTAGAACTAACGACCTCAATTTACATAAAACCCTGTCAAACAAAGAATGTGGACCTATTTTACTAACGCCATTTAGCCTGAAAAGCGGGACAGCGCTATGGCGGGGACAAGGACAGGGCTATACAGGTTAGGAGCGTGCTCTAAAGGTTGAACGCCCATTTTTTTCTATGAAAGGGCCCATCTTTTACCTACATATATATCGATGGGTAGAACACGAAAAACTACGAAAAGTTTTTTTAAACCTGCCATACATTATATTTCCATTCTTATCCTCGCGGTTCAGGTCGTTGTATCATGGTCGAGGTGGTAACTATAAATCTATATATAATCCACATAATTGTGCAAAATCCTACAAGTAGATAGTAACTGAAAGTCGCTGTGGACACATTTGCAACAAATAATAACAAAGGGAAGCTGAATCAAACTTTGCAAAATGTTACCAACCTCGCAGTCTCTTCATCATTGTTGCCAGGATAGTAGGTGGGTCTGTTCCTGCTCTCTGACGACGATGTCCGCTCACCGTCCGAGATATCTTCTATATCGCCGTCGTGTTCCGTAGACTCTTGATCCTGTAAACAAAACGAAACTATTGAACCATGGACCGAATGGAAATGCTTAATGGAAACCAATAATGAGGTCTGTATTAGAACGCGCTTGTCTCGACCTAGAGGTTACTAAAGATAAATGTGAAAATTTTAAGTAACTTGTGTAACTATATTTAAACTCTTAAGTCTGCTTTTAATACAAGTTTGATGCAACGTGGATACATTATAAAACAAAACGTGTTGTTGTTTCAGCAAAATGTATCTAAGCTTCCTTTTGCAAGGTTTCGAGTTTGTCTGAAAACCCTGAGTGGAAACTTCGTAAAATCGTTAGTACTGAATAAATGACTTACAACCAGGGTATTTAGATTTTTTCTGTGACATGATAGTAAAAACTCACTCAAAAATTCACTTATGATATTTGCAAATTATGTATGTATAAAAATATAATTAGGAGAATACCCAAACCCCAAAATCTAATATCTATGTTACCCTTCACCTTTTACCAATTGAACTACAAGATTTCAGAAATATTGAATAAGAAAGAATGATTTGAATGAATGAGTAGAAACAAAAATGAAAAAAGGAAGAAAAAGTAATCGTTATTATTATTTAGGGCCAAAGGACCAAAGCAGACTGCGCTTCAAATGTCGTAAGCAGGTCTTCGTGGACATAAAAAAATCAACCTTATACTATTCAAAAAGAGTTGCAATAGCACTGCCAGCTACCGTGAGAGCAAAAGAAAAATTCTGCCCTATTTATAACTTAATAAGGTTGATTTTCGAATATCCCCAGAAAACATTATTTTGCAGTTCTGGGGGCTCTTTAACTACCATTGCTTATTTAAAAATTTAAAATTTCATTTTTATATGACGAACCCTAAATAAGAATTATAATTATTCTGAGATAAGAACGTCAACAATATTAAAACTGTTTTAAGCGATGGCAGTAAGCCCCCTATTCTGATGTATTATCTCTGGTTTAGTGCTGTGGAGGCATCGGCGTTCTGTGTTTCGTTAGCGTTGGCCATATTACGTTACGAATTTTAACAAATTACAAACAAATAAGTGCTTTAAATAAAATGAAAAATAAAATCAAACCTCAAATTTCATACTGCCGAGAGAGGAGTCGTCTGTGTGGTGACGCGTTCGTGTGTCCGTCGTTCGATTTTTCGATAAATTTAACGTCACCTATCGCCGCAAAACATAAAATTTGAACTCAAATAAATTAAAACTTAAATACAAATAAATGTTATTATGGTGATTTAAATAAACGATGAGCGTGCGCTGATGATATTATAATATAAGCAAATAATATATCTGCCATTTCAATAAGTTCCCTTTATATGTGTTACCTCTAAAGCTTTGTTTTTAGTTAAAATATTATTATTTTTCGATATACCTACCGGTATCAAATATTTACTTCAAGTTACCTTTCCCTATAAATTTTCTTATTCTGCATCCATCAGAATAAAGCATAAAATTATATTAATTATTTATATGGCGTTTGAACCAAGTACCGAGTGACTTTATAGCAATACTATGCGCAAGTTTATACATAATATTGAAGCGAATACTTTATAATAAAACAGCATAAATACAGTAAAAGCGAATGATGTGACGAAAGCGCATGATTTAATCAATTTATTAAGCAGTAACCGAAACCATGAATTAACTAACTACTCATGACGAATGATATATATTTTTACACTTGGAAGTGGCTCTTGCATCATCGCTATTAAAACTATAAAATAAAAAAACGTTTACCACACTCTACAAATATTACTGGACTTTTATTAGCCTACAAAAACGGTGATATTCGTTTCTAAATCAGCATATGAGTCTAATAGATCCGGTTTAGGTTATATGAATTATAGAACATTACCTTTGACTGCACATAACTTTACGAGTGCATTTTCTTAATGGTTCAAATTACTATGCTATTCTATTTCTATGCAATTACGATACGAAAAACAACGTCTCGTATCAAGTACTCTAATTTTAAGATGGTTTAACTAAAATAATGATGATAACACACGTGTCGTGACAACGAAAACGTGACACACACGATGTGAAAAGCGAACGAAATCAAATCAAAATGCGAAAAACGTGTAAATCAAAATTGCGGAACGAACACATAACAAATGCGAAAATCGAAAAAGCGGAAAATCAATCACAATGCGAAATTATAGAAAAGTAAAACCTTCTCGACCCTCGGCGATATTGACAAGATATCGTACGTAGTTCTCATGGTGGCGTCAAAATTGCGGAACAGCGCCTCAACGCGTGGCAGTTGGGATAAGTTGAGCGATTTCGGCCTCTATTTTATATGGAATAAGGACCACAACCATGTGAGATATGTATGCATGGGGTACGCTATTTGTATTTCATTGATTTTAAGGCATACCCGACTCCCAGTGTAACTGTTCAAGTTTACAAACGTGGCATCGGTGTTACAGTGCCACGAGTATAAGTTGGTGTGGCTGTGCGCACAAAATTAATGTACTGTTTTAATCTCTCTAGTAATATTTTGTAACCAATGATTATTGTTTAATATGTTAAAAAATATACGTAACGATGTCCACAATGTACTTTTAAGTATAAAGTGGTTATTCAAGATTGCCATTTTAGTTCCTCAAAAAAGTGGCACTGTACAAATAAAATTAGTATGGAGACATCCACGAGACGTCAAATCGCGACGTTAGGAGCATGACGACGATAAAATAAAACTGGAATAGGTACTTAAGTTAATTTATATAAGATTTCTATTTCTATTATATCAAGGGCGCTGTTTGCTAAGCCACGTTTGCGAACACAAAAAATTACACTCGAGGACTACATTTTTTTTATTGTCTTGATAAAATAAATCATTGTTGCGAAATTATATCAAATTAAAATGAACAAAATGAAATTCAAAGCGTACCCAAAATAAAATTAACCAAAACCTTAACATCCAAATATTACATTACATACCAAAATATACAAAAAAATATGTAATGTTCAGATGTTCCAACATAGATTAATGTACAAAGGAAAATTACATTTAAAAATAAATAACAAAAACCACCACCACAATGCTTTTGTGAGTGATTAGACAGCACAAGTTAGTGACTATTTTATACAATTTATACATATTCTTTGTACAAAAAAAAACTAGATTATTGTAGATAAAGGAGACGGTTCAGAATTGTATGGGGCGTAGGCCAAGTCTTGTACAAGCAGAGAAATGAAGGAAAATAAAATACTAGACCAGTTTTTACTGGTCAAATCTACGAATTCGTCGTAATTTCAGTGGTAAAATTATTTAATCTTTCCAAGTTATGGTACAGTAAACATGAGTGGGTAACAATGGCGGATTCATATTTTTTTACGTTTTCAAAAGAAAAACACGTTATTTTGACAGTGACTGTCAGAAATGACATTTGATACATTTCGCGCCTGCTGCCTTCTCTATGGCTGAAGGTATCTTGGAAACGTATCGAAAACTTGAAATACATTTTTTTTTGCTCGTTTTTTCTTTACTGTTCTAAATTATTATATTTTTAATACAATCTACTGTATTTTAGTCTATTCATCGTAGAGTGTACAAGAGAAGGCCTAAAATGTACCTTTTCCTTATAACCAGATAAACTGCTTCATTAAAACATAATTTTGCAATTAAAATTAAAATATTATGCATCTCCATAAAAGCTACAAGTGCAAATTGTTTTGCAATAAAACTCTACCTTACTCGTATTTCTTTAAAATTCATAATATGAATTTTTTCAAAAACTTATGGTTTTATGGTTCTGCACAAAAATGCTGGTATAGTTCACACACACACATACGAGTATATGACACACACACACACACACTATACTTTGTCGGATAAACAATACATACCTGTTTGCCTCCCGGTTCTCTTCGCTTGTCAGTATACCTTGTGTCCGTGCCGCTGTCGATAGAACTGTCTTTGGAACCATCGGAATCACCGCGTTTATCTGCAAAAATTTGTACAAAATTGTCATAAATACGTTCCGACATCGTGTGTGCATACATGCATGTTCTTGTGTGCGCGTTTTTGTGTGTGCGTGTGTGTGTGTTTTGTGTGTATGTGTGTTCGCGTGTGTGTGCGTATGGGTGATTGCGTAAGTGCGTGCACGTGTATTTGTTGCGAGTGTGCTTTAAAAATTTGTCATTCGAGACTGTTACACAAACAACAATTTTGCAAATAATTAAGGAGTTAATTTTCTTACCGGGATTAGGTAATATTCTTGTAGCCCATTTCCCCCTAGTAGGCGGTTGTGGAGGCATTTGCCCGGGCGCAGGCCGCGGGGAATCCGTAGATAGCTCATCGCCCAGACTTTTCTTGGCCCAAGAAGGTAAACGGCCTATTCGAAGCCTGAAATTGTAATACGTGGAATTCCTTAGAGAGATAAAATAGTCTTCCTAAGAAGTTTTAAGCAACTAAACTTGTTATTGGGTAAATGTAAAGATCTACGGTTTAATCACAAAAAAAATAATTTGTGAGTATATCCCTATTGGAAGTTACCAAATCAAAACTCACGTATAATCCGGCACAACGGGCGTAGTGAATTTGTCGTCCGTGATTTCTCGCGGAGGCGATCCTAGATCCGTTTCGCTCTCCAATCCCGACACACCATTTGTGGGCGCTACTTTCCTGTAAAAAAGAAAAATTCCTGCAAATCCAGAACAGTTTGGACCAAATCAAAGTAGATCACTCTTCGGACAATAAATACTAGAATGACAGAACTAAACCTGACTGATCCAATCCAGTGCATTCAAAATTGCAAAGTGCGTACAGCTTTGCTTAAGCGACAGAACCGAAGACTTTGTAGGTTTAGTCCGCACGCGAGCTCTGAGGACCGTCGCTTCATACCCCGCACTCTCCCATACTAGTGACGACTGTGACGCGAGAGTACGCTTTATTGAGTCCTATATATGTATACTGTACTATAAATAGTACACTAAAAGTTTCTTTGTCTGTGCAAATAGCTGTTTAATTTTTAAATTCCTAAAAGTACTGTTTATTCTGATTGCGACAGATTAATTAGATTTTAAGTTCATTTTTCAATCCATTATAATTAAATTCTATGATACAATTTGTTTTTTCTTCCTTAAGGCACTTAATATCCTATTGAATTATTATTGCATAATTATTTCAAGGCACATGCACGGATACTAAACATGTGTTAGTATTGACAACTTAATATCGACTAAATCACAACCCTATCTCATTACGTCAACATTCCTTAAGATTCCTCGGACCTCACGCGCGATCTGTCAGGATGATACATACAAAGAAAACGTACATAAGCAATTGACGGGTGCCTTGATCTGGCCATTGACGATCAAGTCATTGCGTAAATCAAACGAATTCTCGATCGACGAGACCTCCTACGTATACAAGCAGCTTAATAATACCATAGCGTACGGATTTCGCACACACGGTCAAAATGTCAAATGTCAAAATTTGGCAATAAATTTCTAATTTTGATTTATATCGCGACTTACGTCAAATACCAGGCCAGGATCATACTATTATAAATGCGAAAGTGTGTTTGTTTATTGGTTTGTTGGTTTGGCCTTCAATCACGCCGCAACGGAGCAACGGATCGACGTGATTTTTGGCATGGGTATAGTTGAGGACCTGTAGAGTGACATAGGCTACTTTTTATCCCGGAAAATTAAGGAGTACCAGCGGGAATAAAAAAAACTTAAACCACGCGGACGAAGTCGCGGGCATCAGCTAGTTAAAAACTATATATTAACTATATATAACACCAGCTAGTTGAAAACTCTTTTTAGGGATCGGCTGAAGATGAAGAAGGGATGGCTGATCAGCGCTGTTAACAGCATCACGCTGAGCCGTTGCCCTTTTTGGAATTATTTTGCCACCGTCTAGTTCGTAAGTTATTTTATTTATTTATTTCTTTACTACTAAGTTTGTGTTTGTACCTTCACTGTGTTGACCATACACAGTGAAGGTACAAACACAAACTTCCAAATAAAGATTTTATTTATTTATTTTTCTCAACATGCTTGGAAATTTGAGCATTATTTTGACAACCTTCTTCGAGATAAATCGAACTTGCCGTACTGGCCAAATACATGCGAGCAGCGGCCGGCAAAAGTTGTATGAAAATCCATATCTGTCGTGATTTAGCGGCCAAATAAATTACATAGTAAATTCATATCTGTCGTTTAATTTGAAAATGGAACGATCTTTTACTCCGAAACATGGCAACCAAGCAGGTAACTCATCAAAGGAAGGAACTAGGAACTAGCTTGCAAACAGAAAGCTGTTTGTTGAAGAAAAAACAAATGAACACTTTAACGCGGGAAAAATTATTGTTGTTCGTCATTGATTTTGAAATTTAATTGACAAAATGAGTTCATGTGAAGACAATGAGTGTGATGAACTTACTTTAACGGCATCTGAAATTCGCGAGGCGGCAAGAGCCGTAATAGAAAACTTGTTACCGCCAAAATCGTTTTAATTTCCAATATTTGAGAAAAGAACTATACAAGCCTTGGCCACAACTAGGCATTGATGGACTCACGTATGTGTGCCTCGGCTTCGCCTCGGCCCACATTTACACGTTCGTCCTTCAATGCCTGTTTTGCTGGCCGCTGCAGTAATGTACCATATATGTTTTCAGGTATAGCTTACCTTCCCTGCCGTATGGCCTGCTGAGCGAGCCGCGCTCTCATAGTGACCACCATATCGTGAGGCACGCGCCATACAAAGATGCAGCCGTCGCCGGAAGCCGATATCAAATGCTGACAGTCTGGAGTGAACCTAGACATAGTTAAAGTCAAAGTCAAAGTATATTTATTCAATTTAGGTACACTGTACACTTATTGACGTCCAGTTACTTATAAAATACTAGCGGACCCGACAGACGTCCTGCATGATATCGACTGCAGCGCCATCTGCCGGGCTGATTTGTGAATCTAAACCATCCAGGGCGCTGTCCAAACGTATACAAAAAAATTGATTCAAATCTGTCCAGCCGTTTAGGAGGAGTTCAGTTACATACGCACGTGCAGTAGAATTATATATACAAAGATGATGGTGATAATCAGTTACGGAATATTAAAAGTAAAACTACGCGGGTTCCAAATGCACCCTGGTCTGAGAAGAGCCCATAACAAACTAAGCCGTTTTTTTTTATTATCACCATCTCACAAATATAAATAACCTAAATGTAAAATATAAATAAATAAACCATCCACGTCGTAGAATGGCAATCTAGAGTCTAGAACTCCACCAAGCATGTCACCGCAAGCCATAGTAAATAGTTTCAATATGTAGGATTGACATTTAGTAGGGGGCACGCGATGAGGGACAAAAAATTATGTAATTCTATCTCATTCTTTCACGTGTAATGAATGAATATGCATTCCTTTCTTGTGCGACTAAAATGGACAGGCATATTACGAGAAGAATGATAGATATGCATGTGGAAGGAAAAAAGAGTAGAGGGAGACCAAAGAAAAGATGGATGGATTGTGTGAAAGAGGATATGCGTATAAAAGGGGTGAATGATAGATTGACGGATAACAGAAGTGAGTGGAAGAAGAAAATGTGTTGTGCCGACCCCAATTAGCGTGGGACAAGGGCAGGAGGAAGAAGAAAGTTGGTACACTGTACACTTATTGAACGTATTAGACATAATGGTATCATCTAACTACAGTATATCAAAACTAAAGCTACGAGACGCCCGCCCAGTCTAAATACGCCCAGAGTCTAAGAAGAGCTCACAACAAACTCAATAAGCTATTTTTAGTGATTATTAAATAGAAGGACTTACAAAAGACTTAAAATCTCGGTCATATTACCATTTTTGACGTTTGATAAAGAGTTGCTGGTTTGACCAATTTTATTATTAATAGTTTATTGTAGGTACTTGACATAATTTTATTAAATGAAATCTGGTTTTTACGTTTTAATTTTAATTTCAATATAAATGTAATAATTAAGATAAGGTAACCTAATGTAACGTATTTTAATAACTGTAATTTTATTAATGTATGTACTTGCTTCGCCCTAACAGGGCTAAAAATGCAAAGAAATGAATATGAATATGAATATTATTGACCTTTTCTTCTAATCTACTACAAGTTAGCCCTTGACTGCGATCAGCTCACCTGATGGTAAGTGATGATGCAGTCTAAGATGGTAGCGAGTTAACCTGTTAGGGGCATGGCAGTTATATTAAACCCATACCCCTATTCGGTTTCTACACGGTATCGTACCGGAACGCTAAATCGCTTGGCGGCACGTCTTTGCCGGTAGGGTGGTAACTAGCCACGGCCGAAGCCTCCCACCAGGCAAAGTTGGTACACTGACATTCCCTTGCTTCCATTGCTTACCTCAAACCGGTAACGATCTCTGAATGCCCATACATAGTAGCCATACATTCTCCGGAGTAGTAGTCGTATACGCTGAGAATTTTGTCCGTACTTGAGGTAGCTAAGTAAATTCCACTACTATCCAATGCCACCTAGACCAAAAAGATAAAATTTTAAGCATAGAAATTATATAATAATTATATTTAATTATATAATTATCACATTAATCAAATTGTTTGCTAAAGCAGATATTTTCTTAGTGGGTATTTTCAATTAGAAGTAGTACAAAAAGTAACCCATTCAAACTACATATTTTGCACTTTACATATGTCACCGTAAAATTACAAAACCCGTTAGATTGTAATCTAACTAGCGAAATTGTTAACTGTCGTCAGATTACAATTTAACGCATTACTTTTGCGGTAGATTGTAATCTGTTAGGTATATTAACCCTATAAGGGGCGGTATTAGCCATTGCGAGGCTATGGGCGGTAGATATTTGCGAGGCCCTAATGCTTTGTGCAATTAATGTGCAATGAAAGCATTTTTGTTCATGATGCTTGAAGAGAAATGCAAAAGTTTGTAGATTGGGAAAACAGATTGTAGATTGGGTTCGACATAAACAATGAGGTCGTGCCCGGCCGCAGGCCTACCTAACCTAACCTACATGAAACAGACAATAAAACGTAAATTTAATGAATATTTCAATAATTTACACCATAAACATTGACCGCTTCACAATCTTTCGACAGTTTACAATTACGCTAGTTAGATTACAATCTAACGGTTTTTGCAATTTTACGGTGACATATATAAACTATCATTTGCATGAAATAATAAATAAAAAACTACCTTTATTAAGGTACCATCCTCAGCCGTGGTTCCCCGGAAGGTCTTAGTATGTCTGCCGTGTGCCGCGCTGTATACGCGGACGTTGCGATCCTAGATATCAAATTTAATGATAACTTGAGTCTTGAGACACGAAAAGTTGAGACAAATAAATAAATAAAAATAAAATAAAATAAAAATATATTTATTGCCAATAAACAGCTTACAGTCAATTTATTTCAACTTTGGTCTCCGCACTAGGGAACCTGTATCGCGGAGACCGTATTATGATTAAGTACCTAAAATTAGACTTAACCGAGGACTGACTAGGACACAATAGATGATTTTTTTAAATTTATTAAGTAAATCATACCTAATCTATACAAATGTAATTTTTTTTTATGTTTCTGCAAATAAATAATTCAAAATCGAAATAATTTTGTTTTACATATGCAAAGTTCAAATATTTTTTTAACACAGTTTTTGTGGGGCGCGTTTACATATAACAAATAGCCTAGTTTTTGTGAGAGAAACCAGTAAGAAACTCAACCTTCTTCGATCTACTTCCTCAATAAGGATTTTTCGAATATTGTTTAAAAAAACCCGATTATCTTGAACTTTATCATTAGGAAGTCATCAATAAATTAAAAAAAAATTGTAGCCGCATTATTGTATAAAATGTATTGTCACACTAGCTGACGCCCGCGACTACGTCCGCGTGGATTGAGGTTTTTTGGTTCCCGCGGGAACTCCTTAAATTTCCGAGATAAAAAGTAGCCTTTGTGTTATTCCAGACAAAAATCTATCTCTGTGCCAAATTTCATCCATATATCCATCCATATATAAATACAGATAAATAATACTTCCATACCTAATGAATGAACTAGAAGTCTAATTCGCTATAATTCGCTACAGTAGACAGATTTGTGTGGTACATTGCGTGTAGACCTGCAGCATGCGACACCCACCACCCAGCAATTCGCACAGTCACAACACCACACCACACAAATCCTCCAAATCACTCTCAACGTACGTTTCACTCGAGACGTCTCGAGTGAAACGTACGTTGAGAGTGATTTGGAGGATTTGTGTGGTGTGGTGTTGTGACTGTGCGAATTGCTGGGTGGTGGGTGTCGCATGCTGCAGGTCTACACGCAATGTACCACACAAATGTGTCTACTGCAGCGGATTATACCGAATTAGACTTCTAGTTCATTCATTATCATGGACTTCCGCAAAGTAACGCCTGCTTCTATTCAATACTTCCATACCTGACATGCAGTGAGTATATGCCTTCCGCCCGCGTCGACTTCCATATCGTAGAGCGTCGTCCTTCCAGACACGTTCTGCCCTCGCGCAAACTGGTAACTGCCGTCTTGCGTCTACCAAATTATATTGACATTTAAAAGATAAAGCAATGGACTTAAGGTGTTACCCTAGAGGGCATGGCTGTGCAGAGCATAGATGGTAAAAAGCGCTGCTTACCCTAATGGGGGCTACCGCGTTTAAATTCGCCGCTAGAGGCGCTAGTGTAGATTGAGGTGTCCGAAATGTCAAATAGGTATTACTCTGCACTTTTCACATGGACCCTTACACTTGAATCAGTGTAAAAGGATTTAGGGAGAAAGGGTCCCTAAATTGGTCCTTATTGCTGTGTAATAAGCGACGCTCTAACTAGCGGCCACGTAAGGTGTAATAGGCCTATTATCACTGGGCCTTTATCGCGGATCTAATTATTTCATTAAAGTATTTAGCAATACCGGATTGATTAATGAAGATGTAAGATACGTGTCAATGAATGTCAGTGCTCTGCGCTCTGAAAGCGGGGCTAAGGAAAAAAGTGCAAAATTAAGCGGGTTGAAAGAAGAAGAATTCAGAAGTTAGTACATTACGTCTCTGGTTCTTGTGTGCTTACTATTTAAAGACGTATTTTTTGTCAAAAGTATGCTTGTTTACCGAATTTACAGCTTAGATACTAAGGACCTTACTCGCCAGTGGCGCCAACTAGTGAGCATAAAACCGGTAGCCCTCATTGAAATAGATCAATGCATATTTTAAAGCTGCTATTCAAACACCTACTAAAGTAATGCAAAGCTTCAAACCTTGAGAACACCACTGCCTAGCAACAGGGCTTGAAGCTAGGGTAGACAATAGTTAGACAGAATACCTATTTACTGACTGTTTGTATTTCCATTTGGATAAGCAGTGCTTTAATGCCTCTATTAACTGCACACCACTGCCTAGCAGTAATGGCAGAATGGAAAAAGCTGAGAAGAAAAGGAATACCTTTTTAATAAGTCATGTTTTTAACAACCTCCCTCGCGTAGTGGTGAGGATTAGCATGAGTAAATGTGAAGTCTCGGGTTCAACTCACGGCAGGTGAAATTAGGAAAAATGTAATGTCTAAATTATTATTGGGAACACAACATTAGATCAATTGTATTTTATAATTTAAGTACAGTTCATTCACCCTGTCGCATATTATGTACTAAATTAAGAATGATTTCAATGATAGTTCTCTTACCTCAGAACTGCCACAGATGTGTTCGCTCAGTATCAAAATTAAAGTTAATATTAACTGTGGCACAAACAATAATATATATGTCACCGTAAGATTGTAAAAACCGTTAGATTATAATCTAACTCGCGAAATTGTAAACTGTCGAAAGATTGTGAACTGTTCAAAGTTCTGAGTGTCAGTTTTTGAAATATTCATTGTAATTACGTTTTCTTGCCACTTTCTTGTAGGTTAGGTTAGGGTTCGACATAAACAATCAGTCACTTTGGTTCTATTGGGTTAATATACCTAACAGATTACAATTTACCGAAAAATAATGCGTTAAGGGTCCTTATACAATCAGGCCGCAGCCAACTTTAGGTATATAACTCGCCACACTACAGCATATATCTGTACGCATATATAGCACTACGCTCTACGCTCGATTTTATAGCCAACTAATCAATTTTGTAACTTGAAATATTTGATTATTTATTTACTACATATTATTATCTATGCCTCCGCGCCACATTATAGTAAATACTAGCAGACGCACCCCTGCTTCGCTCGGGTGAAATTTTTAAAAATTCCTTGGAGGTCGAATTTCCAAAAATCCTGAAACACGTGTTTCTTAAATCCCTATAGTAAAAATCTGTAGGTATTTAACTCGCCACAATACAAAATATTTCTGCAAGCACGTATACTCTACGCTCTACCACAGTAAACGGATGAAACTACCTAGAAACGTTACCAAAATTTAAAAAAAGTCAGCGCCATTTTGAATTTCTTTATTATCGTACTGATTTCGTTCAAAATCGATATCTGACGATCCCTGGGATCACAAAACAGGAAACTGGTACCAAAATTTAAAAAAAGTCAGCGCCATTTTGAAATTCTTTATTATCGTACCGATTTCGTTCAAAATCGATATCTGGGGTTCTCTGGGATCACAAAACCGGAAACTGGTACCAAACTTTAAAAAAGTCAGCGCCATTTTGAAATTCTTTGTTATCGTACCGATTTCGTTCAAAATCGATATCTGGGGTTCCCTGGGATCACAAAATAGGAAACTTTTACCAGAATTTTAAAAAAGTCAGCGCCATTTTGAAATTCTCTGTTACTGTACCGATTTCGTTCAAAATCGATATCTGGGGTTCCCTAGGATCACAAAATATGAAAATTTTACCAGAATTAAAAAAAAGTCAGCGCCACTTTGAAATTCTCTGTTATTGTACCGATTTCGTTCAAAATCGATATCTGAGGATCCCTAAGATCACACAACAGGAAACTGTTATTTAAATTTTAAAAAAGTCAGTGCCATTTTGAAATTCTCTGTCATTGTACCGATTTCGTTCAAAATCGATATCAGTGGATCGCTAAGATCACAAAACAGGAAACTGGTACCAAAATTTTAAAAAATTAGCGCCATTTTGAAATTCTTTGTTATTGTACCGACTTTTTTCCAAATCGATATCTGAGGTTCCCTAGGACCACAAAACAGGCAACTGGTATTTAAATTTAAAAAAATCAGCGCCATTTTGAATTTGTGTTTTGTGATCCCAGGGACCGTCAGATATCGCTTTTGAACGAAATCGGTACAATAACAAAGAATTTCAAAATGGCGCTGAGTTTTTAAAATTTTGGTAACAGTTTCCTGTTTTGTGGTCTAAGGGATCCTCAGATATCGATTTTGAACGAAATCGGTACGATAACAAAGAATTTCAAAATGGCGCTGACTTTTTTTAAATTTTGGTACCAGTTTCCTGCTTTGTGATCCCAGGGACCGTCAGATATCGCTTTTGAACGAAATCGGTACAATAACAAAGAATTTCAAAATGGCGCTGAGTTTTTAAAATTTTGGTAACAGTTTCCTGTTTTGTGGTCTAAGGGATCCTCAGATATCGATTTTGAACGAAATCGGTACAATAACAGAGAATTTCAAAATGGCGCTGACTTTTTTTTAATTCTGGTAAAAGTTTCATAATTTGTGATCCTAGGGAACCCCAGATATCGATTTTGAACGAAATCGGTACGATAACAAAGATTTTCAAAATGGCGCTGATTTTTTTAAAATTTTGGTACCAGTTTCCTGCTTTGTGATCACAGGGATCGTCAGATATCGCTTTTGAACGAAATCGGTATAATAACAAAGAATTTCAAAATGGCGCTGATTTTTTAAAATTTTGGTAACAGTTTTCTGTTTTGTGGTCTTAGGGATCCTCAGATATCGATTTTGAACGAAATCGGTACAATAACAGAGAATTTCAAAATGGCGCTGACTTTTTTTAAATTTTGGTACCAGTTTCCTGCTTTGTGATCCCAGGGACCGTCAGATGGCACTTTTGAACGAAATCGGTACAATAACAAAGAATTTCAAAATGGCGCTGAGTTTTTAAAATTTTGGTAACAGTTTCCTGTTTTGTGGTCTAAGGGATCCTCAGATATCGATTTTGAACGAAATCGGTACAATAACAGAGAATTTCAAAATGGCGCTGACTTTTTTTTAATTCTGGTAAAAGTTTCATAATTTGTGATCCTAGGGAACCCCAGATATCGATTTTGAACGAAATCGGTACAATAACAGAGAATTTCAAAATGGCGCTGACTTTTTTTAAATTTTGGTACCAGTTTCCTGCTTTGTGATCCCAGGGACCGTCAGATATCGCTTTTGAAGGAAATCGGTACAATAACAAAGAATTTCAAAATGGCGCTGAGTTTTTAAAATTTTGGTAACAGTTTCCTGTTTTGTGGTCTAAGGGATCCTCAGATATCGATTTTGAACGAAATCGGTACAATAACAGAGAATTTCAAAATGGCGCTGACTTTTTTTTAATTCTGGTAAAAGTTTCATAATTTGTGATCCTAGGGAACCCCAGATATCGATTTTGAACGAAATCGGTACAATAACAGAGAATTTCAAAATGGCGCTCACTTTTTTAAAATTCTGGTAAAAGTTTCCTGTTTTGTGATCCCAGAGAACCCCAGATATCGATTTTGAATGAAATCGGTACGATAACAAAGAATTTCAAAATGGCGCTGACTTTTTTTAAATTTTGGTACTAGTTTCCTGCTTTGTGATCCCAGGGATCGTCAGATATCGCTTTTGAACGAAATCGGTACAATAACAAAGAATTTCAAAATGGCGCTGATTTTTTAAAATTTTGGTAACAGTTTTCTGTTTTGTGGTCTTAGGGATCCTCAGATATCGATTTTGAACGAAATCGGTACAATAACAGAGGATTTCAAAATGGCGCTGACTTTTTTTTAATTCTGGTAAAATTTTCATATTTTGTGATCCTAGGGGACCCCAGATATCGATTTTGAACGAAATCGGTACAATAACAGAGAATTTAAAAATGGCGCTGACTTTTTTAAAATTCTGGTAAAAGTTTCCTATTTTGTGATCCCAGGGAACCCCAGACATCGATTTTGAACGAAATCGGTACGATAACAAAGAATTTCAAAATGGCGCTGACTTTTTTTTAATTTTGGTACCAGTTTCCTGTTTTGTGATCCCAGGGATCGTCAGATATCGCTTTTGAACGAAATCGGTACAATAACAAAGAATTTCAAAATGGCGCTGATTTTTTAAAATTTTGGTAACAGTTTCCTGTTTTGTGGTCTAAGGGATCCTCAGATATCGATTTTGAACGAAATCGGTACAATAACAGAGAATTTCAAAATGGCGCTGACTTTTTTTTAATTCTGGTAAGTTTCCTATTTTGTGATCCCAGGGAACCCCAGATATCGATTTTGAACGAAATCGGTACGATAACAAAGAATTTCAAAATGGCGCTGACTTTTTTTTTAATTTTGGGTAAAGTTTTCTGTTCAGTGATCCCAGGGAACACCAGATATCGATTTTGAACGAAATCAGGACGATAAAAAAGAATTTCAAAATGGCGCTTACCGTACAAAAATTATTGGGAAAAAGTTTGTTAGTAGGATTGTCAATCACGCCGTAACAGACTAACGTATTGACCTAATTTTTTGCATAGGTACCTATATGCTGGAGTGTCATAGACTTCAATTAATACATTCATACATACATCCAACATACATACACACTCACACACACACACACGCATAGGCATACATAGACTCCTAATCTCGTACCCTTTCCTTTTGGCTTTGCTGTAATCGGGTAAAAAAAAGGGTAATTGAGAACTTTCTTCTTTGTGTCGGATAACAATATCAAGTTTTATCAAGCGCAGTATACAACACGGTGTTAATTTTGTCGTAATAAATTTCATGCAAAAAAGCGATACACCCACCCGTTCACGAGCGCATCTCAGCGCGTACTGAGCGCCAAACGCCAAGCGTCCGGCTTCTTTCCATAGAAAATGTATGAAGAATTTTTTGTGTTGACACATAAATGACAAAGTATTTATTTGTATGCATAATGTTCCAGCATTTGGGTAGAGGACTATATAAGCCCCACTCTTTTGTTATTTTCAAGTTAAAATATGTAGCTGATCTAGCTTTATGGGTTCCTATCCAGACCCCATTTTTCGTCATTTTCAGCAGTTCTTGCGTTCGTAGAAACGTATTTATTCCGAAAATTTGTATGGGAGTGTGCATTTTTTATGGGGTCTAACTAGAGATGAATACATTACCTTTAATTTAATACCATAATATCCCAACAGCTGTTATTCCATTTATCTATAAATGGTACTTGAAAAAGTATGATATCTGTATAAGGGGCCTTAAATTGTAATCTTTCGACAGTTTACAATTTCGCGAGTTAGATTATAATCTAACGGTTTTTACAATCTTACGGTGACATACCCACAATATATCTCAGCAAACACCCAGTCACCTACAGTCTCCCACAGCTATGATTAAAAAAAAAAGAAAAAAAGTCAATTGCTCACAGTTCTGAGTTGCCTGAACAGTATGGTTTTGTCCGCGCCACATGATACCATCTGCAAGCCGCTGCCGGAACTCAGGAACCTGACTGCCGTGATGGAAGACGAGTGCTCGTCTAGTGTCTGCAGGATTTGGTAGCCCTGCAACAAACATTATTATTTTTACTATATTTACCAGGCAAAAACACCCAAAACGTGAATAAAAACTTCAATCAAACGAGTCACAATTAAAAAACATGACTGAACTGCCAAAAAACGAACTAAAAAGTTAAAAATCTAAATTAATCTAGTTAAATTAGAATCTTATTCACATTTTTATTAAATGATGTTTTTTTGTGAATCACTGGATATTGAATAGTGTTATATATAGTAAGATATAGTGTTATATATTTTTGGAATCTACTCATCATTTTCTAGATGATGATTATATAGTTAATCATATTTCCGATTTTTCTTTTTCAACTTTAGTCTTTACTAGCTTATGTCACCCGGAATAAGCTAGGGATTCTAACGATACCTCATTTATCAAAATCGGTTCAGGCGTATAGAAGTTATGGTGGAATATACAAACTCACATACATACATACATGAACACTGAAAACAATATACTCCTTTTTTGAGGCAGTCGTATAATAACAAACGATTTTTTTTATATCACTACAAGTTAGCCCTTGACTGCGATCTCGCCTGATGGTAAGTTATGATGCAGTCTAAGATGGTAGCGGGCTAACCTATAAGAGTCATGGCAGTTATATAAAACCCATACCCCTAGTCGATTTCTACACGGCATCGTACCGGAACGCTAAATCGCTTGGCGGTACGTCTTTAGGGCGGTAACTAGCCATGGCCGTGGCCTCCCACCAGAATCAAAAGAATATTTGTACAAAATCAAAACAGAAATTAGGAAGAACCAGATAGACTGTGAAGTTATTTTATTTATCGTTACAAGCGCACAATGACACCTTCCAGCCTTGTGACTATATGAATAAGTATAGGTGACGAAACTTCTAGAATACTCTGACGTTCTGGTTTGCGCCGGCTAAATAATTTACTCGTCAAAAGCTCTGAGCATTTAAGAAGTATGGCGTCACAAGGGCACTTTGTGTGTGGAAGTAATCGAACGTCCGCTGTTATCAAGCGCTTGACAATTCCATACAAATCTTAGTTAACTTAAACGCGATCTAATAGGCATAAAATCTCCCACTAGGCCTCCTGTATACAGTGGCGTGCACAAGGCTTTGAGCTAGGATAGGCATTATAGGCCTATTACACTGCACTTTTTATAGGGCCCTGTAGTAAGGGTGGGCGTGGCCGCTAGGTAGAGCGTTGCTTATTACACAGCAATAAGGACCAATTTAGGGACCCTTTGCCCCTAATTCTTATTACACTAAACTGAGTCAAGTGTAAGGGTCCCTGTGAAAAGTACAGTGTAATAGGCCTATTAGTTAGTCAAAATACCTATTTACTAGCTGTATGAATGAAAAGTGAGCATTAACGTATTTCAATTTGGGTAAGCATTACTTTTATGCCTCTATGAACTGCACGCCACTGCCTGTATAGTGCACCCGCTGAGATTCTGGAGTGAGCTCGGATGGCTTCAGTGATCTAGCGGAGAACCGCACCTGAGGTCTCACGCACAACGGACGCGTGCGTCCAAGTGAAGAAAAGCAGTGAAAGAAGAGAGAGAGAGAGTACACTCACCCGTTCCACAAGGAAAACGTGCACAAGCCGATCCCTCGAGGCCGAGGCGAGCAATCGAGGCGAAGCCGCGTACTCGAGGCATAGAACTTCCGCGTCGTGCGCCTCCAGTGTGTGTAGGAGGGTCCCCGAGCTATCGTATATCCACACGTTGCCCGCTCTGTCTCCTGCTGCTATATGGCGACCGCACGGGGATACACGCACGCATCTGTAAATAAAGGGTAAAGGTGGTAGAGTTGTCACCGTAAGATTGTAAAAACCGTAAGATTATAATCTAACTCGCGAAATTCTAAACTGTCGAAAGATTACAATTTAACGCATTATTTTCCGGTAGATTGTAATCTGATAGGTATTTAAACCCGATAAAACCTAAGTGCCTGGAGCCGGGCACTACTTGATTATTTATGTCGAACCCTAACCTAACTTACAAGAAAGAGACAAGAAAACGTAAATAAAATGAATATTTCAAAAATTTACACTCAGAACATTGAACAGTTTACAATCTTTCGACAGTTTAGAATTTCGCGAGTTAGATTATAATCTAACGGTTTTTACAATCTTACGGTGACAGAGTCATGGCTTTTCATAAGTGGCACAAGTTGTCCTATGTGAAATAAATAATTTCAATTCATTTCATTTGGAAAAGGTTGCCTGGTGGAGATTGCTCTTTGAACAGTAAGGGTGTCTTTTCATACATAATTTATTGTTAACATAGGACCCAGAGACACATATAATATGCGACTCCACATTTTTTTGAAAGGTAAACTTCATGACGCGGTAAATGATTTGTGCATTTTATATAAAGAGCTGATGAAAATTGGGTATTTGACTACTAGTGAAATAAATTATGTTTTAGTGATTATTAAATAAAGAATCTCCCAAAAGACGTAATATCCATGTCCCTTGCTAGTTTTATTTTGAATTACCATTTTAAACTATCGAATAAAGTAAAAAAAGTGCGTCGAACTTTGACGTCACAACTTAAATTTTCATACAAAATCCATACTAAGCACGCGTTTTGACGTTTGAAAAAAGTTACTGATTTGACCAGTTGTCAAATACCCAATTGCAGACACCATTGGCGTCCCATCCTTACTGCAAACTGACATAACATTTAAACTATACAAAGCAATTAAAAGAACATTCGAGAACAGACACTAGTCTTTATGGATCATTACAAGAGGGCCTACCCAAGTTTCCGTATCTTTAACTGCCTACGAAAGTCCCATATAAATCATTGCAGCCATTTGGAAGATTAATCTGGACAATATAGCAAACAGAAATAATCTGTGCTAATATTTTCAAAACAAAGTTTTTTGTAGGTCTGTCTGTTTATGTTGTGTTGATCCATTTTGTGACAGAATTTAGTACAGACTACAGAGATATCTCCGAGGTTCATAGACAACTTGTGAGAAATAAAGTATGATACATGCATAGTATTAATATATTATAGAAAACGTACCTGACGCCGGTCTTGTCATCATAGGTCTTAGACTTATCCTTATCACTAGTGGCCGTCAGATCCACGTCCTTGAGGAACTTCAGCTCGGGGTCTATATACAGTACTTTGGTTAGTTCCTGTCAACAGAAGAAATACTAGCATTAAATATAGTCCAGTCAAGTTCAAAGCGCAAATCTAGGCGAAAATTCCAATTTCTGTTTTATTTAAATGTGTTTTTTTGTTGTTTAGGAACTATTAAAAGGTGTTTCTTTTTTAAAAAAATCAGTAAAGTAATTTAATTTGACTAATTTCAAAACTCATGTTTTATTGACACGATTTTTACATTTGAAATTCATGAATGACAAGGTCCCCAATCTATCCTAATAAAGGGCCTTTTTTGTTATGGAACCCTCATGTTAAGGGGGACTAAAAAAAGGTAAGTCTACTTCTAAATCCCACATATAGCATACATTTCGTTGATTTTATAAACTGATCTGAAAAGTTGTGCATGTAAGATCTGCATGATGCACATGATTTCGTCGCAATTTCAACGCGGGCAGTAAAAACTGTGTGAAACAATTACTTACATTGCTATAAATATTAGTTTGGTCGGGTTTGAGCTTCCACAGTCGCACGGTGTCGTCGCTAGAGCAAGAAAGGAAGGCCCCCGCGCCCAGGGGGCCCTGACTGATCATGTCTACTCCCCATATACACGCCGAGTGGTATAGCGCTGAGTGTGATTTTCCTACCTGTCAAACAAACATCCAAGTTAAAAGGTTTATAATATGGTTAAAAAATTTTGGGCAAAACCACTTTAATATAAAATTGTGCCTATCAACATTCTTGATTGGAGTCATATTAATTTATTTTTATTTAGTTTTCAGTACCAGCGAGAGCAGCATTAAATTTTTAGCATATATATTTTTGTACAAGATAAATAAATAAATACGTACCCTTCTTATATCTCTAACATCCCACACATATAAACTATGGTCGTTATAGACACAGGTTAGTTTGTGATTACGTTCGTCGTAGGTTAAAGCTATGGCGTCAGGGTACCTCGCGTTGTTCGGTTGACTGAACATATGGCTGAAACAATAGAATTTTGAAGTTAGTTTAACTTGATAAACTTAAAATATTACAAAAACTATAAAAAATTGTTCAGAAATTGTAACATAAGGTATTATAAACTGAAACATAAAATAGCAACAGATTAGCTATTCAATTCAATGGCAATATAAATATAAATAATAAATATATAAATATAAATATGGCAATTTCAGCATAAACATATTATGCAAGTATATTTTTTCCACTGTATGATTGCTAAACTGTGGTTAGACTGTACTGTGGATGAACTATCTTGAATATAGCTGTGTAGCTATATGATTGACTCTAAAATCAATCAAACTCAAACTCAATATTATAAATGTGGAGTTTGTTGGTCTGTTACACTTTCACAGCCCATCTTTTCACCCATAGTTTGTAAATTGTCTACTATTTAAACAGGAAAATTAAAAAAAAATATCACAGGCTTCATCTAGGGTAATATAAATATTAAGTACATGTACGAATAATTATAGTAACATACTTGATATTGTGCCCCTGCGCTACATCAACGCCGAGGTAGTGGGTTCGAGGCAGCGTCGTGACATATTGGAGGGATGCGGGCGCGAAACACCGCACGATTCCTTCCGCGCATCCAACGAATATGTACTCCGAACCTATCGCCATGCAGTTTGCTGATGTTGTCTGTTAAAAAGAAAAAATACAATTATGTATTGTTCTGTTAACAAAAAAAAAAATATAACAATAAAACTCTGCTCTATGCGTTTTGTAATACGGCTGAAATTGGTATACTGAAAAATACACATGGAAGAAATTCCTGACCAGAGAGGTTCTTCATGTATGCCTAAAGTAATTGCCACGGTAAAGTATGACCACCTAGGCAGTAATTAATTATGCATAAGCCATAAATAAAACCCTAGAAATTTTTTGACTGAAACTAACAAGCTCAAATTATATTGGAAGATCAAGGCGACGATAGTTCATCGACATCGATGCTAGTCAACACACTAAGATGGCCCTACTTACTTCTGGAGCCTGTATTGATAATAATAAACTCACATTTTAAAATAATATTATCATAATATTCGCTCATTATGCTGTAACCCATAGGAGATTACTTTAATTCGAAGCAGTATGCGTACATTTGAAATGTAAACAGCTGATCGATTGATTTTATTACACCATTTCACTACTCACCAACAGATGGCGTTACTTGTATCGAAATAAGAACAAGTATTCAGCTGCTTTGTAGTTTGTATGCAATAATTATTTTTTTTGAATACGCCCTGCTAATTTTATTACCGACAATATTATTTCACTTTTGAGAGAAAATCAACTTTGTCAAAGCACATTCCAGTCTTCTACTGAGATGAGTGTAATTACTCAGAATTTACTTGAGAGTTGAAATGAGAAAGATTGACGTAAGCAATATAAGTTCATCAGGTAATAGCCGTCTTAAAAGTCAATGTACGCTCTATGTCTCAGCCTTAGAACTGGAAATAAGGAATAAGGCAAGCTTTACCCGTAACTCCACCCATTTGTCGAGCAACCGCCTGCTGTTGAATTCGCACAATAGCCCTCCCCTTGTGATGGCATACGTGCTCTCGGCCGCCTCTCCCCTCCCGCATACAACGTCACAGAACTCGTTGTCTTTTTGCTCGCCCAGGATGGCTGAGCGGCCCATGAGAGGCACTGGTTCTTTGAACTGGAAATAAATATAGAATATAAT
The DNA here is from genome assembly GCA_964035005.1 of Erebia palarica. Taxonomy (NCBI): domain Eukaryota; kingdom Metazoa; phylum Arthropoda; class Insecta; order Lepidoptera; family Nymphalidae; genus Erebia; species Erebia palarica. Next base: position 33,430,992 of record OZ035987.1, read on the forward strand.
TGTATTTTTTTCTAATTGGCCCAGTACATATTGGTTCAATACTACAATGCAGCCTTATTAGTAAAACAGAAGTGTGCGAGTGTCATAAGTTTCCCTAAAACTTAATGGAACAGTTTTTATAAGTATAACAAAATGGTGAGCTCTGTATACGACTCGACTGCAGATTTATGATCATAATGTACCCGGACCGACTAAGACCTCAAGGACCACATTCAGAGTTTGAGCACCTTTAAGCTTTAATTTAGCTAGCTTATCCTTAAGTCAAAAGTCTTAATGTAGAATGCACTTTGAGATTACAATTTACAAATTAAGCTTAATCTAACAGTTATGATTTTATATAGCTCACCAAAAAAAATTGCTAAAGTAAATTAAAATGTTGCATGAGAATCATATTAATCACGTAGTCAGTCTATAGCCTTATTGCTGTTTAGCTTATCAGTTCATGCAAAACATAGTTTAATGTTTGCATAATACTACTGATAATAATTTAACAGACACAAATTCTAGGATTTTGCTATGAGTATGTACATAATAAAGTCATTGTTTGAGTAGCATAAAGATATTGGAACTGGAACATAGAACTGGCTAATGCAGGATTAAAAGCTAATATAAAGTTACCCATTATCATATGTAGATATTAAAATAGGCTGAGTATAAACAAAATAACATAACTTACCTTAGCATTTCTTGAATATTCCAGATACCAAAACTTCACATGCCTAAAGCCAACTGTCACAAAGTAGTTTCCACTTTCCGAGAAACTGACTGCTTTGACTCGAGATGACACCTGAAAATAATAAACAATTTTCAGTAGTGGGCTGGCACTGGGTTGATAGTTTTTTGTTGTTATTAGGTACTAGCTGATACCCGCGATTTCGTCCACGTGGTTTAAGTTTTTTTTATTGCTGCGGAAACTCCTTAATTTTCCGGGATAAAATTCAATTTAATTCAAATTCAATTCAAATGTTTTTTTATTCAAATAAACTTTTACAAGTACTTTTGAATCGTCAAGTGAATCTACCACTGGTTCGGAATACCATTCCTACCGAGAACAACCAGCAACAAACTCAGTGGTTGCTCTTTTTAAATAAATATTTAATTAACAATTATTAAATCATTATCAATGTATATGTCACCGTAAGATTGTAAAAACCGTTACATTATAATCTATCTCGCGAAATTACAAACTGTCGAAAGATTACAATTTAACCCATTATTTTTCAGTAGATTGTTATCTGTTAGTTATATTACCCCGATAGAACCTAAGTGATTATTTATGTATAGACCTGATTATTTATGTTTGAACCCTAACCTAACCTACAAGAAACAGACAAGAAAACGTAAACAACGAATATTTCAAAAATTTACACTCTGAACATTGAACGGTGTACAATCTTTCGACAGTTTACAATTTCGCGAGTTAGATTATAATGTAACGGTTTTTACAATCTTACGGTGACATATATAAAAAGTAGCCAATGTCACTCTCCAGGCCCTCAACTATACCCATACCAAAAATCACATCGATCCGTTGCTCCAATGCGGCGTGATTGAAGGACTAATTCGAATTTATAATATTAGTATACCTATACATATTTACCTTATTACTAGCAAGTTTTAGGTTGGCGCGCCAGTCCCAAACATTGACTATCATATCATGTTGCGAACCGACCGACACCAGATACTTGGACGATGTTGAGAACGCCTGGAAAACAATTGTTTACAGTTTAAAATTAGTCCGTTTATAGTTAGTATTAACGTTATAGGTATGCATATTAACAAGATGTTGCTGTAATACACAATGCAGTTCTAAGTGAGGTTACAATAGAGTCCTTAGGGGGTTGTCAGTTGTCACCCCTCTCAATATGAGCAAAGGGTGACCCTCAACGGGGGAAATTCGGAATCCCACTCTCACTTAACCAGACCAGTTGTGATTATCATAATTATTCAGATTGAAGCAAAGCATTAATTCCAATTTTTTGGAAGCAGAGGGAAAACGTTAGCCCCAAAGGTTATAAAGTTGGTAGGACCCATAAAGACCAATAGGAGTACTAGTTCAAAGTGCAGACATGGATTCATTACAAGAGCCTTTCTTTAAAGATATTTAATTAAAACTCACCACACAATTAACTCCGTGCGTATGCCCCGGGAACTCCGCAATCTGAACCGCACCAGACGCGCTTGGGTCCTGTAAAAAAAAAAATAGTTTTTGTCACTAGACGGCTTTAGTGAAATAGAGGTCTAGTGGCCTAGTGTGGTAGTCATGTTCGACTGCGGTCGACGAAGTCCCGGGTTCGAGTCTCGAGTCGGGCCATAACAAGTATTGGGTTTTTCTGGCAAGAAATTCTCAGCTAGCCCAGAGTTAGGAAGATGGCGGTGTTTCACCCCCATGCCTCAAAGAGAACGTTAAGCCGTCGGTCCTGCGCCTGACCTCTCACCGGTCATGTCGAATTTTCCGTCCCATCGGACTAAGAGCGTTAAGGAACAGAGAGTGCACCTGTGTAGCGCACACACTTGTGCACTATAAAATCTCCCGTGCAGATGGCTAATCTATCTGGAGATAGGCAGCCGTGGCCAAAACTCGGTCGGAAGAACATTATAATAAAGTACATAGTAAGTGCGTGCGCGTAAATTAACTATACATCCAAGTCATTACTTTTTAAATGCGAAATTATATGTCTGTCTGCTACGTTTTAACGGCTCATCTGTTCAACCAATTTTGATGAAAGATAAAGTTATTTTTTTACAGAAATTTGTACATGTCTGAGGAATTCATCTCAAATTCGTTGATATCTTCTTCCCCGCCTGGTTTATCGTGTATTCCCGTATTTAAACAACGTGTTTGCAAGTAGGCTTTATTAAATATCAATAGGCTGACCGCTCCGTCGGAATAGGTTTCTGTTCGCTAATAACATGCAAGTCACGTTCAGTTTGTAACCAAGACAATCCTAGCGTTCCTAAGAAAACGGCTAAGTATATTTGTCTCGTACAGTTTTGTACTCTTTGCACGTGTAAATTGTTATGACTTGGTTTAAGATGGAAGGTTTTACAGTCTTCAAATAAAATATCAATTTTTCTTGTATAGGATACGAAATGTATTTTTGCCTAAAGGAAAAGTTCGGGTTCAAATGATATGATAGATTTATACTAGTATACTTTTGGGGTATTTTCGATGTGATTTTATTTTACTGCCAATTTCAATATTATGTACCCTATTCAAATTGCTACCAAGCACGGCTTGGCACCTCCTCGTAACCCCTTAGCTTCCACTCACAAATGTGATATTATAATTATTGGTAACATAACGAAGTTGTGAATGAAGAAGGCAGAGGACGCAAAATCCGCGTGTGTTAGCATTGGAATAGGGTAATTATTACACGGTCTAGAATCTAGGCATTCTGTAATGTAGATGGGGTGACCATGGTCCCGCATTAAAGACTAAAGTTGAAAAATAAAATTCGAACATAATATTAACTGTATAATCATCATATAGAAAATGATGAGTAGATTCCAAAAATATATAACGCTATAGTTCAATATCCAGTGATTCACAAAAAATATCTATCATTCAATAAAAATGTGAATAAGATTCTCATTTGACTAGATTAATTTAGATTTTTAACTTTTTAGTTCGTTTTTTGGCAGGGCAGTCGTATTTTTTTTTTTAATTATGACTTGTTAGCACATTACGTTTTTTGGCAGGGCAGTCGTATTTTTTTTAAATTATGACTTGTTTCACAATAGCATACCTGAAGGTCCCAAACGCGTACGGCGGGCGCATGGCCACACTCCCCAGTGGCCAGATACCGGCCGTCCGGAGAGAAGGCGACACATGTGACGCTCTTCCGCGACGCGTTCAGCACGTGGGACTGCCGGTTCTTGCGCGGGTTGTACAGGACCACCGTGCATCTGGAAGTTAAATAAAGTATGTTGAGGGAACTAATCATAAACACAATAAGTAGTCACCTAGGGATAAGAGGTATTTAGGCCAACTAACACCAACTGGGGTAACGTCTTACACTATCATCATTAAGAACTAATCGCTGACACGCTACTGAGCATGAGTCTCCTCTCAAAATGAGACAAGTTTTACCGTATTGGCCAGTGCCCTTGGCACACACTTCGAAACCACCGAATAGGTTTCCAACATCTAAACCACTAGGCAGTCACCGCTATAAAACTGATGGTTAGTTATTCCATGAAGATTAATCTAAGTGATACCTTTTTAGTTCCATTTACAATGGTTATATTGATCTGAAATCTCCTTGTAAGATATTCCAACCTGACCATACCTAGCGCCTAGCTTTAATGTAGTCATTAAAAGTATTCGTAGTTCCAGCAACAGGCGCGATGGCATCCGTCCGTGAGAAAGGCCAAACATTCGGCATACATACAAATGAGGCAATTCTGTAATGTCCGCTGTTCACAATAGTGAACGAAGCGATCAGCGAGAGGTAGCTGAGCTGCTATACGATATTGCGACGATAAGAAAGACTATCAAACATTATCAAACTATGTAGCATCAATGAAAGTTCAGAGTTAGATTCACAAGATCTCAAGCCCTTCCTTTTCAATGATGCTGTTCCTTTAACCTGTAGCAAATATTTTTGATTAATTATTATTTATTATTGCCCTATTAGTTTCCCTTAACTCAAGCATAACTCGCTCCTCTCATCACTAACACCACACTAGGCCATAGCCTTAAGCCATGGTAAGTTCATATAAATATTCACGTACTTGCGGACGGTTAACTACTTTGAATGTACCTACTGCCTAACGACGCGCCATGGAACGTGTGTGCAGTGGGATATTAGGTATCTTGATATAGGTATGATATTAAAAAGTAATAACATTTTAAATAGTTAACTCAAACTAAAAAGATGCGCGACAATTGTAGGTACGTGATGTTCTAAAAGACAATTTTGAACATAATCTATGTTCGCATTTTGTGTTCTCGTTAGCACGGAATGGGCTCTCAAACCGCATAGTTAAAGCCGATCCCTGCGCCGTGAAACACTGGACAATTTTACGGAAGAGGAAATCGCTGGGGTCGTTAAACTGTGGCAGGTCGTATTGTGTGCTCGTTATTATGACGTTTTGCTGACATTGTTTACTCGTTAATATGGTGAAAGAACAAAGAATTATTTCTTTGATATCCTCCTGAGTACAGTGTATTTTATTTTTAACAAAGGTAGAGTTGGCTAGATGACCTATAGTCAGGAGACTAAAGTGATGTTTGGAATTTGGATGTAAACAATGGACTTCGTTTATTTGGATAGGAACCAGTGAATAACTCGTAAACGCCAATGATTATAATGTGGCAAATGCTTATTTTGCATTCATTTACCGTCTTTCCGATAACGACCTTAACCTAATCCAACCAAAATCCACAAAGTGAGGATATAATAATATGTGCAATGTCAATCATTCACTTTTGAATTACTCTCTTGATAAAAATTCGGGCAAAAATACCGTTTTAAGTGCCTAATAAAATGGGTAGAGTGTACGAAATTTTTCGTCTTGGTAACCTTATAATAAGATCTAGATAGGTCTAGGTAATTTTTTTGTGCCTAACATATTATAACCGAGGGCATACCGGACGTGGAAAGCATCACAGATAGAAAAGCTTCCTAGCCCGAAAGAAAACTTTACTATAAAGTCGTCCACCTATTGATTTAAGGGCGCGTCCATACCGCGCCCCCGGCCACACCCGCTTGTCTGTATGTACCTTACTCAATTACTCTAAAAGTCTACACCATTCAACCCCTGCCAGTCCACCATTAAGTACTCCAAAAACACTGGGGGTGAAATAATGAAGTGCTTGACTTTTTAATGCCGCTTTTGTGTGTTTACATTTTATACCATAGGGGCTTGGAAGGAAAAAGATTCCTTAGTCATACAATACAAAGAAAAGTCCTGACTCTCTCACTCACTCACTGAGTTATCAATCCCAGCCCAAATTAGAGGCATAAAGCTGAAATTTTACAAAGAGTTTCAATTTTTAATAAAGATAAATAAATTTAAAATTCCCACTGAAAAATTCGCCAGTTAAGAATAAAATAAATCTGCCTCTCCGTTCATTGACCATTCTCTCGTTTGATAATAAATTTTGAAAAGAACATCAGCCGAGTTCTTTGAGTGCTGGTTCAATGGTAAATTATTAGCGATTCAAAAGCACTTGATAAAGGTTTTAAAAAAATCTTTCTATTCTATTCAATGACCTATATTTATGGACAGAGCGATCGATGGTGATCTAACCTCTACAAACGATTAAGGAAAAATGAGTAAGTAGCTCTAGTTGTCTGTTTCTTAATAAAAATAAAAGGTTTCTAATATAGCCTTAACCATAAGAAAAAACATAACTCATAACTAATTCATACAAACATAAATGTCTGTCACTGCATTTGGGCTACTGAATTTAATTAATACGGAACCCTTAAACAAGCTGAATTATAACTAGAGATAAGAATTACTATTAACTTCTATTTCATAGGTACATGATAGATATAGGCGAGGCGTGCCGGGTATTCCAATTAGACAATATAAGCGAGGGCTGATGAATTTTTTAGCGATGCACCGAGATGCCCCTAATGTAATGAACAGCATTCGTACCGGTGGAAGGAATGTCGATCTCGTTGAAGTAGGTTTTACAAAATGTCTGCCACTGGACAAGTACTTCGTTCTTTCATCTGAACTTTTTAAAACACATAACAAAAATTTTGAACATTGCACAGCTTGCATTTTAGGTTAGAAACATTAGACTATAGACGAATAAGTACCTTAATGCATGCGTGTTTATTAATAGGAGAAACGATTTTTTTTTCTTATTTTACCTTCACTGTTTTTGAACATACTTCCTTACCGCATACATTTTCTAAAATGAGGAAATATTTATTGAGAAGGGTACGGTTATCAAACCAAGCCAAATGGTTACATTTAGGAAGATTTTTGAGAAGTCTAACAGGATGACTCGGGATTTTCTCTCCTACTAACCAAAACGAGTTTATGGAGGATTGGATAAATTATAATCTTAATCCGTAGTATGCATTTCGCTTTTATATATTATACAAAAAACGAAATACCACTCCCCGACTAATCACGATGTCTCAGGAACTCTAAAGCATACAAACTTAGAAATTGGAAGGTAGGTTCCTTCTGTGTCGGATTCAGAATTTCAGAAATCCTGGCTTGGCGGAGCGGGGATTCGGAACGCGTAGGTACCAAAAACTTCCATACCCTAAATGTATGACGTCTCATATTGTCAACGAAGGTGGTCAAATGAGGTCGATGATCAAGCATTGCATGATAATGATGCAATACAGCGTCACAATCACATCCGTGCCCTAAACTTTATGCTAACCCAGGGGAAAACGTGGACAGCATTCGAATAGAAACGATGATTTCGATTGATATTGTTTGTTGGTCTCGATAGTTCAGCGGACAGGGAACGGACTAAAACGTAAAGGGACCTCTCACCCATTGCACTATTGTCGTATATACTCCTGCAAGTTAAGAAGGGAAAAGAAACTAATTACTACATTAGTTCGCTGAGGAAACTAGTATTCCCTAGTTATGTCAGAGGCAAAGATAGTTCTCTGCCTCTGACACTAGAAGCTACCTGTTTCTGTATTCCTGCCTCGCTTCGCGCGAATCGTGTCTTCCTAGGGCTTGCAGTTCTTTCCGCGCTTAGCCTATCCAGCGATATTTATAATATAAGTCATTATCTTAAAAGAACGATACTTGAGATTTGAGAACCTGTTCTAAGCAAATGTCGGTTTATACATTCGGACCTAAGAAGTCCAACTAGCCGCGGAAGTCTTCAGAGGAGAAAAGATAACATATAGATTTTACTAAAAATTATCACCTTTACTTATGAACCCAATCGCGCACTATTTAAAATTCTCGAATAACATGCATATAGCAGTAATTGAGAAATCTAAAAAACATACATAAGTAGTTATGTGAAATCAAACTTATTCCGTAAGTTTGCACGGCTACCTATTTGTTAGCCTCTTTTTGAAAGTCGGCCACAACGAGTACGTAGGTCAACAGCTTTATACCACTTAGTTTAATATTTTAAGTGCTCACTAGGTTGTTTCGCGGATCCGTTTCAATAGACTTTAAATATGTAGGGACTTTAAAGTAAGAATTTAAAAAAAAAACAACTTTTAGTAAGTGCTTTTGTTCCGAATGCAATTCCTACCAAGAAGAACTAGAACCAGAATATAATTATGATAGTGTACAATAAGTACATACGTAACTGCAGTCCTAAGCTTTGCTGTAGCGAGTCAAATCCTATTTTTATTATCAAACCTTTTATTATTTTATTATTGCCTGGTGGGAGGCTTCGGCCGTGGCTAGTTACCACCCTGCCGGTAAAAGACGTGCCGCCAAGCGATTTAGCGTTCCGGTACGATGCCGTGTACAAACCGAATAGGGGTACGGGTTTAATATAACTGACATGCCCCTAACAGGTTAGCCCGCTACCATCTTGGACTGCATCTTCACTTACCATGAGGTAAGATCGCAGTCAAGGGCTAACTTGTAGTGGATAAATAAATAATAATATAATAAAACACAATATCGATTATAATTTATAACAACAGAAACCTGAATATATTGTTTTTTCTTTATTTTTCAATTTACCTAAAAAGTAATAAGTGGCAACAAAAAAACTAATACATTATAGAAAAAAAAATCCATCTCAATTCACACATAAATTACTTTTAAAACTAAATCACATAAACTAAACACTAAACTTTGTACACGTAACAAACATAAATTACAATTACCAAAAGCTAGTACTAAAACTTATGGTACTAAATCTATACAGTTTGAGTGAGTGCTACTGTACAGTCGCTTCCAATTGGCAGAGTAAATCATGTAAACAAAACATACCAGTCACGACATTTCAACTTTGCTAACAATATTTTCACTGTTGTGTATTGCAAATCACTCACAAATGTCTTATTTCCTGAAGTAAAACATTTATAGTTCTTAGTATATTCAAAAGTAATTCAATTTATGCACTAAGAAGCTATTAATCTAACAAATAACTTGCAAGAATCCCAAAATAGAAACACAGACTAATGACTTAATGGGTGTTTGACATATAGAAATTGAATGATTCCATAGAGATGTGACATGAAAAGTAAACCATAGACTGAATGATATGAGCGGGTTTAGTCGATTGTAAAAATCGAATGTCGTTATATTAGTTTCGCAGATCTTTAATCTCTATTACAGCAAGCAGTCAGCGGCCGCGCCGGCACAAAAGAATCCGGTCATTCGTTTCGCTGCTTCTATTGATGTTGTACGTTTCGGGTGTTCTCTGGTGCTTTTTAGTTTTTATTTTCAACGACTTGGCTTTATTAACGGTTTTTTTTTTGTATGTGCATTAATAAACCAACATCGGTTAAGAACACGTTCTCAAGCATCGGTCATTTTATGTTTAAGACTGGTTATAGCCATAGATAGACCGATACTTACGTCGATTCATTAATACGAGCCCTAATATCATGCCAAAGTTCGTGCAGAACTTTTGGTACTCTTTTTGAGTTTACCACGATGCAATAAACTTAGCTTACCACGCTATTATCGTCGAAACAGCAGTGTTGCTGACACGGAAGTAATTATATTTATTTATATATGTATAAATATATTTATTTATGATGTAGGGTCTTAATCGTTACAGCCCATTAACGTCCCACTGCTGGCACAGGCCTCCACTCTCATAGGAGAGAGGGAATGAGAGCTTAGACCTACCACGCTGCTCCGATGTGGGTTAGCGGGCTTTAACGACTATTATCATAATATTAGTGATAATAACTGGGTCGACGGCTTAACGTGCTCTCCGAGGAACGGGGGTGAAACACCATCAACTTCCTAACTCGAAGCTATTACTGGGAATTTCTAGTCAGAAAACCCCAATACTTAATTATGGCCCGACTAGATAAGAAAACGCTAAGAAACCAGGTGCTCAAAATTTCTACTTAATCAAATAATACAGTACACACAGAATACTACATAATATAACACATAAAAATATTTTACTGAAACTACAATATATTTATAATACTAAAATATACAATTAAATAAATAAAATAAAAATAAATAATAATTTATTTCTCAAATTTAACAAAAGTAAGACTTAGGTCTATAATAACAATGCATGGTCGGTCTCTGCAGCCTAATGTAGGATACCCTGTGGTTTAGGCTGCAGTGACTCGCCTTGCAGTGAATTACTTATTACGTATTATATACATACACATACATACCATAGAATTATATAGAATAAACAGCTAGTCGTCTTCAATTTGAAAGAAAATATGTCTTTAGAACATTTTTGGACAAGCCCAGCAATTTCGACTGTCTAATAGTAGGTGGGTTGGCGGGCTTTGATGACTATTATCAAGTAAGTGGATGTTAGTGAAAGGTTTAATCTAAAAGTAAAGGTTTATCTTCTTCAACATCACAAGGTTATTTCGTAATCATAGTGTGTGGTAATCAATTTCAGAATGTATTCATTCAATTGTTCATTCACAACTAGTCTGACAATGTTCGCATCACTATATGTCCAATGACAATTTTAATCACGTGACCTGAAGCCATATTTAATTACATTAATTCCTTCGCTTCGTGAAATCGACTATACAATGGCTTGCCAAATGAAATTTTTTGCGAAAAATCTTTTATTAAATTTAAAAACAAAATACTCAAACATGTTCAAAGTTAGGTTTAATAATAAGATTAGTTTATAGATAGAAATTTCTGTATAACTCATAAGCTCACCTTTTTTCTGTAAGCATAGTATTATAATTGCAAGTTCTCATTTAAGTGAACTTTTGTTCTTCTGTGAGAAAATAAATATCTTTGACAACCCTGTGAGTAAGACAGTTAAGTATAGGAGGAGAAGCAATTTCCTAAAGTACGTCCGCAATATGTATATGCGATTGCGGACGCAGGAGAAAAGTGTAATAGACTGTATAGTTAACTACTTAGTTGACCCATGTTATTTCATTTTATAAAAGAGAATTATTTATTGATAAAGATTGTCAATTATGTAATATGATATTCACTTCAATTTTTTTCGGAAAAGCATTGAATTTTGGACACCATCCAACGTATTCGTTGCTTAGAAATATACAGCGCAATAAAATCTGGGAGGCCTAGCATTGGCCCAGTGACCTTTAACTGCTATAACAGAGATAACAAGTTTAATCTTTAGAGCACGATTAGGTATGCTTTTAATTTAAAGGTTTCAAATGGAAGTTTTAGGGTAAATTAAACTAGTCGTGGAAGTAAACGTAAATGAGTCTGGGAGTGTGAGTCGACGAACTTCGTGGCGCAATGTTGAGGGCTGTTGTCTTAACGTGCGGAGTTCGATCCCCGGCAGGGTCAATTTGGGAATTTATAATTTCTGAATTTTCCCTGGTCTAGCCTGGTGGGAGGCTTCGGCCGTGGCTAGTTACCACCCTACCGGCAAAGACGTACCGCCAAGCGATTTAGCGTTCTGGTACGATGCCATGTAGAAACCGAATAAGGGTATGGATTTAATATAACTACCATGCCCCTAACAGGTTAGCCCGCTGCCATCTAAGATTGCATCATCACTTACCATCAGGTGAGATTGCAGTCAAGGGCTAACTTGTAGTGGTGTAAAAAAAGAAGATTTAAGTAAATCAATTATGTAACGATATTCCGAAGAAACTGCAGCAACCATTATTAAATCTCAATTATAGTAATGCTTGGGCCGAATTCACGATAGTCTGGCTTCAACAATGGATTTTGGCCAATAGCGAAATAGTGTTAGCCAATCATAGGTGCCTAATTGCGATCATTACATTGTAGAAATCTTTTTACCGTAACAAATGAATCTTAAATGATTTTTTTCACTAAGTGACGAGATCTATGTTTCGTGTAAGCTATGTTTTAACATACGTGACACAACATTTACATTAAAATCTCCCAATATTACAAGTTGGCAATTGGCAAATCACGCGTACATGGAGGTCGACTGTCATAGTTTGACAGATAAGACGATCGCAATCATTATCATCTCTGATTGGCCAACACACTTTTACTACTGAAATGTACTGTCGCAGCAAGAATGTCACAAATTCAGCCAAACACAACAATCATTGAAATTTTTGTCACAACTTTCGCAATTGACCCACAGATGACATCAAATTCATCTCAATGCCGATGTCCCGTTTGATTACATGAAAACTACCTCTGTCTCTAATCGCAGCGTGACCTGAATATGTATCTATATGTCACCGTAAGATTGTAAAAACCGTTAGATTATAATCTAACTCGCGAAATTCTAAACTGTCGAAATATTGTAAGCTGTTCAATGTTCTGAGTGCCAATTTTTGAAATATTCATTTTATTTACGTTTTCTTGTCTCTTTCTTGTAGATTAGGTTAGGGTTCGACATAAATAATCAAGTAGTGCCCGGCCGCAGGCACTTAGGTTTTATCGGGTTTAAATACCTATCAGATTACAATCTACCGGAAAATAATGCGTTAAATTCTAATCTTTCGACAGTTTAGAATTTCGCGAGTTAGATTATAATCTTACGGTTTTTACAATCTTCCGGTGACATATTTAATAAAATCTAATTAAATTCCTTACCCTGCCGGATAAGCCACCAGCTCGGTGTTGGGATCACAGTCTAGCGCGGCGTTGCTGCTCACTGTTAACCCGAGGACGGTCTCCAATTTGATCTGTTAACAAAAGAAGCACCAAGTTACTATGATTATTCAAAATGGTCCGTAAATTGCAAAAATACCACTAAAGGTGATGGCTTTTATGACTCCGATCTCGTCTGCACAAAGCATTGCATACAAGACATTTTCTTGATTTGTAAATTGAATTTTGTCTTTGGTAAAGAATTGCATCATAAATATTTCGAAATACAAAGGAAACAAACAAACGATTTTTAGCTTAATTCCTCATTCGAAGAGTTATATGACTCATTGAAATAAAGAAGGTAGGAAACAAATAGGAACATCGCTTGTATCAATTAGATAACGTAAGGCCTCGAAGGTTACCTGAAAACTATAACGCATATGTAAACTGTTAAAATTTGGTGCAAATAGAGGTGCAAGGTTATCCTCACTATCTAAACATCCTACACCTTGAATGTAAGGACAAGTTCACATAATATTAAAGAACATAACCCACATCTGTCTTTGTAAGGAGATATGGAGATTAGGCCTACCATTCAATAACGGCCCAAGTTGATGTTTGATTTGGCAAGCGCAAAGTTCTCTGAGGCTGCGGTATTAACGGCCGTCAAATCAATACGGCTTTATCAGAAGGTCGAAATCAGGAAATTACTTTTTTTGAAATGGCACAGGCATTTGAATAAGAGGGATGGAGTAAATCTATACATATAAGTAATACAAATGGATAGGAGATAGGACTGACTTACTAATTTACCGCTGGATCGATATATGATTAAGATTTGGTAGAGCCATAATAATAGAGCCGCTCCATCCGGGCGACGAATAAGACGATACAGCGTACAGAGCGAGTTACTATGGCAGATGAGTGTTCTAGAAACTAACAGCTTACAGAAACTATCAAAAGCAAAGCAAATTACAATGGTGGCCAATATCATAATATTATGAGCTATGGTTTGAACGCACGTACGCTAGCCTCAATGTCTATGCCATCACGTTTAATCTCTACAAGTAATGATGTCACTGCCCCGCATCTTTCCACCAAGGACGACCGGTCGCCATTTTGTAGTATCAAGTGTTACCCGACCTTGAGACCAGCTGCTTTTTGCAAGTGTTTTTAGAAGTAATTTTGTCATAACATTTTGGTCAAATCTCTTTTAAACCTATATGAACACTTAACTGAGTGATATTTGATTAGTACATAATGTGGTATGTAAAGAAAACATATTGGTTGCGAACATAAAATAAAAACATGTTAATGAGTTCATTGTCAATTATACAGTAACATAGATGAGGATTGAATAGTCCTCAGGCTCAGAGGTCCAAAGTTATACCGCTTGATATTCAGTTTTGATTTTGTAAGTAAAAATGTAATCTTCTAACGAAAATTGATATTTTTATAAATAATTAAATAAAGTTAGTATAATTTGAAATTAGAAAATCGAAAATTTACAATTCTCCAAGTTTATCTATATCCGTACTCCAAAAAGTAGTGGCACAGATTAAATAATAATAGTTACTTGTAGAGGTATCAAATTAAATGGGATACCTTATAACACAACGTGGTTATCCTTCACACAGTCAAAGTCATTATAAACATGAGATGAGCGTCCTTGCCGTATTATATGATAATACATTGGGTTAGGTCCTTGAAGCAATTCTGAAGGTTTTGCTTTGTTAGATACAAGCTGACGTCTACATCGTAATACATATAAAGAGGATAATTTTTAAGTACATAAACAGGCCAGTGGTAGGTGCTTTCGCTATGCGTGGTAAAACCTAGACGTTATGGAAAGCGGTCAAACGCCGCTGGAAGCATTATTTTGGGCAGTCTTAGGAGTAATTTACACTGGTATTGTGTGTGGCATAAATATTAATTCCTAATTAATTATTCATTCATTATTTCCTGTATCTCTAAAGCTCGCTAAACTCTTGATTATCTATAAGATTACCTAACCGTAACTAAGGATGTATTATCTACTATTGATAGTTTGTATATATCTGTTATACAAACTATCAATAGTAAATAATAAAACTAGCTATCCTTATCAGAATAATCTTTCTTATAACATTTTTTTTTTATCCACTACAAGTTAGCCCTTGTAGGTGAGACACTTAGTATACACTAAATAAAAATAAGGCACCTTAAGGATACACCTCGCAAGCTACGCAGTGCGAGGTGTCATTATAAACAAGAAACCACTCGATCCAAACCAAAACCGGTCGTCCTTAGCACTTTCAAAGGCCTTATTTAAACGAACGACACGCGTCCTTGCCGTAGTAGGTACTACTCAAGGCCTTTGTTATAAGTTTACAACTTCGAACTTTAACTTACTTGGCTCCTTATTATTTGAACACTTTAGATAAGTTTTCATTTAAACTTGAATTGTCAAGGCTAGTCCCGAAAAGAATTTCCTTTTCTTGCAGTGCCGGTCCCGGTTTGCTTGAATTTAGCAAACATAATAATGTTCTTTTTTTAAAAAAAAATGTTTTTTTAGGTTCACCTATTTGCCTGTGAGGACGACGACAGTCAGAAAACGGCAGTCATCTGAACGTCGAATAATGCATAGAACTCAATTTTTTTTACTGTTTGTACAACTTCGAATGAATGTTGAACGTAGCAATTAAAAGTATTAATCGAAACTGAATCAGATTACTTTCACTGGCAAATCAAGATCGAGTGGTACCATATTAATTCAACACGAGATGTACCATTACCATTATGTTATGTTAATTCAAATTATCCCTATCATTGTATTAATTTATCGAGTCCGTATCGCATCGAATATTCAGTTAAATTCAGAATTTAGGTACAATTCTTCAAAAAAATAGTTCACTAACTTGCCTCCGGGGTAGAGGAACGTCAATGCAGCCTTGACGTGTTAATACTGAATAGGCATAGGTGGATTATAAGGGACCTCAGCTTTTGTCTTGTTCTAAGTCTTGATGGTAAGAAATCAGAATTCATTAAGAAATATGAACAATAACAAAAACAAAAAAAAACAGAATATTATATCGGCCAGTAGCTCTAATGACGTTTGTTTCTTTTTGCCTTGCCAACTTGTGTTTAGTTAACGATTGAGTTAGCTATTGAACATTCAAAATGCTGTCTTGTGTGAACCCTCGGCTATGAGGACCGGGACACTCTTTTCGTGATGTCTTTTATTTTCTCCTATTTCCAGCCAAGAGGATTGCAGCGCAAGTTGTGTTTCCCTTACCTGGTCTGACCTTTGGAGGGGAAAATCCTCATGGACATCCGACTCCCAATCGGATAGTGCCGGACTCCTACCGGCTAAAAACCCCTCCTGTCTGCAAGCAGTGATGTCCCCGCCTTGGAGGCCTACCATTACTGCCTCAGCCTGCCTCATCCTCATCCGTCCCTTTCATCCTTCTCCTTTTTTTTCATTATCTCTTCTATAAATTCTTGGACTACTACCCAGTTTCTTTTAGTCTCCAGCATTGTACACATGAGGCTCTCCACTCTGAATTTGCCTCCTAGGTCATCTATCACCTTTCTTTCTTCCTCAAACTGAGGGCAATGAAACAGCGTATGCTCGGCATCATCACTTGAGTTTATGCAGTACATACATTTGCCATTAGCCCTTTTCCTTATGCGCTCTGCGTACTGCATAAAAACCCCATGCCCCGTGAAGCACTGTGTCATGCGGAAAGTCAATGTTCCATGCTTTCTGGTCACCCAGGTCTTTATGTCCCTAATGAGTCCATGCGTCCATCTCCCATTTGTGGACTTGTCCCATTCTTCCTGCCATCTAGCAAGTGGTCCCTGGTCTGACCTACGTATAACTTAGTATGGGGGTAAATATCTAAACACATAAATTAATACTGGAATCAAAAAAATAGAAAGCTCTTAGACAAATCCCGCGTGGGTGATCAACTGACTTGTCTCGATGTGCGTCTGTCTCGTGTTGAAACGATTTTCTCGAGCGTTTCGTCACATGTTATTGAATGGACCTTCAGATTTGCATAACTTGTTATGTTGATTACATAATTCCTATGAAATAGCACTTGGTTTGATATTTTAACATGCTTGTAAGAACCAAAAAGTGTTTCTAAAGTTTGTGACAGAGTAATTTATGCCTGTGTATGTGAAATATGTATGTAATGTATGTGTGAAATTCTGTAATGATTACAGTCAAGTCATGAGAGGTCAAAAGATGAAGGGTAATTGGTCTGGCACGGTTTGGGTATCTAATGCGGAGAGAAGAAAATCATGTAGGTAATTACTCTATCTAAGAATGTTAAATATGCATGTGGAAGAAAAAAGAGTATAAGAAAACCAAAGAAAAGATGGGCGGATAGTTTGAAAGAAGCTATGCGATATGGAATAGGAGTAGATA
The DNA here is from genome assembly GCA_964035005.1 of Erebia palarica. Taxonomy (NCBI): domain Eukaryota; kingdom Metazoa; phylum Arthropoda; class Insecta; order Lepidoptera; family Nymphalidae; genus Erebia; species Erebia palarica. The sequence goes on from OZ035987.1 coordinate 33,448,039, forward strand.
ATGAGTTCTTGGATGACACAAGTTCCTCGGCCACTCGCTTCTGTCACAGAAGCGAGTGGACGAGGAATGATTTGGCGACCCTACATATATTGGGATAAGGACAGGAAGAGGAAGAAGAGTAAATATACTTACCCTAAATATGGGATCTAGGGAAGCTTCGAAATGTTGATTTTCCAAATTAACCGAGGAATGGAAGTGGGAATGGCTTGCTACGTTACGTGATATAAGTATTTAAAACAAGATGCTAATCTAGCCCGACCATCATCAGGTGTTATTATTTACGCCTAAATGAAAGCAATGTTCTTATTGGCCGTTGACACGGAACATACTCATTACGGGTGTGCCTATTACATAATACAGACACTACATTAAAAGAAGCTACTTACTTATGATCGATTGCAAACTTGATATTTAAATAAACGTGTGAAGTGGTTGTTTGAATTTGAATACCAGGATTATACGTAAAACAACTTTGATTGCAGTAGATAGGAGGTTAAGTAGATTGAGTATGCCGCCAAAATCATGTATCAACTATAAATAGTGCAGGGTAGAAGAAAATTTCAGGTTCATAAGTCATAACATAATAGTAAATTGGCTAATGCAATAAAGTGATTAAAAGGAAGTCACGAATACGACAGAAGACGAAGAGGCACTAGCATGTTGCTGAGCAAAGATTTTTACTATAATAAATCGAAAATAAAAAGCTGTCTGTATGACAGCTTATCTTCCTAAAAGAATACGAGTAAAATATTAATTAAAGGTAAGTACTTATTTCTTTTTCCGTAAGTATGCAAACGTAAAATAGTATATTTTATTTGTTTAGCAGCGAAACCTTAGCAATGGCTTTTAGCTAATCGTAAATAGATAATATATATCCGATTACCCTCCGTTACAAATCGATTATGCACTTCCATAATAGCTGGCAAACTATAAAGTTGTGACCTTGCACTGTGTCAGCGGAATTAAAACAAGAAAACATTTACAAATAATCCTGTTACTAGCAATAAGGAACGCTTACTAAGACAATTGGGTATAAATGACTATTTACTGGTCAAATTTTATTTTGTGATTATTAAGTAAATAGAGAATCTCCCAAAAGACGTTTTAACTATCGATTAAAGTAAAAAACTGCGTCGAATTTGATGACATCGCAAATCGCAAGTATTTAAATACAAAATCCCTTTTTTTTGTTGACAGGGGGAAATCTATAAGCGCGCATTTTGACGTTAGAAAAAAGGTCCTGCTTAATGATTTGACTAGTTGTCAAATACCTAGTTCGAACAGAAGTTCTCTATTTTGAGTATGCAAAATAATTACAGCTGTCATCACTCATCACCACTGGATCCAGACGATGGCGAATTAGCGTGGAGCGTGAAATTTCCTCCCTGTCCAGCGGTGGACGTCTATCGATTGACAACGACGGTGACCATGACAATAAGATCATTACATAAAAGACCAACTGGAAAGGCTAATCGGGAGCATTTAGGATATCGAATATCCATGACATCAAATTTTTCAATAGGGGTCGAAAAAAATTAGATTTCTTTACGAGACGACATTCTAGAATAATCAATTTAATGCACGGCACGATTATTAGGCGTGGTGACGTCTTTTATTTACATCGCATCGTGGATCCGATCAGCTCGATAGAATAATAAAGTGCTGATCGAATATAAAGTGCAGGTGACAATCATTATTTATTTATTATTACCTAGAATCGGCACCTTGAAGGTCATGAATATTTAAATCTTATAATTCTTAGGTAAGCTGTTATGGTTGATTATGAACGGTTTTTTCTTTATTGTTCTATTACTTATAACTATAATATAGTACTTGAGTAAATACAGAGGTCCTGCTTTTACCCGACTGCGGAGCGCACAGGGTTATGTGTAGAGTATTCGTCTTCTTCTTTGCCCTTTGATGGTCCTTAGTTTTAAAAGCCAGTTAATTCCACTACTAACTAAATGATGAAATATTTAGTACTATGAAAGGGTATAAGAATACAAGTTAGTTATTTAAATCTAAATTTCTGGGCTCATACCTACTTGGCGTACCTCCTAAATTGTAGAAAAATAACGAAGTATTAGAATTTTGATTCGTCTAGACTCTAGATCCAAGAATATCGGTAAGAAACTAAAGTAACCCTTACTTTGCAGGCGCGATAGTTGTACACTTGTTCATTACTCAAACCCTTGAGCTTGGGCCAAATATCAGGTATCAATTTTTCATACAATCCATTCAAAAACTTTGCAGACCCACGCACAAATTTTCTACCGGCCAATATTTCAATATTTATAAAATACGCTGACTTATTCACACTCTAAACAAAGACTTTCTTTACTGACTTTGCTTTTTTAAAGACTGACGGACCCAATACCCTAAAAACGCGGCTTATTGATTCATACAATGCTACTAGGTACTTAATTAGCTTTTAAAATTCTTCACGCGTTCATTTTAAATTTCTGCCTCACTTCTGCGGTTAAACGTAAACAAAAAAAACCCCGATATTTTGATTTTTAAACTCTTGTAGTAGTACTTTCCCAATTATAAATCTAGCAGTCAACAATATATGTTTTACGTTCAATTTCAATAGAACAGGTTCCCGGTTACGGTCAATTGATGACAAACACACCTATAAATGGTAGATCCACCCACCAGACGACATTCCACGCGGCACCGTGGCAGGAATTCATAGAATTTGCCGTAGGGCTTCAGATATAAGCTGTAGTAATTAATGTTGCTGTTGGAATCATGCAATAAATCTTTAAGTTTTCCAGGAAAGCAGTAACAAACTTTAAGGATTTAGCCTAAGCCATTGAACGTTTTTTAAGGCTTGTTATTGAGCCTGAAGCTCAAGTCTAACTGAGAAATTGCTTCGAGTGACATAACAAGATAAGTTTGTATATTAAAATAAGATGCCTTTGTTTCTATAAAGCTCCTAACGGCGCATGTCGCTGTCAAAAAGGCTCTCCTAACCGCTGTGACAGAACCTCTTTCATAGTAAACTAGAGCGATAGATACGAGTATATAAGACACGATAATCTCAACAGCTCGGGGTGGAGCTAAAATGCTACCCGTTCCACTATTGTCGTATCTAAACACTCCTAGCCCTAGTTTACGCTTAAGTTGGAGGAAAATAAAGGTCTTTAATTGAAAGTAGGAACTACTATTAATCTTTTTTATTTCCAATCATATCAGCCAATCATCAGCAAAAATCAGTTCAGCCTGTTTAATTGCCTATGCAAGATCGATTTAATTAACAACAAATTCAATTGCATAACCATCAAACCATTCAACTAAATATTTCTGTAGGCAGTAGGGCAAACTCTAGATTGTCAGTCTATCCTTGGCACACTCACTTATCTCTGAAACATTGAATATTCATTAGACCCGAGACATACTTACGAAATAAAAGAACTGCATTTAAACCCACTCACACTTGACCGGATTTTGCACTAACGTTACTGCTACTACTATTACTACCTAACTACATAATAGGGAGGTACTTGATATCATTTCAAAGCCATCTGAAGTGTTTAAGTTACATCATCTTCGTTTAAAGTAGTAATTATGTACTGCAATTATTTTCCAATCATGGACAAATACACACATAGCTACGCGGAAGAGGAATATTTGAATTTGTATAGATAATTGATAGAGCCAAATCAGAAATGATGTGATATCCGTTGAAGAACAAGAGTGACCGCGAAACCTCAACGGGTTGCGAAGCTGAAGTGGCAATGGGCGGTACATAACACATAACAAACATAGTTAGAAGAACCGATAGACTTTGGGGTCTCTATGTACTAGAATGGCGAACTCGAAGATGAAGCTATGGGAAGTGGTAACCAGGCGGCGTAAGACCGCTGCGTGTGTGGTTCCTAAAATCTATAAGATACCTCTTTATGTCCAACGGTTGATGATTGACGGACGCTCAAACCATCGTTTTAAAGTAGCTGCCTCTTGTATGACAATGAAAGAAAGATTGCAGTTCGTTATGGATTCACAGCTTCAAACGATCAGTCAGGATTCCAAGAGTCAAGAGTCTAGACACATGACTGCTTCAAGTTGCCCCTGTATGGCCGCTCTATGTGCAAGCGTAAGTTTCAAGTTAACAATTAACAAACCAAGGATGCTGGATTCAATGATGGTGTTAATCTGCTTTTTGCATAAGGGCAAAAGTTCGTTAAATGTATCAACAACGTGGGTGATAAATTATTGCGTTACCTCATAGTTACTTATATGAAATGAAATGTTTTATTTAATGTAAGATAACTTGTGTCTGATATGGTGATGGTGTCTGATGATAACTCTATCTACAACGGCACCGGTTCAGAAAACTGGTTCTACTGAGAAGAACAGGCAAGAAACTCACGGGTCCCCTGAGTATCTATAGTAAAATTTTACAATCCATTTTAGATTTGCCTTTACACAAGTGTTAGCGTTTATGAATAATAAGAGCTCATTTGACCTTAAATTGGATTAGAGAAATATAATGTCACAACAAAAACGTCATCATACTATATGTGTCTTCTATATATAAGATCGTTTGGCGGTATTTGAGTAATTCTTTATCTGTTAGTGAAAGTGTAAACATTATTGTCGCCAGTAATTGTTATTGGTATTCCGGGCTAACTAAACCTTGTTACAAGTACATATTAAACACATAAAAATAACTGAACGCGGAATTATACAATATGAAGTATCATCTGCGTGTATTATTTTACAAATATCCTGCCTGCATGCAACACAAGTTCAAAAAGTCAATTGAAAGTATTCTTCTAAAAAAAAGCTTATATACTGTTTTTTTCCAGCGCAAAATTTTATTAAGTACTAGTGGGCCCGGCAGACTTTGTCCAGCCCTGAACCTCGAACCCGATTGCAGCGCTCACTACCGGGTCCAATTGTGAATATAAACCATCCCGGGTCCAAACAAACACGGATTTTTTACAAATAGTTTAGTTTTTATAAAAAAATAAGTTAATAGTTTTTTATCGTTCGTTGAATTAAAAACTAAAATGATGTTATTATACAATTAGCCAGCAATAATTTAACGTTACAAAAAAAAATTAAAGACGCGTACAGTTTACTCAATACGATTGAAGTCATGATTAAATGATAATTAATCAAAATGCGATATGAAAAAAGTTATTAGTGCTTTAATAAGTTATATCAGTTAAAAAACGTTTAAATAAAAATAGTTTAGATAATTACAAATATATAATAGCCTGAACAAAACCAATTCAAAGTACTTAGCTAGCTCAAATTGAAAATAATAAATCAAAACAAATTACTTACTTATATGTGAAATAGAGCTTATTGTTAGTGCACAGTGTAACAAACTAGAACAGGACATAATAAAATAAACATTTTAGTTTAAATTCAGCTAGAATGAGCACACAATCAGTCAAATAAACATTTCAGAAGTAGAACCTATTAAGCTGGTCACTCATTGGACGGAATGAGGTCACTTGAAGCTAGTGTAACCAGCAATCAAATACAAATAAAGTTTTGAAATAAAGAGTATTGAGTATTGAAAATAGTAGACGTGGTAAGAAAATTAAAATAATTTATTTAAAAATAATATTCTTAGGGCATTTTTGGTTGCTATTGAACGAAGAACCAAATTTTTCTCAATCCTTTAGTTTCCAATTAGTTTCTCATGGAACCTTACATGGTTTAAAATTAGGAGAAATCTATGTTTTTTTTTTTAATTTATAGACTAGCGCTTGGCTGCAATGCACGGCTTGCTGGAAGAAGTGATGCAGCCTAAGGTGGTCTTTAGAAAATAGAAACAGAAGTTATGGAAAAAAAACAATAGATGAATGAGATTTATGGTTAACCTATTCTCAAGAACAAGCAAACCGTCATATAAACGGAATGAAGTGTGGGCGTTGCACTTGAAATAGCAGCTGATTCAAAGCAAATAGGATGAGATTCATTATCTAAGTGCTATCATCCTGCTTATGGGGAACTCCTAAAAGGATTAAACCTAACTGTTGTTATCACTTATAAATTGCTCTTATATTATACTTTCTCTAAATCATATGTAAATAATGCTTAGTGTCCACGGGCAATAAAACTTGTACACTAGCGGCACGCTATGATGGCCGGTTTGACACATTACAATAGTGATGTGGAATGTCAATTTATTCTCGAACAAAAAACAATTAAGTTTTGTTTTTGTACCTGATTAAATAGGTTTAATAAAACAAAAATGTATATGTTTATTTAATTTATTTGAACGAACTGAATATTTGAACGAAAATGAATATACATACTTTATATGCACACAAGAAACATATGAATACAAAAGATACCAAAAAAGGTGCCACAAAAGGCCATAATTAATCAGATTCGTCCATACTACTATTTTCACTGTCGTCACTGCTATCATCACATACATTAATAATTATATGTTCGTTTTCTATAATATTATCTATTTTCACATCTCTTTCATAATCTTCCCTTATTAATTTAACAGTTCTATTCACAATCTTTTCCCAGTCTCCTTTAGTCACATGTTCACAAGCTTCTTCTAATAATTTTAGCATTTTTTTTGTGGTAAATGGGGGTTCTGTATTGTGTCTTGCAGCATATCCCTTAATTTGAGCCCACACCAACTCAATCGCATTATACTCACAATGGTAAGGCGGTAACCGTATAACTCTGTGCCCATGTTCTAATACTATTTCGTCAATGACGTATCGGATCTTGGTTGGTTTGTTTTCTTTTAAAAGACGTACTAATTCCGCTTTTAACATATTCATGTTTGCATCTACGCCATTTTTACGAAGCCATGCGACGATATCAGCTTTCTTTTGGGATTGGGCAGGTGGCTTGTCAATTTGCATCGAGTGGTATGGGGCGTTGTCCATAATTATAATAGATGGTTCAGGGAGGCTACACAACATTGAGGTAAACCATTCAGTAAACTTTTCTCCATTCATGTCTTCATGATAGTCTCCAGTGGTTTTTGACGCAAAAGCCATGAGAGAACCTTCGACAAACCCGTTGATGGTTCCGGCGTGACAAATTATAAGTCGCGATCCTTTTCCTACAGGAACTTTGGAAGTAGATGCTGCTGTGTCATCGTTCCAAGAACGGCCTACAGTATGGTTAGCATTAAGCCATGTTTCATCCAAGAACACAACATTTTGCCAATTTTTGATTTCTTTCACTTGCCGTAAAAAAGTATACCTTGCCATCGCTATATCAAATCTTTCCATCAATATTTTGCGTTTGTTACATTTTTTGTATCGAAATCCAATGGTCTTCAAAATCTTCGTTAAAGAACTTTCCCCACCGAAGAATAATCCAGCTTCCTTCAGTGAATGCACCAACTTTTTTCTTGTTGGATACTCCTTCTGTAAATAGTAGCCGTAAACATGTCTTCGGATAGCATCGGCATCAAAGCTATCGATGCCTACGACTGGTTTTGCTCGTTTTCTCTTTTTTGGTGTGTGAAGTTTATTTTCTTCTGTGCCAGTCTCGCCATATTTTTTTTTAGTTATCCGTCTAACAGTTCGTTGTCCAATATTAAGCGCATCAGCTACGCGTTCAACCACTGACGTTATAGGTAAAATTGGCCCTCCATTTTGAGCTTCACGATCGAAATAGTTACGAAGGCGTATTACGAACTCACGTGTCTGACTATTTAGAACAGTTCTCTGCGTACGTTCGGTCATATCGACGAAATCCACAACAAAGGGCTTGAACAGAGTCCAAATTAACGAGCAAGGGTCAACAGTAATGCAGTATCAATATTTGAAATCCAAAGCCAGGTCAAAACTATATCACAATCGCATTGCACTGACAGTTTATACTTTTCGAAGCAACGTCAATTCGAAACTGCTTTGTTTTGCATTGAGCATTGACGCGAGTTTGCCGGAGGTAGTAGTTGTGCTAGCCAGCGATCCTATGTGACGATCGTATTAGATTCCATTTTTAAAAATTTATTGATATTTTTTTGCGATTTCAGAGGTTTGTCCACATAGTGAAAATTGTTCATATTCACAAGTACATTCACCCCTTAAATGGTGCAAACTGATTTTTCTACACTTGTATACATTTAAGAAATCAATTTAATAAATAAATTTTGAGTCCTAAACCTAAAACTACATTCGATAAAATTTATGAATCTCTGCACATCACTATCGTCAATAAAGTAATACAATTATTTCCTTCAAAGTCGTTATCAATTAATACGGAACTTCATGAGAAACTACATTCGATAAAATTTATGAATCTCTGCACATCACTATCGTCAATAAAGTAATACAATTATTTCCTTCAAAGTCGTTATCAATTAATACGGAACTTCATGAGCGGACAAACGTCAAACCGGCCATCATAGCGTGCCGCTAGTTTAGTGTTAGTAAAACTTGCAGAAAATGACACTGATATATGACAATGACAGCGAATTGTAAGTTTTATTATTAACTAGCTCTATGTCAACAATAGCTGTTTTCCGCAACTTCTTGGAGAAGGCAGGTTTTTGCACTGTGTAAACTACCGCAACCAGTCAACTTTTGCAAGAAGAAGATATAAACTATGCTAACACAATAGCTGGCATAGCTATGACAACGACATAGATTTCTGCAAGATTTATTACAAGTGAACAATTGGACACTTACCATTTACCTAAAATATATTATATCAATAAACACACCCAACGTCCCGGAGTGCGTCAGAAACCCAATAAATACCTCATGTTCAAACTGAAATTATTGAAATCGGTCACCCTCGGAATCAACATCCCATAATGGTGTAACTCAACCCGATCCGCTTGGCTGCAATGGAAGACAGGTGAACGAACTTACGTGATAGAATGCGAACAATTTATATTAATAATCTTGCCTAGGTCTCGGTGGATGCACTTGATGATTTTGTTTCGGAAGAGATCACAAGTCTAGCGATTCAAAATTTAACCAATATCTGTGCCAATTTCTTTAAGACACTATTTCTAAGCTCTGAACGAAGATACGCACAGGTTTTTTGTACATATTACATGTACAAATGCCGTAACAGAACTTGTTTTTCATACAGAGCGTAAGGCCAGTGGCTAATCGAGAGGAAAATAGGAAATTCTCTTTGGCCTTCATCCGCACAGATATAGCCCTAATTTTTCAATTTAAAAAGTTATATTGCAGCAAATTTCTACTGCATTAGATGAAAGTCTCGTGGTTATGAAAGCTCCACGCACCTTTCAGAATGTGGACAGCAAAAGAAGAGTATTTTCTCACCTCATAGGCCGGCATGTGCAGGCTGTCCTTGATGACAGGCATGCTGTTCCGGGGCCCGATGAACGCCATTTTCTCATTTTACTCACGCTCACATTGAGTACACTAGCACACACCAAACCACGCGTTTTCACTTTACACTGCACAATACACTATCACTAATTCGATATTGTTATGTTACAGATCGCTCACATAAATTCTCTGAGCTCACAAGAGATTGCGATGCTGGTTGACTAGAAAAAATATTTTAACGTTTAGAATTTAGATGAACAAATTCATCATTTTCTTATCCTAGCATGATTCCACTATTTTTCTATGCGGGGTACAAAAATGATGTATCTATTTATATGGTCATCTATATAATAAATGCAAAATTTTATTTCCTAAGTAGATTTAAAAGTCCAATATTAATCATAATAAATGGGTGAGGTTCGAACCTTTGATCATTTGGTTTCGGCCTGCTCATAAGGCCTTACTTACCACGATATCTAAAATATAGCTCTAGTATAGTATATCGCTTCAAAAATTCTAATACCTATGACCGACATTGGGTGTCCGTCAATGTTCATAGAAATAAATACTACTTAATATTATAAATGGGAAAGGGTATCTGTCTTTCTGTCTGCTGCGTTTCCAAGGCCAATCTGTTCATCTTCTCGTTCGTTCCTTTTTATTCCAGAAAATCAAGATCTTCTTGAATTGAAATTGAATGACCACGAAAACCTAAATCCACGCGGACGAAGTCGCGGCAATCATCTAGTGCTTAGCTATTTAGCTTTCTATTGACATAGGATAAGATTTTTAGTGTTAGTCATCTAATCACAGTTCGGCAGTATTGGGTATACGGTCCAATTTGTAATTTTCACGGTCTTTACCACTATCTGACGATTACGATTTTAGCACTCGTGTGACCCAGTGATCGGAATCACATTAATACGGTGCTCGATCAAGCGTGACGGATGCGATTTTGAATTTAGGTTAAAATTGGAGCTGTTATTTGACCAATCATGATGAGTCAGATATCAGAACTCATAGGTCAGACACGTTTGATATGGATCCAGTATGATTGAACGCATATTACGTTTATTGTTTGACTTATGATCCAAGGGGATAGCAAGGAACGTGTGATTATCTTAATATGATAATCGTGTTTGTTGTAATTGGCTTCATTTACGCTAAGCTTTTTTAGCTTTTTAAGCAACTGCACATTTTAGTCCTTTTAAAATCATTTCGATTAGGTAAGGTCAACTAACTGATGGTATTAGTGGAAGTGACTTTCTAGATCTTAAACCTCAGTGCTAGGCCTGGGCTTAGATAGACTAGCAATCTAATGTCAATCGGTCGTTAATATAATTGGGTTTAAGGTCATGAACGAAACTTGAACTAACGCCGAACTGATAGTAACCTTCGTCTGAGTTTATTACTTAAGTACTTAAACGTGGTTCAGTTTTTTTACGTCTAAAATTAAAGGCAGCTTCGTTTTTTTTACTTAGAACCGACGCGGTAATCGGACCAATACTAGCTACTAATGTGCTAGTCGTATAGTAATAAGCAGTTCCTCTAATATTTAGCTCTAACATTGACCAAGGCCAGAGGAAATTAACACTTTTTGCTAACACTAATGCTGTAATCAAGTGTTTATTTAAGCACTTTGCTTTTAATAATGTTGAATTTAAAAAAATACAAGAAATCATCCGTAATACATAATGGAAAATTCTGAGCCCTGATGAGCCCCAAATAGTAACCAAAATTGAACTGCGCAGCCGCGATCGACTAAAACTGGCTAAATGTTCGTTAGCAATACTATAGCTTGAGTGATCATTAGCTGATGATACATTTCAGCTTCCTTTTCATATTTTCCATGCATCTTTTTTTTGACATTCGCTTCTGTGAGGGTTAAAGAGCGAGTGAATGAAAAAGCGAAAGCAAGCATAGATTATGGTAGAGTGTCAATAGAGACGCAGCTAGTCGCTGACTCGTGACAAATTTCTGATCGGCATGATAAGATTTCGCGAGTTCCAAAGCAAACCCATCCGTTCAGTACCTACCTACAATCTAAATAGTCCTGGAAAGCACCATTCAACTTCCGAGATGGGTACTATTTTTTTGTATTTCTTTCTGTAACGACAAATTATTGATTACGAGTTAAGACATTACAAAAGCACACAATGAAACACGTGTCTATAAAAGGTTAATATAGAACGTGCAACTCTTGGAGGCAAAGGTAGATCGAGAAAGTGTTTCAATTTAATGTATCTACCAGGTTTCTCCGGTGAAAGTCTGTACTAACTCTAGGGTGCTACGACCTTTTATGGGTAGAGCGTTATATTGCCATTTATGATTATTATTTTATTATGTAACTCTTCTGGTTGGGGTCCTTTCACATTTCATTAAAAATTCAAGATGCAATCAGTCTTTAAGTAAAAGACAAAATCCAGAATATAATCCTAGCTACACCGCAGTCATTACTTTTTACCAGTGCTGGATTCTCTACTTATCATGGATTCGATCTTCATTAGAAGTTGGTCACTTCCAGGCTGCCGGCCTAGCACAAAAACACGTCGAAGACTCTGTTCCTTGTGTCCCTTGTTACTTATAGAATATTGAATTCGAGATCTGAACCTATTATAAAGGCACATAAGTAAAGTTGACACTTGACACGTCTAGTCGCCACAATTGGCGCATTGAACGTACATCATAAGTATTTGAAATTAGTAATTAATTAGTAGTTATAACAGGCTTAGCCGTTTCCAAATGTGCTCTAGTCCTAATCCGGTGTTAGACTATGTAATGTACGATATTAACTTCGTAACGTATTCTAAACCTTATTCTAGGACGCATAAGGACGAACAAAAAGGCGTCCAAGTCATTACTCAAGAATCAGAACAATCGTATCGGGTCAAGTGCTTGAAAGGCATTTTGCGTGTGGGTTGCCCCTTGGATACAAGACTTTTCAGATGTAGGTAGCTGTATAACGTAACGTATGTCTTAAAATGGGAATCACTATCGAGCATTGTCGCGCGTTAACTGCATAAAAACATCTATGCTAACGATTGTAACTCTACGATTTTCGGTCGGTGAAGACACTTTCCTGCTGAGTTTCTTCCACTCTTCGATATTATTCGGCCGTTGTGCGTATTAAGACCCGCCAAATCACGTGCCGCAAATATTATTATTTTTATGATTATGGAAGAGTACCCAGCTTTATATCCATTTAGTATTGCAGAGCCTAAGCCGGCAAAACGGCGTCGCTCTGAGCCAAATTGAGTCTGCTCATACGTCTCCGCTAAACGCACTGTCTATTACGACTTGGTAGACCGTGAAGCCTCGTAAAGCTACTAGCACCTTTTTTACAATTATTATGTTGTACTAGCTGATGCAGATTCATTCGTTATGTAAATATTCTGTTCCACAGGTCTAAAATAATATGTTCTGATTCATCAAGATCTATTCAACGGTTGAGCCATGATAAGTTAACAAATTATAGCCACAATTTCGCATAATATTAGTATTATGGAAGTATGGATCATTGATTATTCAAAAGTGAATATATAGAGCACTGCACCACACTGCAGTTGACTGAAAAACACGTGCACAGGTACCGAATTAGAGATTTCAAAAGTCTTTTCATATGCTACAGAGTACAGACGAGCTACAGTTATTTATGTGAGAAGTAATTAATTAAGTAAATTGTGGAAAATAGAAGAAATAAAAATTATGTGGTAAGGATTATGAAACTTCGAGTTGTGGAACGTAGAAGATATTAAAAATATGTGGTAATTATGAAAGTGTGAGTGAGAGTAGGATGGAGGATAATATTATGTTGTCTGTACCTTGGAACTAACTAATGTGTGTAACTATACCATACGGGACTAAGTTTGGTCCCTAACTAACACTTTCCTTAATAATAAATTACGATAATTAATAAATTAGAATAACTGAACAAGTTTAGTCCAATCATTTACGTCTACTTGAGCCAAGCCGATCGCATCAAACAAGTCGCAGGGCAACGCTGAAGTCTGGGCACAAGCGTCACAAGATCGTGTTCTATGGAAATACTTGGAAGATACCTTACTATATTATACATAATATGTCCAGAATTTATGTTTTATGGAAATCCTTGGATACTTAACTATACCACAGAATAATATAATAGTACTGACACTATACAATATGTCCAGAAGTAGACGTACAGGGCATACGATACCAATAGACAATATTTACCAAAATTAATCAAATTTTAAACAATATTATTTCTGACATCAATATTAGAATCCCGTCAATCGAATAGCAATCGCGTCGTTCACGCATGATCGACTTTGATCGTGATTCGCCAACTTGCTCTCTCGTCTCGGAGGTCGATAAATCGTCGAGGAGAGAATTCGCTTAAACTGTATTATTAATATTCATAGTTACCTACAAATTTTGCAGTCTGTTCTTTACTGACAAATAATACGTACAGACTAGAATTCAACGTTAACGAGCCGTGGTTTATGACTGCACGAATTGGAATCAATTTAAGAGTTGTTTATGAGGAGGAGGTATGAAGACTGGAGAGGATAAGACTTTGGAAAACTCTGGAAAAGAATTCGGGCCTTGAACCTGTTCAGTGAGAAAATAGAGATAGATACATAAAATATATTGATCTATCTATGAGGCGCGAGGGCATAGGATAACTATTAACTATTTGTTCTGCCACGTCATTTTAATCATCAGTTAACCTGTCGCTCCTCCCACAGTCCCGCTTTAGAAAAGCACAATCATTATTTCATCCAACTAACTCTCATTTCACACACTCAATTCCCTTATTTCTCACGACTAACAACTGCCTCGTTGGTCTAGTGGTTAGCATGTTTGACTGCGGCCGTTAAGCCGTCGGTCCCGGTTATTATCACTAACATGATAATAGTCGTTAAAGCCCGTCAACCCGCATTGGAGCAGCGTGGTGGGTCTAAGCTCTAATTCCCTCTCTCTTAAGAGAGTGGAGGCCTGTGCCCAGCAGTGGGACGTTAATGGGCTGTAGTGGATGGATGGATGGATGGAACAAGTGTATTAAGGTTATTAAAATGACTAATTTGCTCATCTAACTTCCAACAAAATTATCACCAACAGCATCGCAAACAGAAGAATGGAAACTTGTGCAATAAGCTAGCAGTACGGCACACAGTCATTAAGCAACGCAATTTATTATGCCATTTCGAGCAGACATGACACGATTACGGCCGCGGTCACGAATACGATTCTCTTGCCACGCCTGTGATGATGATCTACATTGATCCGAGATATATCTGACAGTGGCTGTTATGCGTATGAGAAAGGTACAACCTTTAGTGGAAACTAAGTAGCTATGCTAAATATAATCGCCAATATTGCTTCGAACGGATTCGATATATTTATTATATACGGCTTACACGGTATATTTTTCAATTTTCTTGTTGTGAGGAAAATCTTTGTTGATAACACGAGCCTCTGGGGATAGCAGTATTTATGTTGGTCTCTTGCCAAATAAAAACCTCGCGAAGTTCTATCTCACCATCGCCTATGACAGATTACAGAGCCTCAAACCTTATATCTCCAACAACGCTCACAAATCAGAAATAAATATTATGAGTATCTCAAATTGGACCTGCCAGGAAGCTCAATATAGTGTTCGAGATGATTTGTTACGTTTCTAACATGGATATGATTTCTACCATTTTTGTTCAAAAGTGCAGTCATGAATGTTTGTTTTTTCAATACAAATCATTTTATTTAAGTACCTAATTTGAATTTCATCCCTAGATATTTTCTCTATTATAAGAGATGCTCTCATATTATATGAGTGCAACGTGGTACGGAAGTAAATAACATAAGACCATAAAATTGCGTAGGCACTAAGCAGGTAGGTACGACTTTCTGATTGCCACCGTTGCCGCCGCCAGCGCGGAAGTCATATCTCTACGCATCGTGCCTGCGTTATGAACTTTTCCATCTACAACTTATAAATTACAATAGCTACTAGTAAATCGCAGAAGTTGAGTCATAAAACTTCGTTTCCGGCACGAAATCTAAAAGTTTTCTTGAAAAGAGTTAGAAAAACGACACTAATGGGGAAAAACCTTCGAACTTCGAATGCAAGAAAATAATACACGATTAAATGTTTCTTACCTTATGTCTCCAGACTGACAATAAGTATTATAATCATTATTTTCGTTGACTAACATAAATAGCTAGCAAACAAGTTGCCCGATACGAGGTGAAGATTTCTACTTACTGTCCATGAACATTTAAGTATACATATATGTCACCGTAAGATTGTGAAAACCGTTAGATTGTAATCTGTCTAGCGATATTGTAAACTGTCAAAATGGTCTAAGGAGCAATTTTAAAGTTAAACGTTTTAACCTTTCAGTACACGAGCTACATTCCAATAAATTGAACAAGTCACGAGAATTTAGTATCAAGTTACTTTTGCACCTTCTGGGACATATTAATATTATTCGGTACTCGAGACTCGAATACACAGTACAGTACTGCACACTTACAAGAAATCAACAAAAACTGCAGACTACAAGGCGAAATCGAAAGTGGTTCGCAAGTGGCAACCAAACAATCTAATAAAGAGCCAAGTTCGCTCTCAAGTACCCACTATGTTACACGCACTTAGTGACTCGTATGCCTATTAATACAATATGCCTATTAATAGTTAGGGGCAAGGTCTTCGTTTTGAATGTTTATCTAAAAATGGGCAAAGAAGTGCCATATTCAAATAGGAAAATACTACTGTTACTCCTAAAATATTAAGAAGCCCTTTGGAGAAGCTTCCCACAATTACAGGTTAATACGCCTACAAGTATAAATTAATAATAATGAAAAAACAAAAAAGTGTATGTGTGCAATTCACACACGGCAGAACTGTAACTTCAGAATAGTAGCCTAAGACAGAATGAGATAAATATAACTCGTATTATATCTCATACTCTCGCAGCCTAAATCCTATTATGAAAATGTTTGCCTCTTTCTGATGTCGCTTTTTCGTTACATCGAATTTTCAAATCACGATTCTAAAGAAGTTTCACTTCAAAACTTGATGTCTCGAACAATGTAAAACATCAGAACCCTTACTTACGATGGATTGCTGCATGTACATTTTAAAAGTAACTAAGTATTACAATTGTAATAGATCAAGATTCGTAATGGTTTCCTATCTATACTGTTGGGTATTTAGTCGAAATCGAAAGTGTTAGACAGGTGGCAATCTAAGCTGTTAAAAGCAAGCTCACTTTGAACCGGTGAGACCGCTGCATATCGATGTTTCACACTTTCTATCGTTTAATTATATTGTCTTACTCGTTTTGTCTACCTTTATTTTGTAAATTATTGAGACTGAAAATTATTGTAATTTGTTACGCTATCAGTTTATGATATAAGTAAAAGTATTGTCATGGTTTTTATGCCAGAAGTAAATTGATAAAAAAATGGGCCCAAAGATTTGGAGCCCATCAGTAATAGATTTTTAAGCCCAGTCATGTACCTGGTTGATTTGGGCATCCTTATGTTGATTATATTTTAATCAAACACTTATTTGTCATGACTGCAACTTTCTAGAAATCATTAAACTACATAAATACGAGTTACAACCCACGAATGACTCCTTATCAAGACACGCGGTAGCGTGTCCAGCCAAAGTTCAAAAAAACTGGCGAGCAGCACCGTGTGTAATATTACACGAACCATTTGGAGCCACTTTTGACCCCCTCATAACTCAAAAACTATTTCACATAAACATGTCAAATTTGGCGCATATATTGAGACCCGTGAGATACATAAGTGCTCCAAATTTCATAAGCACACCTCAAATGGTTATTTAGATATAAACGTACAAAAATCGTCATTTTTATGATCAAAGGATAGATCAAAACTCTGACACGAGGCATGCTACCATTGCTTAAAGCCGTATTATTTTAATATTGTTGACGTTTATGTTGTAGTGTTATAATCATTATTTTAAGGACGTCAAAGTACGTGACATTCAACCGTTAGTTTGAAACAATACTGCTTTAAGCGGTGGTAGTAACTCCTTAACTATTGAAAATGACACATAATTATTATTTTAATGTAAATAATAATGAATAATAATATAGTTGCATTAAAACCTTACCTTCGTATTCATACATTTTGTGCAACGAAACGTCATTGACAGAAAAGAAGAAGAAACGTATTTGAAGTCGTCAGTTCAAGCTGTCAGTCATTGTGATTTGTATTCATTGTTTATAGTGGTTTTAGTGATATCGACTGTTTACCGTGCTTGTTTTCAATGTTTCACAAAAAACTTTTGATTTTGAACTTTTGCAATCAAAATTGATGAGATGTAGAAATGTGCTGTAGAGGTAGTCTGACCATAGATGTAATCTGTCAATGTCAGTGTAACTCTAGGTACACTATATATTTTTCTTGAGAATTCTCGTCTTTAATTATCTTGTACAATGAGTCGTACAATAGAATTACTGGTGGGTGACACACTGACCTTACACCAAATAATAAGTACCTACTAATGTAAAACGTAAACTAAACTAATAGAAAAGTCCTATTACAGTGTAAAGGATTATTTGAATGATAGCAAGGCATGGGTATGAATTGTTACAACGGCTGATTATGTAATGTTATATTATAAGTACATATATATAATTTCAAATATTTGTGAGATGGTGATTATAAAAAAAAGCGGAGTTTATTGCGGGCTCTTCTCAGACCAGGGCACGTTTGGAACCCTCGTAGCTTTAGTTTTAAGATATCGTAGTTAATTATCACCATCACGTCTTATGCTCTGTAAGCATGACGTTCAGAAGGTGTACTTTGTAGGTACATATTTTGAATAAATATGTTTTGAGTTTGAGATTGAGTTCAATAATTTCTGTACAAAAAGTAATGATATCCCATCAAAAACATAAATGTAAAATGAGAGCCAAGTTCAAAATTGTGATATATATGCCTTGGTTGTTGACTTCAGCGACAAAAGAAGTGAGATCTAAATGGGTGCCAAGTTCAATGGTCAGTCCTGCAATTTATATATCCCATCAAAAACATAAATGTGAAATGAGAGCCAAATTCAAAATTGTGATATATATGCCTTGGTTGTTGACTTCAGCGACAAAAGAAGTGAGATCTAAATGGGTGCCAAGTTCAATGGTCAGTCCTGAAATTTATTTATAACAACATATAATATTTTATAACAACTTAAAATATCATTTCTTCTTATAACTTAGTATAAAATGTTGAAGACTAAGGCTTTGGCTTGGCTAGTTTCCATATACGAATTATTATTAAGTAGGTACCTAAAAGTACAGTTTCTACCAGCAAGCCAAATTTTCGGAAGAATAAAATAAGAACTTACAGCTTTACAACTTGTGAACGCTATAATTCGTATATGAAAACTAGCCAAGCCAAAGCCTTAGTCTTCAACATTTTATACTACGTTATAAGAAGAAATGATATTTTAAGTTGTTATAAAATATTATATGTTGTTATAAATAAATTTCAGGACTGACCATTGAACTTGGCACCCATTTAGATCTCACTTCTTTTGTCGCTGAAGTCAACAACCAAGGCATATATATCACAATTTTGAATTTGGCTCTCATTTCACATTTATGTTTTTGATGGGATATATAAATTGCAGGACTGACCATTGAACTTGGCACCCATTTAGATCTCACTTCTTTTGTCGCTGAAGTCAACAACCAAGGCATATATATCACAATTTTGAACTTGGCTCTCATTTTACATTTATGTTTTTGATGGGATAATAGGATAATAACAGCAATTACATGCCAAAATTGATAAAATAATGACTATAAATACCTACAATCACAGTAGCGATGCAATAATCGTCTTATAAAGTTGATTTCGCAAACTCGTGTCTCCATATATAGGGTTTTATAGAGTCCTAAAATGGTGGTTTATACTGACCAGTTCGGAGCTGGTGTATCCGGCACCAAGATAGGAATGTTTCCGGTCGTCTGTCGCCATCGCCGTTAATGGTTTGGCTAACGGTATTGTCAGTCAGTTTATTGTACCGTGTCTTATTGTTTCGGTTTCTCGGATTTTATTGCTTAGCTGGAATGGATCAAGTTTAATTTGAAAGTTATTTGTAAACTTGCGGGTTGTAAATGCATGAAATTACGAGCGTAGTTAGTTAGTTATTTTGGCTTTAGGTTGACAGCAACATCCCAGAATGTTATTTTTAATAGAAAATATATTTATAGCCTGATCGAGTAGACCTTGGACAAGATAAGACAATATTTTATTTTAGTAAGTAATTGAGAATAGTAATAAGTAAGAGCCATACGATGATGGATCATGACTCGTTATAACTAACACACACACACACAGGCACCATTGTCTGGGATGCATAGTGTTAACATACACGCACATTGAAAGAAAGTCGATGTAAAAGTGTTCGATCATCTGTTAAAAACTACAGCAAAAGTGAAAGACAATGTACGATGAGGCATACAACTGAATCAAATAACTTGCAGAGTCGTTTTTGCATGATTGACGCGGGCGATGCATATTTCATTAAGACTTTTCCCGATAATTACGAGTATTTTACCTAAATTCTATGTTAAAACTCGACGCTGGGTTTATATTTCTTTAATGGCCAACTCAAGATATGTAGGTCTATAATTTAGAATCATTTAATACAGTACTTAACTAAAGTAGAGCTATTAGGACACCTTATTTGGGTAAAAGGAAAATCAATAAATGTAATACTGAGATAAAATAATCAAATTTTAAACAAAGGTGATCGCATGACATGGAACATAATCTATTAATTCCTTCAAAGTAAAGGAAAACACCTGAATGGCCACTAACGAGTAAAGAGATGCGGCGTATGGGACAGCCAATAAAAAGCACATTAAAAATTAAAAACAGAAATGTAGAAATCAATAACAATTTATTTAAAGACTAGTGGACCCGGCAGACGTTGTCCTGCCCTATTTTCTTCGCAATTTTTCCATATTTTATTATATCACAGTTTAAACCTTCCCTGGACTACGACAAACATTTCAAAACCAAAATCAGATAAATCGGCCCAGCCGTTCTCGAGTTTTAGCGAGACAAACGTACAGCAATTGATTTTTATATAAGTATATAGATTAATTCATCCAATCGAAAAGAAAATTTGTGATAGTATAATCCCGCACAATCTATTAATTATTCGTTGGTTCGCAGATGAAGCAAAGGAAAACACCTGAATGGGCACTAACGAGATGCGGCGACCTTGTACGCTTCACCGCACCCACATGGGAGAGCCGGTGAAAAGCACAATAGAGTTGTAAAAAATAAAAAACCGGCCTTTACGGTTTAGTCGCATAGTTGTATGCTTTTATTTTTATTACATGAACTTTGATAATAGATCCTACCTACTTTGACCTTAGACCTAAAGAGAGCCAACGACCAGGGATATAAAAAATGCATTGTTACAAATAAACCCAACCGCACTGCTTAGTTAAAAATGTACAGTCCGCGCGAGTTGAATGCAGAGTATGTGTGTGTGTATGTGTCACCATACATAACTATAGTTAGGTATTTCTTATTAACTACACATACTAAGAAATCCAAAAAAACCTCCAAACACCACTAGTATTATCATGAATGTACTGCGGGATTTTTTAAATAGTTCTTTAGGTATTGCCTCCAGTCATTCCAGTTTGCTAAAACTGAACTGAAGAACATGGCGATAGCCTAAATGACAAGAAATGCGAAAAATGCAGGTTCAATGATTTGATAGCGAAGTTGGCTTAAATTTATGCGTCGCAAAGCTACTTAGTCCCCCACATTTTTAACGTTAAACAAATGCATGGTACTTCAATATTTCATAATTCCTGGCTTTTGGTTATGTAAACTCCCCGGCAAATATGCCGGGGAGTTTACATAACCAAAAGCCAGGGATTTTTTTATGTTCCGCTAAATATAGCGGAACATAAAAAAAAGGTTTGATATCAGTATCATATAAGGTTGCTGGCTGGTTTATACCTCATTTAATTTAAAAAGAAATATTTTCAAATTAAGAAAACAACTGAACATCACATTTTATGCAATTGTTTTAATTTTATTCAAATACACCTTATCTGGAGCGAACTTCGAGTATTTCTTCCTTCTGAGTTTGATTTAAAATTTCATTGAAATAAGTACTGTTTTTTGTTAGTTTTTTTTAATCGCGTATCTTTCTGGAGTTGATGAGACTGAATTATGCCTGACTTAGCCCCAACGGAGATTGCCAGGGCACTCGAAATGCGAAGAAATGGTCAAACCTACAGAGTGATATCCAGAGATCTTCGTCGACCAGTTTCAACGATCCATCGCAGTATTCAACGGTTCAGGGAGACCGGTACTTATGTGAGAAGAGCAGGACAAGGCAGAAAAAGACGCACTTCGAGTAGGGATGATCGTTTCATTCGGCTTCGTGTACGTAGGAACCCCCGTTTGACGGCCGTCCAAGCCCGACATGAGTTAGAAGCAGTGCGGGGTGTAACCGTAAGTGAGCGTACGGTACGAAGAAGGCTCGAAGAAGCTGGTTTGGGTTCATTTGTGTCCGCCAAGGCTCCAACGCTCGAGGTAAATCATCGTAGAAATAGGTTAACTTTTGCTCAGGAACATCGACTTTGGAACGCGGACCAATGGAGTAAGGTATTGTTTAGTGATGAATGCAGAATTCTCTTAAATCTCAAGCTTATCTTAATGATATGAATATCACTGTTATGGAGTGGCCGGCAAGACCACCGGATATGAACCCAATAGAGCACGTTTGGGACTTGCTGAAAAGAAAAGTTAAGTCCAGAATTCCAGCTCGTGCCAACGTGGGAGAACTGCGATTCGCCGTAGTTGACGAATGGCGGAGACTATCCCAGGAGACCATCGATAACATCATTCTCAGTATGCCTAGACGGGTAGAAACTTTAATAAGAGCACGTGGAGGAAATACGCGATATTAATCACCATTTTTCTAATTTAATTAATTGTTATTTTAATATTAAATTTCACTTTTCCCGGTTACATGAAAAGTTCAAAAATGTACCATTTTTCACAAATAGCCTTTACTCGCAAAATCTGTTCTTAATGTGATCTCATTTTAAGTAAAACAAATGAAACTTTAAATAACAAAAGAAGTGTAGTAAGTAGATTTTAAAATAAAACCATATTTTTTTAATTATGGACCTTTTTTTTATGTTCCGCTAAATATGCCGGCGAGTTTATTTGCGCTCGCTAAACAAAATTTAGGGGCGACCACGGAACTTTCTCCTTAACCTTCCACTTCATTATTTTCGCAAGTGGATAAGTTTTCCTTAAGTTTACTCAACATTTTTTTTTTCAATATGAACAAATATATGATTTCTTATTCAAATTTTCTCGTAATATTTTCAGGAGGAAGCTCATGTAACGGACGAATAGTTTCATAGAAGGAACTGGAGGCATAATACATTTCTGAAAAACTTTAAACGAGCATTCAGTTCAAAAGACGGCTGTATGGAAATTGTTCATTCTATAAAATACAAGTGATTTAATTTAATCGCTCCATCTCATAGTGAATCTGCTCACTTCACGCACTTAGACATTGCGATTCGGTAACATAGCTACACTTACGTCACTTCTAGTGTAATTATATACCATTTTTAGATTTGCAATTCATTCACATTATTGTTCTCGCAGTATTGAAATTTTATCATTTACATAATTTCAGTGCGAAGTTATCTATATTATCTATTAATTGTTTAAGATAATTAGATGCATTAAAATTACCGCATATATCTGGCTTTTGTTTCACTTAGGTATTCCTCGTACTTTAATAGAACATTAGGTACATTATAGTAGATAAAAACTTATCTTTCCTTTCTGATATCTTAAGATTACAATTGAAAAAGTGAATGAAGACCTTAAGTTAGTAACCAATCAGCAGCAACATTAAGTATTTGATTACCTAATTATTCTAAACACAAATCGTCTATATTTTATGAAACTCATTTTCATTGATCATTAATATTGCGTGTCAGCTATTTACACAATAAACCTTACTAACCTTACAAAACATTTAACCTTAAGTTTTATTTGCTAAACTTCCATAGATGTTTTTAAAGTAAAATCTTTTGGAGCCATAATCACACAAACACATCCTACACATGAAAAATTAGTAATGCTTTGGTAGAACAACAATGACCATAAACCAATACCAAACGTACCCAACGAAGCAATTATTGTTGATCAAGAATTCTAATTGATGTTAGCAAAGTTAAAAGAAAAGTGGAAAATAAAACTAATACCTACTCAAACCACGGAAAAAAACCAGATTTAAGAAAGAACATTGAAGGATGCAATAGATAGTGATCCTTCTCAAGGGAGAAGAAGCACTAAGCGGAAAATTTGATTCTTTCCGGTGCTGTGGGATTTTAAGTAACGCTAAACAGTTTACAAAAAATTCTGATCAATGATAGTTTTTAACTCGAGAGTAGAAAGTAAGAAAATAATTTTTAATTTTGCATTTCAAATAGATTAAAGTATAAATTACTTAATATTATATAACGTAGTTACGATTATTATACATCATATTAAATACAATGCCGCATCCATTCAAGCCACTCTCATGATCGTGCATATTGAATAAGCACTGTAACAGTTATTACATGTTACGCAGCGAGGCCTTTTGTTTCTCGTGTATCTCCAATTATTTCACGCTTAATTGTTATACTTAATTTAAAACGTAATTATTCAATTATCTCTTATTAAAAACCTTAAATCTGGATTGACAAACAACAATGGATCAAGGAAGAAACTACTTACTAAGCATAAATTTTTAGTGAATAATTAAAAGGTACTTTATTATTGCTTGAGTTGATCCTTGAATCTCCATCAAATTGTCAATTTCCCAGTAACCGGGTATAAACAGATAAGTAGGTTAGTTACGAGAAATTGACGATATCGGGAATTCATTAGAAGCGAACTAGTAATCAGCAAGTAAATTGAAGTGCTACAGGCATCAAAACGTGTAATTAAGACGGAATGCGGTCCCGACGTGCCTCTCGAGTAGACCTCATTAGAATATGATGTAACGAATCTAACACTTAATGTTAATTTTATGAAGAGCTGAAAGGAAATTTAATGGAATAATAGGAACTCTACATTTAAGCATTTTATAAAGGAAGTAATCTCACAGAACGTAAACTCCCAGTAAAGAAGATCGCTGTTAAGTAAGAGATGTATCATGTTAAAAACTCACTTGTGTTGTGATTGGCTGAATTTATGGCATTATTGCTTTGACAGTGTAGCAATCACAAATACGTAATAAAGCCCATGCTCTGCTAAACGCCCCAAACGGTAGAAACAATTATATTGGTCAATGTTTAGCACTTATCCATGCAAAGATTTGTTGACGTTTTGTTACATAACGAATTGCCACAATAGCAAGTAATATTGATCCAGTGGTAAGCAGTGAAAGTAATTTAAGATGTGTAGGCAGTAAGTAAATCTAGTTTAACGATACCGTTTACGAAACATTTAGCGTTTATTAATTAGAAGTTAAGTCAATAGCCGAAATCCAATTACTTTACACACCAAGTGATTGGAAATTCTACTAGTGCCAGGTCGCAATCCAAAATTTTAGCTTCGCTGTTTTAGAGCACCTAGGCTTTCCAATTCCATGTTCAATAATATTGGTAACAAATCAAAATGGCGACCTTGCAGACGGCCTTTAGTTCCAACACGGGAGCCACTTTGTGCATACCTAACAGCATAACTCACCGTCTTCACACGACACGGTCTGGTGCTTTGCTTGCGTGAATGCGGACTACTTTTTACTTACTTAGTTGTTCAAGTTTTAACACATTGTTTCAGAATGGGGTACTGTGTTTTTGTCAAATAACTAAAGATTTAAGTACTTACATGTTACGAAAATTTTACAAGCAACTATTTATGCATGCATGATTCAACAACATCGTGTTATGTTGAAGATGATTGATTTATGATGAAAATTACTGCAGTTATGCTGAAAGTTGAAACAATGCAGTTAAGCCACTAGTGAGTGTCGTATCAAATCAGAGAACCATTAATTTTATCTCTATTATAATTAGCAGACATTCATTATTTTAGTAGGTATTGTGATAAAATTCTACCTTCTACCTACTTACTTTCTTTTCTATCTATTTCAGGAATAACAACTTACCTATTAGAAACAAAGGTCTGCGATTATATTAGTTATAAATCTTTGCAATACGAAATATTCCGCGAAGCAAATCTTCATAAGACTAAAAAAGAGCTCTATTTTTTTCATCCTCACTCCGACCTTCCTTCGTTTAACAGGAAGCATCATATAAAATGTTGGAGCTGTAAACAAATTGAGATAAGTGGGGTTAGATCATAGCTATCTGGGCAGATATTATATTGCGTTTGTACTTTGTATGGTGTGATAACCGGCAGGTAGGTGCTATAAAATAAAGTGATAATTTTTACCTCACATTTCTCTTTTAATTAAAAATAAACTCTCTTTAGACTTAAACTTGAAGTAAAAATCTCAATAGCTAGCAAGTAAACCGTACATAGCTGCCTCGTTGGTCTAGTGGTTAGCATGTTTGACTACGACCGACGAGGTTCGGGGTTCGAGTCCCGGGTCGGGCCATAATTAAGTATCGGGTTTTTCGGATTAGAAATTCCCAGTACTAGCCTGGAGTTAGGAAGTTGGCGGTTTTTCACCCCCGTGCCTCGGAGAGCACGTCGGTCCCGGTTATTATCACTAACATGATAATAGTCGTTACAGCCCGCCAACCCGCACTGGAGCAGCGTGGTGGATCTAAGCTCTAATTCCCTCTCTCCTATGAAAGTGGAGGCCTGTGCCCAGCAGTGGAATGTTAATGGGCTGTAGTGAAACCGTACAAAAATATAAGTGCTTCAGTAGATAGTACTTAATTACTTTTCCAGTTAAGTAATTTAAATCGCGTATTTAAGTTGTAACTATACGTACCTCTCAGTTAATAAAATAATATAAAATATATTTATATTTGATAGTATAAATTATAAAATAATAATAAAAATATATTAAATTAATAATAAAATAAAAATAGTATAATGGACCTAGATGAGGAACGATCTTGCATGTCACCAGAGCGATTTCCGTCAATCGGACCGATCGCCAGGGGACGAAGCGAGTAGACGACGCGACGCAAGAAATAATGCGTAGCTGTAGTAGTGAGCGCGGTGTGGTTGTCTTGGCCGCCAAAGCGCACACTATGTCAGGGTCTTCTCCTCCTCATGATGGCGCGATTGGGAAGCAATTCATAGAATTTTAATATTTTATTATGTGCAATTAATGAAGCATTTCGAACGCATTACATTGTTGGATGCTGTCTAATGTAGGGAGCCTTGGACTATGTGCCTCGTGAACCTGTCTTGGAGAGTATCCGACGATACTTGATCTACCTATGGTGGATCTATATACATACTTAAAATACCACATACTTACACGTATTATAATCACATATCAACCACTATCGCAGGTTGAGTTGGGCACTGTGGAATATAAGCTACTCGCTTCGGCGATGCCTCAGCACGGCTGGTTCTGCCTTGATGTCTACCTAGTTGGACGTTAAGAAGGGACTGGTTTGTTGTTGTACCAGAGAGCTTGCTTTCTGTGCGCAGTGCACTTCGTGTGCACTTCTATGTTCTACAGTATGTCTGATTTTACCTTGCGATCTACTTAATGACGACTTATGCATACCATATGTAAATTTACGACGTTCGCTACGTTCGAACAATAACCAAATCATGGTTGATAGGACACTGTTTATTAATATCACTACCTATCTCACGTTCAAACAATGTTCTACTACCCATGGAGGTTTCCGCGCTGCATTATATCTAACCATACTATTACTGAAGGTTGCATCACGCCTGTAGACTCTGTTTCGTTGCGGCGGACTATCCTGCAGAGCGCCTGGTGCATCCTTGAAACCTATTACAGGTATATGTGGGAGTACACCACTCTAAAAATGTAATTATCCAGCTATATGCTGACATAGTGGAACGCACCACTATAAAGTATGCCGCCATACGTTGCGCTATTTCCGCGGTTGATGTCCTAGTGGTTGAAAGGGGGGGGGGGCTGTTGACTTTTGGTATTCTATGAGACTTATTAGTCCACGCATTAATATGCCTCTTGGGATACCAAGGGAGGGAAGAAGCCTACCGTTGGTGGCGGGGCGGAGCCAGCCAACCATCATTTATTTTTTAGAAAAGTAAATGATGCCATTCTTAGCATCTTCCTTATCTTATAAAAGGGAGATGCTACCACTAGGATTAGTTCGGTTCACGGTGACCTTATGGAACAACATTTATGTTGTTAAATAAGATAGAAATCTTAACCCTGGGTTAAAACTTATAGTATAATATAAAATATCTCACTCTTATGGTCAAAGCATAAATGGCTCGAAGTATGATATGATCCTTTAATGATCCTATATAATAATGACTGGCTCACTTAGTGTATGTGCTAAAGAAGTAAGGTTCTTAGAATGAGCAAAGCGCAGTATACTTGAACTGGAGCATGGCAGTATTGAATCAATACAACACGCGTGTAAAACGCGTGTCATTGTTTAGAGATGAATCAATACTCGAACACGCGGGTAAATCGCGTGTCATTGTTAAGACATGAATCAATACTCGATCGCGCATATTATTATAATTCATATAACCTTGAACTGAATTTGTACATTGATATTAATCAATACTTGAACGCGTTTTATAGATTTTTATAACTCGAACGCGCTTCTACAGCCAGTCATAGGTAAGCTAAATTTCATCTAAATTAGTATATAATCAAGTCGTTGGGTTGAATGGACTCGAGGCTTCCGAAACTCTAAAAGATCGTGGTTTATTATGGACACAACAATATATGAGGGTCTTACTGCTAGATGATTCACGTGCCATTCTAAAGAAATATTCAATTTTGTTGGTAGAGTAAGGTGTAGATTCTTAGGGACCCCGGCAGGTTTAGTTACAAAGTGCATAAGTAATGTTTTTATTCCAACGCCATAACGTCGAAGAAGAAAAGAAGAAACAATTAACTTTTCAAATTAGACATAAGCAGTATAAAAATAGAGTTCATATTAAGAATAAAAATTGATCTTTAAGGCTAAATATATAAATCTTACTAAGTATGTTTTTAACATACACATTTTTTTGCAGTGATTTTTTGCGCTGAACTGACTGAATTACTAAAAGTATTTGCGGATAAAATTAAACTATCTATAAAAATATCTAACATACATGGTTATTTTAAATTAAATATTGTTTGTGTTCAGTCGGTACATTGGATTGTATATGTACCTATAACAACAACAGCGAGTAAATAAGCATATTAAGATACTAAAGTCAACTTCATCTCGGGACGTGATCGGCCAGGGCGGGTTTCTCTGGCCCAACTACCTCCCCTATTTTCATAGCAGTAAGTTATATTATTACAACCATCACAATTCACAATATATATGACATCACACTAGCTCACTATGCCGCAGTAGCGCCATTAATTTCATAGTTAGTAGTCGGCGCTTGGAAATAATGGATTCTGTTACGGATTTAACGTAGCTTGAAATATTTAAATGAAGCCCTACTCATAACGTCTTATATAATTTTATTACTTATCGATGTAACTATACTAAGTGTATAGGTGTGTACTTACTTGTACAGTATATATTGTAACCAATTATTTATTGGAACATAACAAAAGAACCGATGATCTAAGCTCAATACTTATTACAAACCAAGAAACTGACTGATTGACATGTTGACGTACTAAATACTCATCAAAACTTGATACTTATGTTACTTTCAGTGTAATTTTTAATCTATCCTATCCTACCTATCCATAGGATTTATAAAAATAGCAGTCAAGCGAAGCGAGAACGGGTCGCCTACTCAATCATTTATGACAAAAATAAACTTGTGAATTGACTACACACCAGACAATCAAAAGAAGGAAAGGATGTATTGGGTATCGCAAATTCTAACCAAAAACTGTCTAATATTTTTATGAAATGTTTGTGTAGTCACAAATATGAAGCAGAATAAGTTTTATGCAAATGTTACGACTCATGAGATTTTTCCCAATACAATAAGTTCATAAAACACATCGCTTGCTACCGGAACTCGTCAAAGATCTTTACGGCAGATATAAGTTTATAACCCTCTCGCGAAGTGTAGCCAAGCGGATTCGAGATAACTAGATAAGACTGACCAATATTACCACTTGAAAAGATGCGAATTTTCCGGTAAAGACTGAATAATCTTACAATCGTTACAGTTTCATTTTACTTACTAAGTGTTGGTGCAAGTAATGTGAATTGCGATCACAATCATAATCCAACCAACATCATAAATATATATTATCCATAAACAACATAAATATTTAGTATCCATTTCTTTTTATGAATCATAAATAGTTATTTTTATATATTTGTAGTCTTGCTTGATCTTAGTATTTTATTAGTAATGTAACTTTGTAAACTTATGTGAATGTACGATTTCTAATTTTGCACCTTTAAGTTGAATTTCATGTATACCTAGTACCTAAGAATTTATCATTCTGTAAACACGGGAACGAGTTCCCATGGAACCATTATAAAACCTAAATACACGCCGACGAAGTCGCGTCATCAAATAAATTACATAAGTAGGTACTTGAATAATCACAAGTCTCATTTATTAATTACAGACAAGTTTCGGTTGGTTAAGCTGAGACCTGATTTTTAATGATCCGTGCCTTCAGTTTTCCGAACCAAATTAAGAAGAGGAATCTTTTTTGTTTATATGGTTAAATGAAACAGGGTGTATCAATAATAATATGCTAGTTACAAAGTAAATATTGTACCCTACTTTACATTTCAACAAGTTCATTAATTCTTCCGTGCGTACTACATAAATAAACAGACCTATTTAAGGCAGTAAGCACTAAGCACTGTACGCATTCCAAATGTAAACACAAGTTTAAGTCTAATTATGGCGTATAGGAAGTCATTCAAAAGCCATTAATTAATGTGTTTTGCCTTCTTATGGAATCGCCTTCGAGTTATGTACTTACTTAGGCATTTTCATTTTTTCAAAAATGGATGATGATGTCTGTAGTGCTTACTTCCTTTTGCACTGAATATTAACCTAGCAAGGTTATTGGAAGGTTTCGTAGCCCTCTCTAGCAGCATCTCGCAGTTCGCACCACACCATGAGCATTGGTAATGACTTTGATTATTCCAAGGTTAGTCATGATATTGATCCAATTCAGAAAAATTGAAAGAAAGAAACGACGCAGCTCTGATTATTTCAAGGATATGCTTCGGCCAGCTCATCATCATCTGAGTTACTTCCCTGCAAGCGATATAGACTCAGCGTTACTTTGTAGTTACGATGTGTACGATGCTATAACTATAACCAATTCGGCTGTTAAAGGATTTAAGTCCCTTACAAGTTACGACGACCTAATGCCATACGGTTTAAAAGTTATCATCATATCATCACGATCACAAATCTTAAATTTTATATCGCATTTACTTCAATTACGCCGTGCTCTGTGGCGATCCATGCAGAAGACCTTCGTCCAGCAGTGGACGTCTATAGGTTGAGACGACGACGACGACTTAAATTATGAAAACGTGCGGAACTGTGACTGTGAAGTTTCCCTTGTGAAAAGCTGTTAAAATGAAATATTTTGACTGCAATTTGAAAGCTTTTCAAAGAACTTTCACATTATTCACTTCAGTTCCTCATAAGCGAAGAGATAAAGTTTATAAATCGTGATAAATTGAAAGATTACCTACCAATGATAAGCCAAAGTATTCCACGGACGACCTCGACAGTAAATGGGTCATAGGCGCGAATATCCCACACAAAAACTATGCTATTAGTAAGTCGTAAAATACTAATACATCATCGTTTAGCAAATACACACCCAATGGAAGGCCCGGCCTTAGAGACACGCCAAAATATCAACCTACTAGGTTATTAAAGCCCACCGGTTGAGGAATGTCTCCACAATAACACTGGATTTATGGTAACATCTTATACAATATTATTTTAAACTAACGACTTACGAATTTGTCACGGTTAAATTTTGATCAGATTTTTCTAACCGGATCGCAGATTTACTTACTTAAACTCTTTGAAGTTCATAGTAAGTACTGACTTAAATAAATTAACCAACATAATAAGTGCAAAACTGTGCCTTTTGTTACCCTTTAGCGGCCAATCCGTTCCGTCCAATACAAAGAAAACTTGCAGTCTAGAGTCAGACAATTACTGTTAGTTCTGGAGAACCAAGATCGAAGTAGCGGGCATCATCTAGCATAAAATGTAATCAAATACGTAATAACAGCACAGATGCTAAACATTTATTGATTTAGATCAATTAGAAGGCTGGTAGGTACTTAGGTAAGAGTATAAGGTTCCAAAAACCTATAAACAGATCGTATAGACAGAAAAAGACTTAATAATGCTCAATCACAGGAGTTAGGACAGTAAAAGAAACATAGCTTGACTCATAGACAAATATTGAATGCACCTCTTAAGAGGTAGGGAACCTATATTTATTTATCCTACTCTGAATCATAATAAATTACAGGGATAATAACCCCACCCCATCATGAATTGCCATCAAATAACCATACCAATTAACTCCCAACTCCTGTGCACTAGTTCTGAATTAAACTCACAAATTTTGTATACCCAAAGGTCAACAACGTCTCAAAGCCTCTAATTAGATAATTAGTCTTAGGTCAATGTTGCATAAAACGCAATCGTTTGTGATAATTTAAGCACTGACACCTGATATTTCATGCGTGTGCAGGAACCCACAAAAATGCGCCCTTTTTCATAACTAATGCTCAGTAGATCAACTCTTCTTTTTTGATCAATAGACTCTGTGCCTTCGGCATTATGATCATCCGATTTTTAAATAAGAATTAGAGTTAAATTACACTCGACATTCAACAGCATGGATTTGTATTTTGTCTTTTGAAAATGCCTAATTTGTATTAAGATGACTTTATTTTCCTTTTCGATGCGTAGGTATACGCCTACTTATATAAGTTTATTGGTCATATACCTAAGAGTACAATCAATGGTCATTTATCTAAAAGCATTTTCAAGTACCTATCTAAGTAATTACTTAAGTAGTTATATTCTATTTTAAATTAAGCAACTGCAGATTTTATTTTCGTGGCCTCCTTTAACCGTACGTAAAATATTTGCAAACGCTATCGGTATTTGCCCACAAACTTCACATTGTTTCGTTATGGCTTAAAACGGTTACCTTAGGCTGCGTTCAGACAAGCGAGATCAAGATACTTGAACGTACATATTATTTTTTACTAGATGATGTCCGTGACTTGGTCTGCGTAGATTTAGGTTTTTTAAAATACCCGTGTGAATTCTTTAATTTTCCGGGATAAAAAGACAGAACCGAATGTCAGAATGTGAGACAATATACATACTACTTATAAAAGACGGCCAACTTGACGAAGACATGCCAACAGCCAAAACAAAGCTTGGCACTCGAACCTGGGTCTTCATAATCAGTCATTAGACACCGACGAGGCAGTTTACCTATAGAAGTAAACGGGAGTAGAGGTCCTCTTGAACGCTTAGAGAGGTGTCGCGATGAGATGGTAAATTGTGAATTGGGACACGGTTTTTTTACCTGATTCAAGCTTTTCTGGCGTTTAGTAGAGCGCTCTTTAAAAGTTATAATTACTTACTGATAGTTAAAAAGAATTTAGGAAAAATTAAGAAAATTCCGAATTACATAAACTAAAGTAAGTATAACTTGTTAATTACTCACTTTTGCCATTACTGTTTTAATGACATTGGACCTAATCTGATAAAAAAATGTGGCTTTAACAATGTAAACTTATCTCAATTCTTATATCTCGAGCGAAAATGATCCATTTTATAACGCTCCGAAATTATAAGTAAAAGTTTGAGAAAATTAAACCTTGATTTAAGTTCCTAAAGGCTTAATTTGTGTGGGCATGTTTAATGTATTTAGACATTAGAAAAAAACACGTTTTATCGATATACTAGCGACGCTCTATACGTAACATTTTATCTTTATGTTTAAATACTTAGTGCTGTGAGATCTTCATTACTCATGAAATTTTATTATTTCAACATTTCTGGAATTTGAAACAATAGTTTCTAAGTGGGTAACGAGTAACGCCATTCTTATATATGTCACCGTAAGATTTTAAAAACCGTTAGATTATAATCTAACTCGCGAAATCGCAAAGTGTCGAAAGATTACAATTTAACGCATTATTTTCCGGTAGATTGTAATCTGTTAGGTTTATTAACGCGATAGAACCTAAGTGCCCAGCCGCATTCACAATCTTTCGACAGTTCACAACTTCGCGAGTTAGATTATAATCTCTAACGGTTTTTACAATCTTACGGTGACTAATATACATATATTGCAATGTTAAAGTGCTTACCTTACTCAAGTGAATATGGAAAGCAATTAATTGTGAACAAATTAAGTAAGTAGGTATAACTTAAATACGTACTTAGCTAAGGCGTTAAGGTAGATGATTATACTGGAGTACCATCAACAACATTCAATCCAAAGAAAACTCAACTACGGAGCTGGTTAAATGCTCGAAGACTGCGAGTGATTAAAAGAAAAACTCAGACTAAGTAACTATCAACGCTTGTTATCATGTTTTTAATTGACCCTTTCACGGAGAATTTGACCCATAAGATAATGAGCACAGAACACGTTTAAATGAACGCCCCTCTTTAGTTTAGTCAACTAAATTTACGTTTGTGCGAGTTTTTAATGAATGTCCTGACTTCTACAACATTCCAGCTAGGTGAAGCTCCGATATTTTAAAAGTATTTACATATAGGGCTTATATTAAATTTGTATTTTACGTCTCCCGGGAGCATTACTAGTTAGTAGTAACGTTATTCTTAGGATATAAATTTACGGATATTAATTTACGGTTTATGGAGTGAGTGGATGGGAAAGCTTTAATAATAATAATATTATCTTAGTTAAGACAGTAAATGCCTGATGTGAAGGAGCCCTAAGGCAGTCATAAAAAATATTGTAACTCTCCGTAAAAAATGCTCATAACAGCCAATAACAAGCGCTATTCAATCGATTTTTACTTGGGAAGATTTATTACGTCTCTAAACTTTTTGCTGCTTAAGGAAAACTACCTTTACGAATATATTATAATTCATTAAAATTCTACGAAGTAATTTGGTTTCTATCGTTTATTGTTGGCATATTTTATAATTATTATTGCAGCATGCGGGTAGGTTTTAAAATAACAGTTCGAAATCCGAATGAATTGATCCAAGAATCTTTCTACTCAGTTTGCCGTCTCAACATCGTCTTATCATTTTCTATACCCACACAAACATCATATTTTATGGTAGGATAACATCATAGTTACAGAAACAAACCGATTCCATATGATTTGAAAATAGTACGCCACACTTCAAACCCAGCGAATGCGAACTTTTCGGCACTGAACTTCACTGAAGATATTCACATGTCCGAATCACGAATCCAAGAAATATTATCGGCGGTAACTGTGTTTGATTCGATTTTCAGGCGCAGTAAAATTATTATTACGATTATAAAGAGCAATTATAAAATCTGTGTGCGATTCGATTTACAAACTACTCGCTAGGAGCAATTATTTTCAAATGTGAGGCACCGTGTGCCGCGCGCGGCGAGTGTTGCGATACTGCTTGTACACCGCTAGGTTCTGTCATCAGTGGGAGCAAGTTAATATGGAGATACGTATTAAACTAGGTGTTATAGTACATTACATCGCGAGACCGGGAAGTACGTGTTTTCTGGTCGAGTGTTAGTTAGCTATATACGAGACCAGAAACGGTCGAAGTGTGTATAGTGCTTTTCTAAAAAATTAAACAAGTGACTTTTTTTTAATATATTTTTTGCGCTGTGAGTGCTGAACGCGTAATACGGTAGAGTTCCAAATTTAAACTATTTAGGCCAAAGAACATTATAACAAGTTACAAGATATTCAGGAAGAAAGACTCCAAATTCAAACTTATGATATGTAATGAAAATACATACATTTTTTATTGGCCTAGGCCGGGCTGGAGATGTTTATGTTAAATGTTATGAGATCGCGTTCACAGTACGGAGCTTTTGTAATTCCTTTGACTATTTCGACTTAGTGTAAGATAAGTTTTGTTTAGGTTAACTGAAATATGATTATTGTAACTTGGGGCCGGTGATATTGTATTTGGAGTGACTAAAGCGGCAAGCCATACCTTTTGAGACACTCGTCCCGAGCACACAGCTTTTGAGTAATATAAATTGTGCAAAGTTAAATACAGATTAATTATTTACCATCCTGACACACCTATTACATAGGCTTACATATTATGGCAGGTTTTAATTCTCATGTTCAATCTTATTTTAGGGTTAAACCTAAATTATAATCGGATTCCTTCCGACTAGTATTTATCGCGTCAATGTCGTTACCTAGTATAGTATGAATTGGTAACGTCAAAAGAAGTATTAGTTAGGCACTTTCTCGTTTTTTTCGGAGGAAAGAACACTTCCTCTGTAGCACAGTCCTTAGCATGTACTTTAATTGCTAAAAACGCCTATACAGGTGGTCCAAATAGTGACGTCCAAAGAAATAATTTTGATTCCTCGTACCTAGACCTACCATAAAATACCCCATGATGTTCAGCGATTTTTGGTAGTTTTCGAGTTATAATTTTTTGAAGTTTGTTCGTGAGATTTCTGAGGTAGTGAGTGTTAATTTTTTTTCTTTTAATTGTTTTTTATGTAACCACACTGTATAAAGCAATAAGCCTTTTATCTTATTAGTATAATCACACCCTTCCACGATCAGGGAACACCAATCTCTCATGGATACTTAACCAAACGATCTAATCGTTAATATATAATTGTAGGTACATACATATATACCTCCTCACGTTCAACGTTTATCCTAAAAAATTGCCATAATAATGTGCGACCTTGTGTATAAGTTAAGTGTGAAATCCATTACGTTCATCGGTAGTCCGTACTCCGTACACATTAATTATGTGGCCAATAAGTCCCTCCTTCGTAGCGATGACATAGTATTTGGTCTTGACCTCGATACCATGGCTAGTGATGATGCAGTCTAAGATGAACACACACGCATAAGCGCTATCTATAGCAGTCTCCAGTCAGTCTATCAGTTTAGCAGATAGATAGACAGACTACCTTTAACAGACATTAAAAAAAATTACGAGTATAAAGATATAAAGAGCAACATCACACCTGCAGCATCAATCAATAATAATTGAGGAGTTGGATTCTTAAGTTGTATGGAAAAGTCCATATTTTATTTTGTGTTTGTAACCACAAAAATCACCGAACCTGTGGTTTACAAGGATTCATAATTCATAATTCATAATTCATAATTTTTATTTTGCCAAATTGTGGGTAACAACAGTTGTTATCTTAAAAAAATTAATCCCTATCACAATTTACCGCCAGTGGCAGTGTGCAAAAATATACATGTAGATCCACAAGTTCCGTGATTTTTTAAATCAATTATTTATAATTTAAGTATATCCAACATAATTCCCCTAAGTGTCAGTTTAAGTCAACCATTTAAAATGTGTCAATATAATAATGTATGATAATAATGATGTATAATAATGTATGATTCTTTGTCCTTACTTACCATCGGCATTACCTACATCATCAAGAATGAAAAGTTTAAAACCCGAAGTTTAATAACAAAGCCTGTGTAGTATCTATGTGCAATTTATGTGTATTTGTGTAGCGTGTACAAAGTACTTATGTAATTCCAATACTTACAGATTCTCGCGTTTGTGTAGGGTGTACAAAGTACTTATGTAATTCCAATACTTACAGATTCTCGATCGGAAAAACATTGCCTGATTCTTGCGGTTAAGGACTAAGGGTATAGCATATTCAGGGTTTCAAAGACTAGGTTCAAATTATGTTGTGCATTGTCATCGGAACAAAAATCATGTGTGATGTCCTATAACAATCGGTTCAATAAAAGTAATAAACCTATAAATATAAAAAAGACTAGTCCTGAATGACGGATTGACTACGAATATCAAACTCACAACCTAAAACCAATTTAGAAACTTGAAATTTCGACAGTTCATGTTTTGATGTAGACACTCAAAAAGTATTTTTTTATTCCACGCCCTCAAAGATGCCTTAGAAATTAAAATTCTCAAAAATTACACCCAAACTCAGGTCAGATAATTGAAAAATAAAGTCTCGTGATTTGAAGAATCTTCTGACATATATAAGCAAAATTACAATGGCCATCAACAGTTATAACATTTTCGTATTAGAAATTACTCCAAACGTGTGAAGCCAAGATTCGCTTAGCTAAACAAGCCCCTAGAGGCTAGAACATTCTGAAGATGAACCCTTCATCATTGAAGTGCTCTCACTGTCCGCCAAAGGCCGGCTTTAGCTTTGCGTATCTTTGAAAAGAGACGTTATCATGTCACCTTAACTGGGTTAGAGTTTACGTATTCCGCTTAGTTTTATAAGGGAAATTCATTAACCACAGAACCCCATAGGTCTTACTGCTCTGCTTAACTCGCGATCAAATGCACCTCATAGGCTAGGTAGTTTGTATTGCTGCATGTTATAATATGAGTGAATAAGACAAAAAAAATTATAGGATTTTAGATTTTTACCTGTACAATTAGATGATATCCGGAACTCTCCAAATATAGGGTGAAATTTTTGCAAGGGTCAGTGAACAAAAAATTATATACGTACTGCTCACTTGGTAAATATTTATTTATACTGTTTCACAAAATTAAAGTATCTACATAAAAATTATAACCACTTACCCGATCCGAAATAGCTTCTTCCATTTTTCCCCGTTTCAGCCCCGGAGCGCGAATCACGTTCGCCGGTGGCGCCATGACGGCGGGCGGCGGAATATTCCCGCCTACATTCCCCGCCGTCACCGGTATGAAACCGGCCTCCATTCTCAAGTTAGCATCACCACTCAACAACAGATGGCGTTGTACACTAACAGCGCGAACAAATCAATTTCCCATTGCGAAATTACAACAAATAAACTACAACTAGCACTTTAATTCACTTGTAAAAACATTTCAATTCACTTTATGGACGTATTAAATTTAAGTCACTAGCCATTATAAGGAACTGCTTTTATTTAAGTAACTGTATCGAGATTCGAGATCGACGTTTGCGTACACGAATTTGAGCGTATTAGGAACAGAATGCGGCGTTTTTAACACATATAAAATCACTATTTTACACCTCATATACCGAAATTACTGTTGAAAACACTTTTCACTTATATTTATAGTAAAACATTCAATTTTTTATCACGACGAAAACAACGCGTTTACACGGCAGCGGCGAAACGTATTCTGCAATTTGGCGAGACGAACGTTTGCTTTCTCTATCTTCTGGCTGTACCTGAGAAAGAGACAGATATATCATTATAATAATTGACAAACTAATGTGAATGGGACAGGTCCGTCGAATATTATTACCATAAATTCAACGATTAAATTTTATCGAAGATCAAGGCTTTTCTGATAAATTGTGTCTTATGAATACCTTTCATCATTATGTTCATAATATTGTGAATGCCTGAGATGGAAGGTCATTTTGAAATCTGCAAGAATTGCACTTGTAGTAGAACTTGTAGTTTTTACACTGTCTACCCATTTAGCCGACTTTTTTTATAATCTGAAATCTAAATCGTCGTGTTAACCTATATATGTCTACTGCTAGAAAAAGATCTCCTGCATGGATCTGTACACAAACACGGTCTTATGCCGCTTTTTAAAATTATCTAATTGTGTATTTCATGTGAAACATCAGGTGTATCTTACGACTTGTATTGACTCTCTTCATCTATATTAAATAAAATTACGAATAGGTAACTATTTTTTATAAAATATAAGACTACATAATGTTATTAAATCATATACCTATAGATCAAGTATAATGAAAAATATTTGGAAATATCACATAAAATTTATATTTATCTTGAACTTTACGAAATTATATATTCACCTTGTATTTAATCCGTTAGATGTTGAAATCGAACCATTTTAATAAAAGACTACTTATTTTTTAGTTTGTTCCCATAATGTTTTTAGTTTATATCAGGTTGGTTTACAATAGATTGAATTTTGTTGGTCCAAGGCACACTTAACATCCTTTCTTTCTAAAATACACTTTTTGAACCAAATTCTAAACATTTCTAAAATACAGGTGTATGTTATAAAATATCAATCTATACCAAGAAAATACGTTATTTCAAGGAATTTAAATATATATACAATGTAGTCTGAAGAATTAAAATATAGAAAATAAGTAACAATGAGTTTCATAAATAATACAAATGTCACGAAAACTTTTTCATAATTTAGATAACGTACGTCATGCTCATGCGTTATTATTACTCAATAATATCACTATGTATATGTACATATTTTTACATAACTTATATTCCAAGTATACCACATTATTGTGTGTCAAGTTTGCATATGAAGTAGATAGGTTTGTACATATTTACTGATCGATATCAGTTCTGACTATAATCTTGCTATGTAATAAAAATATCACTCGACATACACAAATAAAAAATTTGAAACATTTAAGTAAGCCCGTAATATTTGAATATAGTTTTGTTACATTAAAAACCGAAGATAAATTGCCGTATACCACATGCATCTATAGTAATACTCAAAAAGTATTGCGTTCTGTTTTATATTAGAACATTCCCTTTAAATGCAATTATACCCTCACTGACCACACATCATTTTTATTTGTAAATCATCAACTAAGTAATGCTCGATTTTCACTTTACTGACCGTTTCTAAAATATCACATAGAATAATAAGATTAAAATCTCTTTGTACCTACATCGTTTATAACGTACTTAATAAAAATAAAATTTGTCGTTATTACTAATGGATTTCACTCGTCATTCGAGTCATATTTTTACGTCTTTATTGCGATCGTCGACGATCGTATTTCTTACACTTATATCCATCATTAATATTATAAATGCGAAAGTGGGTCTATCTGTCGGCTACGCTTCAACTGCCCATCTTTTCAACCGATTTTCATGAAATTTGGTACAGGAAAAATTCATGAATTCCTACGGGAAATATAAGCCTTAATCGCGGACGAAATCGCGGGCATCTTCTACTATGTCAGTAAACCTTCTCGTACGTTGAGAACTTGAGATTAAGTAGTGCGTAGAACTCTTACAAATACTTATTTGATGTAAAAACGTATAAATAAATGTAAAATTATTTTTTAGTTATATTTAATCAATAAATTTACACTTCACGTTACATTTGTTCCGCTACGCTCTATATAACACACATGACATAGTTTATCTAAGAATTTAAAAAATTTAATGTCTTATCTTGTGCGCATCGACTTATTATTCGATCAATGCTTGTGTAACTTAAGTACTATTTGAGTACTTACCTTTTTTAAACAAACAATCATTATATTAAATTTTGAAAGTATAAGTACCTTTATTAAAGAAAAATAGGAAACTGGTATCTTTTGGTAGCAATTTATAAGAGGTATCGTGAGAGAAGACAGCATCTGATCAATTTTAATGATAGCGTATCCGGCGATCCGATCTATGTAACGTGAAACTTTCACTTTTAGCGAACGATTTAGAAACTGTTCAGCCTAAAGGCTACTATTGAGTTTATCTTATATGGATCTATTTGCTTTCTTTATAAAACCAAATAAGACTTACGAATAGGTACATAATATCATAATATAAAAACGTATTTCTTTCCAGACCTATGGCGCCCTGTACACAGTAAATGTGGATCGCGATCACAATCCAGATTATTAAAAGAACTAGAAGTTGTTGAAATGTGGATCGCGTCACAATCCAGATTATTAAAAGAACTAGAAGTTGAATTCGTTATAATCCGCCACAGTAGGTAAATCTATGTGGTACAGTGTGTATCTTGCACTTGTAGCTTACAATCTTAAATGGTGTTGTTGTCGAGTCAATATCTCCTAAAGATGCTCCGGTTTCAGAGTGAAACGTACTTTGAGAATAATTTGGAAGATTTGTGTGGTGTGGTGAATATCGCAAGCTACAAGTTTTTATCCTTGAAAATTAAAGAGTTCCCGCGGGAACCGAAATACCTCAATTCTCGCGGATCAAGTCGCGGCCTGAGCTAGTGTCATTCTAATAATCGATCACAATCAATTTAAAAATGGAGCAGGAAGACAGATTGTACAACCACATCGATTACAGAATCGGCTACTAATTATTCCGTTCAGTCTATTGTTCAGGTATTGCACTAATAAACTGAGAGTCCCAATCGTAAGATCAAGATGAATATGGGATGAGGGGAGAGGTGCAATAAAGATTTTTTTTTATTATTGCGTGATAGACTTGCGCTTGACTACAATCATGCTTAGTGCAAAGCAATGATGAGGTCTAGGTTGGAACGCGCTTGCCTAGAAGATGCCTATTCACTCTTGCCTTGAAGGTACTTAAGTTATAAGTGGCAGGAAACACGTGCGCTGGGAGGGTGTTCCACACCCTAGCGGTTCGTATCAGAAACGATAAAAAATTTAAAAAATTACATAAAATTGTTTGGAGACCGATAATAATATTATGTGATAGCCTCAATTGGGCTTATTTACTATTAAATCTATCCTTAGGCCTCATATACGGGGTGTCAATAGGAAACTATCGTAAAAAACCTACACGCCCGAGAGTACCTTTTTAGGTATCTCAAAAGATCTCAAAAGTGTGTGAAGAGTGCCAATCAGCTAACGTGGTGGAATATAGCCTAGTCTAAACCCGTAAAGATAGGAGAATCGTGCTGAGTGTGTTAGGCCGGCGATGGAACGTGATAATGATTTAATGTTTTCGTATCGTTATTTAAAAAAAAAATGAGACCACATTAGTTATTTAAACAAATTGAAGCATATTGAAACAATCACACATGTCCGCCAAGACGTGTCTGTCAGTCCGCCCACAGCTTCCTGCTTTTACCGGGCATCGAACGCGCTATAGGTCAATGAAAGCTTTTCACAGATCGCATACAACTTTTTCTGCCGCACTTTCCTTATACATGCAATGCGGGTGTAATCGGCAATGTATGAATAGGAAACTAGCTGAGTCCCGCTACTTCGTCGCGTGGTTCTAATAAATTCTAAACTGGCGAAAGATTGTAAACTGTTCAATGTTCTGAGTGTCAATTTTTGAAATATTCATTTTATTTACGTTTACGTGTCTCTTTCTTGTAGGTTAGGTTAGGGTTCGACATAAATAAACACACTTTCAGATAAATTATATTATAAGTATGATACAGATGTTAGTGGGGTGGGAGAGCCTAAACGTATGTGCAAATAATCATCTTTCTCGTAAATACCTTAGCATTTACATAAAATGCAAGAAAATGAGGAACAGAAAGACATATTTTCACATTTGTAATATTAGTACCTACTACTTGTTCACTCTGATACTCCTTTAAGAATGATACTTATTATTACGGTTAGCCTTAACTTTTCCTGGTAAAGCTGGTAATTAATTTGGGCATGTTTACGTAAATTGATAATTGCATGCAAATTGCAAACCCAATGGAGACGTGAATACCGTCTCATGTAGGGATATCCACAATACAAAGACAACTAAGTAATATAAAGTCTTCGTGTCTTCAAGCATATCATCAAATGATTTGCTCGAAGAAGATATGGCGATAAATTGCGCAAAATATCTCAGTCTATTCCAGGCCACGGGTTATAATCAAGAGGGACGGCTACTGAAAATTTTAACGACAAAATTACATTCCGTTCAAATCCATATTGAGTTTGTGTAAAGGTACAGGGAGCACAAGATAATGTATAGGCATTGTTATTGATCAGCCCCCCGATTGTGTAAGAATATCCTAATTAATCGTTTGTCAAAATGATTCGACCTGTCTAAGGAGTTCATGGACGTCTGCACATCAAAAAGCATGTATGAAACCCTTAAACGTTCGAGTAAATACGTTTTAAGCTGTCAAATGATGAAGGCCTCAGGATTATTGTGACAAGTATCACGTATACTTGTCACAATAATCCTGAGGCCAATTGCTTGATAGGAATTCCCACTAAATTGCACCTAAGGATTTATCATTCATAGTCTTCGAATAACTTTGGGATTCATTAAGACGTAAGTTTAAAAAGTCTAAAGAGAACTTCCATTGATCTTTATCGCCCGAGGGGTCGCTTCTTAGGTAGGAGGCTACGGCCATGGCTAGTTACTACCCTACCAGCGCCGCAAATTTAAACATTCCAAATTTAAACTTGGCACTGCTGGTATTATAACTGATGAGTGATAATGATAAGTTGGTAAATGCCATTGCCTGTTTATTGTTAAGTATTTTAAAACCATGATGTTTTAAATCCATGTGTAGTGTGTACCTACCCATCCTACATATAAACTGGC
This sequence comes from Erebia palarica, assembly GCA_964035005.1. Classification (NCBI taxonomy): domain Eukaryota; kingdom Metazoa; phylum Arthropoda; class Insecta; order Lepidoptera; family Nymphalidae; genus Erebia; species Erebia palarica. The sequence goes on from OZ035987.1 coordinate 33,491,807, forward strand.
TTCCATCCAGCAGTTAAGTCCTTACACCTATATAAATTTTCTCATACACAAACCAAATTAAACATTAATCCAATGCGGCGGAATTCATTTGACTAAATTGGAATCACGTAGTATGTTAGTAAATCCAATTCAAGAGAAATTATACCTTAACACATTGAAATACAATACCATTTACAACTGGCAGCTGATATGATATTTCAATTTGGGCCAGCGAGATTTTTACTTTAATTATTCACAGATAGAGATTAAATTGGTTTGATTTTGCAATATTATGCATGTTTGTTTAAATCCAATCTAATGAGAGATTCGAATTCAACTTTTCTACATTAGCACTTTGCTTATTCTGTCTGGATACATACCTAAAGCAATATACCTACTCTGTACGTCTTCTTACCTTTTATTGTAATTATCAAATTGGGAAAATATATATTTGTCTATGAGGATCCTTTCAAAGGAGGAGTTGGTTAAACGTGTCTGTATCAAAATTGATTCAAGCTAAAGATCTAGATTATAGTAGGAAGAAAAGGTAAAAATAGTTAAATAATAAAGGTAGTTACGTATGTACCTACATAAAGAATCCCAAGACTGCGGGTGTGACAACTGTAACCGCAAATATAACCGCTTACTTTATCTCCTGTAATAGGTAGCTTGGCGTATTAATAGATAACACGTAAGCTCTATCCTACATATTGTGGGTAAATCTGTTGTGCCCACACAAACTCTACACGAAATTGACAGCACTAAATCTAGTGCTGACCTTTTTGCAAACAGTAACACGCATTAGTTTAGTTTAGGTTCTTTTTTTTTATCCACTACAAGTTAGCCCTTGACTGCGATCTCACCTGATGGTAAGTGATGATGCAGTCTTAGCGGGCTAACCTGTTAGGGTCATGGCAGTTGTATTAAACCCATACCCCTGTTCGGTTTCTAATTCTACACGGCATAGTACCGGAACACTAAATCGCTTGGCGGCACATCTTTGCCGGTAGGGTGTTAACTAGCCACGGCCGAAGCCTCCCACCAGGCCAGACCAGGGAAAACTCGGAAATTATAAATTTCCAAAGCCTGCCAGGGATCGAACCCGGGACCTCCGCACGTTAAGGCAACAGCGCTCAACAGTAGTTAGAGATAGTGTAAGTACAACAGAATTACCTAATATAAACAAGAATATCAATATTAAAAAATGCCAAAGTATGCATGTCTGCCTGGGCGTTTGCAATCTATAAACTAGGGACAAAGACAAGCGCTAAATCTGTCACGTGTTTCATAGCTGCGATGCCAAAAAAAACACACACAAAGGCGAGTATCTACTGAGTACTAATCCTGTGCGTAGAGACTAGAGGGTTTCAGTAGATTCTAGAGGGTTATAAATATGTTCTTTCAATAATGTCCCCAGCGCCATCGATCAACTTACATCAATAATTAGATTAACAATGCTTCATTGTCTCACGTCGCATACATTTAAGTATGTCTGTATGCCTGTTACACAATACACAATAAACCGCGATGGTTAGCGGAGCGAATAAACACAAAGGCAGGATATGGACGGGGTAATAAATTTTTAATGCAATCTCTTAGGTCGGATCGGGTTCCAATGTAGTTCTGTGCTATATGAGGCTGAATTGGTGCTATAATAACGTAGTAATAGTAAGTCTTAAAAGTGCCATAATATAAATAAGAAGAAATGGCTAGGGAAGTAGTTCGTTTAGATGACAACGAGTACTGTTATACACACATGTTTATTTATTATCTCAGGTTATTATTGAGTATGTGACTGCATATGTCACCGTAAGATTGTAAAAACCGTTAGATTATAATCTAACTCGCGAAATTCTAAACTGTCGAAAGATTAGAATTTAACGCATTATTTTCCGGTAGATTGTAATCTGATAGGTATTTAAACCCGATAAAACCTAAGTGCACTACTTGTTTATTTATGTCGAACCCTAACCTAACCTACAAGAAAGAGACACGTAAACGTAAATAAAATGAATATTTCAAAAATTGACACTCAGAACATTGAACAGTTTACAATCTTTCGACAGTTTAGAATTTCGCGAGTTAGATTATAATCTAACGGTTTTTATAATCTTACGGTGACACATATACTACATAGCTATATGATCAGCTATTTATATAACCTATCATCAAATCCTAGTAGTTGCGGTGAATATTATGAGATCAAACATTAAATAGTATATTGTGTGTCCAGGGATGAAACAAGACGATTTCAGACGGGGGTGAAGTTGCCTGCCTGAGCGAAGTGAGGGCTGGCATCACCCGAAGTCAAAGTCTAGGGCAGAAAACGATGATTTTCTTCCCGATGAATGACCATGCGCCTTTATCTCTGACCTACTATGTGAAACAATTGTTAGGTTCGTCTTTCCGTTCCGGTTATTATTATTTAGCCACGGCCTGTATGGGTGCAAAAACGGATACGAAAATCAAATCACGCGATAGAGTGAAAAATATAGCGTTGGAAGTTAACTCTTCTCATGTGAGTCGAACCATAACCTAACGTCTAGTATAGACTGTAAAGGTATTCAAATAGGTACGTACTACCGTCGCGTCAGCGACTATTACGTGAATTCTTTATAAATCTTAAGAAGAATCTTCCAACAGCAGAATAAATGTTTAAATATTTAACTAGAGCTTTACCTTTGGTTCTGCTTTATGGCTTTCCTAACACTTTTCTAACTTAGATGGTACTTCAAAATGTTTATGACTGCTGCTTCCAGATAAATTATTTCCACATACTAAGAGAGAAAATGTCGTGAAAGTAAATGTTTGGTATATAATATAGATGGTGTGCTTTTGTTAAAAAAATATTATAAAGGATGTGATATAAATAAAAAACTTAAAGGAAATACTTGTGCATTTTTTAAATCATTTGAAGGTACTGCTTCGATGGCTCCTTGAAAATCACCTATGATGGTGATTTTTTTTTACCATTAAATTTTTTTTATCAGACTAACTTAACTAAAAAAAAAAACAAAATTCGCCAAAAGCACTTTCGTACACTTTTCTACCGACGAGTAGTTTCTTAAATTTAAGTGGTTGAAATAAAGACGAATTTCATCATTTTTTATCACTTTCACCAACAGTCACCGCATAACAATTATAAAGATAGGAATCACTGAACGAATCCTGCCATTCATAAGCTAACAGTAGTTTATCGAAACAATAACAAGCAGAAACTCTACCTATTGCATGCAAATCTCTATGGAAAACGAACTACTACACACTTAACGAATACTTGGATGTCATCATCGTCATTGGCGCTCTTTGTGGGCCCGGGCCTGGGTCCAGTAGATTTCCCCATCTGTCTCTGTCGTTTGCACTCGTTTTACAATTTCTTATTCCAAGCCGTTTGGCGTCTTGGTTAACTCCATCTAACCACCGAAGTTTTGCCCGACCAATGCTTCTACGTCCATCTGGATGCGACGATATTAGCTTTTTTGATGGTCTATATGCTCATATATACGCTGTACGTGTGTACGCTGTACTTGGATGTCATGAAATAATACATAATTGAAATGATTGATATGGCAATATTCCAAATTATAGATATTTAGTGTTTTAGAATGTAGAGATATAATTTCTCTAACTCTAGTTTTATTGAAACCTTTACATTTTCCAATTTTAGGATGCTTTATTGAATTCTTAAGCGGTTTATTTGTTTATGTATCATAATAATAATAAGTAATACATAAGGTTTACTTTATATATTAACTCATATTTTTCACACAAATAAACTTATTTTAAAAGTGCTTCTGAATCGTCGAGTGAATCTACCACTGATTAAGTAATTTATTATTATTCTGATTAATTTATTTAATATTTCAATAATCACAGCTTGCCTTGAAAGGTTAGTAGACCAATAAGCGAAATCTGCCGTGCATGGATACGAACTACCTATAGTTCGCGCGCGAGTATGCTGACACATACATTAGCTCTGCATTCAACTCGCGCGAGTGGCATAGTTATTTAGGAATTTATGTGAATCTCCTCTCAACAGTGATAAATGCATAGGTAGCTTAGCTATATTCGGTGGTAAATGACTCAATTGGGCTCGTATTGTAAATTTTCCCTCTCTAATCATTCCCTACCGTCAATTTCCTTGTCTGTCTTTAAATAATAATTATGTATGTATCAACTAACATGTTATCTGGCAAGCGTAAGCGGTGCTAATAATCGGGTTTTTTTGTTGAGAATCACCTGAGAGTATTCGTTATTTTTTAAACTGCGTGTCTTTTCAGGTTTACGTGACAGTTTCCCGTCCCCGTCCAAACAAGATCCGTGAAGTTCCGTGATCATCTGGAAAGGTAAAGCCAAACTAGCCACCACATGGAGTACTGCTCTCACCTATGGGCCGGAGCACCCCAGTACCAGCTCCATCAATTTTGTCAGGATACAAGTCAGTTTTTATCAAATTTATAGACAACGATGAATTAAATCTAAATAAAACGACAATAAAACGTTATTCCACACGTGATACGTCCCATTGTCCGTTTCCCACACCGCAACGGTACACGTCGCGAACTAGTTCGACGCCCGTTAAGTGATTCATGCTCTTCATACTCTCGTAACGTGACTAAGGGCTAAGACAAAAGACGTGCGAAAATAGCCTAAAGTTTATCACTGCATGAGATTTTTTGTCTGTTAATGTAGGGCAAAGAGTAAGCAGAGTCACCTTGGAACAATAACAAAGTCATAATAATAATCACCGTTCGGTCATAAAAACATCGCATCCTGTTAGTTGCAGAAACTTGCACGTTGCGCATCCATGTCGAGAACGACAACATAATAATATTATGTTGATCGAAGGCTCCACAAAAATTGATTTTTTGAAGTTACTTTCTCACCTAAATCCTTTTTTCCAATGACATTTTATTTTTCTCTCTTTGGGCAGGAGGAAAATCCTCATTGGGATACCTCAGTATCAGAAACATGCCCGACTCCATTGGGGATTTTGCCCAGCGGACTACGGACTAAAAACCTCCTCCCCTTAGTTATACACCTGTCAGGTTTATAAGGTCCTCCCCTAATAAACCTTTGCTTTCCGTCTGATAGTCTTGTTAGAAAGGATGTCTTTAGAAGTTATCTTGTCTATCTTTCCCATTCGTTCTTTATTATTTTTTTACGATAACACGCAGCATTTCATCGCTTGCGTCCCACTGTTTGTCAACAATCAACAAACGGGGTTTAAAGTTTGTAGGGGTTTTTGGCTCACCACCCTGGACTTCTTTTCGTTTCGTGGCAGTCTTAACGTTTCTTAAGTAACACAAGTTGTCCTACATGAAATAAATAAATCATTTATCATTATTTTGCCCTCAAATTCTACGCACTGAAATATTGCATGCTCACTAGAGCTAGTGTGTCTTCTCCCCAATATGAGGCTGGAACCCTTTGCTCTTTATATTTTGTGCCTACAACTAAAATCGTGTTATTTACACGGCCGAAGCCACCTACCATAAAATTCTTCGTCTTGTTCGGTGACTTATGAATAACGTTTTGATTTCGTTCGATCATTTTTCCTGTTCCGTACCTTCCTATATTTAGACCTACATATTATATTATTAAGTAATTACTTGTATTCATATAGATACTTAGGGCAAGTTATTCCTCAAACTTACTATAAAAGGTACCTATATAATATTCTCTCACTGCGTCATCGTATTCCTTTTTGCTGAGTGTCGTGTCGTTACCCTTTTCTGTTAATCAGATAATGGTAGAGGTTCTGATAATAATGTGGTGGGGTCCCAGATCCTTTCACAAACGACTCGAAGTTAATAAAAGTATTTCAACTCTTAGGTTTGTAACGATTATTATTTTTCGGATATTAGATAGTAAGATACGTATTAAAACTGCACAATTAATGTAATATTCATTCCGGACTATTGTGTGAGTAATTATTCAATACTTACAATAAAAAAAGTAATTACAATTAAATGTAACAAGCATTTTTCAATAACCTATGGTATTATAATATATATATCTAATAATCTAATAATCTAATAATATATATATATATAATTATCCATAATATTTTATTGCATAATGGAATTGAATTTAACAGAGCACCATGACTTAACAAATTAGAAAGTATTAATTGATTGATTTTTGCGAATAGAAACGAAAGTACTTTCTGTTAGGGTGAACGCCCACAGGCCAAAGAAACCAAAACCCTTAACTAAAAATAGGACAGCGCGTTTACGGGCTCGACAGTTGCAGTGCTGGTTCCTTAATTGAAAAGCTACCCGAGCTATTATAGTGTAATCTGTGCTCTCGGAGACTATTATGATAAAACGATTGTTACAGAGTAACGATCGCAATCGCCTCTACTAACACTGTTTCGCTATTGCACAAATTCTATTCTCGCAACAAGAATCCCAATCCAATTTTAACCATTCACAGCAATTTTATGGTTGCACCTCAATTGTCATCATCATCATCACAAGTTCATATTATATTATTATATATTAAGTTCTATCATATTTTAATTTAGGTTTTGTCGGGTTTAAATACTTATCAGATTACATTCTACCGGAAAATAATGCGTTAAATTTAATTTACAGTTTAGAATTTCGCGAGTTAGATTATAATCTAACGGTTTTTACAATCTTACGGTGACATATGCGTTATATATTACTTATTTTTCAATTACTGCACCATCCCGCGCTCCGGTTTTAATAAACCGTGTTTTAATAAAACATAAACCTTTGGTGAATTGTGAAAGGGTTAATACCCTTTCACAATTCACCAAAGGTTGTCTGTAAGAGATTTCCTTAGCAATAAGACCGCTTTACCACGTCTTTTTGTAGTTGTATTCTTTTTTTTTAATTGTATTACTTAGTTACTGTATATTATGTGTATACAATAAATATATTTAAATAAATAAATAAGTTCCTCATCCATCGCCGGCTCACTGTTGAAGATGGGTTTCCTCTCGGATGGCAAATTCGAATTTCGAATTGGCAGACTTCAAACACCTTTGGGAACTATCAAGATGAACTATCGAGAACTCTCGGGCAAGCAGGTTTCCCAACGATGGTATCCTTTACCGTTAAAGCTAAGAAAAGTGAGAGGTGCTTGCCCAGAATTCAAAACGTGCAGTTACTTCAGTAGCTATCACAAAACAAATAATTATCATCTATAGATTCTGTTATCAATTAATTATAAATATAAAAACTGGTCAGTCAAATCAGGGTTAGGATAACTACCAGAGCGTGGTTAAAGTAGGCAAATGATAGGCCAAGAAAATTAGGTAATGTGATGTATCATTACAAAGTCATTAAGGAAAATTACCTTTGACGATCTCTCTGCTGTCTTAAGTTTGATTTCCGGTTGAGTAATTTGAGGTATAATAATCCAAAATAAGAATAGGTAAGCCAATGATCTGTCAACTGTCACTAGAAACTACAACTCTACTCAACTGTCAACTACACTTTGCAAGGATTTTTCTGACAAATTGTGTTTTTACAAATAAAAAGTAATTAAGTAATAATATGTAAATTAGGCTAAGATCGATTTATCCTTCAGAGCGAGTTAAGTCTCACGATTAATGGGCGATGTCTTACTTAGTAGCAAATTAAAAATCAGCCCTAAATTATACTGGTGTTTGCATCGCGGCGTTATTCTGCGCACCGGTGGACGTCAAGCCTAAGTAATTGATCGTAACACAACTAATTACTAATTACAAATTACTTATACTCATGTGGTAAGTGTAATAATTGCTTTCTGAAACAACTCCAAAAGCCATTTTCCTAATAAATGGAGTCTGCCTGTAATCTGATGATAACAATATAACTAAGTGTAACTTTTGATGGAGATTAATTAAAATTTAACAGCATACATCTGTACTTTAATATTATAAATGTGAAAGTTTTGATGGATGTTTGTTACACAATCACGCCAGAATAGATCTGGATGAAATTTGGCACAAATAAAGATTATAGTCTGGAATAACACACAGACTACTTTTTATTCTGGAAAATTAAAGAGTTCCAGCAGGAACCAAAATCCTCAATCCACGCGGACAAAGTCACAGGCATTAGCTTGTATTATTATAATGGAGTGCCCATAGATTATCTAACTATTCTGTGTATCTGACTCATGCCTTAGAAAACTCCCTGAAGTTCTCTGTAGCCTGCTTAGATTCTTGAGAGGTCTTTTGGTCATAATGATCTAGCAGTGATCTATAGAAAGCGTCTCACTTACAATGGATAGACAATGTCTGGGTGTAGTAAAGAATAAAGATTAAAGCAAAAGAAGATACCATATTTGGGGAGTACTGAAAGCCACCTTACTAGGCCATAAATTTATGTTAACCTATACATAAAATCAATAAGTAACATAGCAAAAATTATGGACAAGATATTAAATAAGTAAGTAGATTATTTAAGAACAGTCAAGTACTAAATTCATGTAAGTACCTTTCACCGTAATAATTTCCATTTTTGTTTAAAAAAAATAAGTAAGTAAGTAACTATGGCAATTTACTTTTCCCATCCCTTTTTAGATAGTGAAGCATATTGATCAAACAAAATTTTACTTAGCCCAGAAAATAATCCTTTAATCAAATCTATCACTATCAGTGATGTAAACCATGGCTTTGACTGATAATAAAAATTATTACACTACTTTTTCTTCAATATTTAATGATTCTTGTGATAATATTTAGGAAACCTGCCAACTAATTTCATCACTGATAATAATGTGTAATTTGTATGACCACAGTTTATCAGAAAAGCTGTTATTTTTAACCATTCATTTACCTCTTACACACTTAGACAACGGCAATTTTTTTAATCTAAAATACAGATCTGAGAGCTTAATACAGTCCAGCCTAATTTAATTTACAACTATATCAATGCCAATGCAATGGCTTTCCGAACCAGTGGTAGATTCACTTGACAATTCAAAAGCACTTTATATAAGTTTATTAAAAAAAAAATAAAGGACTTTGAGAAAAATCTCTATAATCTGCCACAGTAGGTAATTCTATGTGGTACAGTGTGTATCTTGCACTCATAAATCTTCCAAGTTATTCTCAACATACATTTCACTCTGTCATGGGAGCATCTTCAGGAGATGTTGACTCTTGATGATGTTGTAAAGATCTTTACAAACGTGCATTATCTGCAGAGCGAAAGGTAGAGATCGGACACCACTGGAAAACGGTCACAGACCACGATACAGAGTACATAGGACCACCAGTCACAATCATCTTTGGAGTTGGTTGTCGGCTCTTGATGTTGTTCAAAACTGCTATAAATGCATAGCACGCTACGGACTATAAACTATAAATTTTTAGCATACTTATAAATATGCTATGTTATACTTACGCACTTGTTATAAGAAAACTTGTGGGCGGAATTGAAAGTTTGACTTAAGTTATCTGACCTTGAAATTAAATGTTGAAGTTTCATTAGTTTAGCATTTTAACTTAAGTACATAAAAGGCAATAAGTATCTACAATTTTCTAATTTCACGTTGACGTGATAGATTTGCTATCTGATCTTTCACTGGGGCTGTATAGTTTCTAATTATAATAATTATAAATGCGAAAGTGTTTGATTGTTGGTTTGTCTTTCAATCACGCTGCAACAGAGCAAGGGATCGAAGTGATTTTTTGCATGTTTTATAACATACAAATAAAAGATCAATTTCGGTTCCTACGAAAGTTAGGATCCCATATAAAAGTGTGAAAGGTCATAAAAAGGAAAGCCTCTTTATTGGCATTATACTAGGTATTTAAACGAGACCTTTATCAATACACTTTTACCGTGTTATTACATATATTTTGTAGATTCCGATTACTTTAAAGAGTATCCTTTTTTTACTTCTATTATCTACAAAAGAGCCAAAAGAACAGTTGACTTGTTTGTTTATAAAATTTAAAACATAATCCCATTAATTCCACTCACCTGCGGCGATTACGTGATTTGGACGTCAGTGTTGCTGCTGAGTACGTAATTATGATAAGAATGCACGATTAAAATTAATTATTAACGTAAATTCGTCAAGAATTGTCCGTTGCTTTATCAATATGTCGCGGTAACTCACATTGTTCTGTTCTTCACTGCACAAAAAAAAAGCATGGTATGGGCTGCTAGGTACGCTCTAAATAAATTAAGTCATATGCATCTCGCGACATTAACTTAGGACATTTAAAATTGCATAAAATCAATTTAGCACCCAACACTTCCAATTTGATTTTTGATTGATCGCAGATTGATTTTACCGATTTGTAATTTGTATTCAAAAATTACTTTTGACTTTTGACATTAATGTTGTCATTTGTGACATAGAAGTCTATGGTTCTGCGTTCAGTAGTGTTGTAATCAAGCTGTCTTTTGTCCTAAGCAAAATAGCCCAATAGTCCGTGACAGTAGCGTAGCCACGACGGTATATGAGAGATGGAGTGCGCACTCTAATGTATTTTGAAGATAATCCCATTTATCGATATCCCACTTCAGCTACCGAGCGAAAGCAAGAGATCGGACACCACTGGAAAAAGGTCACAGACCACAACACAGAGTCCATTGGACCACGAGTCACGATCATCTTTGGAGTCGGTTTTGGGCTCTTGTTGTCGTTCAAAACTGCTATAAATCCATAGCACGCTACGGACTATAAACAAGAAATTTTTAGCATACTTTTAAATATGCTATGTTATAACGCGCTTGTTATAAGAAAGCGTGTGAGCGACTGACAGGCGTGATATGTCTTGCAGTACGCTAAATTTCGTAACACGCAAAGATGACGTTCACTCGCAATAGCACGTTACGCCGGTAGGCGGGTGCTGGTACAAGTTCTACGAGTCACCGCACGCGAACGCGATTGCGTGATATTCATAACGTAGCGTCCTGGCGGCTCCTCACATAATACGTGGTCCGCGCTACGGAATAATAGCGCTCTATGATATTGCACTACGTGTTATATTAACCACCTCTAGTCTAGAGATAGGTAATAAAGCATGTAGCACAAAAGCGTAGCACTCTTTTTTTTCCATAGCAAGGACAGGATGCAATCCAAGGAGCATCTATAGCCTGGTGATTCGTAGTTCGTTTCGTAGCACTAGTACCGCCCGTAGCGGCGCCCGCCTGCCGCTAGCGCGCTGGTCGACCGTTCGTCTCGCTCGCGTAACGCGCTGCTGTGAGCGTACGTCATATGCTTTGATGCGTGCATCTCATCAGCATATTTAAAAGCATGCTAAAAATTTATAGTTTATAGCCTGTAGCGTGCTTTGGTTTTAAAGCAGTTTTGAACAACTCTACTCTACTGACTACTCTGGTAATCGGACCTAGGAGTATCCCTAGACCCTATGGTGATCCTTATGTTTTCTGTGCGTGTGTGTACAAGTGTCTTTGATGTGTAGAGAAATTAAATTTATTTTATTAAAAAATAATTAGGAAAAAAACTTTCATTACCTACTATAAAGTTGTATATTTATCTAATATAATAAATTCCAAAATGTCTGAAACTGATAATAGTGATACTGTGGATGTTGATGAAAAGTTCAAGAGGCCTATGATATTTAAAAAGCCCACGAAAAAAGTTGCAGTAATTACTGAAACGTCAGGAAGTAGTGCAGAAAAAACCAGAAATGAGAGCCAGGACGATGCTCCGATATCATCCCCTGAGATACCTTATAAAGTGCCTACATGGTCAGGCCTATGCCCTGAAGGTAAAATATCTTTCAATAATAGGTCTGACTATGAATGTAATAGTTTAAGAAAGAGTTTAACTCTATGTTAAAAATTTCTTACTGGATCAGTCAATGAAAACACACATTCTCCAGGATTATTGCAGTATAATATACTGGTGAAGGTTTAGCCAATAGGCTATAGCAGTGTGTGCAATACTTGGTTTTAAAAATTTAATAGTCTTGGAGGATAACTTATCAAAACTGTGAGAACTTCTGGGTGGTTAAAAAAATTACAGAAGGGGGAGGGAGAGGGGCAGGGGAGCGGCCTAGGGGGGTTACCCTAGTCCCACCTAATTCCCTCACACCATCCCTCGCACAAATTTGGGGAAAACTAACCTTAAAAAATCAAGATTTAAAAAAGAATTTCTTGAACACTATCATGATTCGACGGAAAATATTTAGGCATTAGGTTTAGGTAAAAAAAAATTGCATACTGCATGGCACACTTACTAATGGTGGCCCTTCAATGCTTGACTTCTTTGGCTTCTAAAAGATCCGTATTGTAGTTAATAAGACTTGTATGTTTACAGGAACAGATTATGCCCTGGAAGTGCTCAAATCTGGTATGATATTAGACAAAATAATCTTGACGGGTAAACCCTATTATGTGTTTGGGAGATTAAATAATTGTGAAGTCATGATGGCACATCCTACAATATCTAGGTAATTTTAGGGCAATTAATATTACTTTTATTTATTAAACTTGCTTGATATTGGGATCTGAGGCATTTTTGGCAGTAGCAATACTTTTACTACAGCTGTATTAATACACACAGGTACCATGCAGTTCTGCAATACAAGTCTTCTGAAAATGAAGAGCAACCATCCGGCTGGTACTTATATGACCTTAGCAGCACACATGGGACATTTCTAAACCGGCAAAGAATAAAAGAGAGACATTATGTAAGAGTTAGAGTTGGGCACCAAATCAAATTTGGGCTTAGCTCTAGGATTTATATTATGTTGGTAAGTGAATTAAATCAAACTTATTCAATTCAAAACTTTTCACTAATTTTAAGGAACTTAGTGCTCTGTATAACTTTCTCTAACAGGGGACTATCATAGCATATCTCTATATGCTGTTATATGATTTACAGGGTCCAGATTTTGATGCAGAAGGTGAATCAAGCTTAACAGTTACTGAAATCAAGAAGCGTGCAGCAGAAATGATGCTAGAGAGACAGACGATGATAATTGAATCTGGACAGGGGGATGATAACTTAGATGCAGAAGCAAGAAGAGAGAGAGAGAAGCAATTACGTATAAAAGATATAAAAGAAAGGGAGGAGGCAAGGTTGAAGGAGGAAGCTATACAAAGAGAAAAACAGAGGCTGAAACAAGATGAGGGCATTGACTGGGGAATGGGTAAGAATTCATTGATATAATAGCTATGTGTGTTTTAAATTTCAAGCAATTAGTATATAGGATAGTAGGCTGGTGATTGGTTGAAATACAAATAGGTTGCATCCCGGGGAATAAGATAGACATTTTTATCCTGTAAAATCTGAGTTTCTATGGGATTTTTCAAAAACCTAAATGCTTTTGGGCAAAGTCGCATGGTCCATCTCATCGTCGTCAATCGATAAACGTCCACTGCTAGACGTAGGTCCCTAGGTGATCTAATTAACTTTAATTATTATATACTATAACAATTAGTAACGTTCATTAGCTTGCTTGCAAGTGTTCAATATTATTTTTTTGAACACATTTTGAGCTCAATTGTATATTTTCATTATTTGACCTCCATGACACAGTGATGAGGTGAGTGGCTTTGGTCTTATAGTGGGAGGTCCTAGATTCCATTTGCAAATTTATAATTTCTGAATTAATGTATGGTCTGGTCTTGTGGGAGACTTCGTCACCTTAACAAGTTACCACCATACCTTACCAAAGATATACCACCAAGCAATTAAGTGTTCCGGTACAATGCTGTGTAGAATCTAGAAACTTATAGTGAGTATGGGTTTAATATACTCCTAACAGGTTATTCCGCTACCATCTAAGACGCTTACCATCAGGTGAGATTGTAGTCAAGGGCTAACTTGTAGTGGAATAAAAAGAAACTCTTCCAGGTGAAGATGAACAAGAAGAAGAACCAGATCTGGCGGACAACCCATATGCATCAACTGCCAATGAAGAGTTATATCTGCAGGATCCAAAGAAAACGCTACGAGGTTTCTTTTCAAGGGAAGGCCTTGAACTTGAGTATGATTGTGTGGAAAAAGGCGTTGGACAGTTTGCGTGTAGGTCAGTACATGAATTTGTATTGTTTTGATTGTGTTAAATTAATAAATTTGTAGGTTAGAGGGCATTTAAAACATTTATAAATTTCTCACATCCTAAATAATTTTCATATGGTGCCTCCGGACTATATAACATGACATCTAATATGTATCACAGTTATATAACATTTTAAGTAGGGTGTACACATTCTTGTTATTTGACAATTTTATCCAACGAGGAAGTTCTAAGCAACAGTTCATTATACTTAATATATTTCTTTTTATTTTAGCGTAGAGCTACCAATAGATGATGCCCAGGGTCGTCCGGTAATAGCAGAAGTGATCCATCGCGGTAAGAAGAAGGAAGCAGTCATTGCCTGCGCTTTGGAAGCCTGTCGGATACTTGACAGAGTTGGCCTTTTGAGACAGGCCAAACATGGTGAGCATGATTTAGTATTCCACTTTTTAAGACGTCAATTTGATAATAATTTACAGTACTTGTTTAATAAAATAATCAACTGGTTAAGTTTAACTACGTTGTAATAATATAATCAAGAAATATAGCTAGTGATGATAGTATTGATGCTAGCTAGTGATGATAGAGTATGAACTCTAAAACCTTTTTATTACTTACCTACACTACCTTAATGAGGATCTGTAGATTGTTACTGAAAATTCGTCTAAATTGGTTTTTGAGAAAATCGTGAAAATAATATGTAGAATAAAGATTATTAACTAATAGCCTGTAATAAAGTAAGAATAAATAAAATAAGAAGTGGGTTAAAAATTTACCTGATATTATAGAATCACGTCGGCGCAAAGAGCGCGACTGGGGCGCGGATGACTACTACGATTCCGATGAAGATACTTTCTTCGATCGGACCGGCATCGTGGAGAAGAAGAGGAAAACCCGTATGGTCAAGCTGGGCGTGACGTCAGAGTCTAGCAAACCACTTAATTACTATGAACTGGTAGGATCGGTTATTGTTTATTCATAAATTACTAGCCGATGCCCTCGACTTCTTCCGCGTGGATTGAGGTTTTTGGTACCGCGGGAAATCCTTAATTTTCCAGGATAAAAATTAGCATATGGGTTATTCCAGACTATAATCTATCTTTGAGCCAAACATCCAGATCCGTTCAACTGTTCAGGTATGATTGAGTAACAATCATCCATCCATCCAAACTTTCGCATTTATATAGATATAGTATAGATACCTACGATTTTGCCCTTCATTGTTCTTCTCATCCAATACAAGTTAGCCTTGATTGCGATTTCACCTGATGGTAAGTGATGATGCAGTCTTATAGTATTTGGGCTAACCTTTTGTTTGCATGAATATGGTGTCATATAAAAAACCTACACAGTGGGTGATTTATCAATCTATTTGGTGTTGACTTGTTGAAGCGTGATGGAGAAGGTCTTTCACAACCTACATAACATTATTGCTATAATTTAATAGTCATGGCACCTGATTTTTCCATATACCTAACCTGTTCTTGGATTTCATTAAAATAAGTCATCATGTCTTTGTTGGAAGGAAAAGTTATGAACTATTATACTTTCAGGTCAAAAAAATAGAGGAACTAGAGTCAAATATATCAAAAGAAGAGGCATCAATGGATAGTATGCGAGAGGAAATGAGACAGAATCAACAGTATAAGGAACATTTAGACAATTACAAAACAACTGACGCAATACCAAATTACTATCAAACTACTGAACATAAGGAGATGATATCAAAATCTAAGGTAAAAAACTTTTACTTTCTAAGTAGGTTTAAAGTCTTTAGAAAGTAGTGCTGGAGTACATTTGCCTAGAAGATGTCTATTCACTCTTGCTTTGAATGTACTGAAGTTGTACCTAGCAGAAAACTAGGGTTCTCTAATTCAGTTCTCAGTTACCTGGAAAGTTTCTCGGGAGTTTTGAAAATTGGTGTATTTTATAGATTTCGACGTGCTCTTTCCGAATTCTCACTTGTCCACCTCGTATGTTTGCCGCTCGCGCCGCCATATTGGAAAAATGGCGCCCAAAAACAGTTTTTTGCCAATAGCTCCTTTCGGACAAATTATACGATGAAAACGCGCTGGCCGAGGGAAAATAGGGAAAAAAAAACACCAATTTTCAAAACTCCCGAGAAACTTTCCACGTAAAACTACCAAAAGACTGTATTAGTAGGCATGATAATAATTGTGTAATTTTCTACTAAAATAAAATTCATGATAAATAATGTTTTATAACATGTTGTGTAATATTGTTTGGAGCCACCCTAAGTTAATAATATATTATAGTCAAGTCTTCATAGTAATAGTCAGTTGCTTTATATGAAAGATATTTAGGACACCTACATTTCTCTTGCATTTAAACTTTTGTCAAAAAACCCAATTTATGAAAAAAAAACTTTATATTTTTAATAATATTAGGCAACACAGCAACACATTAAGTTAAATTCTTATCATTACAGTTGAAAGTTAAAGAAATGCAAGCAGAACTAGTAGAAATGCGCCGACTTGCAGAGATTGCCAAGCCTACTCAATTACCGGAGCTTATCAAAAATACAGCACCTACCATTCCTATGAAGAAAACAAACTCTGTTATCTATGGAAAAAGGTATGTACTAATTTAGGCACTTACTCAGTTTTTAATGAGTAAAGTTTTACCTAATCGTAAGGAAATCGTAATCATTTGTCAAACGTATAATTCAACCTGTTTAAGGAGTTCATAGAAGCCTGCACGTCATAAGTAGGCATGAACTCCTTAAACAGTTCGAGTACCACTGCAGCCTATTAACCTCCCACTGCTGGGCACAGGCCTCCACTCTCATAGGAGAGAGGGAAATAGAGCTTAGACCCACCACGCTGCTCCAATGCGGGTTGGCGGGCTACTAAAAAATTTGTAATTTGATTAAGTTCATTTTATTAGATTGGAAGGAAAAGAAAAATTACAAGATTTTGCACTCCTTTTTCACTCTAAATTTCTTCTCAATACGGACACCGATCACTTTTACGTGTACATCAAAATAGTAAATAAGATGCAAAGTGGAAGAACGTAATACACAGCCTCACAGGTCAAATTCTTATAGGTACTCATTTTAATTTCAGGATAAGGTTAAAAGGGGATTTAATGAAAAAACTTCCCGTCAACAAAGTGTCAAAACAGGAAACTCAAGAATTTGTGGAAGAAGTAGACTCAGATGAAGAAGCAGAATCTTCTAGCAGTACTGTAAAGTCTACTGTAGAAACAAGGCTTTCTAGTAAAACAGTTATTAGTGGAGACACAAAGATTTCTGTAAGTGAACAAAATCCTAGTAATAAAGAATCTGCTACCAAACAAAGTTCTTCAGAAATTTCAAATGAAGAAACTAGGCCTCCAAGTAGCAAGGATATTCCTAAAGAAGAAAGTACTTCAAGAACTGAACAAGATGACAGCTCAAAACAAAATGATTCATCAAAAGAAAAGAAAATGTATGGTCCAATGAGACCACCAGCAAACTATGTGATACCAGAGAGTTATTTTGACCAAGAGACTGACAGAGATTTACCTGAAATCACAGATGAAAACAATACCTAATAAAAGTTTAAAAATTGTTTTGGTTGATTTGAATTTGTCTAAGTGATGTAAGTTAGTGGGTAGGGGGTAGGGAATTGGTTTTCATATTTTAAGTGGCCCCTTTCTTTATAGTTCTAAAAAATATTAACTTTTATCAAAGACAATACTTAAATGAGTCTAACTACCTACTACTGTTTGACTCATATAAGTATTGTCTTTGACAAGAGGGTAAAGTGATTATTGCAATGCGACACTTAATAGTTACACATTTGGTTTGGCAAATGCTTAGAGAAAACAATTAATCATTGTGAGGGATTTCAACCTCTGATATTATTCTACTGGCACAGCATAAGTATTCAACATCCATAGAAGTCAGACCCCGCTACTGTGAAAGTTGTATCTAGAGGTTTAATATCTCTATAGATGCAGTATGGCTTGAGATTGAGGTAGGCAACTGCATACTTTGTCATTATTAGTGACTGAATTCTGTATTGAAAAATCTGCCAATTTATGAGTCTGTGGTCTCCTTCGTCACTTCGTAGCATTGCTGTCTCCGTCAAACAACAGTTATTTGCAACTGATATTGAATGAATAACAACTGGTTTGGAATGTCCAGTATGAATGTTAATAAAAAAAATGTTATTTCACATTTCATCCTTTTAATTCGAAAGGCTTACTCTTAAATAATATTTACATACACTTCAAGTGCATAAGCTTGAAGAAATTAGATTTTACACAACAGTTTTAGGTTATATCACTATCTTGTTGAGACCGTCGCTTCCTTCCTTGCTGCGTCTTGGAGGAGCTGTGTATCCACTTCATCAGCCGGTAACTGTACGTAGCGCACCACAGAACCTCTTATAAAGCAGTTCTTCACCGATAACATGTGAGGATATTTGTCGGGATCTATGACGCTAATATCCGACAACTTTATATTAAGATATTGATCTACAGAATGTAGCGTACCGCATATGCTGAGATCATTTTTCAGCTCCACTACCACATCTTTACCGACGAGGGATTTGAAGAACGAATAAAATAACATTTTTGTTTTTATTGAAGACACAAAGCGGCAAAAGCAAACCTTACAAAAAATAATACGAATTTGACTGTTGACACATTTTTTTTGGCACTCTGCTTGGCATTACTTTATCTATGGCATTACTAGATGTAGCAGAGTACGCCCACACCAAACCTTACCACAGGGTCCGGTGATAAGTACGGTGTATTAGGCCTATAACGCCCACGCCTACTCTTTCCATAGAGTCGGGGGAAAAGTGCGGTGTAATAGGCCTATAAGAATCAGTGTCAGACCCTAAATATGTATAATTACTCTATGGTATGCGTAGATGGACTATTCGAAAATTATGAATTTTTGGTCCAGGTCTATAGTCTGTGATTATTGGCTATGTTCTGTTACTCTGGCTCAGAAAGCCTGGAACAGAGCCATTAAGTCAAATAAATAAAAGAAAATTTCTTGCACCGACCCATAGATAAATATGTACAACACTCTAAGAGGCAGAGACAAGTAACATATAGGATAAGAGGTGCAACTCAATTAATGTACAACACTAACAACATCACCTACCAGAAAAAGAAGACTATTTGCAGAGACAAGTGACTATTTGTCTCTGTTTTTGGCAAATGAACGGCGTCTGTTTTACTTTATGAGATTATTTATTATTAATTCGTTACTGGCGCTCTAAAAATATCTTCTTCCCTATTACCAAGATAATTTTTTAATGTACAGACAAGTTCTACAGTGAAACAGCGTAGACGCTACCAATATGACAGCTGACGAAAACGCCGAAATTGTAAGTTTTTCAACATTGTAGAGCATATCAAGTTTCACATGATAAAATATGCTACATTTGTCTTAATTGTTATTCTTTCCTAGGACTGGGGTAATGAGAGATTGATTCGCGCCCAGCGGGCAGTGGAAGCAAACTTATATGACGTCGACTCGTGGTCCCTTTTGATCCGGGAAGCGCAAACCAGACCGATAAATGAGGTCCGGTCTATGTACGAGAAGCTTATTACAGCTTTTCCGACCACGGGAAGATACTGGAAGATCTATATTGAGCAGGAGGTAGGTGTCAAACAAAATAAACTTCTTTTTCTCTTTCACATCACAGGTGTAAAATATAATCCCCAGACTGGTTCAAAGATAGTCTGAGATACCTAATATTCAGACAAAACGGAGAGTATTCTGAGTTTCATATTAATGCTTATAACTTGGCTCAGATCCATGATATAAAGGTCCATCATGACTATTTATTTCTGTCTGTTCTTTTTTCACATTTCAAAAATTTAAAATTGTATTTTTTATTTTTTATGCCAAGGGCATATGCCTTCTCCATAATTTTATGCAGATCTCTTTAGCTCAATATTAGGGCCTCAAATAAATAATATAATAATCATACATTTTTGAAACTATAATTTTTCATTTACAGATGAAAGCAAGAAACTTTGAGAAAGTAGAAAAGGTCAGTATGGTATTAGTGTAAGGCTAAATATTTAAAACTTTTATCTGTGATATTAGTATTAAAAATAATTAAATAGTAGCTAAAATATAAACAGCGTAACAGAAATAACTGTCTTATTAGACAAAATGGACTGATTTGTGAATAATTTAGTTGTAAGAGGAAATAAATGTAAACAATCTGAATTATGTTTTTATTCAGCTAGGGTTGTTGTGTTCAGACATGTTGGAGGTGATTTTCTTTGGCAAATGTAATCATTTTAATATGGGATTGTTATTATATTGTGTTATTGTACAAATTTGTATTGTATTGTTGTAAAACATAGAAATAACTCTGTGTATTTTTTTAAAATGATAATGTTCCTTATATTTAGTTTGCCATTGAAGGTCACTTTTGACATGTAATATTCCCTATGATAGTACTATTTTATAGTTATACTACATGCGTCTGGATTATGCTCTATTAAGTCAAATCTTAATTAACTGAGTGATAATATAATCACTGATAGAATATTTTAACTAGACAGGATTACCTAACTGAAAATAATTCATGTTAAAAACATGTTTATTTATCAAAAACATCACAAGGTAGTTAATCCCATCCACTTCTCCAATGTAATGTTTCATGCTAAAGAGAAATCCAACAGGATTACAGGGATCAACAAATAAAATATGTTAGCTGGCTTCATTCAAACATTATTTATTGACATACTGATGTTTTGCCATACATGACACATCACAATATCCTTGAAAATAACACCATGTAGTGGATGTCTTGTAGTTCGTCCTTCTGGTATGTGTTCCTTCAATCCATAATATATCCATACCCTACATTTACACATTATAAATAGAAATTTAAAAAGTGGAGCCAAGCAGACCTGTCTTGATAACAATTTAAACTGAGCTTTATTTAGTTTGGCATAACGTTAGTGCCCCAGCCCTTTGAGTCGCGTCCCTTTAAGCCAATATCAATGTCAAAATACATAAAGCTGAGTTTAAGTTTTTATAAAAAAAAGACATTTACCACTCTGCTTAGGCTCCATGCATGCAAATTATTGTTTTCATTAAGATACAATTTTCAAAGTAATTGAAAGACCAAGCTGAGATAAAAATAAAAACCTGCATAGAAAGTATTTATAGTTACTGTAATAGTAACTAAAATCAATGAGAAAATGGCAATATTTAGCCTCAACACCTTCCTGTTATTTGCTACATTGGGTATGTATTAAATTATTATTCTGGGTATCACTAGTCACTGCATACATAATATTATTATATTTTATAATTCAGTCACGATTTTGAAGCACCAATCTCAAAGAACAGAAAATTTTATAAGTTATTCACATTGGTCAATTTTAAAGTGCCAATCTTAAACTGGTCTCAAAATGGTTATGTCCAGCATTTTCAATTTTAATTCATCTTGGGGGGGATGTTAGGTAATAGTTTATTCTTTATCATAATGCCAGAATTACACTCTGTTGATTACCCGTTTTTGGTTTCTTAAAGGCCAACCATATCAATTACATCCGTCTTCTTCGTCATGATTTTATAGACGACGTCCTTGGGGTGAGATCTATATAAGGAAGTGCCTTGACTTTGCTCAGACTAATATAACGTTTGAGAACGTTTTTAAAACACCAAAAATCAAATGTTTTGAAACTTTCTGATTAGAATCTCTAGGCTGCCTCGTTGGTCTAGTGGTTAGCATGTTCGAATGCGGCCGACGTGGTCCCGGGTCGGGCCATAATTAAGTATTGAGTTTTTCTGGCTAGACATTCTCAGTACTAGCCCGGAAAGTTGACGGACGGAGTTAGAAATCTGACGGTGTTTCACCCCCGTGCCTCGGAAAGCACGTTAAGCCGTCGGTCCCGGTTATTATCACTATATATAGTATAATAGTCGTTAAAGCGTGCCATTAATGAACGCTCTGAAAAATTAATATAATCAATATTGTTTGTTGTCCTGCCCCAGTTGTTTCAGAGGTGCCTTATGAAGATACTGAATATCGAACTATGGCGTCTCTACCTCAACTACGTTAAGGAAACCAAATGCATGTTACCCACATACAAGTACGTATTCTTTATTTTTATTTATTATTATTAATGCAAAACAGCTTCATATTACTTAAATGATGATTAATGTATAGCAGGAAATTTGGATGGCCCAAGATACTACCTTGTAGGACCCCATGTCTGAACTCTGAACCCATTTTGTGTATTACAAAACAATATTGCAAATGTGCAATTCGAAAGAAGACTCCAAGATAGTAAAAATAACTACTATGATTACCAATAGTCTAAATAAGTCTTATAAATAATACCAAACGCTAAATAAATACGCTTTATTTTACGACTTTGGAGGTAGTATAAAAGTATCGGTGGCTGACACAGAAATTGTGATTGTCACATTGCAATAATCGTAATTAAAGTTTAAATTGGCTGTATGATGTGCATAGTCATCTGACGTTTAAAATATTGGATGGGAAGTTTTGGAAAAAATTTATGAATGATGTTTTATAGTTACAATACATGTTTCAGAGAGAAAATGGCGCAAGCGTACGATTTTGCATTGGACAAGATTGGTTTAGATATCCATGCTTACCCAATCTGGAACGACTATGTGACGTTTCTGAAAGCCGTCGATGCTGTGGGCTCATATGCCGAGAATCAGAAGATATCTGCTGTTAGAAAGGTAAATAATTGTATTATTGGTGGTACTTGTACCGAAGCCACAAAAGCACTAGCATATTTTAATCTTGCAGGTTTATCAACGAGCTGTTATAACTCCTATAATCGGTATCGAAACTCTATGGAAAGACTACATAGCATTTGAGCAAGGCATCAATACTATTATTGGTAAGATTCTAATTCTAAAAATATTATGATGTTGTAACCTACCTATATGTGGCTTTATAAATCACTCAATGTGACCAATCAAATAATTTTTCAATTACTCAATAAAGGAGCAAAAAGAACTTAGAGCTATTTTGTTCTTTAATAAATAAATTTTATATCAATAGATTTCTCAATTTTTGTGAGATTATTTTAAAAACATATTCCAGCGGAACGTATGGCAATGGAGAGGTCACGGGAATACATGAACGCGCGAAGAGTGGCCAAGGAATTAGAAACAGTGACTCGAGGGCTTAACAGAAATATGCCCGCTACGCCGCCCACCGCCGATCGAGAGGAAATGAAACAGGTTCGTTTCATTACTTTAAGCAGGTCTTCTATGTATCTGGTTTTCGAAAAGCAGATCCTACTGAAAAGACCTGGCAATAAATCTGATTGTCAGTCCAAGGAGCATACAGGGAATGGGATGCGTCAAGAGAACAATGTTTTCAATTACCAATTTTAAGTTTAGTACAAATTTTAGTTTTTTAGTTTTAAAGTTTTTATAGTGGCTGCTTTGGGACGATAAGTAACTCGCTGATTCTAAAATAGAACAGTGAGGCCAATGCTTATTTATTCTTATAGTCCATTTTAGTGAAGTTTAGAGGCAGTTAAATTTAGTTATGTCCCTTTCCACAGGAAATATTATGAAAGGGTTAGCAATATTATTAATGCTGTCATTTTAGTTTAAATTATAGATTGTGTACAAAATAATCAGCCCCAATGTATCAATATTATTATTAAGGTCATCATATTTTCCATCTCTACCTTAATCATTGGTTTGTTATGTTGTGTTGTTTACTTGGTCGCCATATTGCCTAAGTACAAACAAAGTATCTCTCGAATTAATTATTGAATAACCGTTATGATTTCGAAATGGCCACTCCTCTTTAACAGGTGGAGCTATGGAAGAAATACATAACCTGGGAGCGTTCGAACCCTCTACGCTCGGAAGACACGGCGCTCGTTGCCCGACGTGTGATGTTCGCGATAGAGCAATGTCTATTATGTTTAGCTCATCACCCGGATGTATGGCATCAGGCTGCGCAGTTCCTAGACCATTCTGCAAAGCTTTTACAGGAGAAAGGGGTAAGACATCGATAAGCCTATCAATATTTATTGCCAAAGTATCAACCGGTATTTTGTTATTTGTTCGCGATAGAGCAATGTCTATTATGTCATGCTCATCATCCAGATGTCTAGAATTGAGCCGCGCAGTTTCTAGACCATTCTGCGAAGCTTCTACAGGAGAAAGGGGGTAAGACACCGATAAGCCTATCAATATTTATTGCCAAAGTATCAACCGGTATTTTGTTATTTGTTCGCGATAGAGCAATGTCTATTATGTCATGCTCATCATCCAGATGTCTAGAATTGAGCCGCGCAGTTTCTAGACCATTCTGCGAAGCTTCTACAGGAGAAAGGGGGTAAGACACCGATAAGCCTATCAATATTTATTGCCAAAGTATCAACTGGTATTTTGTTATTTGTGCGCGATCGAGCAATGTCTATTATGTTAAGCTTATCATCCAGATGTCCGGCATTGAGCCGCGCAGTTCCTAGACCATTCTGCGAAGCTTCTACAAGAGAAAGGGGTAAGACACCGACAAGTCTATCAATATTTCTTGCCAAAGTATCAACTGGTATTTTGTTATTTTTTCGCGATATAGCAATGTCTATTATGTTAAGTTCATCATCCAGATGTCCGGCATTGAGCCGCGCAGTTCCTAGACCATTCTGCGCAGCTTCTACAGGAGAAAGGGGTGAGACACCGACAAGTCTATCAATATTTATTGCCAAAGTATCAGCCGGTATTTTGTTATTTGTTCGCGATAGGGCAATGTCTATTGTGTTAAGATCATCATCTAGATGTCCGGCATTGAGCCGCGCAGTCCCTAGACCATTCTGCGAAGCTTTTACAGGAGAAAGGGTGCCAACGTAACAACCGTTAGTTTGTTATTTGCTCGTTATGTTAGCGACAGACCAATGACTTACGTTTCGCTCATCATCCGGATCTCTGACATCAGGCCGCACAGTTTCTAAACCATTCTACGAAACTTATCAAAGTATCATCCGAAATTTTGTGATGTTAGCGTCTGAGCAGTGTCTATTACGTTCAGCTCACAAGGAAAGGGTATCAACATTTGTATCACATTTACTTGCTAAAGTTACTACTGGCATTGTGCGTTTCTTTTGCTTATGATGTTTGTGATAGAGATTACAACAGTAATTAACTATCATCATCATCCTCACCGCGTGCCTTCATCAAAACGAAGTTTGGCGGTCATCATACGATTCTTTATTTTGAGCCACATCTTTTAGCACTGGATAGCTTAGCCATGGCCACCACCCATATCGTCCAACCACATGCGCCTTTGGCGACCTGGAGCTCTCTTGCCTACAATATAGGCAATAATGCATGTTGAAGTACATATTATGATAATAAAAATAAATAAATATTGCTAAGATATTCGACTTAATTAATAATTGTATTATAAAATTTTCTATTAATATTTTAATATAATTCTATTTTAATAAAATTTGACGGAGCACTCAGGTGTCTGAATTCAGGGCTACTCAGACTATCATTCACAAGTAAAAAAAACACCGCTCACTTTTCTGCGTTTTTGTGTGTTAAATATATATATTTATGTTATAGACTAGCTGATGCCCGCGACTCCGTCCGCGTGGATTGAGGTGTTTTAGGGATATGAAAAATAGATAGTAGCCGATTCTCAGACCTATTGAATATGCATATAAAATTTCATAAAAATTGGTCAAGCCGTTTCGGAGGACTATGGTAACTAACGTTGTGACACGAGAATTTTATATGTCACCGTAATATTATAAAAACCGTTAGATTATAATCTAACTCGCGAAATTATAAACTGTCGACAGATTGTGAAACGTTCAATGTGCTGAGTGTCAATTTTTGAAATATTCATTGTATTTACGTTTTCTTGTCTGTTTCTTGTAGGTTAGGTTAGGGTTCGACATAAATAATCAAGTAGTGGGTTAGGTTTTATCGGGTTTAAATACCTATCAGATTACAATCTACCGGAAAATAATGCGTTAAATTGTAATCTTTCGACAGTTTGGAATTACGCGAGTTAGATTATAATCTAACGGTTTTTACAATCTTACGGTGACATATATAAGATAAATACTATTTTGTAAAAAAAAAACCAACACCACTTTACGAGCATCGTGAGTGGCACCTAATTCAGAGCAAAACTAGCATTAAAAGGGTCTCTGACATCATGTCAGAGGATAACTGAGTGCATTATAAAAAAAAAACTATAGGAAAACTCTTATGGTCTATCCTTGAAGTGTTAGAAAACTGTTCGTATTGTTCACATGATCAGGACTCGAACGCTGCCCGTCTATTCTCTGACGAGGCGGCCGCTGTGTACGAGCGGGCTACCAGTGGCCCCCTCAAACATTCCACTCTGCTGCATTTTGCGCACGCGGATTACGAGGAGAGTAGACTGCATTATAATAAGGTACTTTACTTGTTACTTTTCAAGATTCAGTGAACTTTACACACATTAGGTACACTTTTGTAGGTCCGCCACTACAGCCGATTAACTGGGCCTGTGCCCAGCTGCTGGGCACAGGCCTCCACTCTCATAGGAGAGAGGGAATTAGAGCTTAGACCCACCACGCTGCTTCAATGCGGGTTGGCGGGCTTTAACGACTTTATCATGTCAGTGATAATAACCGGGACCGACGGCTTAACGTGCTCTCCGAGGCACGGGGGTGACACACCGCCAACTTCCTAACTCCGGGCTATTACTGGGAATTTCTAATCAGAAAACCCCGATACTTAGTTATGGCCCGACCCGGGACTCGTACCCGGGACCTCGTCGGCCGCAGTCAAACATGCTAACCACTAGACCAACGAGGCAGTTCACAGCCACAGCCTTGCCAGCCACAATTTGTAGGTCAAATAAGTATAAAACGTGATAGTGATAATCCATTACGGTATCTTAAACTAATGCTATGAGGGTTCCAAACGCGCCCTGGTCTGACCGACAAAATGTTACAAATGTTTTAATTTTGTATCATTATTCATTGTCAACTAGTTGATGCCCTTGAATTCGACTTTTTATTTAATTTTCCAGGATTAAAAGTACACAAACGGACTTAACCAAAATTTTATCAAGAAAGACCGTGAAAGTGTAACAAACAAAGGCCGTGAAAGCGCAACAAACAAACTTACATTCGAATTAGTGCCTAATATTAGTTAGGATTGACATAGAATTAAACTGCCAAGGTTGTGCTTGAATTTAGACTATCTTTAGGTACATCAAGTTTACACCCGCTATCTGGACATGGAAGACATCGAGCCTACACTGGCGTACGTACAATACATGAAGTTCGCACGCAGAGCTGAGGGGATCAAGTCTGCACGGACGGTGTTTAAACGCGCCAGGGAAGATCCCAGGTGAAACATGTTTCACTTACCCGTTGTCCTACGTGAGCGACATATGCGACAACGCGTAAAAAAACCGTACTTCAATCTAGAAGAGATCCAGTAGCTAAACCGTAACTTCAATCTAGAAGAGATCCAATAGCTAAACCATAACTTCAATCTAGAAGAGATCTAGTAGCTAAACTCAGAATTGTACGATTCTAGTTAGCCGCTGGTTCAACCCAATTGTTCACTGTATTTATTTAAATTGGATTTGCATTTGATTATATATTGTAACTGACCCTTCACGTGGCACGTTCACGTTCACGTTCTACATTGTCACGCAGACAAGTTTGTAATTTTCTATGACGTCGTATCGCTTCTGTCGGTCACCTAGGACAACGGGTTATGCCGGTATTTGGGTCAACTGATCGTTATCAGAAATTGTCTTACAGAAAAGTTCTAACGACCGAGCGTCGGAATGCATTCTTTGGGGCGTGGGGCGAATAAAAAATTTGTAATAATAAATTTTAATTTCTATTAATAATTCTTTTAATGAGTGTTGATAATAATCTATCAGTTCTACATAAACATTCACTCATTGGAAATTCGCAAAAAAACATTTTTTTACTAAGACAGGCCATTCTTCCTGCAAAGTAGCACTGGTGGAAAATCACCCTAATAATACACTTGTTGATTTTTCCATATCCAAATAGCATTTAACTGAGGAATACATTTTTTAGGGATGATTTTTCCATCTCCAAGTAATGTTTAACTGAGGAATACATATTTTCTTTTGACTGATGTATAGGAATTCTGTCTTTAAAGCTCGTCAGTTTTAACGTTACTCGGGGATGGATTTATTGATTCATTTTTTGTGAACACAATATATGCATGCATTCAGCAATTTCTGGCGTACAATATTTAGAATTATTAATATTACTAGTTAACATAGTGATTAGTAGATTCTAAAAATATATTACACTATACTTAGTTCAATATCCAGTGATTCACAAAAAAATACATTTTATAAAAATGTGAATAAGATTCTATTTAACTAGATAATATTTGTATTGGTAGGGCAGTCGTGTTTTTGAATTATGGGCCTATTACACTGCACTTTTCACAGTGACCCTTACACTTGAATCAGTGTAGTGTAATAAGATTTAGGGAGCAAAGGTCCCTAATTTGATTATTGCTGTGTAATAATGCGACGCTCAAAGTAGCGGCCACGCCCACCCTTAGCACAGGGCCCTGTACAAAGTGCAGTGTAATAGGCCTATTATGACTTGTTAACAGATTTTTTATCTGTGGCTCAGATCCCAGTACCACGTGTTCGTGGCGGCGGCTCTGATGGAGTACTATTGCTCGAAGGATAAGAACATCGCGTTTCGCATCTTCGAGCTCGGTCTCAAGAAGTTCTCGCATTGCCCCGAGTATGTGCTCTGTTACATCGACTACTTGTCGCATCTTAACGGTAAGTTATTGAAATAAAACAGCATTTGTTAAGTCGATGTTATAATACTATCATCGACTACTTGTTGCATCTTAATGGTAAGTTATTGAAATAAAACAGCATTTGTTAAGTCGATGTTATAATACTATCATCGACTACTTGTTGCATCTTAATGGTAAGTTATTGAAATAAAACAGCATTTGTTATGTCGATGTTATAATACTATCATCGACTACTTGTTGCATCTTAATGGTAAGTTATTGAAATAAAACAGCATTTGTTAAGCGAGGTTATAATACCTACTATCGATGATTTTCTTATTGACAAAGTTGCATGGAAGCAACCGGCCTCGCATCCCGTGACCCACAAGTCAGTGTAAAACTTGTACAGTATGTGTTGTATTGTTTACTTATTGTAAAAAAAATATTCTTGAGAAAAGAGCACCTGCTGAGTTTCTTGCCGGCTCTTCTCAGTATAATCAGTTTTCCGAACCGGGGGTAGAGACGTATCATATTATGCCATTTTGAAGTAACAGGATCCAACGAATATATGAGCCCTAATATGATACCTGTTGTAAATTGGTGAGGTCCGTCAGTCAAGGTCAGTTTTTGCAATAATAATAAAAATAAATAAATAATTTAGTTGCTCAACTGGAAAAGAGCTGCGGATCTTCTCACGGCTGAACCGATTTTCTTGAGACAAGTAAAAACACTGTCGATCAGGTCACTTTTCAAACAAAAAAAATATCAGTTGTTCCGTTTGAGAGTTACAATGCTACAGACACACAGATACATGCATCAAATATATAACATCCCTGGACTTGATATACCAGTGGATTGAATACATGACATAATATGTAGACATGGGACATAATCTCTCTTTGCGACGTATTCCTCATAAGGGTCGTGACCCATTTCTATTAATCACATAATGGCAGGAGTTCCCACGTCCTTCCGCATACGACTATTAAAATAAATTACAACGAAATTAAATTAAATATTACGAAAAGGCCAAATTAAAACCTCCAAATTCGGTAACATCCAGTCCGGTCGGTGGACAAACAGTTACCAATTTGAGTCATCGTTGCTCACAATCGCAATCGACTGATATGTATTGTCACAGCTAGGCCACTCGTCCCTCAGACATAACACATACAACATAATATAAACATATTTTCTCACATTTAAATTTTGTTGCCAGAGGACAACAACACACGCGTACTATTCGAGCGTGTTCTGTCATCGGGGAGTCTCAAACCGGAGAGCTCGGTGGACATTTGGAACAGATTTCTGGAGTTTGAGTCAAACATTGGCGACTTGGTCAGTATTGTGAAGGTCGAGAAGCGAAGACAGGCGGTGCTTGAAAAGGTATGTTAATTACTGTTACTTTGCAACTGGATTGTTCGTTATTCATAGCTATTATAATTTTCAAAAATATTTTTTAATTTCTACAGATCAAAGAGTTCGAAGGCAAAGAAACCGCTCAGTTGGTAGACCGATACAAGTTCTTGGATCTTTATCCATGTAGCATCGCCGAGTTGAAATCTATTGGTTATACTGAGGTAAGTTTAAAATTATAATTTTATGGCTACTTGAATTGTTTTATTAGTTCTATTAATTCCTTTTGACAGGTAATATTATTCCTCGAATCATCTGTTCTAATATCGACAGGTAATTAATTGATTTACCTCAAATGTATTACCCACATCAACTGTTACTAACTTTGACAGCTCATATCTATGGTATGTTCCGATATACACTGCGAGCACTGTTCAGTGCTCTTACTATG
Organism: Erebia palarica; assembly: GCA_964035005.1. Classification (NCBI taxonomy): domain Eukaryota; kingdom Metazoa; phylum Arthropoda; class Insecta; order Lepidoptera; family Nymphalidae; genus Erebia; species Erebia palarica. The sequence continues at coordinate 33,522,323 of OZ035987.1, forward strand.
GAGAAATTCGTTCCATTATGGACTGGCAGTATACTGCCGCAGTATCCTATGGAAATATATGACGTCATAAATCGTCACCATTTTTGTACTGTGAGCACTGGCGCTTTCGAGGAAGGTGGTCTCAGTGCTGAATGCGTTCCGTTTTAAACAGTAACCAGTATAGCTAACTATAAAGAAACGGATTCGCAGTATACTAAATTGAGGTCACACCTTACAGTGCTCGCAGTGTATATCGGAAAATAGACAACAGCACAAAAATGTCACTCACTTTGACAGGTAGTTTACTTCCCGGTAATAAATCAGTCAATGTCAACGTTAATTATTTCCTCGTCTCAATGATCTATAAAGCTTAAATTGTATGAATTATAGTACTTATATATTAGAATGCAAAACTCTTTTTTTCTTCTTTAACTTTGCTCAGGTGGCATCGATGTCTAACAAATCGTGGGCTCTTGGAGGACCACTGGCGGGAATATCGCCTGAACTAGCGGCAGTCATATTGGGACAAAAGTATGTACTTGAACTCGAATTTATCCATACTAATATTATAAATATAAAGTGTCTGTCTGCTACTCTTTAATGGCCCATCTTTTCAACGGATTTTGATGAAATTTGGTATAGAGGTAGGTTACATCCCAGGGAAAGATAGAGTTTTTATGTTAAAAAAAACTTAATCCACGCGGACTAAGTCGCGGGCATCATCTAATTCTTAATATAATCTGTAAATATTTACCTCATATTCTCCAATTCTGTACTTGATCTGTACTTTATGTTGATATTACCCAATTTCTTTAAAAACTGACAATTTAAACCCCTATTTTAGGGACAATGATCCGAACAAGGATATCGCAAGACCCGATACAAATCAGATGATTCCCTACAAGCCAAAGTCCAACCCGCTACCAGGAGAGCATCCCATATCCGGTAAGTTAGTAATACTATAGGTTACTTGTCTTATTTTCCCAGGATTTGCTTCAGTTAAAGGTTGGTCAATGCTGAGGAAGATGATAATTCTTTTTATATTGATGCATATTGATGCATCCACTGTTGGATATAAGCCTCTATCAGAGACTTTTTTATCAATTAAGTCCACTCACGGACTTAAGTGATAAAAAAGTCACTATATTCTGTCCAACCATTTATTTTACTTTTGACATAATCACGCCTGTGCATTATCATAATTATTGCAACTTGCAAAATTGCAACCACCGACAAAAAAATGCAATACTCCATAAACATATACTCTCATAATTTTCTATTTTTAAGCCTTGGTCACTCTCGAGGTCCTCAACTATACCCATACAGTAAATCACGTCGATCCGTTGCTCTGTTACGGTGTGATTATATGATTTACTAGCTGCTGCCCGCGACTTCATCCGCGTGGATTGAGATTTTTGATTCCCGCGCGAAATCTTTAATTTTCTGGGATAAAAGTAGTCTATATGTTATTCCAGACTATAATCTGTGCCAAATTTCATCCAGATCAGTTCAGCCGTTTTTGCGTAATTGAGTAATAAACATCTATCTGTCCAAACTTTCGCCACCTCCTCCACCACTACAGCTCGTTAACATCCCACTGCTGGGCACAAGCCTCTATTCTCGTAGGAGAGAGGGAATTAGAGCTTAGACCCACCACGCTGCTCCAATGCGTGTTGGCGGGCTAACAAACTTTCGCATTTATAATATTAGTATAGACTAGAGTATAGAGTATAGTATTAGAGTATATGTAAGAACAAAACTGTGAAGATAAGAAAAATAAAAGGCTTTTTAGGGTTCTGTAACTCAAAAGGAAAAATTTTAGGATCCTTATCCTTATAGGATCACTTTGTTTTCCGTCCGTCTGTCTGTCAAGACTATTTTTCTCAGGAACGCATGGAGGTATCAAGCTGAAATTCATATCAAATACTCAGGTCTACTGTCCCTTGGAGCTGTGAAAAAATCAAACTTCTAAGCCAACGCAATCAAAAGATACAGCTGTTTATGCTGCAAATTTTCGACACTCGCAAGGGAATCAAAACCTACAGGGTACTTCCCGTGAACTCAGAATCTTGAAATTTGGTACGAAGGAACGTCTTACAGCACAAATAAAGGAAAAATTGCGAAAAGCATAACGGTTCAGATTTCTATGGGGGGTAGGCCAAGTCTTGTACAAGCAGAGAAATGAAGGAAAATAAAATACTAGACCAGTTTTTATTGCTCAAATCTAAGAATTCGTCGTAATTTCAGTGGTAAAATTATTTAATCTTTCTAAGTTATGTAACACTTAACAACAACAATGGGTAACAATGGCGGATTCATATTTTTTGACGTTTTCAAAAGAAAAACACGTTACTTTGACAGTGACTGTCAGAAATGACATTTGATACATTTCGCGCCTGCAGCCTTAAGGCTCTACGGCTGAAGGTTGCGATCTTGGAGACGTATCGAAAACTTGAAATACATTTTTATTTTTTGCTCGTTATTTACGTTAATTACTATATATTTAATACAATCTATGTATTTTCCTCTATTCATGGTAGAGTGTACAAGAGTAGGCCTAAAATGTACCTTTTCATTTTTGACTAAATTATTAATGTTACTAAAAATGAAAGGGTTAATAGCAAGGTTAGGTTAAGGCAATTTTAATAATTTTATCTTACTACAGGTTTGTACGGAACCCTCGGTGCGCGAGTCCGACTCGCACTTGGCCGTTTTTTATTTGTTTATGTATGGTCCGTTACCGCAGGCGGCACGTTTCCGATGCCACCGGCGGCGGCTCACCTGTGCACTCTGATGCCGCCGCCCACCAGCTTCCGCGGACCGTTCGTGGCCGTCGACAGGCTCATGCAACTCTTCAACAGAATCTCCCTGCCCGACAAACGTGAGTAGGCTCCTTGTATATGTCACCGTGAAATTGTAAATACCGGTAGATTATAATCTATCTCGCGAGATTATAATCTATTTCGCGAGATTGTAAACTGTTGAAAGATTACAATTTAACGCATTATTTTCCACAAGAAAAAGAGAAGTGTTAGCATTATTACTGTTTGTCATTATATCTCATAAAACAGGAAGTATCGTATATAGATTAATCGATTTGACTCGTTTCATGTCATTCGATTTAATCTGTGGACACCGACGCCATATTGAAATTAGTTCGTATAAATACGAGTGTTTTGACGATGGTAATTCAGTCTTCTGCAGGCAGACTCAGCGATTATTGAATGCTTTTGTGTTTAGATCGCAATTTGGTTTAGAGGTTAACAATAGCAATCTTGGCCAGACCAAATGAATATTGTCTTCAAGTTTAGCTAACTTTTATCTTATTACATTAATTCTCTCGTGGAATCGCTACATGTTGTGACCATTCGCTCGTGCAAGTTCCAAATGAGAGTACAAATATATTAAAAGTGTTTATTAATGCTTACTTCTGGATTGTCCCTTACACAAGAAAACGTAAAAACAATTAATATTTCAATAATTGACACTCAGAACATTGAACGGTTCACAATCTGTCGACAGTTTACAATCTATCGAGATAAAAAGCTTTAGTGAAATCTGACGGTTTTTGTAATTTTACGGTGACATATATAACGCATTGCTAAGGAATTAAGTTAATGGACCACATAAATAACATATCTTAGGAAATATAAATGTAAGAAATGTAAATTATGGATCCAGCTTCCATCATCTGTGTTCCTTCATGATTATGATATGAAGCTCCTCAAAGGGTAAAAATATCTCAAAAAAATATACCATTCTATCCGGTTAATATACCTAACAGATTATGATCTACCGAAAAATAATGCGTTACATTGTAATCTTTCGAAAGTTTACAATCTCGCTAGATAGATTACAATCTAACGGTTTTCACAATCTTACGGTGACATATACAAGGTGTTGGGGAACTCTACGGAATATGTAGTACCACGTTAACAATCAAATACAATTTTTTTTATTATGTTTTTTTTAAAACAAAAACAACAAAAGAACATTAGCGGTTTCCTTAAACCCTGAATGTGTACAGGTAACTTAATTCCTCAGCTTTGTACTATTGTTGTTGACAGGTAACATAATAGGCATGATGACAGTAACCAAGAATCAATGAAATCATATTTAAGTATTTTTCTATTTCGATTGAGATTGCTATTTATTTTGATAAAATAATACTATACAATATAGCAATCCGCCTTATTGGATTAAACACCGAGAAGCGAATGACGTCACAATTGTTTGTTTTCGAGCTTTGACAATCGCACTATTGCTTACTGCACAGAGTACATTGGTAAAAACGTGACGTCACAAACGACGCCATGACACCGGCTAGCGTTTTGGCGTGAATTATAAAATTTGAATTTCAAATGCCAATTTTGTCTACCAAACCTAATTATTCTGCTGAAATAATATATTTTTCGAAATAGTAGATACTTCCGAACATAATCTGACCATTTTTCAAAATCAGTCATCATGCCTATTCCTCTTTATTAAAACAAAATGGTTTCAAACTTGATTTTACAGCACGGTGTCACAAGGATGCGAGCATTCATAAAGTAAATGGAAAGTATTATCTGTTTACATATTAAATTGTTTTGTTTTTCCATAGCGCCGGTGCCGAGCCCAGAAAACGGCTGTGACACTAAACTGTTTGACCTGGCACGTTCTGTGCACTGGATAGTCGATGATGACGGAGTTAGCACTTCCAACAAGGTAAAAACTAAATACGGTTGAAGTCAAAACTTCCTTAGGCGCGTTGAGCACTTTTTGGTAGGGGTGACAAGTCATAAAAGGCAGAAAAGGCTGAAACCGGCAAGCGGCGGAAGTATGCCTCTCTCATAGAGAGTTACATATTTGTTCCGTTTGCCGTGGAGACCCTTGGGCCGTGGAGTCTTAGTGCCAAAAAATTTTTGCGAGATATTTCACCGCGGTTAATTGCCTCATCTGGTGACAGAAGGGCTGGCTCATTTTTTGCGCAAAGGATCAGCCTGGCTGTCCAGCGCGGAAATGCAGCCAGCATTCTTGCCACCATTCCACGTGGGCATGATTTATATAGTAATTAGGTTAGGCTAGCTAGCATTAAGTTCTATTGTATTATTTTCAATAAAAAAAAAAAAAAAAAAGTCATAATAAACAAAATTAAAAATACGACTGCCCTGCAAAAAAACGAACTCAGTCGCAAATACAGTACCACCGATTGTCATTTGAAATCCTCCATACATCCACCACAGCCTACAGCGCACGACGATGTTGATCTCTAAAACAATATAGTTAAGGTTAATTTTACTTTAACGCTAAAGTGTACCTTCGTTCGTACGTACGACGCTCCTAATATGTTACGAGCGCTATGATTTGAAAACGGGTATTAAAAAAATTAAAAAACACGACTGCCCTGCCAAAAAAGTTAAAAATCTAAATTAATCTAGTTAAATTAAAATCTTATTCACATTTTTATTAAATTATATTTTTTTGTGAATCACTGGATATTGAACTATAGTGTTATATATTTTTGGAATCTACTCATCATTTTCTAGATGATGATTTTATAGTTAATCTTATTTTCGAATTTTTTTTTACAACTTTAGTCTTTAATGCGGGACCATGGTCACCCCATCATTTTTTTTTAAATTTTACTAGCCTATGTCACCCGAAATAAGCTAGGGGTTCTAACGATACCTCATTCATCAAAATCGTTTCAGGCGTATAGAAGTTATAAATGGTGGAATATACAAACTCGCATACATACGTACATACATTCATACATGAACCTGAAAACAATATACTCCTTTTTTCAGGCAGTCGTATAAAAATATGGAAACGCGTGACCGACACGGTCGTTCGTGACCGACACCTCGTGTTGTTACGAAGACAAAATGTGTTAAATATAAATATAGTACATTCGTAATTAAACTTTAATGCCTTAGTTTTAAGGTTTATTTTTTAAGTATTTTAAATATATATATATATATTTTATATTATTATTTTAAATACTCGTTTTCACTTCTATCGGCAATACCTATCACTGCCAATTTTGTTTTTAATATTATAATTCGTAATTCCAATTAGCAGTACGGGAAGTTAGCGTTCTAATCGCCGGAACTTATGGAATTTTAGATTTTAACCACTGCAAATTATCTCAGCAGATCAGAGTTAATTTCGAATTGCGATCTTCACATGATTGGTTGGTTACGGAAAATCAATCTTCTGTTTATTTTATTACTAGATGATGCCCGCGACGTCGTCCGTGTGGATTGATGTTTATTAATTCCCGCGGGAACTCTTCAATTTTCCGGTATAAAAAGTAGTCTGTCCTTCCCTGGGATTTAAACTATCTCTGTACCAAATTTCATCAAAAACGGTTGAGTAGTTGGGCCGTGAAAGCGTAGCAGACAGACGGACACACTTTCGCATTTTCAATATGTATTAGTAAGGATATGGATTAGAAACTTCAAATGTGGGACCGGGTCAGAAAAGTTTGTGGGACTATATCTCTTAATATTTTGATATTTGTACACTTTTTGTTACTACCCTTAGCAGACAGACAGACGGACACTTTCGCATTTATAATATGTATTAGTAAGGATATGGATTAGAAACTTCAAATGTGGGACCGGGTCAGAAAAGTTTGTGGGACTATATCTCTTAATATTTTGATATTTGTACACTTTTTGTTACTACCCTTAGCAGACAGACAGACGGACACTTTCGCATTTATAATATGTATTAGTAAGGATATGGATTAGAAACTTTAAATGTGGGACCGGGTCAGAAAAGTTTGTGGGACTATATCTCTTAATATTTTGATATTTGTACACTTTTTGTTACTACCCTTAGCAGACAGACAGACGGACACTTTCGCATTTATAATATGTATTAGTAAGGATATGGATTAGAAACTTTAAATGTGGGACCGGGTCAGAAAAGTTTGTGGGACTATATCTCTTTATATTGTGTTATTTGTATAATTTTTTTACTACCCTCGATACACAGGCTCGGCGAAGAAAAGCAGGTGAAGACTCTGATGACGACGACTTGGGCGTAGCACCGCCGCTCAACGACATATACAGACAGCGGCAACAGAAGAGAGTCAAATGAGATATAATTATATTCTATGATGATTAAGGAGTGATTAAAATGATGTTTTATTGAAACTTGGCTTTTATTTTTACCCTTGGCGTCCTGTGTGCTTAGCATGCGCACAATGAGATTATCTCGTGACGAGAGAGAGAGATGTTGTCGTTGCGGGCAAATTTTTCGTAACATGCACAAAATGCGGTATATTATAAGAAAAAAATAGTCGGCATGTAAAGGTTCGTTGAGAAAAATACCACAGATAAGAAATATAACTTTTATCTCTACTTTTGACGTAACGAGACAAGTTACCATAACTTCGGTAGACAGATTGAGATAACGGGTAGACATAATTTTACTCGTAGTGCTAGCCATACTGGGGTACCTTTCCACAAGAGATGTGCTACTTTGTTATGCTTCAGTTGTGTGTCAAGCCCACTAATAGACGCGCTTGATCTATCTATCTATCGATCTAATAGGCCTATTACACTACACTTTTGCAAGATCCCTTACATCTGAATCAGTGTAGTGTAATAAGATTTAGGGAGAAAGGTCCCTAATTTGATCCTTAATGCTGTGTAATAAGCGACGCTCTACCTAGCCTTACACAGAGCCCTGTGAAAAGTGCAGTGTAATAGGCCTATAAGCTTCAGTTGTGTGTCACATCTACTAATAGGAGCGCTTGATCTATCTAGCGATCTAAGCTATGAAAATCAACCACTCTTATTGGTGAGTTACATCCGTAGTTTAGCATTGTAGCACATCTGGTGTAAAGGCTTCCAGTTTAGATGATAGGTTTTTCTGTCAGTCACTGCTTTAACCACATCACTGCATACTCTATGGCTTTTACTAACTGCTGTAGTCCTCCATGCATCGTCAACCTCACTGCTGAGGGTCGTGATCTTTGCCACGGAGCATCTTGTATTTTATGATGTAACGTCATCTTGGTCTATCTGTGGTATGGTGCAGAGGAACGTGGACAGGTGTGCCGATTGTGGTGCTGATTTGGTCAGCCCAACGCATAGGGCTACGTCCTCTTGGCCTCTTTCCTTTCATTTTGCCCGTTAGCAGCAGTTTCTCCAGGTTGTCAGGGTTTTAACGACTGCTGTAGTATTTTATCATTATAGTCACTGCCTCGTTGGTTACGTGGTTTGCACTGACGGATAGCGAAGTTCTGGGTTCGATTCCCGGGTATTCGATTTTCAGTACTAACCCGTAGTTAGAAAGTTGCCCTGCTTCGGAGCGCACGTTATTCCAACGACCCTGCGCTTGTAGCGTTACTATGTAAATCCCACATCAATCATTGTTACAGTCACAATTATTGAGTTTTATTCTGGCTTTTGAGAATCGATTTTGGTCAATAGCGGGCGAGTGTTAAGCAGTCAGAGATGATTGCAATCGTTACACTAGCAATCATTATTTTGTAATAAGGCTCCTGATCTCGCTCAGGTAGTGTCGGATTGCTGCCCCATCGTAGAATGATAGCAAGAAAAATAGAGTGCACCTGTGTTTGCACATAAATAATCCTGATACCTAAAGCTCTATTTAGTAGTCTTAAACTGAAGAAAGTATTCTGTATTCTTCGAACTCTTGCAGGAGAGATGAATTTTGCTGCTTCAATTATCTATCTGTGTGTAATCGAAACGATTCGCGGTGAATTCGCTTTTTTCAAGGTCTATTACTTACAAAACAAGATTAGGTAGTGGTATCTGTACTAATATTATAAATGAAAGTGTCTGTCTGCTACGCTTTCACGGCCCATGCGTTCAACCTATTTTGAAGTTTGGTACAGGAATAGTTTGTATCCCGGGGAAGGAGGAAGGCTTTTTATACCGGAAAATTGAGGAGTTCCCGCGGGAATTAAAAAGTTAATCCACGCGAACGAAGTCGCAGGCATCATCTTGTTCACAATAATAAGACAACTACACTTTCTATTGCAATAATATACTGTATTTCAAAACTGTTTTACGTAGTATATTAAAGCATTATTAATCTATGATATAAGTATCACAATATAATAAGATTATATTTCGAGTTTAGATTCAATCCAAGTAGGTTTCGTAAAATTTAAAAGCTAGTGTTCGTAACATCTGCTTAGGAACATCTGATAGTACACTAAAATAAAACATTACATATAACTGATTAACCATGCTCTACAAATAATGAAAGAGTTTTAGATTTTCCAAAATAAAAAAGGCTGGTTTCAAAAGAAAACTTATTTGTTATGTAATATACCTAAGTGTATATACGTGCCTATAATTTAATATTACAACACCTAGGTAGTTTATCGAAAGGACACATTATTAATTATTCAAACAAAGTGTTCTTGACAAATAATTTATTTTTACTTATACTTAAAAATGTACAAATTAATCTACAACGATCGATCGCTTATGACGTAATTTTTTTATTTTTATTTTATCGGTCAATTTCGCCGAACACGACGTCGAGTGTGCCGATGATAGCAACGATGTCGGCCAACATGGAGTTTTTGCCGATTTTCTCTAGAGCCGCGAGATGGGCGAAGCCGGGAGCCTTGATTTTGCACCTGTAGAAAAAAAATACAATATAAAAGCATACTTGTATTTGTGAATTAAATGTGAAGGGAGATTACCAGTAGGGTAAAAAGTACCCGATTTTAAATCATAGCGCTCGTAACATATGAGCGTCGTACGTACGTACGTACACTTTAGCGTTAAAAAGTAACCTTAACTATATTGTTTGAACTAACCACTAGACCAACTGCCTCGTTGGTCTAGTGGTTAGCATGTTTGACTGCGGCTGACGAGATCCCGGGTTCGAGTCCCGGGTCGGGTCATAATAAGTGTTGGGTTTTTCTGACTAGAAATTCTCAGTACTAGCCCGGAGTCAGGAAGTTGGCGGTGTTTCACCCCCGTGCCTCGGAGAGCACGTTAAGCCGTCGGTCCCGGTTATTATCACTAACATGAAAACAGTCGTTAAAGCCCGCCAACCCGCATTGGAGCAGCGTGGTGGGTCTAAGCTCTAATTCCCTCTCTCCTATGAGAGTGGAGGCCTGTGCCCAGCAGTGGGACGTTAATGGGCTGTAGTGGTGGTGGTGGTGGATATTGTTTGAGAGATCAAAATCGTCGTGCACTGTATGCTGTGGTGGATGTATGGAGGATGTGAAATGATAATCGGTGGTACTGCATTTGCGACTTTAACTCAAAGGAGTTTGAGTCCATTTTACTCTAACACCAAATTGTTTCGACTATCTAATACGTTCAACGTCGGTGTGTGGACGCGCACTAAGGATTTATGGACGAAATTAAACTCTAAAACAAGGTACGTAAGGTGCATTTTACTTTAACGACAGTGTTTCAACGCTCGGATCGTCGGTATGATTTAAAATCTTGTGGTAAGGTTATTCCATGTTACCTGTAGGGCTTGGAGCCTCCATCGGAGACCAGATATACGCCGAACTCCCCCTTAGGCGCCTCCACTGCGGTGTACGTAGCTCCGGGCGGCACTTGATAGCCTTGAGTGAATAGCTTGAAGTGGTGGATCAGCGCTTCCATCGATGTCTACAAAGAAAACAAGTTACTTAGCCGTGTTGGTAAGCGGCGATAGTTAGAGGTATTAGCATATCGTTAAACGGTTTAACGGTTTAGCATATCGTTTAACGGTTTAACGGTTAACGGTTGAAAATATTAGTAAACAATAACAGTGAAAAATAACATTGTTTTTTTACTATCGTTTACACCCGAACCCGTTAACCGGTAACCGTTTAACCGTTTAGCGATTCACCTCTAGTGATAGTCTTGTAATTTAGACGTACGGCCTAATGTTCTGGTCGGAGGTCGATCCTTGGACGTGCACTTCTGACTTTCTGAGTTATATGTGTTTGAAGATATGATGTGTGTGAATGATCACGAGGAAACCTACACGCTCGAGTTATTCATAATGTTCTTAATGGTGTGAAGTCTGCCAATTCTCACTTTAGCCCAGCGTGGTGGAATATGGAACTCTTTCTCAGTCTCGTGCTCGCAGTAACTGGCTAGAGACAGTTTGAGCTAATGATGGTTGTAATGTCAGGGGTCGCACTGTATAAACTTTATTATACCATAGTATAGTATTACACTATATATTATGATAGGTATATTTATGATTTAGAGGTGTTTAATAAAAAGCATGTAGCGCAAAAACATAGCACGGACCGCATCTATTTATGATATGTACATATAAATGTACACTACACAGACGTGCACCTCGGAAAGCGTCCGATGTTCGACTGAGCCGTCCACGGAATGACGCCCGTATTTATACACAATGTCTTATTCGCCTACCCTCCATACCACAATAGTGACCTAACCTTCATTTCCTCGCGGGAAGGAGGGGTCAACTTGGCGTCGTCCGTCTTGACCTCTCCGGCAGGCATCTGGTTGAGGCACTGATCTATAATGCGCAGCGATTGACGCATCTCCTCCACACGGATCAGATATCTGAAACAGACATTTGGATAAAAGTGTGTGTGTGTGTGCAATTCACACACGGCAGAAGTGAAACTTTAGAAAAGTAATGAGAGATACGAGATAATGAGAAAAATATAACTTCTTTCTCATTCTCTCGCAGGCTAAATCCTATTATTATTTATGAAAATGTTTGTCTCTTTTTGGTATTATTTTTCGTTTCATCGAATTTTCAAATCACAACGATTCTAAAAAAGTTTCACTTCAAAAATGCGTGCGTACATATTCTAAGTCTGTACGCACTGATGCTTGGTTACAAAAATTGGATATTTGACAACTAGTCAAACCGGCAACTTTTTTGTATGTAATACTGAATTGTGAAGTCATCAAAAGTAAACGCACTGTTTTACTTTAATCGCTAAATAATATCTAATTGTTGTCATTCATAAAATTAACAGGAGACATGGATATTACGTCTTTTGGGAGGTCCTCTATTTAATAATCACAAAAAATAATTTAATGTAATTAATTCAAGTGTAAGGGGTCCCTTGCAAAAGTGTAGTGTAATAGGCCTGTAACCACTAAACCAAAGAGGCAGTTACATCTTATCTTACTAATCTTACTAATATTATAAATGCGAAAGTTTGGATGGATGTATGGATGTTTGTTACTCAATCACGCCCCAACGGCTGAACGGATCCGGCTGAAATTTGGCACAGAGATAGATTATAGTCTGTAATAGCGCATAGGCTACTTTTTATCGCGAAAAATTAAGGAGTACCCGCGGGAACCGAAAACCTCGATCCACGCAGACGAAATCGCGGGCATTAGCTAGTTATTTAATAATTTTGCAGTTATTTAATAAGTTTTAATTACACATTATTTATTTTGATTAATTTAAAGATTTTCGTGTATTTCTTGAAATAAATATTGTTAATTTTCAAGCATTTTCATAAATTCCACCTTAGTAGCTAGTAATAAGTAGAAACACCCGATAAACATTTTAGTCATACTTCATTAGCAATTTACACACAAACACTTTTTATTTATTTTATTTTATTTATAACATATTAATTACTTATAACATATTAATATTATTACTTTACAGCCATCTTTATGACTTTCGGCACCGATCTATCTCCCCCAACGCCCCCAATCGCCCGTCGCGGTCGACAGCGCTGTAGAGGGAATCAGACCATAGATGGACCATAGATAGATCCGTCAATTTCAGTGTAACACTAGATTTACGTAAACAAAGATACCGACCTGTCGTAGCAGTCCCCGTTGGTGCCGATGGGCACATCGAAGTCCACCAGATGGTAAGCGTCGTAGGGCTGACTCTTGCGCAGGTCCCACTTGATGCCCGACCCACGCAGCATCACACCGCTGCAAGATCACACATATTAGTTATTTATGCAACAGTTGTGTAATAAGGGGTATTAAAACACGAATGTGGGTTTATCATTATTATGATAATACAGGGTGTCCACTCGAAATCGTCAAAACATTTCCCTGACTTTCCCCTGACTTTCCCTGACCATTTCTAAAATTTTCCCTGACCTTTTTAGCTGTAATTTTTCAAAGTAAAAATGTTTCTCTTGCGAATGATTGTAAGAGACAAAAATTAAGTCTTCACAAACACTCAGAGATTTATGTTATTGGCTTCCCAAGGTGTCCAACTATCAAGGTGACAATTTTCAACACAGGTCGATTGCCACACCATAACCTGCTGCATAGCTGTTGGAGTATAAATATGTATATAATAAGTACTGATGACTGATAAGATAATATTATTTTTATTTATTCTATACATTTTTAGACTTTTACATTAATTTTAAAGATCAATCATCAAAAAGTCCTGGTTTTCCCTGACTTTTCCAGGTAGAGAAGTCATTTCCCTGACTTTCCCTGACCCACAATAGCTTCCCTGACTTTTCCCTGACCTTCCAGGTCCGTGGACACCCTGTAATAGTATCATATGAGTGTTTTAATACCTAATTATCAACAGTTGCATACAAGACTTTATCTACTCCCATGCTATGAATCCTCTATAACAGATTCTGAAATAGTTAGCTTACTGCTAACATTAAAACATCCAGTCCTAGTAACCTAATATCATCCATTACTGAGTGTATACAAATAAACTAAGTATTAATGAAAGAATTATTTTTTGTAGTAGTAATTAACATTTTGTATAGTGCAATTATTAAAATTCACTTGATGTTCTTTAATGTTGGAAGGTCCTGATCCCGATGTACTCGACGGAATATTTATATTAACAAAACAATAAAAAAAACGAAGAAAAATGGCGGGGAAAATTCTAACAACCTACTTTTTTTTTACAGCTTGCGGCGTTCTGGTAGTGAAACGCGCGCGTATGACAATGTTCTTTTTTTGAAATTCGTATACATGTTCTTTTTTTTGTAATTCATACAGATACCACGCATCGAGCAGATGTGGCTGGCTGTTGAGTAAACCCTTTGCGCAGAGGGGATCGAAAAAAAAAAACAAAGGAGTGTTGAAAAGGAGTGTTGTTATGAAATTCAGTACAACATTACATCACCCGTTTGGATGATGTTATGGTTATTAGGACATTGGGTGTTTTAATGTTGGCAATAAGCTAACTGTTTCAGAACCTGTTATAGAGGATTTATAGCATGGGAGTAGATAAATTATTATTACTATTATCTCCCATTTATTTGTACACATTTTTATAAAATTATTTCTAAACACGTTTTACATAAATATATAAAAATACTATACAAAACACATTTAAAAATAATCCTATAAAACTTCCACCCATTGCGGGGCCTTAAAAACCCAAGCAGCCGGTGGTCAGGGCTCCAGAGAGAGGAACAATTCGCGCCGTCTCAAGAATAATCACCTTCTGTATCCGACCCTTAATCCAGCAATCAAGCGAAAGCTTCTCGAGGTGTTGATCGAAACTTTTCGCAATAAGACCGTTAACTGATACAACCATCGGTACAATAATCGTTGAGTCAATACTCCACATGGCGGTAACCTCGTGAGCAAGGTCAAAGTATTTCGATACTTTTTCCTTTCCCGCTTTCACCAGGTTATAATTTTTTTTTTTAACAAAAATATTTTTATTCATATTAACAAATAAAAATCTAAATATTAAAAAAAATATCATTATTATTATTATTATCTAAATATTATTTATTATTATTATTATTCATTTATTTCAGGCAAAAATATTTTGTATTATATGTATTTTATATTATGGGCCCATAATATAAAATACATATAATACAAAATACTTAAAAAATAAAAACAAAATAAAATACAAACTTAAAATACTATACGAAGGTAAATACAAAATAATAAAACTACTTCAGTGGGGATTTTTCACTCGCTTCCCTATAGCGACGGTACACTATGCCCTCAGGCCAAAAGTCCGCACTGATATATGTCAATAGGGATGAACCCTATATCCAAAAAAAAAAAAAAACTGATTATTAAATAGAGGTCTTCCAAAAGACCGAAAATTCACATCTTCGGTTAGTTTTAGGTATGATAACCATTCTAAAATATAGATTAAAGAAAAAAAGTGCCTTGAAATTTTATTACCTCACAATGGTGAATTTCATACAACTTCCATTCTAGAAGTGCGTTTTTCAGTTTGATTAAAAGTTGCTGATTTGATTGAGTTGTCATCATCCCTAAATCATAAATGCTTTGCAGATTATAATCTAACGGTTTTAACAATCTTACGGTGACATATATAAAGAAGAAGATAGGGAAAACATCATCTGATATCAGAACAGCAAAGAGTAGATGTTCCCAATGACACACTTAACAAGCGAAACATCTATGAACACATCTGCTAAGTCACTGAATGCAGATTAACACAAAGGAAAAAAATTGGCAGTCACAGGGACTGCCGATAGAATTGAAAACGAATATTTAAATATATATTTTTTTATAAAAAAAACATAATTAAAATATAAACCTTAACACTAAGCCACTACACCACTACAGCCCATTAACGTCCCACTGCTGGGCACAGGCCTCCACTCTTATAGGAGAGCGGGAATTAGAGCTTAGACCCACCACGCTGCTCCAATGCGGGTTGGCGGGCTCTAACGACTATTATCATGATAGTGATAATAACCGGGACCGACGGCTTAACGTGCTCTCCGAGGCACGGGGGTGAAACACCGCCAACTTCCTAACTCCGGGCTAGTACTGGGAATTTCTAATCAGAAAAACCCGATACTTAATTATGACCCGACCCGGGACTCGAACCCGGGACCTCGTCGGCCGCAGTCAAACATGCTAACCACTAGACAAACGAGGCAGTCAATTAAAGTTTAATTTCGAGTGTACTTAGTATATTTATATTTAAGACCTTTTGTCTTCGTAAAATGCGAGCATGTCGGCGACATTTTTTTTTATCCACTACAAGTTACCCCTTGACTGCGATCTCACCTGATGGTAAGTGATGATGCAGTCTAAGATGGTAGCGAGCTAACCTGTAACATGCATTTTGGTGACGCGAATCCACATTTTTACCACATACCAAAAAGTGCTCAACGCGGCTAAAGAAGTTCTTACTTAAAAAAATACTATAAATGTCAAAGTGTTTGTTGATTTTGCCTTTTGCCACTCCAGGGCAATGCAATGATGTTATTTTTGTCATGGATATAGTTGAAAATCTTGAAAATGGCTACAATTGGAATACAAATAGAAACAGGCTACTTAGTAGTCTGGTAAGTAATTTTAAAACCTAATTCACGCGGATTTCGTCACTGACATTATATAATCCGATGCCAAAGTGCCTGCATACGGCATCACGGTTGGCTTAGGCTTAGAGTCAAGACAATATTCACTAATGCCAAAAGCGTTTACTTCAAAACCAAAAATTTAGCTTCTGGCTTGCGAGTGAGAGTTCAAGCTTTATAATAATTGTTTAGAAAAAAAATGACAGTTTTAGGTTTTTCTGGTTCTTCCTACTACACTGCTACCAATTTAAAATGGCCTGAAAGTCTACGGGAATAAGGTGTTAGCTTTACAGTGCGTCTTCACCTGAAGCCATAGTTGAGCGCGTCCTGAGCGGTGACCACACCAATGTCCTTGGTCCGCTGCACCCAGATGCGGTTGGTAGTGAGCACGTCTTCCAGCTCATCGAGCCGCTCGCCATACTTGCTCGCGAACTCATAGATGTCGTCCATGAGGCCGAGTGGCATGTCCTGATGACAATAATCTAAATATATGCCACCGTAAGATTGTAAAAACCGTTAGATTACCGAATAGGGGTATGGATGTAATATAACTGCTATGCCCCTAACAGGTTAGCCCGCTGCCATCTTAGGCTGCATCATCACTTACCATCAGGTGAGATTGCATTGATTATAATCTAACTCGCGAAATTGTAAACTGTCGACAGATTGTGAACCGTTCAATGTTCTGAGTGTAAATTTTTGAAATGTACATTGTATTCACGTTTTCTTGTCTGTTTCTTGTAGGTTAGGTTAGGGTTCGACATAAATAATCACTTAGGTTCTATCGGGTTATTATACCTAACAGATTACAATCTACCGAAAAATAATGCATTAAATTGTAATCTTTCGACAGTTTGCAATTACGCGAGTTAGATTATATACCTAACAGATTACAATCTACCGAAAAATAATGCATTAAATTATAATCTTTAGACAGTTTGCAATTGCACGAGTTAGATTATAATGTAACGGATTTTACAATCTTACGGTGACAAATATAGAAGGAAAAATTGAATGACTGACTGATCTATCAACGCGCAGCTCAAAACACTGGACGAAACAGGGTGATATTTGGCATGCAGATAGCTACTATGGCGTAGACATCCGCTAAGGATTTTTGAAAATGCAACACCTAAGAGGGTAAAATAGGGGTTTGAAATTTGTGTAGTCCACGCAGACGAAATTGCGGGCATAAGCTGGTATTAATATAAATCCAAACTCTAAGTCTTAATGGCCTGTTTACATTTGGTCGGTGACCGATTACGTCGGCCACATTCGGTTTAACCGGATTCGTTCAACGAAACCGAAGTAAACAAGCAAATTTAATGTTTATTTCGTTCTGTGACAGATTATCGTCCAACAGCAAGTCTGTACAAGACGTTTATGACCAACCAGACGTTTATGATAAATGTTGTTACGGCCAACCGTAACAACATTTATACTAAGTCTGTTACCGCAAACGAGCTGTGATCGGCTGACCGAATAACGGAACCAAGGGGCTTCTTTTTTTTTTATCCACTACAAGTTAGCCCTTGACTGCGATCTCACCTGATGGTAAGTGATGATGCTGTTTAAGATGGTAGCGGGCTAACCTGTTTGGGGCATGGCAGTTATATTAAACCCACACCTCCATTCGGTTTCTACACGGCACGCTACGCTAAATCGCTTGGCGGCACATCTTTGCCGATAGGGTGGTAACTAGCCACGGCCGAAGCCTCCCACCAGGCCAAACCAGGGAAAATTCAGAAATTATAAATTCCCAAATTGACCCTGCCGGGGATCGAACCCGCGACCTCCGCACGTTAAGACAACAGCACTACACACAGCAGAGGTCGTCAAAGGTGAGCTTCTGTCGCCCACCTAAGACAATGGGAGAAGGGTTATAGGTCTATTACACTGCACTTTTCACAGGGACCCTTACACTTGAATCAGTGTAGTGTAATAAGATTTAGAGTGTTAGGGTCCCTAATTTGATCCTTATTGCTGTGTAATAAGCTACGCTCTATCTAAAGGCCACGCCCACCCTTACCACAGGGCCCTGTGGAAAGTGCTCTAATTAGCGGCCATGCCCTTACCACAGGGCCCTGAGGAAAGTGCAGTGTAATAGGCCTATTAGCTCTTACCAAGGCCACTCCACCGGGTCGTATGTAAGCGGCGTGCATCCTGGCACCGCTGACTCTCTCGTAGAACTCCATCATCTTCTCTCGCTCCTCGAACAGCCAGAAGAACGGCGTGAGAGCTCCCACGTCCAATGCGTGGGTTCCTACTGCCATGATGTGGTTGAGGAGACGGGTTAGCTCCGCGAACAAAGCTGTGAAGATGAATAATAATTATAATAACATTGGATTCTAGAAGCATCTGGAATTCTGGAACTAGATGCCATATTTTATCTTATGCTAACTGAGTTGTTTGAGGCCATCCAGCTCCTTGACAATACAGAATTAGTGCGTAGACTTAAAAGGACTAAGCCCTTCGAGTTAGTGTAGTGAAGTGAAAGTGTAGTGCTAAGTGCAATACAAAGAACACAAGAACACAGGGTCTCATATTATAATATAATGTAAACTAAGATAAGTCAATGGACCAATTCTTAGATATAATTTTATACTATAAGTTTAGGCTAAAATAATGTTACTCATTAGCTTTATTTACAAATCGGCTAGATTGTAACTTTAGTATGGTATTAACTGTTGTTAGTACTTATGATATATAATTTAAAAAAAACTGAGTTGTGCATTTAGAACAAATTGCCCAAGGATGTGGTGACATCAGGCTCTGTAAATTGGTTCAAGAATGGATGACAACTAAAGTCAATGTATGATATAGGAGCATCCACGAAATCTGTTTGTACTTATATACTATTAATTATAAATTATAATAAATACAAATGTGAGTTTGTTTTTCTTCTTTGCTACACTTTCACAGCCAATCCTGTCAACCAATTTGGATGACATTTGGTAGGACCCTATGATGGACACACATGATTAAGGAGAAGGGAACTAAAGTAAAACTTCAACTCGGCTAGTAAATAACCATTATGTGGGAAAATTACAAATATACTATGGTGATGGCACTCACTCCTGATGTACTTAGCGCGGAGCGGTATGTCGATGTTCAGGAGTTTCTCCACGGCCAAGCTGTAGCACTGTTCATTGCACATCATGGATACATAGTCCAGACGGTCGAAGTATGGCAACGCTTGAGTGTACGTCTTGTATTCTATTAGCTTCTCGGTGCCTCGGTGGAGGAGGCCTATGTGCGGGTCGGCGCCACGAACCGTCTGTTCAATACCAATAATATATTTTGAATAAAGAGAACTGATATGAAAAAACTGTTCAAGTATAAGTCCTCTGAGACAAATTTCATCCATTCAGCCATTCTGGAGTGATTGAGTTACAAACATCCATCCATTCAAATTTTTTATTTATAATATTAATATAGTATAATATATACAGATGTTCTACAGAACTAGCCACAATTTTTTTAATAGAGGTTATCTTACAAAATACTGTCATCAAACAAAATATTGAACATTACCTCACCATCCAGTTCGAGCACAAGTCGGAGCACTCCGTGAGCGGCAGGGTGCTGCGGCCCAAAGTTGATGATCATGTTACGCACATGTTTCTCACTCGGTGCAACTATGCCTGAAGGTCAAAGAAACACCTTGATAAATAATCATTACCGATTTTATAAATACAAAACGAATTTAGGTTTGTCCTTCAATTGCACAGCAAATGCATAAATTAATATGTGATTTTTGCATGCAGTTAACAACCTTGACATAGGCTGTATATGCTATATATACTGTAGTGGCATAGGCTACTTTTATCCCTGAAAAAATAAACTTGATTTTTGCATGGATTGCCTCGTTGGTCTAGCGGTTAGCATAGTCGACTGCGGATCACGAGGTCCTGGGTTCGATTCCCGGTCGGGCATAAAAATTGTTAGGTATTGGGTTTTTCAATTAAGGAATTCTCGGTGCCAGCCCGGAGTTGGAAGTTGGCGGTGTATCACCCCCGTGCCTCGGAGAGCACGTTAAGCCATCGGTCCCGGTTATTATCACTAACATGACAATAGTCGTTAAAGCCCGCCAACCCGCATTGGAGCAGCGTGGTGGGTCTAAGCTCTAATTCCCTCTCTCCTATGAGAGTGGAGGCCTGTGCCCAGCAGTGGGACGTTAATAGGCTGTAGAGGTAAGCTAAATACCTGGAGAGTACTAAAGTACATAAGCTACTTTTTATACCAGTACTTTTGACAGTCAAAAGTTTAATACAGGTTTTATAAGACCTAATACCATGTGGACCAGTGGCGAAGGGTGGACATGTATGAGTAAAAATGTTGTTGAAACCAGGAAAAACTGTATAGTGAAATGATCCCAATTTCAATTTTTTTTTTAGCAGAGCTATATGTTGATGTCAGCCTTAGATAAAAGGAATGACAAGTGTGCTATCCTTCTCTTCCCTGTCAGGAAAAGTGAAAAGGATTGCACTTTTTTTTGAACTGACAGATTATATATTTATTTTCAAATTGATAGGTACCAGTTGACCTAGCCTAGGTTTCTTTATGTGAGCACACTTAAGCTAATTACAAAATATCTAGTAGGTATCTATAAAGTGATTATTTTGTCAATAAATCTGTTGCATAGGCTCCACACAGAAAGTGTGCCTCCACACAAACAGTTCTCAGCCTTCCCTTCCTGGCGATTTACATTCATGAAGACGTCAGGGGGTCAGGCAATTTAGTTTTTTTCACCGTTGATATTTTATTATTTCTAAGACATGTAACTACTACGATAAAAATCACTTACTGTTGTATGGCGGGTGCTTCATTAAGGCAGTTACACCTTCCGGAAACATGACAGCCCCCTCAAATTGTTTCACGAATTCTGTGTCGGGCATCCATCGGTGAGCATTGCGTTTGGAACTACAAATATGAAATATAGTTAATTATAATAGAGACATACTTAAATTATGGGTAACATAATGCCCTAATGTTTTTTTGACATACTTTCCTTAGAAATAAAATACTAAAGTATTTACTTACAGTTTTCAAATAAGATGATAAAAACCAAACAAAAATATTGAAATTGCTTTATTTAACCTTAAAATGTTACATAATTTTAAACTATCGTATTATTAAGGAACTACAGTAATTATATATTTTTGAGAACATCAACACTCACTTCACATTATTGATAGCTGGTAAATTGAACAAAAGGGTCTTGGAAGGCCCGAAATTTGGAGATTTTCGCAGCAAAACATTTACCAACGAAGCCATTTTTGAAGGGACTGTGTTCCGTTCCACGATACAATCTGTAACTTCATAGGAAATAATTGCCAATAAAATCAATGAAGTGACAGTTAATATAGTGTATCTAAAATTAATTAAATACGTCATTAAGTACTGTGTTTCTGTCTTAATATCAAGAAACCATAGAATAATTAGTACTTTCTCTGTCTACACAAGAAACATTTACATTTTTTTCATGATAAATACCATATTGATGTATCGCATTCGTGAAACGGAATTTTATATTGATTAGCAACCATTTGACAATGACACACCCGTGACACACCCACAGAGAAAACTATATAGTTTGGTCAGAGATATATCTATGGTCAGAGACAAGTAACATCTATGCTTTATGTTATAGGCCTATTACACTGCACCACAACACTGCACTTTACTCAGGGACCCTACATTTTAAAAAATCGGTGTATTGTAATAAGATTTTGGAAGAAAGGATCTTTGATTTTATATATAGGAGAGGATATGTTGCATTTTACTCAATTATAGATGATTTGACTCTTCTTACTTATTAAAAGCTACGTTATTAGAACGAGACAGGTGTATTATGTTATTGCGTGAACGTGTCGCGCAATCGTCATATGACGTCATCAAATTTAGCTATTGAAGCCAATTTTTTGTCAACTATAAATGGCGTCTGTTGTGCTTCCGGTATGTCAATTGTGAATAATTACCTGTTATTTTGAATATTTTCATGTGTTTTTGCTTGGTTTAATGTAATCAACGATGGTGAAGTGCTCAGTTGTGGGGTGTTGTAATAATAATATTGTAAAACGCCCAGGAATTTCTTTTCATAGGTGAGTAACAAAGTCGTATAGTTTTACTTTTTGTGGCTACTATTTTAAGTTATTTCGACTAATTATAGCTTAGCTTCTTGTATACTGAATCCATAACACGTAAATTTTTGCGCTGTCCCCTAAAATTTGGTTTATTTCATTAGTTTTTGTATAGAGTGTATATATAGTTCGGGTTTTTTTATTTTATTATATAGGCCAGTGCTTGGCTGCAATCGGACCTGCTTAAAGTCTAAGGTGGAGCGCGCTTTCCTAGAAGATGCCTATTCACTCTTGATTTGAAGGTACCTATTCAATTTATTTGTATTGTTTACAAATAAATTGAATATCTATAAAATTAAAATTTCATGTAACTCTTACTGTTTCTCACTCTGAAGGGTAGAGATGAAATTGAACAGTCAGATTCTACTTATAATATTGCCAAACTCATTTTAGACTAGCGATTATAATCTAGTGATTAAGACACCCGAAATCCAATCCCCGATACGTCAATATTAAAAATCAATAACTGATTTACTACTATATAGTACTAGTATATTCCTTGGCTGCGCGGACCACTAAAGTGGCCCGCGGATATGCACAGGTTTTTTTTCAAATGCAACTATTGTCTTTTTAGGCATTCTTTCTTGATTTTCGCATTAAATCGCCTCTATCACACCATTTTATAATTTCTGAGTAATCATTTTTGTACCCACGTTGGAACGGAGACGGTATATGTGTTTGCCCTAAGAGGTGTGCATTAGTTTGTGTACTTTGTTGTTATCATTTTCCTGGAAAACTACTTGACCGATAATTATGCGGTTTTTTGCATTAGATATGCATAACTTCTGAGAAGGTTCTTAGATATGTAGGACCATAGTCCATCAAATTGAGCTGCAATCGTGATTTTTATTCTTCAATGTCACCATTTTTCTCAAAAAGTACTGGGCCGATTGAGATGCAGTTTTTTGCATTGGATATGTATAGCTTGTGAGAAAGTCTTAGATATATCTTATGGTCAAAGTCCACAACGCTGCGCTGCAATCGTGTTTTTTTTTACTATCTGTATGCATTTTTATAATTTTTTGAAATAAACCAATTTTAAAATCAGCCTTTTTATTATTCATATCATCACATTCAGTAACATTTTTTCCATAATATCTAGGAATTCCAACTTAGGTATATTATGAAACAGTATTGTTTGTAAGGTTCACATGAACTAATAATATAAATCTATACTAACACATATTATAAACGCGAAGTTGGGATGTATGGATGATGTTGCTAATTATGCCTAAACTGATCTGTATGAAATTTGGGACAAAGATAGGTTATAATATAGGGTATAAATAGAATAGGTCTGGAATAACATGCCGGCTAGTTTTTATTCCGGAAAATTCAAGAGTTACCGCGGGAACCAAAAAACCTCAATTCACGTGAACGTAGTCGCTGGCATCAGCTAGTTCATTAGAAAATACGTATATAAAATATAAATATTCGTAATTTATGTATACTAGTGTTTTTTCAAAATATTATGTTTAATTATTTATTAATTTTATTTGTGATAATTTTATATCGATTATATAAGTATCGATAATACCAGCCCTAACCCCCAGCTTAAGCTCCGCCCATACGCCATTTTTACTTACCGGAAGCTTCAATTTATATATGATGTTTCATATCCTCTCCTATATGTAAAATCAAAGGAAAGGATCCCTAAATAGGTGCTTATTGTGGTGTAATAAGCGACGCTCTATTTTACGTCCACGCCCACCTTTAATACAGGGCCCTGTAAATAGTGCAGTGTAATAGGCCTATTAAGGTTGGCTCATGGCTGCGTTCTTATTACTAAAAATAAATTAATGCATGTTTATATAATGGCATTTTACAATACAAAAATCCAATCGAAATCAGCTATCGCATTATACACATTCAGGGCTGTTCATTTAGCTTAATTGAGCATGTACATAGTATATACCAAAGGTTTAAACCATGCAATTATTTATGGAAAGAAATTATCAGTGTTGTTACATTTAAATTACTTCCCAATTTTAAGACAGGTCGGTAGATTTCATAATCAGATTTCCTATGGTAAATTGCTTTGTTAAATCTAGGGGCACGAGAGTGCGGAGTGCCCCGGCCCAGACGAGCCAAAGGAACGGGGCACTATCTATCTTTTCTGGAAGCGTATCGACGTATTTTCGAACCTTCATAGTTTCGGTCCGGATTACTTTTACTAAAAACGTTAATGTAAATTGGAGAATTTTATATAGTAACACTCATTCACATACATCATGGCCATGTAGAAAAATCTGATTGCTTCTCTTTCATCCGTGCCGTCTATACAACTAGTCCTTTCTCTGTCTACGGCACCGCCTATCTTTGCGTCTGCCGTCACTGTATACAAAGGTATAGGTATAGTCTATAGAATAGATAGTCTCATTGTAATTTGTATGATTGTAGTGTGCGGTTTTTCTGAATGAATAAAATTGAATTCTGTGGTGTGATTCTGATTTCTGTTTTCAGCTTCACAAGTTCACTGCTGGCTGGCATTAGTTCAGCTGCTCAGTCAAGAAAAAGTTTACTCTAGTTGCAAGTGATGCAAGGTGCCTCCATTATATTAACGTCGTTTAGAATGAAACTATTTATTTATTTTTAAATAGAAATTTACGTATAATACTCATGGTTGAGCTCATTGATCTTAACATGTGATTACAAATGTAAATATTTTAATAGTATTAACGCACAAAATGGACGTGAAAGTTTATAATCGTGGGTGTAATGTGATGTGAGTAGAGTGGTGCAGTTCTGGATTACAGGCTTTGCTTTTTTTGTGAACCAAGCGGGCGATCGTTGACTTCCAAGCACTTGTCAAAGCCGCACTTCTTCGAGCTTCAGAAAAAAGTGAGTACAATTTATATTTGGAACTCAGAAAATGATCATTAATTAAATTAATTAAAACTATTATTAAAAACTTATTCCAATTTTGAGATTGTATCTTTACGTCGGTACTTGGTAATTCGATAAAATCGATTCCTAATTCGTAGCTTCACAAGTTCACATCTGCCTTCAGCATGTTGTGTGAATTATGACTCATCCTCATAAACTTGTCTTTTTATTGTTTTTGTTTATGATGCAAACAATATGCAGTGCTGGGACCGGGTACAATGTTTTAGTTTAGGGTCAATTCACACCAGTTAAGGGAAATGTACCTGAAAACATAAAAGATTATAATATTTAAGTACATCTATCTCAATAAATCGATTCCTACTATTTTGATAAATAGTACAAATGAAGAATGTAAGTACCTGCTTTATTCATGAGCTGTTGACAATATTGTTAATTATGTATTAATGAATTTCCTCTTTATCATAATATTAGTAGCTGTATCTGGAAGAGATCTCAAATGCTGTTCCATATTTAGGACCAATGGTGACAATCATGAATTCATAATTATTCCACTTCATTAATAACTAAAATGGAGCTGAACTCCATACTAATATTATAAATGCGAAAGAGTGTCTGTCTGTCTGAGTGCTACGCTTTCACCTCCCAACTACTCAACCGAATTTGATAAAATTTGGTACAGAGATAGATTATATCCCGGGGAAGGACATAGGTTACTTTTATTCCGAAAAATTGAAGAGTTCCTGCAGGAATCAAAAACCAAAAAAAAACGCAGGCATCATCTTGTTCTTTTATAATAGAGACATTTAAGTTACTAAGTACTTACAAGTAGTTTTAGACATAATTTAAGGTTTTTAAGGCATTGGAGAAATAGGAATAGAGATGATAGTCAGTTGTTCACACAGCACACTGATTTGCCTTAAAATAAGGCACCAGTGAAAGAGCCTAGAGTTGTCAGTTGCCATATTAGGTAGATACCAACTTGTGTTAGTAATTTAGTTTGTCCTTCAATCACTGCAATATCTATGTGATTTTTTGTATACATATAGTAAAGGGGATTTGCCAAATATTTTGTGCTGTATGGAGTTGTATGATACTCACCACATTCCCAGTGCATGCTAGGTGAAATCCATACATGAAATAGAAATCGCAAGAATAAAATTTGAATGTGTTTCGGACGTAGCCTAACAGTAAATCAGTAACCGCTTGCATTAAGTTACATAATTATATTTACATAATACAATATACATAAATTAGTTAGTAAAGTTTACATTCTAGTATGGGAGAATTATCTACTTAATACAAACACAATTAGACAGTTATAACAATGTATATGAATGGAACGTGACTATACACATTCCACTTTATTACTTACTTAAATGAGAAAATGAAAGTCACTTTCTTAACAAATAATTACTGAACAACTTTGTTGTTATAATACATAATCACATCTTTCACTTTTTAAGAACTAATCACAATTTACATAATTTTGCTCAGACTTTAATATATATGTCTTATCTATAAACCGTTTTTGGCTTGGTAATCTTTGATGAATCTTTGAGAGATGAAGAGTAAAGAGTGTAAATATCCTCTCACTCATGATTGCGAGTATATATTTTATCATTTAGGTGATTTACATTGCTATGTAAGAATTTAAGTAGGTATGTACAGCTTATTTTATTTGGGTTGGAGGCTGTAAACCAAACAAACTCCAATTGGTCACTTTTCTGTATGTGGGCTACTGGCTAGCGTAGAGGCAATGACAAAGTGGTAGCTGGTGGTGGTAGCATAATATTGTCACAATAATGAATTTTGGATGAAATCACAATGATCCATTCCTGTGCTGCTTCCACAGTCTACATTTACTTTATATCATCACTACATAGTATAAAACAAGGTCGCTTCCCGCTGTCTGTCCCTATGTATGCTTAGATCTTAAAACTATGCATTTTAATGCGGATTTTTTTAATAGATAGAGTGATTCAAGAGGAAGGTTTATATGTATAATACATGCATTATTATAGTAGAGAAACTGATAATTTTGGAGGTTTCTAATGTGATGCCGTAAATAAACACATTTTTTGCGCTTACATTGCTAACCCTGGCTGAACCCTACGAGATAGATCAAAATAATGTTCTACAGTATTGTATACCTCAAAAAGGTCTACAAAAAAGTCCACGATATTATATGTCTATCTCTTAGGGATAACCCATAATAACCATTTTTTATCCTTTACTTTTTACGAGAAATAATGGCTTATTTACGAAGCGATTTTAAGCAATACAGCATTAAACCTTATCCAATTAAGTACCTCAAATACATTGTGCATTTAATATAGATAAATATGGCCCTTTACAGTATGTAATTTAAATGAATATTTTCGAAGATATTACAGATTTAAAATGCAGGAATATAGCGGTTGCGGCGGTAGGCCGGGGACGCGTGCATGTATTGTCTAATGACATAAAAGCTGTGAACGTTGTATATGTCACCGTAAAATTGCAAAAACCGTCAGATTGCAATCTAACTCTTTTTAACTCGATTGATTGTAAACTGTCAACAGATTGTGAACCGTTCAATGTTCTGAGGGTAAATTTTTGAAATATTCAGACATAGGGCAGATAGGTCCATTTTAGGTATTTTCACACACCGTTATCTTATGCTGCCATGCCTGGATCTAGCTGTTCCATATAACTCCTTTTATGTTGTCTGCCCAATTAGTAATAGTAATTAACTAATGTTGTGCAGAAATACAGACCTCACACCTTGAACGTCGGACCCCAACGTCTATAACTCTTCAAACTATATGCTTCGGTCAGTTACTGTGAGGTGTGAGCTACAATTGTAATAATTTGATCACCTAGAAAACTCGAGCATTGCTGTCTCCATCTAGGTAGTAACAACTTAATCTTGCATAATCTAAACTGGTCTAAAAGAGCTATGCTGTAGGGATGATGAATGGCAAATGTGGAGAGCTAACAGTGTTGACAGTCAGTTCCTACTGTTTATGGACGTAAAGAGCCCAGTGCCGGATTAAAAACTGCTCAGAATGCAAACATATTCAGACTGAGGTATACCCTGTTTGAGGTTGGATAATGTAAATTGTAAATATTACTCTCTCTCACTATTTTAGGTGACTATAGTAAAACTATTTCAGTTCAATGCATCTTCTAGGCTTTAGCACGAATATTTTGAATCTGATGTGAAGTACTCGTATTGAGTGAGGACCTAAGACCTTATACTAGGTATATTGGGTAAACGATTTTCCAAGTCGCGTTCATTAGGGTGGGGTGCCCCATTACATTGGCTGGTCTAACAGTTCTGTAGTTAGTTATTTATTTTTTACGAGGCTAATAACTAATTAAACAGCACTTGCGATTCACTCCTCAAGACCTCACTGCCAATGCGCCTCTTCCCAGCCACTATTTTCTATTTTCCACCGCGGGAGGAGCGAGCTCAGCACGGACTCTGTTTAACTTGCAGTGAAAAACATCGCACGTTACTTAAAACATCAATAACTCAAAATGTTAAAATGGCTGCTCAGGATCAAGCCGTGCAAAATGCAAATGCTGTTGAAACACAAGTGCGTCTGTCAAGTCTGTCTCAAGGGCCATTTGCGGGCGACAGTTTATAATCAGTAACAATCCTGAACCTACCCTCCGTAACTTGAACAGAGATAACCATAATTATAAAGTTACCCTTGCCGTTATGTCAATGACCGCTTATCTGAAGCCAAAGGTCTGAAGGAAGCCGTGCATCACTGCAGCGCCCATCAATCATGCAAACATGACGGCTAATGAGCTGCTAGGCCCGGAGACCGCCTGAAAATTTCCTGTAGATCGATTACATACACGATAAGGATTAATTTGCCGCGAGCTTCATTTGCAATTAGCATATAGAATCCATTCATGCAGATCCTTCCCAAGTCAGTAGGTACTAAAAATAAAATAAAAGTAAGTAACCATCCATTCGTAAGTAGTGCGTGATCTTTTTTTGCAACTTTTGTAAATATCGAATTAAATACTTACTTAAGTGCACGCAAACATTGTGACAAATCGTAATGGGATTTTCGGGTTTTCATATATATCTACGGGCTAACATATTTCTTTTTTGGATTAATAAGAAAAATATTAGTAATTAGATACTTAAAAGGCCTAATACACTATACTTATTCAAGGGACCCTTACCCTGAATCAGTGTAGGGTAACATTAAGGGAGAAAGGGTCCCTGATTAGGGACATCGAGTCATCCCGGTCTGCCGCGCTCTGCCGACCGGGCAATGTAACACTTAGGGTGGTTAAGGAGCTCCAGTCGTCGCACGACCAGCGTAGAGAGTACCTAGTTGTGCTTCTCCGGCAGCATTTTGACGTTAATTTAGTTTACTTTGTGCCATCTAGGTTCTCGTTCATACTAGCAAAAACTAGCAGCCACACCCACCCTTGCACACAGGGCCTTTGAAAAGGTGTAGTGTAATAGGCCCATGACTACTTTTGTCCTGGGTTCGTTTTCGCATAAAGTCGTCCCTACCTAGTTAGTCGTACAACCCATAGTGGTTGTATGTTGGATAAAGGTATCCCTTTCAAGCACGTCACGTGCCGCTTGACGTGTCCAGGGCGTTTCCATGTCTTCAAACACTGCGTTTTCCAGTGGACGGCTCGCCATTTCAGCTGCTTTTACGTTTCTTGTATTCAATCCATAGGAAAAATTACACCGACTCTTGTTACAGCTAACATTACAGATGACCATTTTGTAGTATTATGAGTAGGTATGTCAGTTTAACGAAGCCCAAACAATGCTTCCGTGAAATTGTGCTAATATTTGGAGCATGACGTGGGCATTACAGTTAATACTGTTTGTTCGCTCGCCTAGAAGCTCCCTAGCGATTCACCGATGAAGCGGAACGGCGTAATAAATGTAACGAACCAGTTAAGGGGATGATTCATATTATTATGTAACATTGATATTATGCAGGTTTTTCCTAATAGGAAGTAATTTCTATACGTTATACTAAACAACTTTACTTCTTACAACTTATAAAAATCTGATTAAAAAATTGTTTATCATACATAAAATATTTAAGCCACATTGAGGGTACGAGTGGCTTAGTTGTGCGACAATGCATATCAGTCGATTTCTATTGTAAAGCAACGTCGACCTAAGTCGGTAACTGGCTGGGCAACCGAATTTGGATGTCCGTATTTAGCCTTTTCGTTTCCTCCATTCCTTGGAGAGCACGTTAAGCCGTCGGTCCCGGTTATCATCACTAACATCTGATAATAATAATTGTTAGTAACCTAAGAGTACTAGTACCTGGGAATCCACCGCATTATTATCCCGAGAAAACCCCTGTGATTATGTGATTAGTGGAGAGGGGTCACGAGTCACGACCTTCAGAAATGAGGAACACGACGCACAGAGAGAGAAAGTGGCATTAATCTACGCGACGCGCGATCGTCGGTCCGGTTATTAATCAAGTATTGAACATAGAGCTAAAGAGTGTCTAGACTAGAGTGTAAAACGAAAAATCAGTTTTTAAAAAGTTTTTCATAATATGTAACTATGTAGAAAAGTTTCCCTCGAGATGTTATCCGTATTTTTAAATAAATCCTGTATAGTTACGATACCTTCACACACAGCCGGCTTAACCATACTGCGGCCCGGCTAAAAAAGAAAATATACTTGAGTCTCTGATGCTGAGACATATAGAGAGTACTTTGCTCAGGGTTTACTTAGAATTAAAACGGGATGGACTTAAGTGAGTGTCATAAATCTATCTTGTTTTAACTTTGTCGTATATTAGAGCTAAGACAAGACAAAGTACCTAAGTTCTATGGATCTCAGACCGTGCGTCATCGACCAAGTACCACAAACCTGCTGGATAAGTGTGTGGACTTGGAGGTACCTGAAGGGACTTATTACACTTGTTCAGCTCTCTTGAGCTTTTGCCCATAGAAAACACCAGTTATGCATGAGTTCATAAAATCATAACTCATAGTCATAAACGCATTTCACGTGTATTTGTGAATTACAATTGTTAATTTTCACGCTTTTGAATGCACTAACTATCGTTAGTTATAGCTGTTAGTTAGTTCTTATTTTAGGTCTAGGTTCTTGTCTAGAACATACAAAGTGTGTTTATTTGTAGTAACTATCGGTTGCCCGTGACACCTAACTTGACTTATTATTTATTATAATCGATAATAATGCATATTACTAGATAAGGTATTCGATGCAATGTTAGTGATGTACGTTTTACACGACTGCCCAAAAAGGAGTGTAATGTTTTCAGGGTTCATGTATCATATTGTATGTATGTAAGTTTCTTTATTCCACCATAACTTTTAAATGCCTGAACAGATTTGGATGTGTAGGGTATTTTTCGAATGCCTGTACATCCTCCCGAGTGACACTGGCAATCAATTTTTTTGAAATAACTTAATTCAATAGCAATATTTTTTTAATTATGTTCACTCGTTTACAGATAACGTAAACCAAGTTTTACGTAACTATTACGTGTCTAGTTTTTGCAATATTTAACCAATAAATCGATAAGAACTCTGAACAGATTTTTTTAACAAACATACTAATTAAGTAAAATAAAATAAGGAAAAAAATACAAAAGGTATTTTGACAGCGGTGGGATTCGAACCCACGCCCTTTCGGACTGGTGCCTAAAACCAGCGCCTTAGACCGCTCGGCCACGCTGCCTAATGTCTAGCTAGCTGAAATTAGCATACACTAGCTATTGACAATTTGTTTACATAACAATAAAGCATTGTTTCTATGATAATGACGTATTATGATGTTTTACTTTTTTATCTGCTGCTATCATGATTGCGATTGTTTTGATTGTATGAACTGAGTTAAGTGTATACTAAGAATCGTTTTATAACTACGGTTACCTAACAAAGCTGTAAACACTTTCCTGAATACGACAGGGGTAGGAACTGCGCATGTCCTTTTTCAGCAAGTTTTGATGACTAGCACTTTACTACTACATAGATAAATACTGGATAAATAAAAATGGATAATCTTTGGGCTTTCTACCCCCCAAAATTTTCAGAAATTCCGCCTTAGTGAAACATGGGCCGGTTAGCTTCGCCCACCATTATTGTAATAATGATCTCATTGGTAGCTTACTTAGCTACAGAATCGTATGTACAGAATCGTTATTGAACGAATATTGTTTTGTTTGAACAAGCTGATATCTCCTTTTATTTTTTATTCCACTACAAGTTAGCTCTTGACTGCGATCTCACCTGATGGTAATGGGTAAAAATACAAAAGTTGGACAACTTTTTGCCCCATTTTGCAAACATAAGTTTTAACCATAATGTATAGTTACTTAGATTGGTTTGTACGCATATAACATCTTATAAATATACTATCCTATGCCGGGCCAGTCAGTTTTTTTACTATTTAATGAGTTATTTCCATTTTTTCAAATTTGATCGCCAAAGGACTGACGAGGGTGGCAGAGTACTGATTAAAACACATATTCGTTGGAAAAAATTCGATTTATTATAAGTTGGAGTAATTGCAAATACAAATAGCTTAGAATCTAATAAAGGCACATTTCTAAAGAATTAAATCACATTGAACTTTGGGCATTTTCGTCGACAATTTGTCGTCGAGATATAAATTCTTTCTTTACGGCTGCATGGCGGCTAGCGTCATCTTCTAAAAATTCCTCAACCAACCTTTGCAACTGCATTTTGCGATTCTTGGTTCTTGGTTTTGAGAGGTTGTTTCGAGTTTTTTATAGGTCACTACTTTGTTTTTGAATCTCCATAGTTTATATTCCTCTACTACACTTCCAGATAAAGCTTGTTTAAATTCCCTTTTTTTATGGCTTTTAATTTTTTCGTAGTTTTCTTCTAGTTGAGTTTTCATGACTTCACCAAAAAGAGCTCTCTTTACTAATTCTTTCCTTTTATTTACATCCTCATGACATCCTCACTTATTTCTTCAAGTCTCGTTTTTGGCGTTTATTCAACAGATTTCCTGACCTTCTTTAACTTTCTTCTAATCCGTTTATACTTTTGACGTTCAGAATTTAATTTAGTTTTAAGATTTGTAATAATAGCACTCATTTTCTTTAATTGCTTGTTTCTGTCTTTTCTATGTCTTTGACTTCTCCTTCTAGCTTCTTTTGCTCTTTGATCTTCGTTAATGATGACAGGTCTATTCTCTACAAGGACCACTGGTGGCCCTTCTTCGAACTTCTTCGAACTTCGAACTTCTTCTTCACTGGATGAAGGTGTATTCTGACGTAAAAAGTTGATTTGTGTTTTGGTTCAAAGTTAGCTTTTGCCTATACTGTAATGAATATTGTTTCCAATTTTTTCTAGTTATCCGTTGCTCTCGAGGTGTCATTTGTTTAATCGATTTTCTTTGACCTTTTTCTTTATTTTTAAGTACTGTAACCTTTGTTTCTCTTTGTATTCTGCTAATTCAAATTCAAATGTCTTTTTATTCAAATAAACTTTTACAAGTACTTTTGAATCGTCAAGTGAAGCTACCAATGCCAATGCCAATGTTCGGAATGCCATTCCTACCGAGAAGAACCAGCAAGAAACTCGGTGGTTGCTCTTTTTAAATAAATATTTCATTTACAATTATTATATCAATGTATACATAAGTAACCGCTGTCATTGTATGTAATGTAATTGGGTCACTTTTAATTCTCAGCAAACGAGCTTTTTTGGCTTCTCTTTTATTTTTTAACACCTCTTCCCTCGATAATTTTTGTTTCTTTTTAGGCGGTGGCGTAATGTATATCGTCTGAAATGAGTAAAATAAATTATTTTATAATTTAATATAGTAGTAAAAAGATCTGAAATATATAGAACATCAGTTCCCTGGAAACACGTCAGTCCTTTGTCGCAAGTTTAGGCAGCGGACTGACGGCAGCGGACTGATGATTTGGGCATTAATTTGAGGTTATAATTGAAACTAAATTATTTATCTATATGTTTAATTATTAAGATGATATATTTATACAAATCACATGAAATCATGCATAAATGAAAACAAAACATAGCCACTAAAGAAAATAAAGACTCACCAAAGTACTGAAAACTTGAGTGGATCAGCACAAACACACGCGGTAACAACGGCGCTAGCACTGGCGTCGTAATGGCTGCAGTCAATATAACGCCCTCTGCACCTAACTTCACTACCAACATTCAAACTGTGCACCGAGTTGATGAAAGTTCGCTAATATTTTGCTGGAATTTCAAATTTTAACTTGGCACAAAGGACTGATGGGTAAAAGTAATGACAAAGTTTGTTCATTTAAAAAAAATTGCTTTTTACAGATTCTGTTAATTAATCTGTGAAATATGATTTAAACATATACTAAAGAATATGTAGAAATAATAAGATTAACGATAAATACGGATTATTCTTTTATACAACCACTTCATTATGCGTTTTTGTGATTGTGACACGCCAAAGAACTGACGTTTTCAGTATTTATCGCATTATTTTACAAATTAGCTTTTATAGTATGTAATTTAAATTGAGTGGATACATAAAAAGGATTTTAGAATTTCATAATATATTGTCACATAGCGAAGTGCATTAATATTTTCGTATTTATTGGCTGATGACAGCGAGTTGCCCAACTTTTGTATTTTTACCCTAATGGATGATGCAGTCTAAGATGTAGTGAGCTAACTTGTTAGGGGTACGGCAGAACATTAAACCCTTTCTACACGATATCGTACCTGAACGCTAAATCGCTGGGCGATACGTCTTTGCCGGTGGAGTGGTAACTGGTAACTAGCCACGGCCGAAGCGTCCCACCAGAATCGAATTAACTTCTAGCATTTTTAACGTACTTAACTTGACTTTGTCTAGTCTAGCTCCAGCAATCCACTCATCTACGTATCATTAGCAATCTACGAGAAAAATCCAGAAGCTTTATTGAATGTTAAAGTGCCAGACAAAATGGATTCTCTTATATAAAGGTTCAGGTTGCCGTCTTAGCGTTCTGTCTAGCTATCAAGGGTTCGTCAGACTTTTATATTGAATTTATTCGAGAGGACTAGAAAGGTCGTGTGTTCATTCAAATCTCTATTGACTATTGGTGTGTTTGCCCCCGCAGAAAACTTTTCTCTGAAGGGCACTTAACATTGCCAGCGGACCGAAGCGAATTTCTAAAATGTATTCATACAGTGTTAAATTGTTTTCAACAAAACAGTAGAGCTTTAGCTTCTTACTTTAATAAATAAAGAAATAACTGGTAAGCAAGTAAGGCCGTGGAGAAATGGTTTTTAGCCTAAATCTTATGCTATTTGCAACTTTGCACCATAATTTATTCAGAACGTTTCACGGGAATAGTTTAGATTACAATATGTATTTACTTAACCCATTCTCAATTCTCGTTTACTTAGCAGTTCCTATTCCTTTTTTCTAAGCTATCCGTGCAGTACGAAAAAAAAACTAACGAATTACATAACGAATTAAAAAAAACACTTAGGTGGTGTGTAGGTACATCCAAATAAAAGTAAAGCTATATTATCTGGGATCCTATACCTATTAAGTAAAATCATAGAATAGGATCGCAGAATGAAGCAGCGAAAAAACCTAATTATATCAACCCCACATAACTACCCTCTTGTAGACCAAGCCGACCAAATGCTAAATCTCAATGATTGCACCCCTGCGCTATCGATTGCGACGAGTCGACGACCCTGAATCTACGAAGCCTTATTTTATAGGCGCGGACGTCTGACAGTCTTGACTTTTGATACGAGGGATATACAGTCACTGGATATGCCCATATTATAGTGCTAGGAAATAGAATTGCATTAATATCCATGTTCATATTATTTGAAATACCTCAAAACTACAATGAGGCTACTGAAGAGGAGGATAAATTAATAAAAGCCTTTTATTTCTACTACCACATGATACATTATTACAATATTTTTGCTGTACTTATTAGGAATGTAATATGTTATTACATATTCATAAGTTTTAGTTATTTTGAGTGTTTTTATGTGGTAGAAGTCGCCTCCTCAGCGTAGGCCTCCCCCAGTTGTTCCCCAAGGGGCGGGAAGCAACAACGCATTGACGGTTCCTCTAGTACAGCAAATGTATATGGGCGGTGGTAATCATTTAACTTCAGGTAAGTGGTAGCCCGCCTGCTCGTTTGCTTGCTATTCATATACGAATGTAAGTAGTTACTGTAAATTGTTAGTACATAAAATACCTTTTCACAATTCAGGTAATTATCTCGTCACCTAACGAAAGTAAACATAGCTTCTGCATTGAAATACTTACATGATGTGTTCAGAACTAAGCTCTGCCTATCCGCCTATAATATTATCGTACATATTGTATCATATAGTCAACATAGTTCAACTATAGCTAAACTATGACATCATTTAACTCACAACCGTATGTATGTCTCCAACAACAACTGCTATATTGCAGTACGTTTAAAAAGTTAGTCCTGTTCTAGTTTATCAGTTTGTTTGCCGTGCGCATAACTAGGGAACAAGGAAACAGTGCCAACGGGTCCGGGTAAATGGTGTATGGAATATTTCTGTTTGAATCGTGTTTGTTTTGCTATGTTCGGCTCCGTTGTTCTGTAGGACTCAAGGCTCATTCACGTATAGGAACTACGTCGTATCATCAACCGATAGACGTCCACTAGCAGACATTTGTAGGTCCCAACTTTCTACCTTTTAAATACCTTAGGGACGTCCCAGCGGCTCCCTGTGATTCGCTTGATGTTGTCCTTCCTCATGTGGGAGGTCTGCCTTTCCAGTGCGGGGTCGCCATTTCAGTGCTTTGGGAAGCTCGGACTTCATAATCACCCTTGCCACTTCAGCTTCGCAACCTTACCTTCGTTACTTAAATTCTTCAATGCGAATCTCGTAATTTTTGATTTGATCACGTAAATAAATTCTGAGCATACCTCTCTAGTCTCTAACCTCGCCCGCTAAGTGACTCTAAGCTTTATAGTGTATAGGAAATTTTTATAACATAATTTAGAGTTACCTAACTTGAAATACGATGCCAGATCTAGAATTTGAGGTTTTATTTCATAGACGAGTTTTCATACTGATTGCATATTCCGGATAACTAGATATAAAAATAAGTAGATCTAAATCTAAACATTGCAATAAGTGCCTTTCACACGTACAGGTTTCCGCTGCTGGGTACCCGATAGCAAAGTGGACATGCCGAATAAATTGCAGCGCAAAGTGTAAAGGCTTATCATACGAGTAGGTATATTATGTCCACTTCGCTGCCGAGTATCCTGCAGCGACTTGACAGCCGGAACGTGTGAATAGGCGCTAACTGATAAGCGATAACCGAGAATTTCACTGATTTATTTACATTCCGTTCCATGAATTTCAACGATATCGGATTATTCCGAGAAATTGATAAAGTTACATTTCATCCTGTTGTCAGTCTCGATATTAATTTATAGTTTCCTTAATTATGTAGCAAGTATTTAGTTAAGAACAGTTAACTAACTAGGTACTAGAGCCATCATTATGAACGTAACCAACAGATGCGGGATGCCTGCCACTTGAAGAGTCTGTCTGGTAGTGTTGCCAACGCCATAGTAACTGTCTTACTTTTATAATAATAGGTATGCACTGCCCCAGAGAATAAATACATACAGTAACTACCACTTACCACTAAATATTCTAATTCTTGCCTATGCCTACCCAGTTATTTTAGTTCTATTATCTAGGATTATTTCTAGGATCTGACCGGAAATTTTAGCTAGAGAGAGGTATCAAAATGGTATAGAAAAATTAAAAATACTACTTACTTATGTAACTACTGTTTTAAAAATATAACATCCATGAAAATGAGTGAGACGATGAATGATGCTTATCGGCTCGGAAGTTTTTGTCAGAAATCGACATTTCGAGAGCAATGCATACAAATCCCAAATAGAACGCGTGTGAAATGCTAAAGCAATATCCTGAACGAGTTACGCGCTATATAGTGGTTACCAGTCTCCACGCGTAAAAGCAATCAGCTAAAACGCAGTCCAGGTTGCATCTGATGCCAATCGAGATTTCTTATCCTGGGAAATCACACAGTGCCTACGTGATTTTTTAAAGTTGACATGCGTGCGAAGACACCGGCACCATCTAGTACCTCAAAGATACACATGTTTAATGTTGCTTATATTATTATTATTACTAGATGATGACCGCGACTTCGTCCATGTGGATTGATGTTATGATTCTCTTAATAACTCTTCAATTTTCCGGGATAAAAAGCCTATGTCCTTCCCCGGGATGTAACCTATCTCTGTATCAAATCTCATCAAAATCGGTTGAGTAGTTGGGCCGTGAAATATCGTATTTATAATACTAGTATGGATGTACGAGTACTTTTGCAAGAACAAGTGAACTTAATTTAAACGAATCAAAAAATACGACTGCCCTGCCATATTATTTTTGGAGTTTACCTCCCTAAGAAGCGATTTGCATAGCCTTTGGAATCTTATTCACATTTTTATTAACTGATATTTTTTTGTGAATAACTGGATATTAAACTATAGTGTTAGGTATATATTTTTGGAATCCACTCATCATTATCTAGATGATGATTATATAGTTAATCTTATTTTCGAAAATTTTTTCAACTTAGTCTTTAATGCGCGACCATGGTCACCCCATCAATTTTTTTTAAAAAAATCTGGCCTATGTCACCCGGAATAAGCTAGGGATTCTAACGATACCTCATCAAAATTGGTTGAGGCGTATAGAAGTTATGGTGGAATATACAAACTCACATACATACATACATACATGAACCCTGAAAACAATATACTTCTTTTTTCAGGCAGTCGTATAAAAATAACAATGGTACATGATAAGACATTTTCCTACTTTCAACTAAAATCGACACTTCGACAGCAACGCATCCCAAATGAAACGCGTGTGAAATGCTAAAGCAATATCCTGAACGAGTTACATGTAGTGGTTGCCAGTCTCCGCGCGTAAAAGCAATCAGCTAAAAGGCGGCCCAGTTTGTCTAATGCCTATCGGGACTTTGTTCCACTATCGATGTCTATTTCGAGATACGAATCGCTCGTTTAAAAAGCATACGCGTTATCCGATTGCGGCTTCGTTTTCTATTATTGTTTGTGGTAAATAAGAACATCTGAGCTATCTATGAATCGTTGATTTTGTAGTAGTTACAAGCGCTGGATACATAATGCTGGATTTTATGAACGGCATAGTAAGAGCAGCTCCCCGATTGTGTAAGAAAATCGTAATCGTTTGTCAAACTGATAGTTCGACCTGTTGGAGTTCATAGATCCTGCACGTCAAAAAGCACGTATGAAGTATGAACTCCTTAAACAGTTCGTGTAATACCTCAAATGATTACGATTTGCTTTAGAGTTTAGGCCCAGCCTAGGTTGCCGCGTTTTCTTGGCGTAAAGAACTTCAGCAAGAATAGATTACAATTTTTTTGCAAAATTGTCTAGTGTCTAGACAATCTTTTCATCAATCAAGACTCAGGATTTTTTTCTACGCTAATATTAAATAGTAATAAAATACTAGGCACAATAAGTTTACTTACTCTATGGCCTATGCTGAAGTTAAACCGATTTTCTCGGATTACAGCAAAGTAGTCTTAATCGAAGCTGTTGATACGTTAAGTAGATGCTTGCTTCTAACAATTTAAGTAAAGCCTGTTAATCTATTGAAGATTACACCAAATATTAGGGGCGTGAGTTCGCGTAAATTACTTATTTAATACTCTTTGGTCTACTCTAGCGTTTAGCATGTTCGATTGCAAATGACGAAGTCTCGGGTTTGATTCCCGAGTCGGGCAAACTTTGTAGCTATTAGGTTTTTTGACCAGAAATTCTCAATATGTAGGAGTTAGGAAATTGGCGGTGTTAAACTGTTACCCTCGTGCCTCGGAGAACATGCAAAGCCGTCGCGTCGGTCCTGCCCTGATCTCTCACCGGTTGTGTCGATTTTCCGCCCCATAGGGCTATGAGAGTAAGAAAATATAGAGAGTGCACCTGTGCTTGCGCACACAGTTGTGCACTAGAAAATCTCCCGTGCAGATATATAGTCTCTATAGAGATTAGCCGTTGTAGCCGAAGTTCTGAAAGGATATTAAGTATGAAAGGAGAAACTTACTCACATATCAGGTAGCCAACATAAGTACAACAGTAAAGGTTGTCTTAACAACGTAGACCACCACCAGTTTCACTCTGCCCTCACAGAAAGGATTCTCAGTTCAGGATTTTCAATTCTACCTTAGCTAAGCCGGGCGGGTCGGTCGACTAGTTTGCTGTAAAGTTTCATCGGTTTTTTTTGTAGGGCTTATTTATCGCAAACTCGAATATCGTTTCCCCGAATTTTTCAAATGTTTTCCAACAGTCCATAGTGAGAGCAATCAACTAAAAGCCGCCCCAGTTTGTCTGTCACGTCGTTGCTTCGCCATCGATGGCTATCGATAAGCTATCGATAGTCGATACTTGCAACAAACGTAAGGCATAGATAGCTATCGAAAGACATCCTACAATAGAAAATCCCTCATTGAAAAGGAATAAGTATCTATAAAGTAACATAATATTGTACCTTTCTACTTGTCTAGTTTTTTGTAAGTGAAAAGTTAACATAAAGTGTACGTATTCAAATCTTTCAATATGAATTCCCGTTGTACGAGCTCTTCTATGAAAGCTTGTGAAGCAAAATACGTTCGAGTTTTGCTGCAGATTAATAAATTTGCTACTCGCTTGTATGATATTTTCTTTATCGATGAATACAGCAGACTTGTATTGTTATTAGCATATAACTAGGTATTGTAGATTGGTCTGGTAGGAGACTTCCGCCGCGATTCGTTGCTAGGTACCTTACCCGGCAAATACGACCTCCCTAGCTGTGTTGACCGCTGACCGCTTCTGGGAGGTCCCGGATTCGATCCCCGACGATTAAGCATTCCAGTATGATGCCGCGTAGAAACTGATTTGGGGTAGCTATGTACTTAATATAAACTGTCTTTTAACGCTAGCAGGTTAGCCCGGTACCATCATACCAACAACCAGGTCAGATCGCAGACAAGGTTGTGGTAATTGTTAGCGTAAAATAATGCTAATATTACGTGTCTGTTACCTTTTCTGGGGCGTATCTGTTTAACGGACTGACGAAATTTGATACCTACCGAGATAGCCTTAAATATTAAAACCTGAAAATAATATAGTAATCTTGAAATCGTCTCGCAACAATGGAGAGGTGTCATCACCAAGGGTTCTTGGGCATCACGAATGTCATCGAATGTCATCACTTTTAGTGATAAGACCGCCTTTGCGCACTTATTTATGTTTGCTTTTTCACTGTTTTTGTTTCTTTTTTTAATGTTTTGTGTGGCAATAAAGTATTTATCTATCTATCTATCTATCTAAGATAACATATTGATCTTGCAGAATTCCTTATCTTGAACGCATAGTTGGTAGTTATTATGACGCTATTTGCTATCTTATGTTTATAATATAAATTATGACAAAGTGAGCTTGTAACCAACTTTAGTTTTTTTCATTTTGGGTTTGCATATTTTAATCAATAATGACTAAGTATTAAGCAAGTAAGTATATTTTAATTAAGAATATTATATTTAGTTACAAGCGATGTCAAAATTTTAATCTAACCTAATATTATAAAGGGGAAAGATTTGTTTGTTTGTAATTGATAAACTAAAACGACTGAACCTTTTTTAAAAATTATTAATTAGTAAGCTACATTATCAGCGAGTAACATTGGCTACATTTTATTTTCAAAAAAATTAGAGATCCTCACGAAAATTGAAACATATTTTAACATTGCATATATCTATCTGTTAAGGTTGACTCACAATAACCATTTTTATGATTTTCAAATTTGGTATAAACCAATGTTTTATTTGCGAAGGTGTTTTTACCGACATAGTATTAAACCTTATCAAAATATATGTTATTCATCTTAAGTATTTAATTAAGATAAAAATTGTCCTTTACACCATTTAATTTAGATGAATATCTTACGAGATATCATAGAAATAATTTAAC
This sequence comes from Erebia palarica, assembly GCA_964035005.1. Classification (NCBI taxonomy): domain Eukaryota; kingdom Metazoa; phylum Arthropoda; class Insecta; order Lepidoptera; family Nymphalidae; genus Erebia; species Erebia palarica. The sequence continues at coordinate 33,564,580 of OZ035987.1, forward strand.
GTGCAAGGGAAAATAGCGCGACTGCGGCCATCGCTCTGAGGGCTGGTGGCAGTGGTATGTGTAGTGAGGGCGGGGCGTACTCTTATAATGTAATATTAAAATGTAAAACCTGCCCACTGCCCACTGCTCCCTGGCCATATTGGGTATAGACTATTATGATTATTATTAGTGCTACCCGTGCGAAGCCGGGGCGGATCGCTAGTCTGAGATATAAAATTAAACACCTAATTTACCTTGATTTAAGTAACCTGATTTTGCCCGCGATTTTGTGTTCGTCCGTGTGTATTTAGGTTATAGAAAATTCCGTGGGAAGTCTGATTTTCCAGGATAAAACGTATTCTATGGAAATCCCCGGGATGCAACTTATCTTAGTAGTCAGTACCAATTTTTGTCAAGATTAACTGAAAATAATTATGGGCCGTAAAACATAAGTACAAGACAGGCGGCATAATTTTGCATCTATAATATTACTTTGTTATGGATTTTAGAAATCAATCAGGAATTCGATAGCTGAGTTATGACTAGCTGATTTAAGTTATTAATACCTCATTCTAAGATGAGAGGATGTGACGTCCAAACTCCAAACGTGCGTATTATGAGTAAAATTACTTTAAATAACGCCAAGTTCAACATACTGTAAGATATTTTAATGAACCGTAACCATTTTTGACGTTAACCAATGTAAACATATTCCTTCACCGGAACGACTTTAATGCCAGGTCTTTATTGACTTGGTCATAAAGTCGGTTTTTACTACAACACAATTGCAATAATCACAGACTAGAGGGAAACGATAGACCGGTATTAGAAAGATATTAGAAACATAATTATCTTTTAAAAAGATGCCTTTTATTCAACCAGCCTGTCTGTTTTTGAGCAAAACTCGTCTCTAGAGTGACTCCATTTTAATTGTGTTACGCTTACGACTAACGTGCAGTTCATTAAAAGCATAAATTGAAGGTTCTTGCTACACTCTTGTGAACATTTCCGTTTGTGATTACTGATTGCTCAATGTCTTGATACAAAAAAAGTGAATTTAAAAACCATTTTCAGAGCTTAGCCTAATCTCGGCAAATTAGGAAGCCTGCCAAGCTTCTACCCGGATGGCTGGTGTGATCCGACGAGAAACGGTGAAAAAAAGCGGCGTTTACGTTCTTACCTACTACTTATATTGAACGGAAATAGATGGATAGATAATTAATATATCTATTTGCAAACAATTTACAATATTTAATTACTTAAATAATTACTTAAATCTATTTAACAATTCGTGAACAAATAAGGCTCCTCACTCAGCACAAAGCCACAGCAAGCTAAAGCGCTGGTTTTCAGGAGTAGCCTTAAAATCTCCTAGTAGCCTTAAGCCTTAACCTGAAATCTCTCTAGCACAGAAATATAGCTTCGAATTTATAGAGCTACGGGCACTTGCTCCATGAGGCGTAATCTAACTATTAGTCAGATAGAAGTAAATAGCGTTCATTGCTTCTATGTTGTTCTTTAGTCTGTATATTTAAATTATGATTTGTATGCAAGGTGCGTCGGTTGGTTAAAGTCAGCGGTTGCGTTTACGTTCCGAATGCATTGTCAAGATTTTAATGTAAACATTGGATGATTATCTATGCTTGAATAGATACTGGGTGCATCACCTGTCCCGTTATTACAAAACTGTAAAAAGTTACGTATGAATAATGATATTCCTACTAGTAACTTTTATTCGCGATTTACTTCCACTCTCTCTCTGCGTCGTATTCCTCATTGCTGAGGGTCGTGACCCCTTTCCATTAATCACATAATGACAAGGGTTTTCTTGGGATAGTAATCCTTCTGCATACGACTCAATTAAGAGTACTATTTCAACTCGAATATCGATTATTATCAGATGTTTCATGTTAGTGATAATATCTTACACGATACACGGCATCATACCGGAAGTTCGGAACGCTAAATCGCTTGGCGGTACGTCTGCCGGTGGTAACTAGCTACGGCCGAAGCCTCCCACTAGACTAGACCAGAAAACATTCAGAAATTATATATTCCCAAATTGACCCTGCCGGGAATCGAACCCGGGACCTCCCACGTTAAAGCAACAGCGCTCAACACTGCGCCAGTTGTTTTGACAAAACAAGTTTAGCTATAATTCGATTATCTTTTGTTTTAGGTTAGTTCTATTCTTTCACTAAATCTGAAATTCCATGCCGCAAGAATTGAGTCAATTTAAATAGAATTTACGATTATTGCGACTGTCGCAATTATGATAATAATAACACGCTTTCGCACTTCCTTGTATAGCCCTCTTCATCATGACAACAGTTTCGTAACTAACTATTGTAATCATAATTATCTTTTCTGAGTAGTGCGTCTAAACTAGCCTTGTGAAGTGTCCTACGCTAGACCTTCCTGCATTTGGTTGAATACTTGGGCAAATTCCATACACTCCTACCTTCGGCATTGTCTTGACATGGTTCTTCCGTCTACGAGACGCTCACTGTTTTAAGATCAGTTTCAACGGACTTCATCCAAGTGTTAATTTGCCTACAAAGCTTCCTTCGAACGACAGAGTGCCAGCTATTTCCTTGTACTCCGGCAGATAAATGACGCGAAAAGCACGTTCATTTTAAAATTAGACGACTTCTAGTCCTCGTGTTATAGTAGAGCCTGATACTGATGAACCATTTCATAACTACACTTTTGCTACTTTATATATATAAAATTGTGATCTTTCTTTCAGTCTAAAATATAGTAAATTTCAGGTTATAAGCTAACCCCATTCAAAATTTCAGCCAAATCGTTTCAGTCATTGTGACGTGAAGGAGTAACAAACATTCAAAGTTACGAACATACAAACATCCAAACTTTTACATTTAAAATATTTGTAAAATGTCCTCAATGTTGCAAATTGCGTGAAAAATGAAACACTTTTGTTACAAGTGTACAAAAAGAAGTAATAACACTCCATCTAAGCTGAATGGCGCTCGTCTTCAATACAAGTTCGTTGGGCTTTAGCACTACACATCTCATTCGTAGGCGTTAAATAAGAAACTCGATCAAGGAAGAGGAGGACTCGCGTAGTGGGTTCCGTATGAGTAAATAAATAAAATAAAATAAAATCTAGCAAGAAAAGATTACAATTATTTTGCTATAATCCGCCAACAGAAAAAATTATGTATGGTCAAGCTTGCAGTTACAAGCGAAGCACCGTTTACCTTTTCTTTGATGACATTATAAAGAACTTCCAGGCATGCAAGTTTCCTCACGATGCAAACGCACATTATTCCGAAAAGTTGCGTGCCCAGGGATCGAATCACGGCTATTGCTGCTTGCAAGACACAAGATCACGGGGAAATAGGTTTATCATATTTGCTCTAATATACTTTATTGGTTCTTATTGTTAAAAAATGGGTGGATTACAGGAAATGCTAGAAGGGATTATTACTTAGTTGTATTCATTTTGCAGCAATTTAAAGTTGTAGCTCCGTTTCTTGGCCCAAAATGAAAGCCTAAAGGTTAAGACTTTTTTGAGTAAAAGAGCTTAGACTGACGGAGCAGAAAGCGATATAGAGGTTTCGTTTTCACATAATGAAGTACGGAACCCTAAAATAGTTACACTCCACTGTGGTGCGATAGCAAGTGCAAGACGAGTATAACACATTGCTTTATGAAAAAATGTAATAACAACAGCAAGTAGTTAGTAAGCCCATGTTGAAAAGCGCTCTTCCCCATGCAGGTTCATTGCACCGTGGAACTTTTTTATTTGCACGTGTTACATTATGCGCGTACATGGAAGCTAGATAGTCTGAGCCCGTGCCTCGTCATAATAGAATGAGGAGCTCTCATACGAATTTCGAATGAATTTGAAAGGGTGGTGTTGTGTGCTAGGGTTGTTACTTGCAAAGCCGAATACTGAATAGATATCGATAAGTCTCGCCGCCAAGCGAATAGAAGAAACGTTTGGAAGGTTCACGAAACTATCAATACTTTTAATTTCAATAACCACTGTAACCATCACTGAGATATTTTAATTTTTAAATGAACTTGTGGTATCATTTTATTTCAGTTATTTTGATCAAACTTATTAATTGGACATTTTATCTAAATAGGTCTATCTAATTTTGTGATATAATCGCACTTACTTATAACTATATAAATTATTACATAAGTATTATGTAAGTATATCGTTTTATAATAAATAGTCACTAGAAGACACTACCAAGAAAAAGCTGCTTAGTTACTGCTGTGTTCAAATGTTAAAATTATTAATTCAAGTTTGGAAAATAACTTTTCCATTCTGTATACCTATAAAGCTAAAATTACCAACTTTATTACTGCTGTCCATAAACATTTTGTTATATTAATCAATTTCCTATGTAAATCATAAACAGGTCAAATTATTTCTGTCACACATTCGTTAGCCGCTGACTAACATGGTCGTAACAAGGACATTTAAGCAACTTACATGAATTGAATATTATGTACGTAATTTGGTTATACGTTTGAATCAAATATAGCTGTTTTTGCAGATAAACTTAGAACATCACTATGGGAAAAGCATGTTCGATTTTCAGCCCATTGTTCTGAGTTTTATTAGTTCCATCAGACTGGCCGGGGGTTTTTAACTTTTTATTTATCGTCTGTTAATACGACGCCACTTTAGACGCTTCTAGATAGGCTAGAATCTACATGCTTAATCGATGTAAGTACACACAACCTGTAAATTAAACTTAATAGAAGAAAAGATAAAATTTAGAGCTTACTTATAGTTGGAGATGTGTACCAACCGAATTAACCACAATATGCCAGTCTTTATTACATCACCAATGTCACGTATGATAATATTCCAGTTTAGGAATGCAAGGCAGTCGCTTGACTCGTACATGCTAATGCCTAATCGCTCTTGCCTTAAAAGTAATCAGATTATATGAGAGTAATTATACTTCATCACCCTCACCTACTATTGAGGTATACGGGAGTAAATTCAAGCTTATTTATTAGGTACTCTAACATGACTTACCAATATGGTCAGTCTATTTATTTGTATATTTATATTTATTCTTCGCATAGACTTATAAAAAGCGCTTACGAAAGTCAGATCGCTATACATAGTACAATACAATATTATTAATACAAAATATTGATAAATAAGAAGCCGAATGTCTCAACCACTACGCAATCACCGCTTTAATAGGGTTTATTAGTACACACTTTTAACGAAGTTTTTTTTTCCACTACAAGTTAGCCCTTGACTGCGATCTCACCTGATGGTAAGTGATGATGCACGGGCTAACCTGTTAGGGGTATGGCAGTTATATTAAACCCATACACCTATTCGGTTTCTACACGGCATCGTACCGGAACGCTAAATCGCTTGGCGGCACGTCTTTGCCGGTAGTGTGGTAACTAGCCACGGCCGAAGCCTCCCACCAGGCCAGACCAGGGAAATTCAGAAATTATAAATTTCCAAACCCTGCCGGGGATCGAACCCGGGACCTCCGCACGTTAAGGCAACAGCGCTCAACACTGCGCCACAGAGTTCCTCAGTTCACAGCTTTGAATATTATTTACAGAAACCACAAATATTAAGATGAATGGAGGCGGATTCTTTTGATCTTAAAAGCAATTATTTTTATACGATAGATAAATATTTGGCTTCTAATTCGGGTAATTTGAAGTTATTAGGGTCTCTGTATTTAAATTGACCTAAATCTTGGATTTGTGTTATATCTGTTTGAAAATTTAATTGCGAATTTTCATTAGCTATTGTTTGTTAGGAAATTGTACACTGCACCTTAACGTTGTATGTGTATAGGTAATATTAAATGGAATTTGGTCTTTTTCTCTTTATATATTGGGTTTGAGTTGATTAAATTTTTGATGCTTCTGATTGAAAGAAGTGATTATCTTCATCGGCCTGTTTGCGTCGACTGTTGCACTGCGTTTGGCATGTACTGTAATTTTGTTCCGCCTTTCTCATCCAGGACACTTCTGTCGCAGCAGTAAACGACCGGTTGATGGTAAACCTAAAGTCAGAGTTGGAACAGTGTTGGATTTGTATCGAGTCTGTATAATAGGGATGATGACAACTCAATCAAATCAGCATCTTTTTAACAAACTCAAAAACCCACGTCTAGTATGGAAGTTGTATGAAATTCACCATTGTGACGTCATAAAATTTCAACGCACTTTTTTCTTTTATCTATATTTTAAAAAGGTTATCATACCTAAGACTAACCAAGGATGTGAATTTTAGGTCTTTTGGAAGACCCTCTATTTAATTATCAGTTTATTATCAATTTATTTTTGATTTAGGCATCATCCCTACTATGCAAAGATCCATTCGCTGTAGTTGGTCCTGCGACCGCATGACCTGTCCACTGTCAGTCCAGCTTGCTTATCCTTTGGACTTGGGCTGTGTCGAAAACTTCGGTTCTTCTAAGGATTTCTTCATAATAATGTTAGTCCCTCAAATTTACACCCTAGATAGCCCGCTTCCTTGGACGAATAAATGGTTTATTCGTCCAATCAGTGCTTTATTATTGTTGGAACAGATAATACTTGTGATTTGTTATGTACATCAACACTCGTGTGGTGTTTTATATAGGCCAACGTAAGATTGTAAAAACCGTTAGATTATAATCTAACTCGCGAAATTGCAAACTGTCGAAAGATTACAATTTAACGCATTATTTTTCGGTAGATAGTAATCTGTTAAGTATATTAACCCGATAGAACCTAAGTGATTATTTATGTCGAACCCAAACCTAACCTACAAGAAAGACACAAGAAAACGTAAATACAATGATATTTCAAAAATTTACACTCAGAGATTAGATTTATCGGTTCCCAATCTGTCGACAGTTTACAATATCACTAGACAGATCTAACGGTTTTCACAGTTTTACGGTGACATATTATATAAAAGAGCACGGCTCTTATTATCTTTGTATCTCACACATTAATCGGATAGGTAGTCTACATTGAAAGTATTATATAATAATTGCGCAGGGTACCGCAGTGGCCAGCGCAAGCCGCAAGGTCACAACTTCGATTCCCGCTCGCAAAGTGCTTAAATACACTACATGGCTACATGCCATATTTAGCCAAAGGTTGCCTCTCTAGTTTCAGGCAAGCGTGTCGGAATTACTTTTCATAATTATGGTAACCATGTTTTAGTCATGTATGAGTAACTTCTATGACATCCTACTAGTTGATCCTAATACTAAAAATATAAATGCGAAAGTGTGTTTGTTTGTCTTCGGACAGAGAAACGGAGCGATGGATTGACGTGATTTTTTGCATGGATATGTAGTTCAAGAACTGGAGAGAGTGATATAGACTACTTTTATCCCAAAAATTAAAAAAATTTCACGGGAGCTGTAAATCCATAAGTTATATACCTTCATCGAAATAAAGTTTAGTGTTGGTAATGGTCTCTCTGAAGGCGTTTGTTTTAATTTTGTTTTTATGTAATATAATATAATATATATAAAAGGTTAATACAGTGAACTCTACAGCTCAAACCGCTGTGTGTAGAAACTTGATACTCAATCGATTATTCGATTAATTATACAAAAAGTTTACTGAATTACCTACTCTGGTATCATTAAGCATAACTAAAGATTTTGTATAAAGGTTATTTGTCTAACGTAGACACTTTGTAGACCCCCACTAACTAATTAACTACTTACGAGTAAGTACGAATTTTCAGAAGTGGTCTTTAAAAACAAAAATTCTACGCGAACTTGCGGGACGCCTCAATTCAAAGTTTGATTCAAAAGATTTGTGTAGTTTGAATTTCAAATTACACAAATCTTTTGAAGTTTTTCATGCTAAATTATACAAGTTAACCACAAAATAAGCTTTTAAACCACGCTACATAAATTTCCCTAATACCGCTTGTCTGTAAAAAGTCCCCTTTGCGGTTATCCAGACCCACCCTTTGCATAGTCGAGCACCTTGAATTTTTCATAAACGTCCGGACTCCGAACGTCCGAACTTCGAAGTACATTTGTGTAGCCACGTACCTCGCATTTTTAAGTTACTAGGGTGAATCTAATTGTAGGGCGTGCCTGGATTTTCCCACATTGAATAAAATATACAATAATTTCTATTGAAAGCTTCGAGAAAATCACGTAGTCAAGTATAAAACATCGTATGTTTAGGAGATCGGCCGATATTTCCAATTATATATCTTCGCTTATCAACACAAGAGAGTTTTTATCAACACAAGAGAACCTGGCTTTGAACCTGAGCAATGGGTGCATAGGCATACGTCTGCCAACCTTTCCCTCTTTGGGCATTCGGAAAATAACTACAGTAGGTACTTATGGACGGACAATTAGGCTTTACGAAGGTAAGCAAGTTATCTCTGCGTACGTATTTTTTATTTATTTACTAGCTGATGCCCGCGATTTCGTCCGCGTGGATTGAAGTTTTTTTTTGTTATTCCTAACTATAATCTATCTCTGTGCCAAATCCGTTCAGCCGTCCTGGCGGGATTGAGTAACAAACATCCATCCAAACTTACGCATTTATAATATGAGACATTAGTTTAGAAGTATAGATCTTAAATTCATGTTTAGATTCTATAGGCGTATACTCAGGGGAAGACTGTAGTTAAAATAATTATAATAGTAAAGAAATTATACTCCATTGGTATTTGAAATGAGTAGGCGAATCGGAAATATGTAATTTCCGCCTCGCCATACTAGCGAGAACTGAGGAAGCTTAATAAACGCTCGTGGGTTCAAAATTTAAATTATAATAGGTATTTTGACATAAGGTGTTGCTTCCTTGAAGTGAAAAGGTGGTATGATGCCTCGTAAAATTTATTGATTACGGTCTAAAAATAATGAGCTAAAAACTAGCTATGGCACACTAACCCTTTATCTTCTCTACGTATAAAGATAAGTGATAAAGTTCTGACTCACTCATTCATTGGCTCATTAACGCTAAGCCTATAAACCCTTGGCCCTAGAAAGCTGAATTTTGCACTCAGGAATAAGGTTCTTGAAACGCGACAGACAAAGCCTATCATCCTATGATTGATAAGTGCTACAGAATGAAAGTGTAACAGAATCAAAGCTGTACCCTTTTGAATGTTTTTTAATTCTGTTAAGCCGAAACACTTACATTTCTGTAACAGAAAAGAATCTGTACCAGAAATAAAGGGTTTTAAAGTGTAACCGAAATAGCGACGTTGCCAAAAGAGAATGCCAGATTTTGCCCCACCAATTTTCATAATTTACAAAAAATGTAAAATTTTTAAAATTATCTTAGGAATTTATGACCACGTATGATTTAATAATTATTGATAAAAAAGTTGCGGATTTAAAAATGTAAAAAAAAAGTAATTCAAGTCCCTCGTCCAAGTCGTCCACTTCTTATTTCTCTTGCGGCAATTTTGCATTACATTCTACGCATACACGACCAAATAAAACTACAGTTGTTAAGTTTTTAAATAAAACAAAACTCCTATTAGTTACATAAATCATACTACAGATCTTTGTTTAAATTCGTTGTGTTGTTAATTATTGCAAATGACACATTATTATTATTTTATTGTAAATAACAATGAATAATAAAATAGTTGCATTAAAACCTTACCTTCGCATTCACGCATTTTGTGCAATGAAACGTCATTGACAAACGTATTTGAAGATGTCAATGTCTTTTTATTGAAAATAATACAATAGAACTTAATGCTAGCTAGCCTAACCTAATTACTATATAAATCATGCCCACGTGGAATGGTGGCAAGAATGCTGGCTGCATTTCCGCGCTGGACAGCCAGGCTGATCCTTTGCGCAAAAAATGAGCCAGCCCTTCTGTCACCAGATGAGGCCATTAACCGCGGTGAAATATCTCGCAAAAAATTTTTGGCACTAAGACTCCACGGCCCAAGGGTCTCCACGGCAAACGGAACAAATATGTAACTCTCTATGAGAGAGGCATACTTCCGCCGCTTGCCGGTTTCAGCCTTTTCTGCTGCGGCTCCCGGCCTTGATGCTGTCTCCCTGATATGACACGGGGCCAATGTGTCTACGCATGTTGCGTCCCACATTAGCGCACGTCCCCGTTCCCAGGGAACCAGCGTCAATCCATCAGGTCTCTTGCCATCATCCCGACTAATCCCTGCCGGCTCAATGTCATTGTGATTTGTGATCATTGTATATATAACGTGCACGTAGTTTCAGTGAAGTCGACTGTTTACCGTGCTTGTTTTGAATGTATCACAAAAAACTTGCTAGACCTTCTATAAAATTGATTCGATCTCGCCGACTTTACGCTATATTCCATGGATGACCATTGCTTGCGATTTGGGTAACGACGTTGAGGTGCATAAATTCTCACTGGAGTGTAAACAGGATCCTAAGATATGTTGTTGCCATGTTGGGCTTACCATCAAAATGATACTGATGCACCACGGCAGTATTTCTTGATAATGTAGCGACTGATTACATATTTAATATGAAGATTAATAAATCAATGATTACTAACAGTTGTTTTATTTCCAATTAGTCAACCATTCTAGATAGCACAAGCAACTAGGTATCATATTACTTCAGGTAGACCTCAAGCTACGCAGGCATGTGAGTATCCTACTTCATTTTAAAGCCATAATATCTCTTAGCAAGAGCATTGTAACGATACACAGCATTTTTTTAACTTATTTCACAATTAAAAATGCATATAGACCTAAAATAATATTGCAACTTATGCTTAGATTTAATAAAAAACCGCAAGTGTTAGAGGCTTCAAAATATATGTATAGTTATCAGTAATAAAAAATCTATTAAATCCTACAGACGGCATTCTTGTAAACGAAATTTAATAAGTGGGGCAAAGCTCTATACATAGTCTGGCGTTTTCCTTTGAACCTAAGGTGAAAGCACCGATGGTTACAATTGTTTTAAGAAAAACATGGCCATGTTGTGTCAGTGTGTGTAAAGTCCAATGAAGTGAGAAGAACGCGTTGTCACACCGTGCAGTTTGTTACGGCATGTACCTATTAGGGTTACATTGAAAAAAACAGTGTTTAAACCCCTTCATTCGGTTACTGCTTCAGTCCTTACTGATAAAAGACAGCTCATGTGCAAATTAAAGTTTCACACTGTTCGCAAGTAACGATACAATTAACCAGTGCCTCAGGCCCTTAAGCCACCTCTTAAGATGATAATCATCGTACCTCTAATTTTAAAACTGTATTAATTCGTAGAATAGACCTTATATGAAAGGTTTTAAAGTTCAATCTTCACCTTTTCTTATATTAAAAATGCATTTCCCTCTCAATTCTCAATTGCCGGAAGCTTGTAGAGGAGCAATTTAAAAAAGCTCTATCTTTATTTCGACAATTTGAACTTTAAATAGATTGATTAAGGTTTAAATTCATGAGGTAGCAAACAGTACAATAGACGCCTATGTAAAATATATTTATGAGGGTATCTATACATGTAATGTACCAAGGTAAGACTACGTAGAAGGGTCTGAGACTAACACATAATACAAATAAATATTAGATAGGAATTTGTGTTCCATTACGGTTTAGCCATGATTTTATGCTCTTATATACTAATACCAGCTGATGCCCGCGACTTCGACCGCGTGGTTATAGTTTTTTGATTCCCGCGGGAACTCTTTAATTTTCCGGAATAAAAAGTAGCCTTTGCCACTCTCCAGGTCCTCAAATATACCCATGCCATAAATCACGTCGATCCGATGCTCCGTTGTGGCGTGATTGAAGGACAAACCAACAAACCAATAAACCGATGGATGGATGTTTCTCAATCACCCCATAACGACTAAACGCATCTGGATGAAATTTGGCACAGAGGTAGATTATAGTGAAATTAAATACCACATAGCCTACCTTTTATTCCGGAAAAATAAAGAGTTCCCGCGGGACGAAGTCGCGGGCATCAGCTAGTATAGTATTGTCTGGTTCAGTTTCGAAACCTGCATGACAATTTCCGTAGTTAAATATAACAAAACCATCTACTAGTCTGAAAGAACAACCGTCCACTTGCTTGTTCTTCTTGGTAGGATAATTAAGGTTTCAAATTATATACTTAAGTAAGAGAAGCAAAAAAAGCAAATTCGCATCGTAAAATGAGTCACGAGTCGTGACTCAAAAGCTTAGACTTGCAACCGTTTGAGAGGAGAAAATATGTTACATCCGCAAAATGGATAGCACTTAACCAGTATTTATGTCGCGACCCTATTTCACCCTTATGAAAGGAATGAAAAGCTATTGAGACACTAGGGCTTAGCCTTTCAGCGGCCGTACAAGACCTAGATTACATTTTATTATGACGGGAAAGAGAACATTTCGCTTAAAATAATTGCTCTTTTGGATTGCGTTACGAATGAATAATTAAATTTAGAGTAATAAGGACTAATATTATAAACGCGAAAGTTTGTTTGGATGTGTGGATGTTTGTTTTCAATTTCACTCCAGAGACCGGCTGAATGGATCTGGATGAAATTTGGCACAGGTATATATTATAGTCTGGAATAACACATAGGCTACTTTTTATCTCGGAAAATTAAAGAGTTCCCGCGGGAACCTAAATACTTCAAAGGGATGTTTATTACTCAATCACGCCAGAACGTCTGAACTGATCTAGATGAAATTTAGCACAGAGATAGATTATATTCTGGAATAACACGTAAGCTACTTTTTATACCGGAAGATTAAAGAGTTGCTGCGGGAAACAAAAACCTTAATCCACGCGGACTAAATCGCGGGCATCAGTTAGTGAATTATAAATGTAGAGTATTTTCTACTTGGAAAGGTAATAATGCTGTAAAATTTGTTCACTAAATACTTAGTAGTAGAAGTGCTTAGTTGATAAGTAATTTGAGGGTACTTTCATTGTACTCTATTTATGTGAAGTTACAAAACTTCAGATAGATAGAGTACATGGGATGGAATAGTTGTAAAAGGAAAGTACTGCCTCCGAATTCTGCATTTATATCATCAGTTACTTACTGCTATATTAACTTAATTTTGTACTTATTTGTATTTTGAAAACAATATTTTTCATTTGTTGCAGATCACCCAGATTGGCTGAAGTTCGAACTCCATCATGCACCATCATCAAGTAACCTAAACAAAACAAACTATTCGTATTTAGAATGACTGGAATCTCCTTCGAACCTCACGTATGTGATAAAAACCTACATAGACCTATTTTAATAAGAAGAAATCTTTTGCGAAACCCGCGTTCCTCTAGAATTAGTGTCAATTAGAACCAAAGTACCGCCCCTTCAAAAAGGGTGGTGATTTGAAATTATTTTTTCTAATTACCAAAGTTAGTCTAAGATGTCGAATATGCCAATTTATAGTCAAGTGGTGCCCAAGTCCCAGTATAGGGCGAAGAATTCCAAAGGCCAAACTTCTAGAGAAACCAGACCTCCGAATTCTGGTCGAGAATTTGACCCCCTAAATTATAATCATGGAGGTAATATACAGCTTTTAAATGCACCTTTGGAGAGTAGAGTGGAGAAGTTAGAGAAACGGGAGTCCAGAAGAAAAGACGAGACGAGGGCCAGGAAGACGCAGAATAGAAGTGATAATGCGAACGAAGGGAAGGTGGAAGCATATTTACGACAGAACCAGGTCAGCATTAGGCAGCAGCAGCATCGGCATTCTGCAGTGAGGCAGGCTGAACATCGAGTTAATTTAAGGTATGGGTACAAACCACTAACTTATCTGAGTCATGTGCGTTTTAATAATAAGCAATTAAATATCACTTGTTATAACGGTGAAAGAAACCTGGCATGCCCGAATGTTCTTTAAAATGTTGGCAAAGGTGTGCGAAGTCTGTCAATCCGCACTTGGCCAGCCTGGTGGACTACGGCCTTTCATTCTGAAATGAGACTAGTGCTCTGTAGTGAGCTGGTAATAGCTTGAAATTATCCGATGATGATGGTTTATCACATTCATGCTGTTTCAATTTCTCATCTAACGGCCCGAATTTTTTATTCCGAGCAAGCTCAAGCAGTCATGAATTGAAGTCAATTAAGCTAACTGTTTACGTAGTAATTACGTGATGTGAATTTTAAGGAACGGACGCTTAGAATTAACTCAATGGTTTCATTGGGATTTTGGAGTAGCTGGACGTGTGTAACTGTGTGAATATTTAAAAGATATATATTCAGGCGAAGTTCTGAATTGCTTTTGGGATAAAGGTTTGTAGGTAATTCGCATTGTAATTCCATACTCCGATGAACATAAAAATACGTTAATGTTGTTCAGATAGTTCTGTAAAGATTTTACAATTATCTTGGCAGAATATAAAAGCCAAGTATTTATTATTTACGTAGGCCCATTGTTGATTTTTCTCCTCTTATATATTTTTAATTCTAATAAACTACTACAAGTTAGCGATTTAACATAGTGGTAAGTGATGATGCAGTCTGCAATGGGGGCGGGCTGACTTGGAAAGGGGTATGGATAGTTGTATTAAGCCCACTACTGATAATAATCGATTTCTATGCAGCATCGTATCGGAACGCTAAACCGCTTCGCAGTATGGCTTTGCCAGTAGGATGCCACTAGTAGTACCACAGTATGGTGTAACTATTTACGATAGCCACAGCCAAAGCGTCCCACTCAACAGTGCATATGTATTTTTTTTGGAAGAATTAATTAAAGTGGAATATAATGTTTCTTTCAGATCTCTTCCATTAAACGAAGTGACGTCACGAGGCCACGATCGGACGCCAACTGATCGGCATCGTGGTTTCCCAGGAGACAGGGATGCGTCCAGAGATTACCGACGGGAAAGAGAGAGGGATAGAGATAGAGATAGGGATAGAGAAAGAGACTTCGATTTCGATGGTATGTAAATGGTAGTATGTCTGGTTATTTGTCTTATGTTAGATTATCTTATGGGCATTTTTATGATGTTTCAATTAGTGTCCATGTCGGTACAAGGTTTATTTTACAATGATTTCAAAGTAATAGATACTTAATAAGTTATTAAAAGTTGGGGTCCCAATCTGCTGGAATAGCGAAATCAAACCGAAAGCGCAACGATGGCTGACCCCACAGACTAGAAGACAGGCGACATCAAACGGGTCGCACTTACCCGCGATGAATGTTGTTGCAACACCGTAGTAAATGGAAGAGACCAAAAATTTATAACATCCTTAGAATTGAGTATCAAGACCTCTGATCGCTCCCGTGGGAATATCGACTTTCCGGTCTTCCTTGTGTTTATAAAAGGAACCTCTGTCGGGTTTCTAGGTCCATGGATTTGCGTAGTGAGTACTAAGTAGGACGACCTATTTCCAACTATTCCTCGTGCTCCCAAGAATAGGACAAATTAATAGGAGCACGAGAAAATGCCCGAGTGAGTTGACGTTTCTTTTCATTAAGCATATGAGATTAAGAAAATGCTATTCATCATTATAGGTTCACCACTCAGTCCGATGGCTCCAAAGGGGGACAAGGATCGGCCGGTGCGCAAGTCAACGTCAGCGCAGCGCGTGTCTGAGATGATCTCGGCGGACAAGCGGCGGTTTTTCTGCAGGGAGTGGGTGTTCCAGAAGATTGCGCATTGCTTGGAGCAGCGGGCTGTTAGCAAGACTGCTGGAGCTTTGATTTTAGGTAAGTCCCCAGAATGTTGGGATATGGCGCGGCTGTGATTTGTGATACAGTAAAACTAAATAGCTGGTATAGAAATTAAAATCGATCACGTGGTATTTGGTGAGCTCGTAGTATTGCATGCATTCCAAGTCAAAGTCAAGGTCAAATAAAGTTTATTCAATTTAGGTAGGTACACTACACTTATTGACGTCCAGTTATTTATAAAATATAATGGTGATAATCAGTAACGGTATCTTAAAACTGAAGCTCCAAACGCTCCAAACGCCAAACGCCAAACACGCCCTGGTCTGAAAAGAGCCCACAACAAACTCAGCCGGGTTTTTTTTCATTATCACCATTTCACAAATCATCCTAACTATCAGAGCTATTAGATCAAATCATTTGCAAGCTTCCTAATTCTAAATGGTTGTTCACATATACCTTACTAATGGGAATTTATGTAGCTGAAGATTAACAGGCTGAAGTGGCACCACGCGTCTGCAGGAGACGCGTGGTAAAGGTATGCCCAAATGTTAAGGGGCATCATGTTGAGGAGGGAAGAAAGAGAAATAGAAGACACGAAGAAGAGCGACTAGAATAGAATAGAGGGTCAGCACGAAGTAATGCAGTTGCGGTTCCGTGCTGACCTAGAGGACAGGGGGGAAAAAAAACGCTGAAGTGGCAGTTGGTAGGTCGTATCTGTCGCAGAACCGATGGCCGAAAGAAGGTGGCGGGAAGCGGGTGGATGAGGAGGGCAGAGGACCGTGTTAGGTGGCTTGCTCTCGAAAAGGCCTATGTCTACAGAAGAGTACAGGCTGATGGATGGATGGATGATGGATCCATTGTGACTTATCATAAGTGGCACAAGTTGTCGCGAAATAAATCATTTCATCACAGATATGCATATAACTTTGGTTTACAGGCGACGCAGGGAGTGGTAAGACGGCGTTGTGTCAAGAACTCAGCCAGCCCGGAAGCGGCCCTCAGGCGCGGCAACAGCGTGCGTTGAACAGGAGACTGCTGGCTAGGCATTTTCTACAGGTTTGCATTTACCTACTGTGGCGGATTAAATTTCAAGTTCTTTCACTATCATGGACTTCCGCAAAGTAACGCCTGCTTCTATACAAGGTTTGCATTTTTTTTTTTTAATATACTTCAAGTGTTCCAATTTTATGTTTGCTGTTCCATTACCATTTATTTATTCTAAGCTGGCAAAGGATCCAAAGAATGGATAACGTGTTTAAATGAAGTCAGGCGTTTTTTATGACGCCTCAAGTCTCAACTCAGGGAGATATTCGAATATTATTATTGTAGTACCTATTCTTAGGGCCGCTCGCACAAGACATTTAAATTAATTTAGTTAAATTTTGTAATGCTTTTTGGCAAATACATATAGTAGTTGTACAAGTGAGCCTTAGTTTTTAGTTAGCAGTAAAAAGGGATTTTAGTCACAACTCCCACGTTTTTGTGTTCTCTTGGGGGTACTGTGCAGACTAACACCCAAAAAAGCGGTGTGTACATATGGTATCAAAACACACGTCGTTGATTTAGTAATCTGTCAAAACATCGCACGTTCTTTACTAAACAACAAAATCTTGAGACAAAATAACAGAAACTAGATGTAGCGAGTCCTAACTTGTCTGTCTTTTTCTCTTCTCTTTTAAATTAAAAATACTTTGTACGTCTTATTTGTACTTCCTTAAAATTTATCGCCGAATTGTAAGCTTACCTACTTTGATTTTCTTAAACAGTATTTAATCAATGTAATTTTCTTTATGGGGTACAACAAAAGTGTAAATAAATAAAAACACTTTATTACACACAAACAAATAACAGAACAGAGGTAAAACAAATCATGACATAATTTACAACTTGTTACGGTGTAAAGGCGGCCTTATCACTATGAGTGATCTCTTCCAGGCAACCTTTTTAAGATAGGAGATTGGTTGCATGATGACAGGGCGGTGCACACGTGTAAATTTCTAAAAGAAAAATTATAACAATTCATTAATTTATTGATAAATGATAAATGATTTATTTATTTCATGTAGGAGAACTTATGTCACTTATGAAACGTTAAGATTCTACCACCGGTTCGGAAAGCTGTTCTACTGAGAAGAACCGGCAAGAAACTCAGCAGTTGCTCTTTTCATAGAAAAGAAAAGGTTACAATATGTAGACAAATCAACACATATGTTACAAGTATTACACTGACTTGTGGGTCACTGGATGCGAGGCCGGTTGCTTCCATGCAACTTTGTCTTTAATAAAATCATCAATAGTGTAATAACCTCGACTTAACAAATGCTGTTTAACACAGTCTTTAAATTTATGTAATGGCAAATCCAGAAACTCTTTGGGAACCATATTATTATAAAAGCGTACACTCGACCCCACAAAGGATTTCTGCACCTTGCGCACACGATACGACGCTGTTACTAGCTTATGGCGGTTTCTAGTGTATCGATTGTATCACCTATTTGCTTGTAAAGATTAATGTTCTGCATAACAAAGACTATATTATTGTATATGTATTGCGAAGACACCGTAAGAACACTATTAATTCATTAATTATTTAATTCATTCCCA
Organism: Erebia palarica; assembly: GCA_964035005.1. NCBI lineage: Eukaryota > Metazoa > Arthropoda > Insecta > Lepidoptera > Nymphalidae > Erebia > Erebia palarica. The sequence continues at coordinate 33,582,758 of OZ035987.1, forward strand.
GGGTCCGGGAGAAAGCAGCCAGCGTCCAGGCGAGTTCGTCCGCTCTCTCGCCATGCAGATCCTGAGCCATTCCTCCCACGCCAGACCGAATGAGAGAGACCACTCCCCCAAAGACGACGCAACGCCTAGTAGCAACAGGTAACCCTACCGTTTGTTCATCCACGAATGTTCCCAGTACTTAACCTGAGGTGCGATTATGTGAGAGTTGCCGATCCGATCGTCAAAGTTCGGCGTCAAAGACCTAACAGATTAACAATCTACCGAAAAATAATACGTTAAATTATGATCTTTCGACAGATGCCAGGGGTTTTATTGGGATAGTAATTTGCTACTGATCGCTTAAAATTTTTACTGAAATTGTTACAGGCGAAACTCAACAGAAGAGAACTTAATACAACGATTTAAAGACATGGGTGACGATGGAGAAGAAAGTTCGAAGCCCTTGCTAGCTGATAGTGAAGGTAAACAACTTCTGATTCTTATAACTGTACTTGAATTAATTTTAGCACTTATATAGTGAAAGCTGTGAGTTGCTTTTTAGATACTTGCAGCACTGGCAAAAACTGACTGACTGACTGAAAACTGACAAAAAATCTAATTCCGATCCCATTTTTTTAATTTCCTGCCATTTCACAGACTTCACTACACAGACTACAGTTCGCGTGCGAGTTGAATGCAGAGATAATGTATGGTGAGACATACAAAAGCTCTGCATTCAACTCGTGTACGTACTACAGTAATTATAGCATGATTTTCTTATAAAACAATAGACACATGTTACCTAATGATTGCTTATAGATCAAAGAACGGACGAAGAGGACGTAAACGCACGGCAACGAACTGCGGAACGCATCCACGAACGCGATGCGTATCAAGACTGCATGCCCGATGCACAACTTAGCGGTCAAAACGTAAGTTATTATTGATGTAATTGTATTTTTTTTTTTCAAAAGAGCAACCACCGAGTTTTATGTCTGCTCGGTAGGAATGTCAGAACCAGTGGTAGATTCACTCTTCTTTTCAAAAGCACTTTTCAAATTCTACTTGAATAAAAAAGATTGTATTTGAATGTAAGGGACCGTAGTTGCCCCTCACAATATGCGGATATTTTTTATAGGTTGGTCAACTATCTATTACTCGTAAAGGTGTGAAGCCTTCTTTTAAACTTTGTTATAATATAAATAGTCCTATTGGTCCTTTATGTTAATAACTAGCTAATGCCCGCGACTTTGTCTGCGTGGATCGAGGTTTTTTGGTTCCCGCGGGAAGTCCTTAATTTTCCGGGATAAAAAGTAGTCTATGTCCTATTCTAGATTATGATCTATCACTATTCCAAATTTCAGCCAGATCCGTTCAGCCGTTGGGGCGTCATTGAGTACATCATACATCCATACATCCATACATCCAGACATCCATCCAAACTTTCGCATTTACAGTATTAGTAAGAAGTAAGATAAGATAATTAATCTGTTGGATCACCCGGGTCACAGCTGAAAATCAGCGCCCTGCGTTATACGTGCTAAAGCAAGTTTGATTCAGGGTCTGTTAAAGTCTGAGCTGTATACCCACTCTGGATCACAGACAAGCATATTATTAGGTATGACAGTATAAATATTAGTTTGTGACATTATTGATGAATACATTTATTTTCTTTCTTTCTTTTTTAATATCTAAGGACCAAAGAACACATCTGTTGGTCAACATTTTTAAATGCAAATATATGTATAACCAGTTGCAACTTCGTTCCAGTTGCCAGAAATCTTACCCAGAGCAAGCATAAAAGCCACCAACCCGTTCGTGAACAACGAGGAAGACTTCCGCCTATACGAGAACCACGAAAACCTGTTCCTCCGCAACATTTCACAACGACAGTCGAAAGAACTACGAAATTCCCGATTACTACGACAAAGTTCTGAACCGTTATCTGACAAAAAACCTACGACAATCCAAAAAAGCCTTTCCACAGAACAGGAAGAAAAGCCGAAAGAGATTAACAATAGTCCTCCAAAATCCAGGATACCAGTAGCAAACTTCCGATACCCAAACAAAAGCGATTTAAGACCAAGTTCGGCAGAAAATTCGCCTAAAAAATCCGACCCAAGACCAACTACCCCCAAAGAGTTAGAAACCAAAACGGAACAGCCTGAATATCAAAATGTATTAAACCCGAACATACCGAAAGACGATTTGCAGACGGACATAGAGAAATTGCTAGAGAAGAAACGTTCAGCTTTAGACGATGTACCTCCTCCCATACCAAGCTTACCCGTAAACCCAAGGACGTTGATAGCAAATGCTTATTACGATAGACTGTTGTCTGAAACTGAGATACAGCAGGCGTTGTTACCGCAGAATTTGGACAAAAACCCTGATGAGTGCTTCAAAAAGGCCATTTTGTTCCCGTTGCTGGAGATCGATCCACCTAAACAGTGTCTGTTTTTGTTAGTGGATGCGATTGATGAGGGCGCTTTGAATGGTAAGCAAAATATTCATCTTTCGCGGTTAGCTCCAGTATTGTATCTCTCGACCTCCCTGGCGCAGTGGTGAGCGTTGTGGGAGGTCCCGGTTTCGATTCTTGGCAGGGTCAATTTGTGAATTTATAATTTCTGAGTTTTCTCGGTTCTCGTACGGTGGAAGGCTTCGGCCGTGTCTTGTTATCACCTTATTTAGCGTTGTCGTTTTTATTTAGCGTTCCGGTACGATGCCCTGTCGAAACCAATTAGGAGTATAGGCTTAATATACCTTTCATACCCCTAACAGGTTAGCCCGCTAATATTATGTCATTGAGGTAACTAGCCACAGCAAAAACCTACCATCAAATAACTTCAGACAAGATTACCCTGTCACTAAACAACATAAACTCGAAGTTTTATTCAAGCTACTTGTTCATCTTTGTTGTTGGCTCAACCTTCTAGGTAAAGTTCAGTAAATAAATATATATACCTGAGTTTTTGTTTGGAATTACAAAGGAAACATATAAAATACATACATAATAGGCATGATGACAGTAACCAAGAATAAATGAAATTATGAATTTATGTAATGAAATAGGAGTAATGGATTATAAAAAACGTATTTATTTTCCTATTTCGAGTGATATTGCTATTTATTTTGATAGAATAAATCTATAAAATACACCAATCCGCCATAATGGATGAAACACCAAAATGCGAATGACGTCACAATTATTGATTTCGAGCTTTGACAATCACATCATTGTTTACTGCACAGAGTACATTGGTAAAAACAATAGTGACGTCACACGCCATGTCACTCGCGAGCGTTTTGGCGTGAATTTTAAAATTTAAATTTCAAATGCCAATTTTTCCTACCGAACCTTATTTTTCTGCTGAAATAAAATATTTTATCGAAATAGTAGTTTCTTCCGAACACAATCTGACCATTTTTCAAAATCAGTTATCATGCCTATTACTATTTAGTACAAACAAAACATAATATCTAAACCGTGACACAAAGAGGAATAGTTTAGGAAGGAGGTTTATTTATTTTAATATATAAGAGTGAGAAAAATGTAACTTTTTTCTAGGGGACGTAAACGAGGATGGCAGTGAGGGTTCCGTAGCAGCTCTTCTCTCGAGGCATCAGCATTTATTGCCGCATTGGTTACTGCTGGTTGCTACTGCCAGGCGGCACTCGAGGCAATCGCGACCTCTCACTAAGATGTTTACAGGTAAAGCAACCTGTTGCTAAAACTCGGAAAGCCATGTCGAATGCTTGATCCATAATTTTTAAATTAATTAAAGATCCGTGTTTTTTTATGAGTAAAAGAAAATTTATAATTTGGGCCTATATGTGGATGTGAAACTACTCTAGTCGAGTTACGGTTTTTCTTTACTTACAGTTACTTACTTTACAGTTTAACTAGTCTGTAGCTGTACGAAAATCTGTATCCCAATATTTGCAATTTAATCTACAAAAGATTGAGCGAAAATTTCGGTTTTTTTTAAAAACCCTGTTGGAATTGATTTGCCAGTGTTAAAGGTTGAGCATGGAAATAATATGAAGCAACATCAAAATTTTATAAATGCAAAATTGTGTTTTTTGATGGTTTATTGATTTGTCCTTCAGTCACGCCTCAAAGAAGCAACTGATTGATGTGATTTTTTGCATGTATAGTTGAGAATGACAAAGGCTACTTTTTATCCTGGAAAATTGAGGAGTTCCCGTGGGAATTAAAATAACTTTTTCCACACGAACGAAGTCGCGGGCATCAGCTAGGTTGTTATAAAAAGCATGGAAACGTTTGTCGTTTAACGACGTGTCCTCTTCAACTCGAAGTGATCGAGCTTGTTACACCCTCAATATTACGCTCTGCCTGATTTGTATGTGTATATGAATTTTAGGGTTCCGCAAAATCACCCTGGACGAGTTGCAACGGGCGCATGTGTCGGCCGACGTTCAACGATACGTACTCGCCAGACTCGACACGGAACCTAGACTTCGGTTAGTGTGTAATTTATTTATTTATTTATTTATTTATAGACTAGCGTTTGGCTGCAATTAGACTTGCTGGAAGTAGTGATGCAGCCTAATATGGAGCGCGCTTGCCGAGAAGATGCCTATTCACTCTTGATTTGAAGCTATCAATATTATAAGCGGAAGGAAAAACGGAAGCCGGAAGGGAATTTGTACCCCTGACGCAAACAGTGGGGTGTTATAACTTTAACGTGTGTATCTGGTTATCTGTGTATCTGTCTGTTGCATCATAGCTCCCAAACGGGTGGACCGAGTATTGAGTTATTTATATTATATATATATGCTATGATTCAGGAAAATCTGTTCAGCCATTTGAAGATCATCAGCTCTTTTAGTTCAAACTCAAACTCATATTTTTAAATTCATATAAGCTTATTAAAAGTGCTTTCGAATTGTCGAGTGAATCTCTGGTTCGGAATGCCATTCCTACCGAGAAAAACTAGCAAGAAACTCCGTGGTTGCTCTTTTATAACAAATAATAAATAACATTTACAATTACATCAATGTGTAGATACATAAGTAACCGCAGTCCTAAGTATTGCTGGAACTAATCAAATCCATGGCCTTTTATCGTTTACATAATTTTCAAAAGTATAATAAGCTTTTTTCAGGAGAATACTTTTAATGGATTTCTTAAACTTGTGTAAAGAAAAATTCCAAAGTTTAAAGTTGTTGAAGGGATGTGCTCCCATATAGTCCCACAAACTTATCTGACCCGGTGACAGCATCACTGTTATCAAAATTTTGTGTCGCTAACTGAGGTTGCTAACAAATATTAAGAATAAAATAAAAATAACTAGAACAAAACAGACATAAAAATTAGTTCCAATTTTGGCCACCGGGCCAGATATGTTGGTGGGACTACAACTTCCACAGGTCTGCTAGATTCGAAATTTGGAATCCCATTACTTCGATATGTTGTTTAATAATTATTATTTTTCACAAAAAACGAATAAGGTTTTCATTATGTACATTTGTTTTTATAGTGCTCGAGTGTCAAGTGATTCCACCGCAGCCGCGGCCGCTGCTGCGGCTTTGGATCATTTACGTATCAAAAGCGATGGGTGTTTGCTTTATTTAGAAAAGGTACGTTGTGAGTAGATACAATCGCAGCTTTGGACAATCCCCCCACTAGGCGGACGGACGATCTCAAGCGAGTAGCTGGGAGTGAATATCACTCATGATAGTTTAAACGTTAAAATAGCTGGGACCCCCTGGAAATAAGCGACACAAGACCGTGTACTGTGGATCCATGCAAAAAACCTTTGTCCAGCAGCTGTGGGAGTCTTATTGGATGAGACAACGAAAGTGATTGATTTTATTAATGAATAATTTTTGAAGCGAATACTTCTTTAGCCGCGTTGAGCACTTTTTTGGTAGGGGGTAAGCTCGTGGATTCGCGTCACCGACACCCCGCTCCGACATACTCGCGTTGTACGACAAAAGGTCTTAAATATAAATATACTACATTCGGAATTAAACTTTAATGCCTTAGTTTTAAGGTTTATGTATATTTTTTTTTAAATATTTGTTTTCACTTCTACGACCCTATTGACTGCAATTTTTTTTTATTGATTTCATTTCTATCATTCGCGTTCAAAATATATTTTAGTAATAATCTGTTTCCAAAGTTTGTAAAACGCGTACCTACACTGAAATGAATCGAAAATGGTGGCGTTCATCATTCCCTCTCACTCCCATATTGTACCTGTGTGTAATGTGAGTGTGAGACGTTAGTTAGCGTTGCTGCGCTTTGAATCGTCTTTTATCGGCTCGCATTATATTTGCCCATATATTGCACTTTAATTATTACGCTATTCGATATGTTGGTAGTTTTCATGAACCACACTGAGCCTTTAAATTAAGGCTCAGTGTGGTCATTCATATAATACTTTTTGCCAGGTACTCGACGGTGTAGCGGACGGTTTCATAGCGTTACGGGAGATTCGTGAAATACCCGGTACACTAAACGGACTCTACTTGTGGCTGGCCCAGAGGTTGTTTCATGGACGACGATTTAATAAGGTGCGTACTGAATATTCCTGTATCACTAAGAAATTCTGATTAATAAATGTCCTCCCGACCGAATTTAAGCAACGAGGGCAAATCTCCAGAGATTAGGCAACTGCGCGGGAGATATTATAGTGCACAAGTGTGTGTAGGTGTACTCTCTGTTCCTTTACTCACATAGCTTAATAGGACGGAAAATCGGACAGGACCGGAGAAAGATCAGGCGCAGGATCGACGGCTTTAACACCGTCAACTGCCTAATGGGCCTATAACACTAAACTTTTTCAAGGGACCCTTACCTTGAATCAGTGTAGTGTAATAAGATGTGGATTATAAGTTATAAGTAAGTAGGTGATATTTTTGTTTTATTTTATTTTTCATTTTTTAATAGGATATTAGGTTTTGCACAATTGTATAAGCTAAGCTAGATATAAATATTCTAACTGCTCCATCGTATTAGGAATTTCTGTAAAGATGATGTAAGAAGTGATTAAATAAATAAATAAAACATATAGGGAGGAAGGGTCCCTGAATAGGGACATCGGGTCGTCCCGGCTTGCCGCGCTCTGTCGACCGGGCAATGTAATAATAATGAAGACTACAATCGTGCATTGTCGAGTCAGCATCTACTGAAGATGCTCCCGTGTCGAAGTAAAACGTACGTTGAGAGTGATTCAAATCCTCCAGGATTTGTGTGCTGTGGTGCTGTGACGAATTACTGGGTGGTGGGTGTCGCATGCTGTAGGTGAAAGACACCCACTGTACCACATAGATTTGTCTACGAAGCGAATTAAACTTCTAGTTCATTCAGTGTAATAGCGACGCCAAAACCAGCGGCCACGCCCACCCTTGCTATATTGCCCTTGAAAAAGTGTAGCGTAATAGGTCCATAACTCCTTAACTGTTGTCCGCAGGTCCGTCTCCTGTTGGACGTGCTTCTGGCCGCGCGCTGTGGGGTCACTGAAGATATGCTGTACAAATGTCTGCTCACCAAAGAGTACAGCGTCACCAGAGACGACTTCAATAGGAGGCTGCATCTTTTGAGGCGGTGAGTGCAATTGGGTGTCTGGCGACAAGTCAAATCCGCAACTTTTTTAAACGTCAAAACCCGCGCTTAGTATGTGTTGTATATGAAATACTGAACAGTGACGTCATCAAAATTCGACGCAGTTTTTTTTACTTCAATCGATAGATTACAATGGTTTTCGCACATAAAACAAACAAGGGACGTGGATATTACGACTTATGGGGAGATCCTCAGTTTAATAATCACTAAAAATAATTTCCTTAAAAGACCTTCGTCCAGCAGAGGATGTCTATAGGTTGAGACGACGAAAAATAATTTATCTGAATACTATGCAATTATTTTTAAAATGGAAACTTTTTTTGTCGGACTTGTGTGGTTTTTCTTAGTTTTAATCAATAATATAGATCCCTTTTTCAAAAATAAATGATTTCTTACAGATTATTATTAATAGAGGGGCTCTCGAGAAACCTAAAATCCTTTCTTTCTAAAAAAAGCTGAATTTGACGACGTCACAAGTATGTATATCATACAAATTTCCATACTAAAAGGGCGTTTTGACCTAATATGAAAATGCGCTTATAGTATGGGCGTAGTATGACCAAAAATAAAGAGCTGCTGATTTGATTGGGTTGGCATCCCTTTGTGGATTAATAAAAAAAGTCCTGTAATTATTGGATAGAATCAGGCGTTACTTTGCGGAAGTTCATGATTTAGCAAGAAAAGATTACAATTATTTTTCTATAATAATTGTAATCTTTTCTTGCTAAGTCCTGTAATTGGTTTTTGATTTGACAGCATCCTAGTAATGGAGCGCGCCACCGGGTACCTAAGCCTCTTCCACCACTCCTTCGCATCGTGGCTGGTGGACGTGAAGCATTGCACGCGGCGATATTTATGCGCACCGGCCGATGGACACGCAGCCTTAGCCATGTACTACACTCTCGACGCTAAACGGTGAGTTGTGACGTCACAGGTGTCTAAGCCTCTTCCACCACTCCTTCGCATCGTGGCTGGTGGACGTGAAGCATTGCACGCGGCGCTACTTATGCGCGCCGGCCGATGGACACGCAGCCTTAGCCATGTACTACACTCTCGACGCTAAACGGTGAGTTGTGACGTCACAGGTGTCTAAGCCTCTTCCACCACTCCTTCGCATCGTGACTGGTGGACGTGAAGCATTGCACGCGACGATATTTATGCGCACCGGCCGATGGACACGCAGCCTTAGCCATGTACTACACTCTCGACGCTAAACGGTGAGTTGTGACGTCACAGGTGTCTAAGCCTCTTCCACCACTCCTTCGCATCGTGGCTGGTGGACGTGAAGCATTGCACGCGGCGATACTTATGCGCGCCGGCCGATGGACACGCAGCCTTATAGCCATGTACTACACTCTCGACGCTAAACGGTGAGTTGTGACGTCACAGGTGTCTAAGCCTCTTCCACCACTCCTTCGCATCGTGGCTGGTGGACGTGAAGCATTGCACGCGGCGCTACTTATGCGCGCCGGCCGATGGACACGCAGCCTTAGCCATGTACTACACCCTCGACGCTAAACGGTGAGTTGTGACGTCACAGGTGTCTAAGCCTCTTCCACCACTCCTTCGCATCGTGGCTGGTGGACGTGAAGCATTGCACGCGGCGCTACTTATGCGCGCCGGCCGATGGACACGCAGCCTTAGCCATGTACTACACTCTCGACGCTAAACGGTGAGTTGTGACGTCACAGGTGTCTAAGCCTCTTCCACCACTCTTTCGCATCGTGTTTGAAATAGACAAGTAAGGAATTGCGTATTGTCTCATACGTCATGTTACGTCTCTAACTTTTATCCGACTACGGATCAATAACGATTTCAGGTACGTCGCGTTATGACGTCATTATAAATGCAACATGACGGACATAAACTACGAAAATCGTAATCATTTGAGAGTTTAAACGTATTACTCGAACTGTTTAAGGAGTTCATACATGCTTTTTGACAAGCAGGCATCTCTGAACTCCTTAAACAGTTCCAGTAATACGTTTGACAAACGTTTACGATCACTATTTTCTTACACAATCTGGGGGCTGAATCGAGAAAAATAATTTTTGAAATTCTCTTGCAGATTAAGTGCTCTGGAAATCCACAACTATGTTTATCACATGACACACCTAGAACAACATATGGCGACGCAGAAGAAGACCAAAACTACTACCACGTAAGTTTATTTACTACAATGAGTAAACAAATATAATAGGCCAGACCCTAAAATTATTGCATTTTATTTTTAATTGAATTGAAGGGTTAGAACCTGTTAAAAACAAAAATAAAAACTTCAGAGGTGTCAAGGGACACCCGGATGGAACGAATAACACTGTCAGGATTTATACACTCAACAAAAACAATTGTCGTGACACCACACTGTTCAATGCGAAATAGAAACACGAATAACTGGCTTGCTGACACAGACAGACAGACGGACGGACGGACGGACGGACGGACGGACAGACAACTATAGCAAAAAGTGTCGTTACAACTTTTGGTCTTAATTTTTTCCGTCTAGCCCCCTTTCGCGATAAGGAACTTCGTTCCAAAAACTTTTTATTTTCACTGGAATTACGGCAGTGCTAGTTCGTGTGTTCAACTACTGCTGAATACTTTTATTCTATTCCAGAGATGAAGAAACTTTAGACCTTCATACGTTAATACTATTATGGGTATTGGACTCGGGGTGTGATGTGGAAGCCGCATTGAAACGGGAGACTGATATCAAACTTGTCGATATTGATAATAATCAGGTAAGTCGTATTGAGGTATGCAAAGACATTTTATTTACTGCAAATGAAACCACTCAAACTTTAGTCAAGTCTCAGTGGATTTTGAAAAAATATTATGGGTACTCTTAAAATAGTTTTTAAATAATATCTTCGTGCAAAAAACCAAGATGCGCCGTTGCTATTTTGCAGCGCGATTTAACCACAAACTAATAAATATACTTTCGCTTCTCTAATATTACGATTTCATATGTTACAATTAATGTTTATTTTGTTTTAGAACGAAGACCAAAAATTGGAAGAAAAAGATGGTGACCCAGAATCCGAAGGAAAGGAATCAATTTCGTGTAAATCATGTAAGTTTTGTACTGTTCAACTATCATATTAGTAGGGGAGCCCAAGAGGGGATTTTTGGATTTACTCCAGCGCGGCAGATTAATATAACGGGGGATTCTTTGGACCCTGTAGAGTACCTTCACCATATATGAGCCCTGTATATTGGTGGGTCTGTCTAGGACAGCAGATTTGAAGTGTACGTTCAAATAACCTGATGATTTGAGCGAGACCTAAAGGAGTTGGAGTTTTTAAAGTTTGTAACTTTCCAACTCCTTTGGGTCTCGCTCAAATCGTCAGATTATTTGAACGTACACTTTTCAGCATGTAATTAACTCACTCTACCTTAATCTGACGCGCTCGAGTATTTCTTATGATCGATTTTATTTATCTAATTATTTGATCTGCTGTCCTAGACAGACCCACCAATATACAGGGCTCATATATGGTGAAGGTACTCTACAGGGTCCAAAGAATCCCCCGTTATATTAATCTGCCGCGCTGGAGTAAATCCAAAAATCCCCTCTTGGGCTCCCCTACTATATTGAATTCTAAGAATGAAAACGTGAAATCGCAATGATCTTTTTTGATACTATGAAATACGAAATAAGTTTCGCGTCGACGATCTTCGATGTTTTTTTTTATTTAAAGGCTTTTACATTTCTGTATGTCAGCCTTATACAAAATTATACAAAAAAAAATACTTTCTAATTAGTAATATTCTGAACAGATGGCACGCTTCGTGACGATTTCGTGAAAGGGATCATCCATAAAGTTCGTCCACATTAAGGGGGGGAGGGGGTCGACGAAGTCCTATCCTATGTTTCGTGGCGTCACATTTCAAAATCATACATCTAATGCCAAACCATTAATGAAAAACTTAAAAATATTTCGCACTCTATCTGTATCTGTAAAGTATTTTTTTAAACCACTACAAGATAGCCCTTGACTGCGATCTCACCTGATGATGAGTGAGTGAAACCAATACCCCTATTCGGTTTCTACACGGCATCGTACCGGAACACTAAATCGCTTGGCGGCACGTCTTTGCCGGTAACTAGCCACGGCCGAACCCTGCGACCAGGCCAGACCAGGGAAAATTCAGAAATTCTAAATTCCCAAATTGACCCTGCCGGGGATCGAATCCGGGACCTCCGCACGTTAAGAAAACAGCACTACACACTGTGCCACGGAGGTCGTCAAATTGTTTTGTTGGTGATTTTTCTAGATCTTTCTAGATGTAAAATTACATGATATGCGAAGTCACACTAGGGGGCGTCACAAATGTGACCAACTGTGACAAGAACGGGGGAGGGGTCAAAAATCACGAAATTAGTATACTTTATGGATGACCCCGAATCTGCTCAGACGTAAACCTTCAATAAATCTGTCTATCTGATTGATATCGAGCACCCAACAATGTTTTGTTTTCATTTTACTAATTTCAACTGTATTCTAAGAGTAATAAAGCTTAGGTTCATTTGTATTAAATATGTAAACAATTACAGTTATTGTGTAAACTGTAAACAATTGTCTTATTATGGAATTAAACACGGAAATTTCTGTGACAAGGAAAACACAATAACACTGTGATTTTATTCTGCTCATTAATGTTTCCCTGAAAATACCATACATGCGATAGCGAAGGAATGTGGGTATTTTATAAACCCCAGGATAAAAATGAGCTTTGATTTATAACAAAACTTGTTAACCGCAAATGATCTATTTTTAGGCTTTATTATTTTGAAACTAGAGATGTGGATTCACGTGGATTTAGGTTTTTGAAACTCCCGTATGATCTCTGTCATTTTCCAGGATGAAAGTGTATCCTATATCCTTCCCTGGATACAACCTAATCCAAACAAGTTTCCTCAAAATCGATCAAGCATATGGGCTGTGAAAGCGTAGCAGATAAACAGACAGACAGATATCCTACCCCTTTCGAATTTATTAGTATGGATTCATTTTAATAACATTAGAAGAAGGTAGGACAAGTTCGAAATAAAAAACCCTACTACTCAAAAAAAACTCAAAAAAATAATCAAGTTACTCTACTTCCAGGTGCATGGTTTATGTGGATAAATTATAGCTCTAAATGTATTGCTTTCATTTTCATCATAAAATGTGTAAATGAACAGCACTAGATTTAGACCTTTTAATTTGGTTAAGTTTAAAATTTTGTGACACAGTCTTCAAATTAAACTAACGACTAACAATCATACATAACTACAAACAATGACAATCTCCAACGACAAAGGAGCATGCTCCAGCAATGCTAAGGACAGCTGTTACATATCTACAAATTAATTAAATTGTAATTTTTTTTTTCAAAAGAGCAACCGCCGAGTTTCTTGCTGGTTCTTCTCGGTAGGAATGTTATTCCGAACCAGTGGAATATTCACACGACGATTTAAAAGTACATGTAATAGTTTTTTTGGATAAAAAAACATTTGCATTTAAATCAACTAACAATCTTATAAGACATATCTAATGTGACAGGACTATGGTATTCTATCCCTTTCATAATGCTCGCTGCTGAAAGGGGTAGCACTAGAGTGAAGTCTGCTTTAGAGGTTGTGTGCATCTGAATATTTGCCACACTGTATGTAATTCGAATCGCAGTATGGAATTCGAGTAAAATTTGGCGCCGACTGCTGATAAAAGTTGTGATAGGAACCACTATCGCCATTAACAATGACATAATTCACTGATTCTCCTAACTGTATTATCTATATTAAAATTAATTAGCAACATTGTCTAATAATTAAGTTCGAAGAATTATGTTATGCAAGTGCAAAATTTCTCCTAAGAATGAATATAAATATAAATAAATAAATAAATAAATTCTCTTTATTTGTAGCGTCTATGGCTCACTTTGTTAGTATAACCAAAAACTTAAAAAACTAATGTTAGTATATATAAAACGACACAAAAATTATTTTAGACAATTACATATTACAATTTTTACAAATTTTAAAAATTCATTTATTACAATTTATTGTGGCCTCACCAACACGTGAATAATGTGTCCAAGCATTGGTGAGTCCACCTTACTCGCAAAACATATATATAAGTTTTATAGTAAAAAGTACCATAAACCTCGAGAATACCTATAGAAGCCGCGGTGCAAAATTATCCGAATACCTGCCTAGAAGTTATACGTACAGTATCAAGAAACGTAAAAGTTAAATTACGTCAAACGCAAATACGTCTCCGTTACGCCGAAGAGGTACTAAAAACAGAACGTAAAAATTAGGCTTCTGTATACTTATTTGTTGACTATAAGAAAACAACCAAAGTCGCGTAAATTAATAGTCTTCATTAATCTAATTACTGCTAATTCGTTATCATATCCTGCTATACAATATAGGTTATTATGTTTCAAAGCAAATCTTATATCTATGTTTATAGGGTATACTTTTGCTTTGGAGGCATCATACAAAATGGTCATCGGAAATAAATTTGCTTGCAGTTTAACCTAAGTCATTAAAGGATAACGACGTAAAATAATAATTGCTTAAAATAACAAAATTATTATTTATTTTTGTTTAACTGGAAATAGTAATAAAGTGGTTTAAAATAATTCAGTAGTGAAGTAAATATTTCTGTGAAAGTATAGTGAAATGGCTGCATTAAATACTTCCAATTCAGCGTTTACTTTTAAGGATGTGATGAATATTTATGATTTTATAAGTATGTATATTCTGTAATTTTAGTTTCAATAGTATAACAAAAACTGCGAAGTATTAAGAATAATCAGGTTAACAAGTGATATGTTTTGTGAGTATTTCTATCATTTAATCAAGCTCAAATGTGTTTATTCTACATGGGACATTCATCAGTCTCTTATGACAACAGGTCTTGTGTTGACTCTACTACCGTTTCGGAAAAATATTTTTTGTGAGTATTCGTGTCATTAATTCAAGCTCAAATATGTTTATTCCTTATGGGATATTCAGCTGTCTCTTATGACAGGTCTTGTTTTGACTCTACTACCATTTCGGAAAGCAGATTCTACGACTGAGAAGAGCATCATCACTATTCCTCCTCATAAATTATCACCGGTATATGTATTGGACATATTAATGTATCGTCCATAATAAAAATAATGGGAAAAAGTATGACAAATTATCTTCACATTGTAATATAATTCATCATCAATCAACCAGCATTATCCTTGCGGTTGTGAAATTGGTTAATGGATATATATCATTGGTTTTGCAAACGTAATATTGTGGGTAACCTGGCCTAGTTAGTAGCGGTAGGTCATTTCACTACAGTTATTGCTGACTAATTCTTGGTCAATCCTTATTTCTGAGAATTGAAGTTGACAAATTATTAGGGCTTTCCATGTAACAACTTTTTCCAATACAATTTCATTATGTTTCATATAATTACCTCTTTATTTACGTATCACGTAGGCAGGCTGCTCTGTTTCTTTTAAATGACCACTGGTTCAGAATGCCCTTCCTGCCAAAAAGATTCAGCAAGAAACTCGGTGGTTTGCTAGTTTTACACTTTCATCTCGGCGTACATTCATACAGTAAGCCAGACGCCTTTGATGTTTCGGACACGCCGGGTCATAGCATCCGGAACGAATGATCTATTAAGGAAACATAAGCTGGTACTGCTGAGTGCTAACCCTCGGTGCCAACCCTCTACCGGTTGGTGGAAACCCTTCCCTGTCTCGTTCCTGTGATTCTAATCTAAAGGGTCTCTTTGTCTAGACGTCACCCTTGACCGACTGTATTATTTATGTCTTTCGGAGCAAATTCTTTTCACTTGTGTAACCAGTTGTTTGTAAGTAAAAGTACATGAAATGTAAATAAATAAAAGTATACGAAATAGTTGCTCCTTTGTCCACAGTGGATCCCTCAACCCTAGAGAATATAATGCCGGAACTAGTCAACGGTAATAACACAAGATGGCCGCGGGACAGACGCGTGCTGAAAGCTTTGCTGGAGTTGAGCAGAACTGATTCTATTCCCACTGAGCCGGAGGGAGAAGATATCAACGATTTGGTAATTTCGTGAATATGTTATAACGCATAATAGTGTGACACACAAGAAAGAAAATCCTAAAAGTTTGAGTGCAACAATGTAGCACAATAAAAGTTTGATTTATGTATGTAAAAAGTCACAATTTGGTGAGAATCTGATTTTCAAACGATTCGGAAATTCATGGTCACACTTTCATCCATGCGTTAATCCGATCCGTAAATTCGCAAGCAATTCTTGGCTTTTCATGGCTCAATCGCTGAGCCGGTATTAACGAAATTTGGCACAGCTATAGTTCTTGTATAGTGTCGGTTCAAAGGATTATAGGAGTACCAAAAAATAGAACATAAATTGTGTTAAAATGCCATCTAAAACTCCCAAGTATTTTACACAAGCGTAAGTTATATCTCCTTAGGCTGCGCTGTATTTTCTCAAAAATGCTTGGTAATTTGAGCATTATTTGGACATCCTTCTTCGAGATAAATCGAAATTGCCGTACTGGACAAATAAATGCTAGCAGCGGCCGGCAAAAGTTTAATGAAAATCCATATCTGTCGTGGTTTAGCGGCCAAATAAATTACATAGTAAATTCATATCTGTCGTGTAATTTAAAAATGGAACGATCTTTTACTCCGAAACATGGAAATCAAGGATGTAACTTATCAAAGGTTTTATTTAAATTTCGAACTAGCTTGGAAATAGAAAGCTGTTTATTAAAAAAAAACAAGTGAACATTTTAACGCAGGAAAAATTATTGTTGTTCGTTGTTCGTCATTGATTTTGAAATTTATTTGACAAAATGAGTTCAAGTGAAGACAATGAGCGCGATGAACTTACTTTAACGCCATCTGAAATTCAAGAGGCGGCAAGAGCCGTAATAGCAAACTTGTTACTGCCAAAATCGAAAGAAAAACTTTTTTAAATAAAAAGTTCTGTCTAGGTACTAATTAGTTTTAATTTGCGCGCATTATTTGAGAAAAGTACTATACAAGCCTTGGCCACAACTAGGAATTGATGGACTCGCGCATGTATGCCTCGGCTTCGCCTCGGCCCACATTTACACGTTCGTCCTTTAATGCCTGTTTTGCTGGCCGTTGCACTAATGTACTATTGTTGTCGTGCATAGATGTCGACTGACCAAGTATTGGAAAGCGAAGACAATGCAGACGCCACGGGGGATGAACACGAAGAGACGCTACTGCTCGACCCCAGCACTATACACGAGTTGGCTACCAGGGGTGATGAAGATACGCTAGCTGCTTTATTGAAGGTATTTTACACCGTTTCCTTTTAATTTATTTTGTGTGATTAAGCCATATTTCTAAAATAGCTGTTTAAAACTTCGCCATTCTGTATTTTAGTACTGCAGAACAACTAGTGTTCAGTGACATATTTTCGGCTTTCAGTTACGTGTGTTTTTCTTTCAAAGCGTATTTCTATACCTATATAAAAAATCTCGTCGACCGGCGCTTTTGCGACGTAAAAACACTTTGCATTCATATTATTAGTATCATGATTGACCTGAAATATGTATTTTTTAAAAATTTTATATAACTTCATCACAGGAAAATTTCGTGCATTGAAATTGTTTTACGATTGCGCATTAAACACTTTTAATTTTGCACTATAGTCTAACCTTAAAATCTACTATTGCCATGCTATATTTTTTTCAAAGCGACAATGATTTTCAGCGTTGTCCAGAACTGGCGAATGCGACAGACGCAGTGGGGAGTACGCCCCTCCACTCTGCCGCCCGGAGCGGCCGCGCCGGCACTGCCGCTATACTGCTGCAAGCCGGCGCCTCTGCCGCCGCCGCCGACGCGGACGGCTGGAGCCCCCTGCGCGCTGCGGCCTGGGCGGGGCATACTGAAGTAAGTGCAGGCTATAGGTGCGGCACTGCTGCTATATTGCTGCAAGCCGGCGCCTCTGCCGCCGCCGCCGACGCGGACGGCTGGAGCCCCCTGCGCGCTGCGGCCTGGGCGGGGCATACTGAAGTAAGTGCGGGCTATACGTGCGGCACTGCTGCTATATTGCTGCAAGCCGGCGCCTCTGCCGCCGCCGTCGACGCGGACGGCTGGAGCCCCCTGCGCGCTGCGGCCTGGGCGGGGCATACTGAAGTAAGTGCGGGCTATACGTGCGGCACTGCTGCTATATTGCTGCAAGCCGGCGCCTCTGCCGCCGCCGTCGACGCGGACGGCTGGAGCCCCCTGCGCGCTGCGGCCTGGGCGGGGCATACTGAAGTAAGTGCAGGCTATACGTGCGGCACTGCTGCTATATTGCTGCAAGCCGGCGCCTCTGCCGCCGCCGTCGACGCGGACGGCTGGAGCCCCCTGCGCGCTGCGGCCTGGGCGGGGCATACTGAAGTAAGTGCGGGCTATACGTGCGGCACTGCTGCTATATTGCTGCAAGCCGGCGCCTCTGCCGCCGCCGCCGACGCGGACGGCTGGAGCCCCCTGCGCGCTGCGGCCTGGGCGGGGCATACTGAAGTAAGTGCGGGCTATACGTGCGGCACTGCTGCTATATTGCTGCAAGCCGGCGCCTCTGCCGCCGCCGCCGACGCGGACGGCTGGAGCCCCCTGCGCGCTGCGGCCTGGGCGGGGCATACTGAAGTAAGTGCGGGCTATACGTGCGGCACTGCTGCTATATTGCTGCAAGCCGGCGCCTCTGCCGCCGCCGCCGACGCGGACGGCTGGAACTCCTGCGCGCTGCGGCTTGGGCGGGGCATACTGAAGTGCAGGCAATACGGATTCGACCGATGAGGCGTATGAACCCTCCTCCACTCTGCCTATCGGAACAGAAGGGCCGCAAGCCAATGATAGTGCGAAATAAGGCTGTTATTGTTTTTTTGGCCTTTTTATTGCTTTCCCTGTAAATGATAAATTATTTATTCATTTCAGGGAGGACAATAAATTTCACTTATAAGTATAATATGTTTTACTCCAGGCCTTTTAATTCAATTGCGTGCTGCCTTCTAACGTAAAACTTCACTTTGTTCAGGTCGTGGATGTATTGTTGGAACATGGCTGTGATGTCGATTGTGTCGACGCGGACAACAGGACTGCATTAAGGTTAGTAGTTCGGCTTTAAACTGCTCATACACACACTCTCACTCACACACACACATACCCACACACACAAATTAACATGAATACGTTAAAAATCAACCAATCAATAGGTTTAAAATCAATCCATACTTCTGTATTAGGTCTTAAACTTGTAAGGATCCGATGGAAGGCTCCCATTACAGATTCTCGGGTGCTAAAGTACTTCTTCTGGCTTCAAAAAATTTAACACATCTTCACAGGAAAGTTACGCGCAATGATTTCATTCCTTAAATTCAACTTTTACCATACTGTATTTTGTTTTATTTAATTCAATAACACTATCGAGCATACTTTAGTAGTCCTCATTGTTCGCGCGATATTTGAATTCTCCCGCTAAGAAGCGCGGAAGCGGGGGTGCGGGCAATAACCGTCTTGCAAAAAAACTGCAATTCACGGCACTTACTTACTACACACTAGGTCAAGCGACTGCCACATAAAGCAAACTCGCTAAATTTTGTAATTTACTATTACCTTTAAATAATTAATTTAGTGTTTAATTAAACAATTTAAAAGTTAAATTTGTTTTTATCAATCTCTTATGTGCGGTACTGCACACTCATTATCTTTAACAGGGCTGCAGCGTGGTCGGGCCACGAAGCGGTAGTGGCGCGTTTTGTTTTATTTCATTCAATAACACTATCGAGCATACCGACTGCCACCTAAAGTAAACTCGCCAAATTTTGTAATATTACCTTTAAATAATTAATTTAGTGTTTAATTAAACAATTCAAAAGTTAAATTTGTTTTTATCAATCTCTTATGTGCGGTACTGCACACTTACTATCTTTAACAGGGCGGCAGCGTGGTCGGGCCATGAAGCGGTCGTGGCGCGTTTTGTTTTATTTCATTCAACAACACTATCGAGCAATATACTTTAGTAGTCATCATTGTTCGCGCGATATTTGAATTCTCCCGCTAAGAAGCGCGGAAGCGGGGGTGCGGGCAATTACAGTCTTGCAAAAAAACTGCAATTCACGGCACTTACTTACTCACACTAGGTCAAGCGACTGCCACCTAAAGCAAACTCGCCAAATTTTGTAATATTACCTTTAAATAATTAATTTGGTGTTTAATTAAACAATTTCAAAGTTAAATTTGTTTTTATCAATCTCTTATGTGCGGTACTGCACACTCATTATCTTTAACAGGGCTGCAGCGTGGTCGGGCCACGAAGCGGTCGTGGCGCGGTTACTAGCGGGCGGTGCGGCCCCTGAACGCGCGGACGCGGAAGGGCGCACGCCGCTAATGGCGGCCGCGTATATGGGACACGCGGACATTGTGCGCTTGTTACTCGACGCTGGAGCCAGCCCTGACCATGCTGATCACGATGGTAAGTGTGTTTTGAGATAAAAAGAGATAATATCTTGTTTTTTATAATCTGTGTATCATTGTTCATACTTTAAATGATTTAAAAAAAACTCCTGTCTTCGGGACTCTATTTTGTAATTATATATTGGCTTCAAATTAATTTGAGCTATGAAAAATAAAAATTGTTTCGATATCTTTAAGGTGAAGTATGATGTGAAGTAACTATACATACAATACAAACAATGTGTAGTATGTATAATGTAAGGCAGTATTAAATTAACGGTTTGACGCAATAGACGTGTAGTTAATTAAAACCTAATATAATACATGGCGACCGTCGATGCTGACGTGGGCCTTTAGCTATAAGCCCATATCAGATATTTTGTAGGTACGATTAACGGGCCGACTGTATTATGTTTTTAAACGCCTCAGGGATATTATTATAGATCTAATAAATTATGTTTTATATCAAGGTCGCACCGCATTAGCCGTGGCGGCGCTTTGCGGGAGTAAGGGTCCCTAAATAGGTCCTTTTTTCTGTGTAATAAGCGACACCACCTACCACAGGACCCTGTAAAAAGTGCATTGTAGTAGGCCTATAAAAACTTTTGATGCAGATTTTACATAATAGGGCCATAGATCTAATAAATGATGATGTTTTATATCAAGGTCGCACCGCATTAGCCGTGGCTGCGCTTTGCGCGGCGGGCGGCGCTTGCGCATCGCTGTTGCTGGAGAGAGGCGCGGACGTTAGCAAGGCTGATCGGGACAAGGCCACGCCGTTACTGGTTGCTGCTTTTGAAGGGCATACGTGAGTAAAATACGTTATGAATAGAGTTCTTCAAAACTGCTATAAAACCATAGCACGCTACAGATAATAAACTATACATTTTTAGCATGTTTTCAAATATGCTATGCTATAGACCGCATGAAAGCTTATGACGTACGCTCACAGCAGCACGTTACGCGAGACTAACGTTCGGCCAGCGCGCTACCGGCAGGCGGGCGCCGCTACGGGCGCTACTAGTGCTACGAATCGAACTACGACAGCGCGCGCGCTCACGCGTCATAGCACCGTAGCGACATTGAGGTTCCTCGGATAGCATGCTGTCCGTGCTATGGAAAAAAATCGTGCTATGCTTTTGTGCTACGTGCTTTATTAACCACCTCTAGTTTAAAAGTGAAACTTTTAAAACGCGGCAAAGAAGAGTTTATGAATTTAGTACCTTTTTCCTCTGGACTAAATAGTGGCAGTGAGGACGGCAGAGGACCGTGTTTGGTGGCGAGCTCTCGAAAAGGCCTATGTCCAGCAGTGGATGCATACAGGCTGATGGTTGAAATAGTAGCTTCCCTATTTTTTTTGATATTAATTAATTTAATTAAGTTTTACAGCTTTTCCACATTATTTCAGTTTTACTGATTACGATTGACGAGCGAGCGTGATTATTACTGATAGTTATGTACATTGCGTCAGTGTGTCTGTGTATGTGTTATAATCACATACACGCACACATAATATAAAAGTATACAGATATGACTTTAAACGTTTCACAATGAACAACTCTTTCGTATAGGGAAATCTGCGAACTTCTCCTGGAAGCGGAAGCGGACATAGAAGCGTGTGACAGCGCCGGACGGACCGCGCTATGGGCCGCCGCGTCCGCTGGACACGCGGACACTGTCCGCCTCCTGCTGTTCTGGGGCGCCTGTGTGGACAATATGGACTGCGAGGGCCGGACTGTGCTCAGTACTGCCGCTGCCCAAGGTATGGGCATTTATAGTGCGTGTGTTGTTGATTTTGAAGAAATTTGCTAAAAACGCAAGGTATGGGCATTCATAGTGTGTGTGTTGTTGATTTTGAAGAAATTTGCTAAAAACGCAAGGTATGGGCATTTATAGTGTGTGTGTGTTGTTGATTTTGAATAAATTTGCTAAAAACGCAAGGTATGGGCATTTATAGTGTGTGTGTGTGTTGTTGATTTTGCATAAATTTGCTAAAAACGCAAGGTATGGGCATTTATAGTGTGTGAGTTGTTGATTTTGAAGAAATTAGCTAAAAACGCAAGGTATGGGCATTTATAGTGTGTGTGTTGTTGATTTTGAAGAAATTTGCTAAAAACGCAAGGTATGGGCATTTATAGTGTGTGTGTGTTGTTGATTTTGAATAAATTTGCTAAAAACGCAATGTATGGGCATTTATAGTGTGTGAGTTGTTGATTTTGAAGAAATTTGCTAAAAACGCAAGGTATGGGCATTTATAGTGTGTGTGTTGTTGATTTTGAAGAAATTTGCTAAAAATATCACTAGACCAGTGGCTTGCTACAGTTTACCAATCGTATTGACCCGTGATAGGATAACACTCTTCCGATATTTGCCAAAATCCATTGTCGCAACATGAATACCATTTATTCAACTAAAATGTTAGGCTTACAGAAAAACGCAAACTTCAAAAAAAAATCATACACACATTTTGTAAAGTGTGAAGAAAATTTTGAGTTAAATATAGGTACTTAAATTCCACATCAATGAGTTAAATGCGTCCATAGGATTTATCGTCTTTTTGCTCATTTTCATAAAGGACAAATAACTAAATCATGTCTTTGCCGTAGTAGAAGTATTATATACATAATTAGGTATACGTTTCTCACAGGGAAAGGTGGGCTGACGTTCTTTGTTTTGTAAAGAAAAGCCCCTAAGTAAATCAGTTTACAAAATCTGTCAAGTCTTTGCCAATGTGATATGTTGAATCAAGATTTTGATTTGCAGGTAACGTTGAAGTGGTCCGTCAGTTGCTGGACCGGGGCTTGGATGAACATCATCGGGATAATTCCGGGTGGACTCCACTGCACTACTCTGCTTTTGAAGGTAAATTATTAAAAATATTCTGCAGCCGGACGAGTTTTGGGTTTTCATAGAAATAGTTGACACTTAAAGGCTGAACTTGAACTATATTTGGTGGTATGAATTATGAAGGCTTGGAGTTTTTGCATTAGTTTCTCAGTCATCGGTTCGCAAACTATAGGCAAAAGCATTGTAATTTGCAAAAATATTATACTCTTGCGAGGATAGATCCCCTCTGCATTCACAGGCCTTTTTGCATGACACCTACAGGAAGGGAATTTCATATAGTATTTATTTAACATATTTAGTAGTATATATTTAAGTTTTTTTGGGATAAAAAGTAAACTTTGTCCTTCCCCACAACCTATCTCTATGCTAAACATCATCATTGCTTGAAAAGATGGGCCGTGAAAGCGTAGCAGACAGAGGGACAAACAGACAGACACACTTTTGCATTTATAATATTAGTATGGGTTTCACTGAATTCTGAAGAAATCGCGCGGAAATTTTGTAGTTCGGTTTTATCTTTCACCCTTTGTGTATTGGTTAGAGCCGGATACACCACGACCTTCACCGATCTGTTTACCAGATGAAACATATTTTTTTTTTATTCAGTAACAATAGATAAATACGCCTAAAACAGCTTGCCTATCAAAATCCTGACCAGGCTATTTTTTTTTTGATCACTTAGAGGTGTTTTTTTTTTTTAATTGAAAATAATACAATAGAACTGAATGCTAGCTAGCCTAACCTAATTACTATATAAATCATGCCCACAAGTTTAAATTAATTAATTTAGACCACATCAATGAAGGAATCAAATAGAGAATAATAGTTCATATAAAATGTATGTATAGTTTAAACGTTTAACATTATCCAGGTCACGTAGAAGTATGTGAAGCTTTACTGGAAGCCGGCGCAAAAGTTGATGAA
Source organism: Erebia palarica (assembly GCA_964035005.1). Taxonomy (NCBI): domain Eukaryota; kingdom Metazoa; phylum Arthropoda; class Insecta; order Lepidoptera; family Nymphalidae; genus Erebia; species Erebia palarica. The sequence goes on from OZ035987.1 coordinate 33,606,564, forward strand.
GCGGATAACGATGGCAAGGGGCCATTGATGTTGGCGGCTCAGGAAGGCCACACTCGACTGGTGGAAGTCTTGATAGACCAATGGGGAGCCCCTGTAGACCAAAGGGCTCATGATGGGAAGACTGCTTTACGGTAAGCTACCTAAAGTTATATTATTTTTTAAGGGGGTTTCATTGAGAAGTGTTAGTTTATTGGTCCTTCAGATATTATTGGGGGATTGGGAAATAAACCAAAAATAACAAGCCATGTGGTGTCGTTGGATACCCGCTATTATATTTTTAAAAATGCCATTTTCCGACTGAGCATCTTCACTTAACATGAGTTGAGATCGCTTTTAATGCCTAACTTCTAGTGAAAAAAAAAGTGTTCAAAATGTTCAACACTAACTAAAATAAAAATATACAAGTCTCTCTTCATCTATACTAGAGCAAGAGAGATAGAGTACGCTGGTTACGTACGATTTTTTATACGACTGCCTGAAAAGAGTATATTGTTTTCAGGGTTCATGTATGTATGTATGTATGTATGTATGTATGTGAGTTTGTATATTCCACCATAACTGCTGTACGCCTGAACCGATTTTGATAAATGAGGTATCGTTAGAATCCCTAGCTTATTCCGGGCGACATAGGCTAGTGATTTTTTTTTTTAAAATTTGATGGGGTGGCCATGGTCCCGCATTAAAGACCAAAATTGAAAAAAAAAATCGAAAATAAGATTAACTATATAATCATCATCTAGAAAATGATGAGTAGATTCCAAAAATATATAACACTATAGTTCAATATTTAGTGATTCACAAAAAAACATTTAATAAAAAAGTGAATAAGATTCCAAAGGCTACATATGCAAATCGCTTCTTATGGAGGCAAACTCCAAAAATAGTATGGCAGGGCAGTCGTATTTTTTAATTCGTTATATGAGGTCAGGTTCCTGCGTGTCATCGTGCACTAAAGAAGTATGTTGTAAAACTCTTGAGGATCATATAAATTATGTTTTTTTTTTTTATTGAAAATAATACAATAGAACTTAATGCTAGCTAGCCTAACCTAATTACTATATAAATCATGCCCACGTGGAATGGTGGCAAGAATGCTGGCTGCATTTCCGCGCTGGACAGCCAGGCTGATCCTTTGCGCAAAAAATGAGCCAGCCCTTCTGTCACCAGATGAGGCAATTAACCGCGGTGAAATATCTCGCAAAAAATTTTTGCCACTAAGACTCCACGGCCCAAATAAATTGGTTATATAAATTGCTTTCACAGGTTAGCAGCATTAGAGGGGCAGTTCGAAACGGTCACAGCTTTACACTGTCGAGGGGCGGACGTAGACGCGTTGGACGCCGACCGACGCAGTACTCTGTACGTGTTGGCGTTGGACAACCGACTGGCGATGGCGCGACAGTTGCTCGCGTGCGGAGCGAGCGTGCATTGCAGCGACTCTGAGGTGAGATATCAGCTTCTTAGGGATATCAAGCAAACTAGCCGTATTTAACACACAAATCGTAACATGCCATTAAAAAAAATCACACATTTACTGATATGTATGTCACCGTAAGATTGTAAAAACCGTTAGATCATAATCTAACTCGCGAAATTCTTAACTGTCGAAAGATTGTAAACTGTTCAATGTTCTGAGTGTCAATTTTTGAAATTTTATTTACGTTTTCTTGTCTCTTTCTTGTAGGTTAGGTTAGGGTTCGACATAAATAATCAAGTAGTGCCTTAGGTTTTGTCGGGTTTAAAAACCTATCAGATTACAATCTACCGGGAAAATAATGCGTTAAATTGTAATCTTGCGACAGTTTAGAATTTCGCGAGTTATATTATAATCTAACGGTTTTTACAATCTTACGGTGACATGTACACTTCATGTAATTTATAATCGATTGTACATCGATTATAAATGTGCACATCATTGATTTTAAGTGCACACATTGCAGACGGTTATGGTTTAAGATGTTTATTGTTTCAAAAATAATTCTACAATTCACTTAAATGAAACTTACAGGCTAACATAAAATACTTAATGTCAACAAGATTCTATAAATTAGTTTTAACATATAATTCATATATATTTTGCTATTTTTTTTTATTGAAAATAATACAATAGAACTTAATACTAGCAAGCCTAACCTAATTAGTATATAAATCATGCCCACGTGGAATGGTGGCAAGAATGCTGGCTGCATTTCCGCTCTGGAAATTATGCATTACAATTCTATGCGAAATATTAATTTCTCTTTAATTTATTATGAGGGTAGTCTTGAATATTGGTAGTACGATTTGAACAAAAACATATTTATGCATACACGGATAGTTTGCAAAGCAAACTACCAATGCGTTAATGGCTTTTAGGGAATTTGTTTGTCCACCCCTTGAATGACCCATAATGAAGTTATGATGACATACAGCAGGTGGAATCTAGTTCAATAATTTGCGGAAGATGACGTTGCATTGGACATCAACGTTGTGTATGTACCAGCGTTGGACATGTTAACTAATATAAGGTAGAAACACTCGATAACCATTTTAATCATACTTTATTAGCAATTTACACACAAACACTGTACAGCCATCTTTTTCATACATCATAGATTAATATTCACCCCCATTACGTCTCGATCTCCCCCTCTCAACGCCTCTAATCGCCCGTCACGGTCGAGGGCGCTGTAGAGGAAATCAGACCATAGATGGACCATAGATAGATTCGTCAATTTCAGTCTAACACTAATAAGTAATTTTAACTGTCAATTTCTTTTCAGGGTCGAACACCACTACACGTATCGGCATGGCAAGGGCATACAGAAATGGTCAACATGCTTATCAAAGTTGGTAAGTGTTCCTTTTGTAAAACATAATTATAGCAGTATATGTGTGCGAGGGCACGTGGATTTGTGCGTGTGTGTTTACGTGTGTGCAAACGCGTACGTGCGCATGTTTGCGTGCGCCTGCGTATGAGAGTGCGTGTGAGTTGATTCCGTCCGTGCGAGCAAACACGAAATGAAACTTAACCAAAGAAATCCTCCTCTGTTGGCGTCTTTTCAGATAATGTCGTTTATAAGAAACCTCTCCTCCTACGATCATTCAGAGGTATATTCTGTTGGATTTGTGCTACTTCGGCTCGTACTCGGAGAAGAGTCACACAGCAGGGGGCCTTTTCCGGTTGGCCCGTGAAGGCCAAGTTTGTACTCTGGTGATTGGATAGGGCCTGCCTTGAAGGCTAGGGCCCCTAGGCCGCATGTCGTGTTCGGTGTTGGGAGAAGAGGGTGAAAAGTCTCCATTGCCGAAGTTTTATTTTATTTAGTACAGAAAACTTACAGCTATAACAGAAATGGATACATAAATAAAGAATAAGTATAACGCCAATTACAAGTTTTCACAGCTAGAATTTACACGAGTTAAAAATAGCTCGCAAAGGTGGAAAAATAAATATGAGTATATGCTACATCGGAAGTAATTAAAAAAATGAATAAAAAGCTTATAAGTTAGGAAGATGAATTAGTACAAGAGAAATATCAGAGTAAACTAATAGTAGGAATAATTTAGACATATTAATTATTAAGAATAAGATTAACCAGCCAGCAAACTACTTCAACTCAGGCTGTAGTAATTAAAAAAATGAATAAAAAGCTTATAGTTAGGACGATGTTAGTACAAGAGAAATATCAGAGTAAACTAATAGTAGGAATAATTTAGACATTATTAAGAATAAGATTACCAGCCAGCAAACTACTTCAACTCAGGCTGTGAGAGTCAAAGAATTCATCATTCATCATTTAGCATCACGATATTGCTGGTAGGTGGCGCGACGGTAGACGGTCGCGATCGCTGTGCGCGCACGGCCTTACACGCAGCCGCGTGGCGAGGCCGAGCCGCAGCCCTACGAGCTCTATTGCAACATGGCGCTTCGCCCTCCGCCGTTTGTACGCAAGGTGCTACGCCCCTTGGTGAGTTGAGTACTGGTGGTATTTAATTAAATGGACATTAAAAATAAATATTTTTTCTTTTAAGTGTTTTATTGTTCAAAATATTTATTTTAGACACACACACACACACACACACACACACACACACACGTGTTGTGTTATGTTGCTATATCTAATTTGTTAGTTTCTCAAACTTAATATTGTGATCAAATAATAGTACATTACATCGCGAGACCGGGAAGTACGCGTTTTCTGGTCGAGTGTTAGTTAGACTGCCGAGCTATGCGAGGCCGGCTATATACGAGACCAGAAATGCTCTCCCGGTCGAGGTGTGTATAGTGCTTTTCTAAAAAATGAAACAAGTGACTTTTTTTTTAAATACATTATATTATGTAATGAAAAGAAAGTAAATAAAAAAGCAACGTACTTAAGAAATATTAAAAGTTAAATTAGTTTTATTCTTTTAATTATTTTTTTGCGCTGTGAGTGCTGAACGCGTAATACGGTAGAGTTCCAAATTTAAACTATTTAGGCCAAAGAACATTATAACAAGTTACAAGATATTCAGGAAGAAAGATTCCAAATTCAAACTTATGATATGTAATGAAAATACATACATTCTTTACTGGCCCAGGCCGGGAAGTTTAACTTTCGAACTCATTTACAGGGTATGAAATGTGCACATTTCATATCATTTTTTAGAAAAAACGTTTTCTTACTTTCTTTCTTTTGTGTGTAACAAAACAAAAAAAATTTAAGTAACTTTGTATCAACACGACGATCATTTAATATAACAGGCATAGCGGCTCAGGAGGGACACGAAGAATGTGTACTATGGCTTTTGCAGCATGGCGCTGATCCTTTGCAAGCTGATCATTGCGGTGAGTTTGTAGCAATTTTTATGCCATCCTACAGTTTTCCGTAGTTTAAAGCTTAAGGTGTGAGGTTGCCTTTTGGGAGCCTACACATAGTATATTATATAGAAGTTAATCTATGCCCTACACTTTATTGGAACATTAGTCCTTTATAGCAGGATAAAAAGCGGGGACTATGACTGGATAAATCTTAATAGTTGACGAAAGAATATGTTTCTCTTCTCTCTCTCTAGAGAAGAGAAACATATTCTCTCTAAAGAGAAATTTTAATCTTTCTACAGTTTACAATTTCGCAAGTTAGATTACAATCTAACGGTTTCTACAATCTTACGGTGACATATCTATTTTATTCATTTCATCGCAGGTCGTACTCCAGCGAAAGTGGCCTGGAGGGCCGGGCACGCGAACATCTGTCGTCTTTTGGAGCGTTGGGCCGCCCCCTCCGCCCCTCCCGCCGCCCCGCCCCCTGAAGATCTACTAAGGCCTGCGAGAACTGGTATGCAACTTATTTTCTTATAATAACTGTTAGGCTAAGCGAAAGTCTAGAGAAAAATCATTTGGAATTCCGTGTTGTAAATTTTATGCCATGGAAGGCTGCCAGTTACTGGATTTGACATTTGACAGTTTGCCAGACGAAGGGGCTTCAGATATAGGAGTAGGGTTGGACCGAACGTTGTCTGAGTGTGTTGTTACGCGTTAATGTGTCCCCTCAATATCGCTATGGCAGATTTTGACGGCCGTCGTTTCTTCAGACCCCGATTCCTCTGAGCTCGTGCGCGGACTATATCTAGCGAAACAAGTACATACGCAAAAATACTAGTAAATACGCAAGTGTATCTCTCTGTCTGAGTAATTTTTTGATATGCAGATAAGCGCTGAACTGATCCCATACAGTTTAAGGCTAATTTTTATCCCGGAAAATTAAAAAATGTATTACTGTTTATGGAAAACCGAAAATTTAAAAAGAAATCATGTGCCAATGAAGCCGTGAAATAGTTTTATAGTCCATATCTATACCATATAGTCGTATATAGTCATATATAGTTGTGACAGCGTTGCTAGTACATTTGAAAAATATAATAAAAACAACAAAATAACAGGCATAAAAATTTGTTCCAATTTTGGCCACCGGGTAAAATAAGTTTGTGGGACTATATTAGTCGATTGTTAAAACTGATGTTGTTCGATTTCAATTCGTACGGCACGTAACTTGGATGAATGAATGATGAGTGAGTATAATACTTCTCAGGATCACCAGACTACAAACGCCGAAGTGTCCACAGTTCCAACTCAACTAAATCGTCTTCCAACATGACGGGAGGCTCCAACAGATCTCACGAACACACCGAAGAACCAGCTCATGATAAGGTATGGCATTATCGCATTACTCTAGCGGCACGCTATGATGGCCGGTTTGACACATTACAATAGTGATGTGGAATGTCAATTTATTCTCGAACAAAAAACAATTAAGTTTTGTTTTTGTACCTGATTAAATAGGTTTAATAAAACAAAAATGTATATGTTTATTTAATTTATTTGAACGAACTGAATATTTGAACGAAAATGAATATACATACTTTATATGCACACAAGAAACATATGAATACAAAAGATACCAAAAAAGGTGCCACAAAAGGCCATAATTAATCAGATTCGTCCATACTACTATTTTCACTGTCGTCACTGCTATCATCACATACATTAATAATTATATGTTCGTTTTCTATAATATTATCTATTTTCACATCTCTTTCATAATCTTCCCTTATTAATTTAACAGTTCTATTCACAACCTTTTCCCAGTCTCCTTTAGTCACATGTTCACAAGCTTCTTCTAATAATTTTAGCATTTTTTTTGTGGTAAATGGGGGTTCTGTATTGTGTCTTGCAGCATATCCCTTAATTTGAGCCCACACCAACTCAATCGCATTATACTCACAATGGTAAGGCGGTAACCGTATAACTCTGTGCCCATGTTCTAATGCTATTTCGTCAATGACGTATCGGATCTTGGTTGGTTTGTTTTCTTTTAAAAGACGTACTAATTCCGCTTTTAACATATTCATGTTTGCATCTACGCCATTTTTACGAAGCCATGCGACGATATCAGCTTTCTTTTGGGATTGGGCAGGTGGCTTGTCAATTTGCATCGAGTGGTATGGGGCGTTGTCCATAATTATAATAGATGGTTCAGGGAGGCTACACAACATTGAGGTAAACCATTCAGTAAACTTTTCTCCATTCATGTCTTCATGATAGTCTCCAGTGGTTTTTGACGCAAAAGCCATGAGAGAACCTTCGACAAACCCGTTGATGGTTCCGGCGTGACAAATTATAAGTCGCGATCCTTTTCCTACAGGAACTTTGGAAGTAGATGCTGCTGTGTCATCGTTCCAAGAACGGCCTACAGTATGGTTAGCATTAAGCCATGTTTCATCCAAGAACACAACATTTTGCCAATTTTTGATTTCTTTCACTTGCCGTAAAAAAGTATACCTTGCCATCGCTATATCAAATCTTTCCATCAATATTTTGCGTTTGTTACATTTTTTGTATCGAAATCCAATGGTCTTCAAAATCTTCGTTAAAGAACTTTCCCCACCGAAGAATAATCCAGCTTCCTTCAGTGAATGCACCAACTTTTTTCTTGTTGGATACTCCTTCTGTAAATAGTAGCCGTAAACATGTCTTCGGATAGCATCGGCATCAAAGCTATCGATGCCTACGACTGGTTTTGCTCGTTTTCTCTTTTTTGGTGTGTGAAGTTTATTTTCTTCTGTGCCAGTCTCGCCATATTTTTTTTTAGTTATCCGTCTAACAGTTCGTTGTCCAATGTTAAGCGCATCAGCTACGCGTTCAACCACTGACGTTATAGGTAAAATTGGCCCTCCATTTTGAGCTTCACGATCGAAATAGTTACGAAGGCGTATTACGAACTCACGTGAACAGTAATGCAGTATCAATATTTGAAATCCAAAGCCAGGTCAAAACTATATCACTATCGCATTGCACTGACAGTTTATACTTTTCGAAGCAACGTCAATTCGAAACTGCTTTGTTTTGCATTGAGCATTGACGCGAGTTTGCCGGAGGTAGTAGTTGTGCTAGCCAGCGATCCTATGTGACGATCGTATTAGATTCCATTTTTAAAAATTTATTGATATTTTTTTGCGATTTCAGAGGTTTGTCCACATAGTGAAAATTGTTCATATTCACAAGTACATTCACCCCTTAAATGGTGCAAACTGATTTTTCTACACTTGTATACATTTAAGAAATCAATTTAATAAATAAATTTTGAGTCCTAAACCTAAAACTACATTCGATAAAATTTATGAATCTCTGCACATCACTATCGTCAATACAATAATACAATTATTTCCTTCAAAGTCGTTATCAATTAATACGGAACTTCATGAGCGGACAAACGTCAAACCGGCCATCATAGCGTGCCGCTAGTTTAGATGCGATTAAAGGGCACGGATTTGACTCGCTCCGGCAATACTAATAGGCCTATTGCACTGCACTTTTCACATGAATCAGTGTAGTGTCAAAAGATTTAGGGAGAAAGGGTCCCTAAATTAGTCCTTATTAGTCCTTACCACAGGGTCCTGTAAAAAGTGCAGTGTAATAGGCCTATAAGGATAGTGGTTACCTAAGTATCTACACATTTATGTCATTGTAATTTATTTTTTCAAAAGAGCAACCACCGAGTTTCTTGCTGGTTTTTCTCGGTTGGAATGGTGATCAGTGGTAGTTTCAGTCAACTATTCAAAAGCACTTGTCAAAGTCAACTTGAATAAAAAATAATTGAATTTTGAATTTGATGTTCGTTAACGGAGTTTCCTGCCGGGTTTTCTTAGAAAAATCATCTTTCCGACCTGGTGGTAATAATTTGTCAAATTGGTATTTTGCTGATAGGGTTTGGTTTTGCACACGCTTTGAAAATGTTTTTTGATATTACAGAATTTTTAAATATTCACAGGCGAATCGCGTAAATCTATCCCTCTCTTTCGCACAACAAGTGGCTCGCTGCGGTCGCACTCGTCGCGAAATAGACAGAGATGAACCTATACCGGAACACCACGCGGTTGAAAAGGACGCTAAATTAAGGTATAATCTTACTGGTAGATTCACTTGACAATTCAAAAACACACTCACATACGCATTGTTTATTTGAAAAAAAGAATCTTTTGGTTTGATTTAATCTATGTCCAGATAGAGTAAAAAATTAAAGGGCGACACTTATAAAGGACAAATAGCGTGGACTGGAAGGAAAACGTAAAAAATATTCTGCCAATTACGCCAATTTACATACATATTGGCGCAGTTAGTCTGGTGGGAGGCTTTGGCCGTGGCTATTTACCACCCTTCCTGCAAATACGTAACTCCTAGAGATTTAGCGTTCCGTGTAGAAACCGACAAGGGGAATGGGTTTAATATAACTGCCATACCCCTAACAGGTTAGTCTGCTACCATCTTAGACCGCATCATCACTTACCATCAGGAGAGATCGCACGCAGTCAAGGGCTAGCTTGTAATGGAATAAGAAATAAATTGACGCTGTCGGTTGGATCTAGCATGTCTTAGGATGTCTCTGTATGATCCCACAGATTCCAATTTTTATTTTAAGTCTGTATATCATACATATAAACACATGTTTTGTAGGAGTTACGTAGCGAACGAGCGAGACGGCGAGCTGCGTGGCTATGCGAGGGAAAGGGACAGGAGACGGGAACAGAGGCACGGTACCGCCAGTCCTTTGTACGCGTCCCCTCCAAGGAGTCCAAGCGAACCGAGGAGTCCCTCACCTCTATTAGCTGGTACGTTCATATATATTAATTATGATAATTTTCATATTTTAAGTGATTTATTTGCAGGAAACATTGTTAAAGGTTTTATAGATTATATTATGCTCTAAGTTTTTAATGAATTGTATAATAAATGACACTTCGATCGGTGTTTTGTATTACCTTTCGTCTTACAGTAAGAATATATATATAGAAACATCGACCTGAAAACGCAGTGGCGTTCAAATCATAGAGGCATATAAGCACTGCTTACCCAAATGAAAATACGTTAATGCTCATTTATAACAGTCAGTAAATAGGTGTTCTGACTAACTAATGCCTACCCTAGCTTCAAGCCCTGTGCACGCCACTGTGAAAACGCGAAATTTTTTGAATAAATGCATTGCAATGTGAACTCGCATTATAAATCTTGAATTTATTATTAAATTTCTAGCAATCCACTTAATCCAGAAAAGATTGCTTTGTAATTCAATTATAATGCCCCTCCTAATTTAAAAATTAAAGTTTAGGCTACCTCTAAGTACGTATGAACGCAATGCAAACATTATACGGACCATATGCGTGCATTGCGTGTATGCACTGCATCTATCTACTTAAAAAAGTCATTAAATCAGCTAAGAGCAGAGGTGCGATTGTGTAAGAATTGCCGATCAAATCGTCAAAGTTCGGCGTCAAAGTAAAAATAAACCATAACATGATTGAATTAGAGCTCAATTTCGTGTATCCATTCTCATACGAAATTGAGCTCTAAATCAATGACGTTATGGTTCATTTTACTTTGACGTCAAACTTTGACGATTTGATCAGCAACTTTTAGACAATCTATAGTTAAGATCGATAGTCGAAAACCCGTTCTTAGCTGATGTCGGCTTATTAAATCGGGCCTGAAATAAATATTGTTTTTCAGGCTCTCAACCCCCTAGTCTCACAAGCATGCAGCCGATGGTCGCGGACACACACTTTAACCGCGACACACACATGCGCATCATCCTTGGCCGCGAGAATAAACCCGCCAACGAACGACACGACAGGTATGTCTTAAGTGTATGCGGTTCTTTTCTGACTGCGCCACTTATAAGTAGAGTCCCAAACTTATCTGATCCGGAGACAGCGTCGCTAGTATATATGAAAAAAAAAAGTTACTAAACTAACCTCAGTTGGCGAATGAACTTATTTATCAATATCAAATGATAAATGATTTATTTATTTCATGTAGGACAATTACTTGTGTCACTTATGAAACGTTAAGACTCTACTGCCGGTTCGGAAAACTGATTCTACTGAGAAGAGCCGGCAAGAAACTCAGCAGTTGCTCTTTTCATAGAAAAGAAAAGGTTACAATATGTAGACAAATCAACACATACGTTACAAGTATTACACTGACTTACACTGGATGCGAGGCCGGTTGCTTCCATGCAACTTTGTCGTTAATAAAATTATCGATAGTGTAATAACCTCGACTTAACAAATGCTGTTTAACACAGTCTTTAAATCTATGTAATGGCAAATCCAGAAACTCTTTGGGAACCATATTATTATAAAAGCGTACACTCGACCCCACAGAGGATATCTGCACCTTATTTTTTTTTTTGATCCACTACAAGTTAGCCCTTGACTGCCATCTCACCTGATGGTAAGTGATGATGCAGTCTAAGATGGTAGCGGGCTAACCTGTTAGGGACATGGCAGTTATATTAAACCCATACCCCTATTCGGTTTTTACACGGCATCATACCGGAATGTTAAATCGCTTGGCGGCACGTCTTTGCCGGTAGGGTGGTAACTAGCCACGACCGAAGCCTCCCACCAGGCCAGACCAGGGAAAATTCAGAAATTATAAATTCCCAAATTGAACCTGCCGGGGATTGAACCCGGGACCTCCGCAAGTTAAGACAACAGCGCTACCCACTGCGCCACGGAGGTCGTCAAAAAACACGACAAAAAACACCTTGCGCACACGATACGACGCTGTTACTAGCTTATGGCGGTTTCTAGTGTATCGATTGTATCACCTATTTGCTTGTAAAGATTAATGTTCTGCCTATCGAATCGAATACCCTCACAATAAGGTAAGGATACCGACCCAGCTTTCAGCTGAAATTCCCTTGTATATGGAATTTCAGTAAATCTTATAACGTGACAAATAATATGTCGTCGTTGCAAATTTTAAACCTCCCATGTGACATTTTTCTTGTAAATTGGATTCTCAGATTTTTTGCAAGATTTTTTTAGGAGCTACCGTTTGCAAAAACTCCCATGTGGATATCTTAATATTTCACTGACGCACGTTTCATTTATAAATTATCTTATGTAACAGCCTACGAAAAATTGTTAATCAAAATCTCCTATGTGCCTAATGCACACATGGGAGATTTTAGTAACAATATTATTCAAAAAATGTGAATCAAAACCGCCCATGTGACCACTCGAATGTGGATTCGGTCAATTTCGCGCCTATTTATGACTAGAAAGAGGGCGCAATATCACTTAATACACGAATGAAAGTGAGATGGGTAAATTGTTGATTAAGTTGCAATTAAAAACTCTCATGTGAAGATAAAAAATTAAAAAAGGGTTTGTCGCCAACCTTACTTATTATATTAAGGCGAGTTATCTTTAAGAACACTTAATTTAGTTAGATTTGTCAAATGATAAATTAAAATAATACCACATTCTTAGTTTTTTTTTTCAGGAAGAAGTTTTTTTTGTTTTTCTCGAAATGTTACTTTTTGCACATAGGAGATTTTAAATTTGCAACGACGATGTACGACATTTATTTAAACTTTAATATAGTCTGACAAACTTATCTGACCCGGAGATATGGAAAATAGAACAAAAAAATTAATATTAATTCCAATTTTTTCCACCGGGCCAGATAAGTTTGACGGACTATACCTTATAAAAGAATATGATTAATTATATTGTTTTGCTGTGTGCTTGTGTATAATTATGTTTGACCTTAACCTAACGTATATGTGGTTATTATATTGTTTATTGTGCATTACTTATGGTTAGAGATGCTTAGTTTTTTGTGTTTTTAAAGAATAATGCTTGTTTTGTTTAAAGTGTAGTATGAATTTAGATGTTGCATGTTGAACTGTATACGACCGGGAATTATAATAAGTCTATGGGTGTAACTACGTTACTTATTTACTTACTATTAGGCAAAATTAGTGAATATATCACTAATTTGGTGTCTTACCGTTTTGTTTTTATCAGGCAATGATTGAACTTGAGCTTAGATTTAATTTTATGGGTACAAAATCAATCTGAAACTATCACAAAATGTTGATTCAAAGAAAAATAATCCGCTTTACTTATAATGTGTGTACAAATATAGTTATTAGCCTATTAAAAAAAACATTTTCAAAACTAATGTTTATTTATTCCAATTTATTTTATTCTTGACTAGATTTAACTTATTATTTCTATTTTTCTTTTCCCTTCGTAAATACAATCATAGCGAGGTGGTATTGGCGACGCGGTTCGTTTACAACAGAATAGTCGGCAGTTTAGGAAGAGCGAGAGGCAAGATATTTAAGAAAACGTGAGTGAATCAGACAGATATACTCGACAAAGTTGTATGTAACTCGATATTGCGAAATAAATAAAAATCTGTTTTGATTTAAATATTAAAGGTACAACATGTATTGTACATAATAATTGAAAAGGATTTTTTGCTTGATTGAGTTTAAAAAATATATTTTGAGCACTATTTAGTCAGACAAGTCAATAGTCAGAACACAAACTTTTTCGTAGATTAGTTCTCAACAAAAATAATTAGATAAGCAAATTATACACCCATATATGTTCTATATCTATATTTTTTATAAAAAAAGTCATAGATTTCATAACTTTGTCGAGTTTTCTTGTCTAGGTTTGGCTGGAAAAATGCTGTAACTAAGTTAGACTGTCATCTCATCATACAAAATTATTTTTGTCGTTTTCTTCAAGCTAATAAACTTTTAAATTAATAAAATGCTATAGGGGTTTTATTAAAGTGTTATATAATAAGTGTGAATGTGTGAACATGTATAGATGCGTGCGTGTGCGTGCCCAAGACAACAAAGGCAACTCGGTAATAATATGATGGACGCTTTAACTGAGTTGTGGGCTTGTTGGGAATAACTAACCAATTTGTTAGTTCACGAATGCTATATTAAATATAATGTGTGTACTATAAAAATCATCTCATCCTAATTAAAATAACTTAGTTACAGTGTAGAATTAACACAACTAACTTGAGTTATTTTTTTGCTTTATTAACACATGAAATAATTAAACTAAACAAATTCTAAAAACCTTAAACAATGCTTGCTTTTTGCAGTCGTTTATATAGTCTAGAATTAAGGTTTCCAGGGTTTTAGGAATCAGGTTTAAGGTTGAGTTCCATAAGGTTGGAAAAATTTAATATAAATTAATAACGAATACGTACCACGATATACGTAACAATTCGACTATTTATTTGTCGATATTTCGGCTAAGTTGAATCGTGTCGCGTTTAATCACCAACTTGGTCGAATCCATGCAACTTGGTCGAAATATCGATAAATATCGAATTGAATCGGGGCGAATTTATCGTGGTACGCATCTGTTATAATTTTACATTTATACTATGTCGTTAATGGCGATTGTGCCAGTGTCATACCCACCAAAAGGAGTGATAGATCTAAGCTATGAAAATCAAACTCACCTTGTGGGATGTGTATTAAATCTAAGCAAAATAGCACCTTACTTGACATCCACAAAGTAATTAATCACCAACTTCTCTGACCCGGTGGCCAAAATTTGAACTAATTTTTATTCGGAATTATGCCTGTTTGGTTTAGTTTTATTTTATTTTTCATATCTGCTAGGGCCGCTGTCACCGGGTCAAATAAGTTTGTGGGACTATAAATTCGGAAAGTGTAGTGTGTGTTTAGTTTTTATATGAATAACCGTTAACTTATTTGTTTGCAGCAAGAATAAACGCAACGGGATCGTGACTAATCCAGCGATGCGTTTGGTGGCCAACGTTAGAAATGGACTAGGTAAGTTCTCTTACATCCTCATTAATTTTTTTTAGTGAAATAAAGTTAAGAATCTATCAATGTCATTTCAACCCCTCACCTGCTCAGTACTGAGCAACGAACACGAGTGTCCTCTCAGAATGAAAATTTTTAGGCCACAGTCCATCGCTGGCTCGGCATACCTGCATGCCTGACAAGTGCTATTTAATTTTTTTAAACGCAAATAACTCCAAAAAGTCAAGGCGCGTGCCCGGGGATCAAACCCCTGACCCTGAATAGGAAGCCGGGCATCCTAACCACTAGGCTAACACCGCTTTTTTACGACTGCCTGAGAAAAAGGAGTATATTGTTTTCAGGGTTCATGTATGTATGTATGTATGTATGTAGTATGTGAGTTTGTATATTCCACCATAACTTCTATACGCCTGAACCGATTTTGATAAGCGAAGTATCGATAGAATCCCTAGCTTATTCCGGGTGACAGCTAGTAAAATTTAAAAAAAATTTCATGGGGTGACCATGGTCCCGCATTAAAGACTAAAGCTGAATTATTTTTTCGAAATTAAGATTAACTATATAATCATTATCTAGAAAATGACGAGTAGATTCCAAAAATATATAACACAAAAAAATATCATTTAATAAAAATGTGAATAAGATTCTAATTTAACTAGATTAATTTAGAATTTTAACTTTTTAGTTCGTTTTTTGGCAGGGCAGTCGTGTTTTTTTTTTTTAAATTTTATTATTAAATATCCTTATAAGTAAAAATATTCCTGATTCCGTACTAAAATATTGGTACTTACTTGCAGACAACGCAGCTGCTAATATACGTCGTACAGGCGTAGCCTTAGCGGCGAGCGCTAGTTCTGCGAACCCCGCAGTTAAAACCAACGCCTTCCAGTGGAGGAAAGAGACGCCGCTATAAATATACAAAAGAAAGATAGAGATAGAAATAAATTCACACGCGCTGCTTACATCCTTTTTGTTAGAGGAAAAAAAAGTGTTTCAACTATTAAGATACAGAGTTACTACACTAGGTTATATAAGACCAAGTGTGAATGTTACAAATAATTGGCTTATTTTCCTTATGGCAAGAAAGAAAATAATATGAATCTCCTTAAAATATGGGTAGCCAAAAACTAAATGTGTACATGAACTTATTATTTAGAATACTCCTATACATATGTTTCATAGCATCCTGTTCAAATTAAAGGGTGCACTGAACAGGCTCAATGCACATTGTTGCGGAGGCGAAGCGAAGCGATGTTTTATAAAAAAAATGCATTGTTAACTAAACTTTATTTCCATTATGTAATAATGCACAAAGGAGACGGCTTGGATTTGTACGGCCTGGTCTTGTACAAGTAGTGAAAAGAAAGAAAATAAAATATTGAACCAGCTTTGATTGTTTAAATCCACGAATTCGTCGTAATTTCAGTGGTGAAATTATTTAATCTTTCCACGGTTAGTGGATTCATATTTTTGACGTTTTCTGACAAATATTTTTTGGTTCATTTCTTAGTTCTGTGTACGAGTATAATGTACATGACTATGCATCATAATATAAATGTCGCATCATGTTGCTCCTGCAATGTGTCTTGACAATCTAAAAGGTACCACCCACTTATATGCATGCTGATATATACGGAGTAATAAAAAGTTTAAATATAAATAGATGGTACAAAAATCGAATAATCTTAAAAATTATTAAATTGCTATGAAATATAATAGCTATAATATGGTATAAGTATTAATATGGTTCACCAGATGTACCTAATATAACTTAATACATTAAACGAAATAACGACTAAGTATGTTAAGGCTCGCTGCAGGTTAATTATTATAGTCGACTCGTAAAACTAAATCGTTAAATTAATAAATGAATATCGCAGTTTTAACTGTCGTAAATATAAATCTGTTGGAATAATTAAACTCACATCTCACACTACGTCTTACTGCCCACGCAGGACGCAGTCATTAAATAAGCTCATGAAAAAAAAGACCGGGTTTAAAACATACTCCGACAATGAACATGAGTGCAACCAGTTCATATTTATGTGAGTAATAGGCCTATTACACTGCACTTTTCACAGGGACCCTTGAGTCAGTGTAGTGTAATAAGTTTTAGGGAGAAAGGGTTCCTAATTTGATCCTTATTGCTGTGCAATAGCGTCGCTTATTGCACAGCAATAAGGATCAAACTAGCGGCCACGCCCACCCTATATACAGGGCCCTGTGGAAAGTGCAGTGTAATAGGCCTATAAAGCAATACTGGCCATCCTCCCACGTTGACCCCAATGTGAGGCGTCCTCCGTGTGGATGAGGATCTGAGAAATTACTGCCCCAATACTCACGCCAATGTTGAAACCAAGGCAAAGTTGGTGCCAACGTGCGAAGCCGTGATTATAATAGTCCGTTCACATCCAGGTCTAACAGGCCTATTACGTTAGGCTAATAGGCGTATTGGGCGTGGGTCGCAAGTTAGAGCATAGCTTATAACACAGCAATAAATACGTAGTTAGGGACCCTTCCTCCCTAAATCTGATTACACTACACTGATTCAAGTGGAAGGGTCCCTCTGAAAAGTGCAGTGTAATAGGTCTATTACCCAAGTCAATCTACAAACAAGCGAATGAATGTGACGTTGTACCTCGGTACACTCATACGCTTGCAGACAAGCGACCAATAAATGAAGACATTGGCCCAAAAAGTTGGCTCTGAGTACACATACGAGTCATCTTTCATTTAGGTATTTTTAATATGCCATTTTTTTTATTAAAGTATTATTTTAGAAAAAAAAATACCACTTTTTGCAGTGATTGTTACAAGAATGTCATTCAAAGTTAGGTTTCTTGGTGTGTTTATATGCAAGTTGCATAAGCGTTGCACCATGGAACCCACCTTTAAGATATACTTTAGAAAAAACCATCATTTAATCCACATTCATTAAAATTATCATTGTAGAAATCATAACTAGATGTATAAAGAACTAAACGCAAAAAAATACTTAATATTGCAAAGCCATATTGTGAAAAATTGTACTAAAAATTAACCCTGTCTCATTTTTCTTTCGTTTTAGAATTAAGTTAGGATTTCCAAAAAAAAAATACAGTATTATCTTTACTTTAAAAATGCACTAAACATTTCAAATATGCATTTGTTTAAAAATGTTTTTTTTTTATCAAAAAATCCCGGCTGCATTTTTTCAGTCGACGGTCGGCTGCAAATTTTCCTGATCTCAAATCGAACAAAGTTAACTAACTTAGGTTTTTTTTTACTAGATGTAGTTTACAATTCTATATAACTTATCTTATTAAACTAGTCCAGATTCGTGCAGGTGCCTATATTGAAAAAAAAAGAACCTACAAGTGTATAAAAATAAGATTGTGATTTAAGTTATAAAAATATAAAATATGTATGAAACTACGCGATTAAAATCTTGAAATGTTTAATTCATTTCATCAAAGCTAGCAGGCTTACAATAAAATAAATGGATATTTAAAAAAAATTATGTGGCAAGACGTAACTTTATTACTTTATAACGTGAATTTTTTTTCACGTTATCGTTACAAAAATCTGGTTATTTTTCTATACATTACATTATTTTTGTTTTAATAGCCACAATACACTATATAGACCATAACATCGCGTAGTTTCTTTGAGTAATTTAGGTTAAAAAAAATAGTAGATGTAATATTTAATTATGGTATGGTAACACCAATACGTGTACGTATAGTACTAATCGGATTTTTATGACATCAATTCGAGTGAAATAGTTTTGATATTATAATCGTTACTTAAAAAGTAATAATGTATTTTTTTATTCCGTTAATCTTATGTTAGCTGCTTTTGATATTTTGAATTGATAATATTTTTAGTACATGTAAGGATTCTATCGGAACAAAACTTTATTTGGGATGACTTCCATTCCCTTCGTCAGGTTGAATTTCTGATAATCAAAATAATTGGAAAATCTCATTAAGTGGGGGAGGGGGCCCTATTTAATTTTAACATAAGTCAACAGCAGCATTTTGCTAAAAAAACTTACGTCGGGCATTCAGTTATTAAAAAAAATACACCTAATTACTCCACAAGTCAAAGAATTAAAAAAAAATCGATGTTGCAGCTATAGTTCTATTACGTTTCACTTCTTTACGAGATAAAGAAATTGAAAAATGTTCAGTAAATTGTAATTTTCAAGAAGGATTTTATGTATAGAGCGTTATAAATAATTGCATAAAGGATCATTTCTTAAATTATAATCGATAGAATCTAGGTGCTGTAAAGTTTTTTTTAATAATTCGATAAATTGTACAAAAATGAATTAATTTTTCAAGTTAACGAATAAGTATAGATTCTTTAAAAATAATCAATAAATAAATACGTAATATTGAGTGTAAAAAAGGCAGTATGGCCTGAGAAACTAAAGGTTGAAGTGTTGCTAATGGTAAAAAATTTCGTATTCTTGGTGGGTAGTTGGTAGATGTTTGGAATTCCTAAATTAAATGTGCTTTTTAGTGAGCCGGCAATGGAATGCAAATTGAAATGATGACGATGACGAGTGATCTTTCGTTTAAAGCAGTAATTTAAATCATGGATAGGCCATACGGGATCAAACCCAATATAAGAGACATACATCTCGTTCGGTAGAGCGCAAGTGTACATTTCGCAGTAAGAATTTACTGCGAAATGTACACTTGCGCTCTCTATCTTGCTAATACGCCTGATGTGTACTAAAAACCGACTCATTTTAAAGAAATATTTCAGTTCTTTCAAATGAGTCTGTTTTGAGTACGCGAAAGTAGGCCACTGTCCTATCTTGGATTTAAATAGCAGGTTTAAAGCATAGAAGTTGCATAATTTATATTTTAATGAATGAAAATCCTTTATAAATTGTATTCCATTGCAATGAAAATTAAAAGGAACTAGTATAAAAACAGGATTAAAACTAATTAATGGATTGCTCGGAAATTATTATATCAAAAATATTACAAGATTACAAGGTAGCTGGAATAAAAAATTAAAAAAGTACATGAATTTTAATTTCGTTTCTTGTAAAATGACAACTCGTTGCAAAATATAACTTCATCAGTTTTTGTGGAAACGAATTAATAAATTTTTTAAAATTGCGTAACTATATTTTTTTTAATAGTCTGCCACAAGAGCGAGTAAACTTGTATCTACATTGAATTTTTCGAGGAGGAAAAATCTTAGGATTAAAAAAAAATTGAAATCAAGTGTCATATTTTGAGGCTACACATTTTAGTGAATTATTTTTATAGTAAATCTTGTACATTTAATATTACATAATATAATAAGACACTCAGCTTTTAATGATTGATTGAAATCGAATACCATTATAATCAAGTACAGAAAAAACAAAATTATAATTTATTATTCGGAAGCTGAGTGTGATATTTTATATTTAAAACGCCATTTCTTAATACATTAGCGTCGTACATTTTTTAATAGTTATCTGTAATCTGTATTTCAACGATTTATGTGCGCTTATTCTGTCAAATGGTGTTTCTCGTACGTTTGTGAGTTTGTATAGAATTATTCGTGATATTTACGTACTTTAGTATATTATAGGTGAATCGATTCTTGCTATTTTGAGTCAGTATGTTAAGTTGTACAACTTTGTGTGTATTTTTTATCTATATGGAGAAAATAGAAGCAATAAAATTAGTTATCTTTTTGATAGTTACTAAACTGCCTGGACCGGAAACAATCCTTTCATCCCATCATTTTTAACATGAAATGCAATGAAATGGACGGCAATACATACCTCTTTATCCATTTAGATTAGAAAAAACACAAATTTGGATGTATAGTGTGTTTTGAACGGGAATATTTGCAAATACTTATTTTATAACAGCGGCCATAGTGAACTTTTATAGTTATCAGTTGACGTAAAAGTGTTATTTAGTATGGACGGGATCCATACTTTTTTAGCATATTTACGTAACCGTTATCACAAGAATAACTTGGAATCTTTGGGGCTCTTTCGAAGTTACTTTTACGTGAAGAAAATGGACCGTATGTATTATATTTTATAGCTTAAGTTCATATACATCTACAGTCAGTGCATCAAGTTGAAATTTTGTGATATAATAATCGGTAGTTCTGATTTTCGACTTTAAATCAATGGTGTTTTGGTCCATTTTACTCCGACGTTGCTGTATTGTATTTATATGAAAGTGACACGTAAAGTCGAAGACGATTTAAGATGTTTTGTGAGTGATTTTCTACTATCGACATTAATTATCTTGTATACAAAAAATACTACATTAACTACATTCTGTTAATTTTATTGCATATCTTAAAATTCTAGAAAATAAATGAGTTAACGTAGAAATCCTCGTTCAAAACACATTAGGTAGTTTTATGTGACGCTTATTTTGTATAAAAGAATAGCAATATTTATTTATTTAAAGATACTGTTTATCTTGTAATCGCGTGTGAGTTGAGATATTGTGATTTAGGAGTTATATTGTAACGTAACGAAGCAGAATTTGTACGATGTAAAGTAGTCGGTGCAGTGCGGTAAAATGTTGTGAAGAAATATATTGAAATATATATAATTTCTCTTACTTTTTGTTTTATTTTTAACAACAGCTAACACTTGGCGTCTCCTCTCACGCGTGGAATATTAAACCCCGTAAAACGGATTGTTTTTATCAGGATAACAATATAGGTATCTTAAGGATTTTTATTTGTGCAAATTTTCGTCAATATCGGTTCAGCGATTGAGCCGCGAAAAGGTAAGCAATAGACACTTTTGTTGCATTGGCAATCCCTATTTATATTGCTATTCCTATTGAAAGATTGATTTCTACATAAACAGTGATACGTCGTATGGACGTTTTCATATAGGTGAAAATTACGCTTGGTGCACTTAGCCCTAACAGGTTATCCGTACTGGTAGGGATATGTGAAACACCATTATGGTCTGTTATCTACTTCTTAGGTACGCAACCCCTAAAAAGGGGTTAGGCGCTTTGTAGTCGTGATTTCCCATACTACAATCATTCTCCTGGCACATGGAGAGGTGCCATGCCCTAAATAATTGTTAATACAGCAGCTTTCTATTTTTAACTACAAGGTATTTGTAGTTATTTATTGACTGCGATATCACCTGATTGTAAGTTATGATGCAGTAAAGATGGTAGCTGGCTAACCTGTTAAGAACAACGATAGCTACTCGATAATAGATGGCGCTACAATGCTCAAATCAATGGTTCAAATCTTGGCTAGATTTGAAGTTTAAATCAATGATTTGAGTATTGTTACGTGCCAGTGGCGGCCTTTGGCGTCGGATCCCACCTGAGGGAGGCCCCCGCAAAAAAGTTTTACAAGTGATTCGAAGTTTAGTTATTCGTATTCTACGCGTGAGTAGTGGTATAGAGTTGCAGAGTCGTCTGGCAACACAATAAAAGTTATAAGAAAATTGGCAGTCATAGGAACTGTCGATAGAAGTGAAATCGAATATTTAAAATAACAACACAGCACTTAAAATAATTAAAATATAAACCATAAAACTAAGGCATTAAAGTTTAATTACGAATATACTATATTATTTATACTTAAGACTGACCAGACCAGGGCGCGTTTGGAACCCTCGTAGCTTTAATTTTAAGATACCGTTACTGATTATCACCTTTATATTTTCTAAATAACTAGACGTCAATAAGTGTACTATACCTACCTAAATTGAATAAACATTATTTGACTTGACTTGACTTTGACTAAGACCTTTTACTTATATTGTCTTAAGAAGAATGGTGTCGCGAGGAGTCATTCACGGTTACACATCACTTTTAAATATAAACCTTAAAACAAAGGCATAAAAGTTTAATGACGAATGTACTACTTAAGACATTTTGTCTTAAGAAGAACGGTGTTGGCCTCGCGTTTCCACATTTTTACCCCCTATCAAAAAGTGCTCAACGCGCCTAAAGAAATTTTCCCTTAAAAAACAACTATTTTTTGGCCACTGGGCGATTCAGTGAGGCTAAAAGCCGAAAAACTCGTCTATTTTAATTAAGCTATTGCATAGCTTCTATCGCGGGCCCTGAGCGTGGAGACTGAATCCAGAAATTCCATAACGAAAATAACCTAACACCCCCACTCCGACCGGTACAGCGGTGATACTTTTTAGTTTTGCCATCTATCGATGAATGTAACTTGAATTAATATCAAAGAAAAAAAAAACGAAGGAAAAAAAAATACTGCATAAATAAAATAAATAAATAATTATAATTGCATTAAGTTGATAAAAACAGCTATGCAATAGCTTTACCGCGGCAGTCTCCGAGTGCCACACGTCTTTTTTTTTTGTTTTGTTAACGTAATTTTTATCATCACTGATTAGCAAAAAAAACTCATCTAGTTAAAAAATAAATCAATAATACCTAATAGTATGAGTTCGGTCATGTGTATTTATCACGAATAAAAAAAAGCTCACTAATTGGCCATAAAAAATAGCCACATCCTATCCTAATCCATAATCGTTCAACTTGTCTTGTTAGTGAATGGTATCAAGTTACAAGAGGGTAGTTCCGCTACCAGCCGCGTGGCGCGCGCGTGTCGGCTCGAGTTGCGGCTTGAGAATCCATTGTTTTGATTTCCTGCCTTTTGACAATCTTTTGACACGTCGCAAAGGATGTTTGTAAGACGTGTAGAGGTTTCTGAAGAGGTGAAGGAGACGCTTTCAGATTTATAAATGAGTAAACTATTTGACGCATTATTTTAATAGGTTATGGGCCGATTTTTCAACTGTCAGATAAAGTTTATTGCAAGAATAAATTTGACGCTTTGACGGATTTTCAATACAAAACCTGTCAAAACGTCAAATTTATTCTTCCGACAAACTTTATCTGACGATTGAAAAATTAGCCCTTATCCGTCTAATCTTCTTAGACTGGGATATACACAACAAAACACCACAAAACCACCACCACCACAAAATTAATAAATTATTTAGTCAATAATGTAATGTCCTCCCGACCGAATTTAAGTCTCAGCGGCCAACGTCCATAGAGGTTCTAGCCATCTGCACGGGATATATTATAGTGCACACGGGTGTGTGCAAACACAGTGTGCCCTCTCTGTTCCTTTACTCTCATAGATAAATGGGACGGAAAATCTGATACGACCGGAGACAGATTAATCGCAGGACCGACGGCTTTACGTGCTCTCCGAGGCACGGGGGTGAAGCACCTCCAACTTCCTTATAACTTCGGGCTAGTATTTTTTTTATCCACTACAAGTTAGTTTTTTTATCCACTCACCTGATGGTAAGTGATGCAGTCTAAGATGGTAGCGGGCTAACCTGTTAGGTGCATGGCAGTTATATTAAACCCATACCCCTATCCTATTCTGTTTCTACACGGCATTGTACCTTAACGCTAAAACGCTTGGCGGCACATTTTTGCTGGTGGGGTGGTATCTAGCCACAGCCAAAGCCACCCACCAGGCCAGACCAGGGAAAATTCAGAAATTATAAATTTCCAAATTGACCCCGCCGGGAATCGAACCCGGAACGTCCCAATTGTAAGACGCGTTCACTACTGCGCCAGGGAGATTAGCATCTATACTAATATTATAAATGCGAAAGTTTGGATGGATTGATGGATAGATGGATGGATGTTTGTTTGTTACTCAATCACGTCAGAACGGCTGCACGGATCTTGATGAAATCGCACAGTGATAGATTATAGTCTGGAATAACACATAGGCTACTTCTTATCCCGGAAAATTTAAGAGTTCTCGCCGGAACTAAAAACCTCAATCCACGCGGACGAAGTCGCGGGTATCAACTAGTAGTAGCTACTAAACATTTGGTATTCACCGTAGCGAGGCCGCCACGTGCCTCCAATCAATATAAACGAAGCTTTCACTAAAGCTAATTTGTTTTGACAGCAATAATTTGATTTTTGAAACAATTTACCGAGGGGCGATATCAAAAGAACAATGAAATCTCCTCTGTGGAGCAAAAATTGTAATTATAGGCCACGTAATCTTGCTACGGTAAGTATAAAGTGGTTTTCACAGTGCCTGGCCATACGGTGTAAATTTATGTAGAATCTGTGTAGAGGGATTGTGTACCGCCTCTCACTTCCGCAAAATATCTGTTTTACGAGCCGACGATTGTAGTGATACACTTGAGCAAGTGACTTGACTAAACTTTTTAAATGCATTAATTTTAAAGCATATTAATTTGACGATTCAAAAGCACTTGTATTTATTTGAATAAAAAAACATTTGAATTTGAATTTATGAAAAATAATAGTGAAAAATGATATCCTTATAACGCTACAATTCCACATGTATTGTAACGTTGATAATAAATTGTGAGGTGAAAAAATAGAGAGATGGGTAAAAGAGTAACCACTGGTTCGAAACGCCAGTGCGAGGGAGACAGCTATATTAACGTGCTATTGAGCAGCGGCTCCGTGGGGCTCGCTGGCCAGGCGGAGTGGGACTGAAATAGAGAAAAAAAGAAAAGAGGGCGGGCGTAATCTAGGTATCTTGCAGAGCTTACCGATAACCCATACTTACGCCGCCAATTCCTCGGATCGATCAGCCGGTCTAGAGTCGGACTTCTGGATCAAGACCGTACCGAGCTATAGGCGCGTTCTCGCAGTCAGCAATGGGTAGGAACACAGTAGGGGAGTATCATAATCAAAGAGTCATTAGTAATAACATTGGAATTTAATGAGTGTTCTTCAGAAATGGTTCTAACCTAGGAATAAAGCTAGTTTTAAAAATTATACCGTCTTAACGTTCATTGTCCAGAATGATGGTACCAAATTCGCGGGGACACGCTCTTCGTGACGCGTGCGCCCCAGGCACTAATCTCGTCGGAAGACGATGCAGTTGTAATGGCCGGCGCCCCCTCGCGCACGACCCATTGTACACCACGTTCACAATTCACTGCCTATTTGTGTTAGGCTTTATCACTGGTTTCACTTCTTAGGTATTACCTTAATTATACTTTACAATTGAATATAGCAAAGAACAACGGATGACCACTAAAGGGGAGAGTATAGCCCGCGGGGGGGAGAATTGGGAGTAAAAAATACAAAAATATAATTAGCAAAAATGGAGGCTGGAACCCATTGTTAAAAAAAGGTCGGCTAAATATTAAAAGATGGCCGGATGGCCTCCCATTAAAGGGATATAACAAAATCACTAACCGCCGTGGCGGCGATAGAAAAAAGGATCACATGCGGTGATGCTCGGACTGGTCACGCGTGTCACCTCCTTCACGATCCGAGCCAGAGAGACGTGAAAAATCTCGATCGATTATCGGTTTTTTTTTAAAAGCCGCGAACTTCGCATTTATCAAGACGGGAGTGAGATGCCTATAACATCTCCCAAGTGAGTGTAAGTGAGAGGGTCGCTGTTGCAATTTCACAGCGACTCTTTGCTGTCAATCGGCGCGTTCGGATACTTTTTGGTATGATTTTTGGTGTAACAGATTAAATTATCCTGTTCGGATATTTTATCATAATAAAAAAACTATAAGGTAGCGTATAATGCTACAATACCCCCTTTTTCAGGAAAGAGACAACCCAGTTGTCTCCACAGCCGTGGCAACCCGGAAAAAAAAATCTTATACTTAAACTTAAATTATTTCTAAACTTGTAGATAATAAATGTTGGTGTGTTATAGTATATGTTAGAATTGTTTTGTTAGTGTATTACATCTAAGTTAACCTAATTCGCTTCCGGATTGTGTACTAAAATGTTTTGGCCTTAATTTTGAAACTCATTTATTCTATACTTGCATACGTCACGCTTTCGACCTGCTCTTAGCCTATACCAGCTGGTTTGAGTTATTTGTTCAATGTTAATTAAGTGTTAGTGTTTACTAGGCTAATGTTGCTTAATATCTAACAATTAAATAAACTATCCTACTATTAATCCTAATTTTTTGTTTTATTTATCTAGTAATCTAGTTATAGTTATCTAGTGTCTAACTATGACCTGTGTTTACACTATGTTGGTTGGCCATTGTTCATTGAAATGGAACCTTAGTGTTGTGTTATGGTTGAGTCGTGGTATGTTGTGAGGTAAAACATTTGTTTTCTAGGAAAAAAAATTTTACCTTTGAGATGCTCCTATGCTAGTTGATAAAGATGCGATCCTATAATGTGATCAGCTCTTTGACTATTCCTATGTTCAGTTAGGATATCCTTCCAAATGGGTAAGGAATAAAGTAAAGTTTTAAACCGTTATGTCTAGAAAACACTGTCTCTTGGACTATAAATCAAATCTATAAAAAATTTCCTCCCAAGTAGGTGGGGGAAAAGAAAGGAAAATTAGCTATTTTCTTTGCATTCAAAAAAATTACTGACTTTTAAACTAAAAGATCAGATTGTGAACTGATATTGTCTTGCTAACTGTAGTAGAAAACAATACTTAAATAAGGCTGCTTTACCCAACACATGGTTAAGGTATCTGTTGTGCCTTTTTCAAAAATAAGATTTATAGATGACCTAGGGTCTGCTGTTTGTGCTATGATTAGCTACTAAACTGTTAGACCAAAATAGGTATATTAAAAGTTATCCTGTGGATAGTTCTTACCCATTGGGTTAGGTAATAAATTAAAAAAATACTAGTGACTTTTGATATCAATATATAAGTTTTTTGATTACTGAGTGGCTCTTGTGCTATGAGTCCATTCAGAGTAGAGAATATCCCTAATTCATTGTTTGGGAAAGATAAAATATTCAACATATTTGAGCTAGATAAGCTCGTATGCTATACATCCACTCCTAGATATGAGCATTAATCTATAAATTATACATATATATCGGGGCTATGCATGTAGTCCCTTGGCTTCGCAACTTAGTGCACAGTATATCATCCTACGGTCCTGCATGCATAGTGTTTGCTTAGACTATATATTGTAGTCTGGACCTTGGTAGGTAATGTTGCTTCAATAGCTTAGTAATGAGATAAGAAGATGTAAATATTTCCTATTAGGTGAGAAAACAAAACAAACAACTTGTCAAAAACTGTTATGCTGTATTGAACTATGTATTACTGCTTACTTTATGTGTATTTATGTTTGGTTTCAACATCTAAGAAGTAAAAACGAGAAAAAAAATTGTCATAAATTTGAGCTGTCTCCTTTATATTGGGTGTGATGTTCTTATTTGGACATTCACTTTTAATTATTATAAAATCAGCAACTTAAATAGTTGGTTTGAACTAGAAGTAAATAACTTAGATTTCTATTATCTATAGTGTAGGTATTATGTAATAACTTTATATATTGTAGCAATCTATTGTAGAATGGTTTTACTTTTGAATTTAAGTTTTTATGTAGGTAACTTCATATCATAGTATGTGCTGATATGTGTATAGTTTATTCTATATCAAGATATCTATTTTGTTTGTTATTATAGTTTGCATAATAGTATGTACTAGTGTTATAAATTGATCTAACCTTTATGATTGTTAGTCTATATATTAAGTGAATAGTGGAGAGTTCGGTATGATTTACCTATAGTGAGTAGATAAAGCATGTTGTATATTGAATTTAGATATAGGCTGTTTGTGATTATACTATGTTAGTTTATTGTTGAAGTGAAAATACTGCTATATGATATAATGAAATTATGTAAAACATTGATAAGTTATATTTAGTGAAGTTATGAAAATTTAATAATGTCTTTTATATGATATTTTCCTTTATATTTAGTATCTATATCTTCTAGAATATAAACCAAGTCTGAGATTTTCTCGATGACTTTAGTTTTTATGAATCTTGGAGCTAATTTTGCGGAAAAGAAGTTTGCTGCTTCCAAGACTGGCTGGTAAGCTGTTGGATCTAGAATGGAAGTACGGGCTGCTCCGAGTGTGGAGTACGTCAACTGGGTTGTGGATAAATTTGGCTGTGGACCCCTGGGGTTGGTATTTACATAATTGTCTTGCATGTCGATGAAGACCGATGAAACAGCTCCTACATCCGGTTTGGGTACCGGTGATATGACGGACTCTAAATTTACGGGAGAGCTACCCTTTGTGGTTACTTCCGGATTCATGTTTATTCCTGTCTGTCTGTTCTTGCTTTACAGGTTGTTACTTAGGCTACCCACTTAAAGTATAAGTTGTTTATATCTATAATTAACCTAAGCATTATGTGAGTTCCACGCTTTGTTTGGATTCCGCATTTACTTGCTATACACCAAAGGAAAATAATGGTTGGAGTGAACAATTTCTGATGGTGAATAGTAATTAAATCTAATTACTTACTTGAAAAATGCGTATCCGCTCCTGTCGTTCGAACAATTTTGACAGGTTTGCTGTAGAATCACATGAACAGTTGAAGTTAATGATTATAAAACAATTTATGTGTACACAAACAGTTGTCAGAGTTGTCCGGTGAAACTTATAGTTTTTTGTTTATAACCAAGTGATATTTTGAACTTAGGTATGTGAATTTCAACAAAACAAATTTTATTTAAACGATTTAAAGTTAGAAATACTGTTAAATATTATCAATAATCTAAGACAAACTCTGTATAATAACAATAAATTGACAGTTTTGATGATTGACGTTTGACGTGTAAATAATCTAACAGTCTGACAACAATTCTGAAATGTCAAAGACAATTAAGCTGTGGAATGTGACATAACAAATAATTTATTGCCCCTTTGTACCGAATACTGAGTGCGAGTGCGTCACCTATGCTATTTTTTCGGGCGCCATATTGTAACGTTGAACTATGAATTGTGAGGTGAAAAAATAGAGAGATGGGTAAAAGAGTAACCACTGGTTCGAAACGCCAGTGCGAGGGAGACAGCTATATTAACGTGCTATTGAGCAGCGGCTCCGTGGGGCTCGCTGGCCAGGCGGAGTGGGACTGAAATAGAGAAAAAAAGAAAAGAGGGCGGGCGTAATCTAGGTATCTTGCAGAGCTTACCGATAACCCATACTTACGCCGCCAATTCCTCGGATCGATCAGCCGGTCTAGAGTCGGACTTCTGGATCAAGACCGTACCGAGCTATAGGCGCGTTCTCGCAGTCAGCAATGGGTAGGAACACAGTAGGGGAGTATCATAATCAAAGAGTCATTAGTAATAACATTGGAATTTAATGAGTGTTCTTCAGAAATGGTTCTAACCTAGGAATAAAGCTAGTTTTAAAAATTATACCGTCTTAACGTTCATTGTCCAGAATGATGGTACCAAATTCGCGGGGACACGCTCTTCGTGACGCGTGCGCCCCAGGCACTAATCTCGTCGGAAGACGATGCAGTTGTAATGGCCGGCGCCCCCTCGCGCACGACCCATTGTACACCACGTTCACAATTCACTGCCTATTTGTGTTAGGCTTTATCACTGGTTTCACTTCTTAGGTATTACCTTAATTATACTTTACAATTGAATATAGCAAAGAACAACGGATGACCACTAAAGGGGAGAGTATAGCCCGCGGGGGGGAGAATTGGGAGTAAAAAATACAAAAATATAATTAGCAAAAATGGAGGCTGGAACCCATTGTTAAAAAAAGGTCGGCTAAATATTAAAAGATGGCCGGATGGCCTCCCATTAAAGGGATATAACAAAATCACTAACCGCCGTGGCGGCGATAGAAAAAAGGATCACATGCGGTGATGCTCGGACTGGTCACGCGTGTCACCTCCTTCACGATCCGAGCCAGAGAGACGTGAAAAATCTCGATCGATTATCGGTTTTTTTTTAAAAGCCGCGAACTTCGCATTTATCAAGACGGGAGTGAGATGCCTATATCATCTCCCAAGTGAGTGTAAGTGAGAGGGTCGCTGTTGCAATTTCACAGCGACTCTTTGCTGTCAATCGGCGCGTTCGGATACTTTTTGGTATGATTTTTGGTGTAACAGATTAAATTATCCTGTTCGGATATTTTATCATAATAAAAAAACTATAAGGTAGCGTATAATGCTACAGTATGTAGGTAAATATTGGCCTTATTATTCTTTTATATGTATAGAAATTAGGAAGTAATGAGAAAGTGGGACCTATGACAATGGCGAGAAAGCGGGTTCAGAAGTGTTAGTAAATTTCGTTAAACTTACGCAGTAGACTTAGAGCCTACGCAATATTATATGTTATTTATTTGGGTTTATAAACAACGACATAATATAGTATACACGTCTTACTCCTAAACAACAACAACAAAAACTCCTTACACTACAATTCGACTAAAAAAGCCTTGTACCTTCTGGTACATCATGGCAAGGTATGCCATGCCAATTAATAGACGTGGTAGAACTTAGTCAAAGGCGTAGCACGTTGTAGCAACTATAAAAATATTCGTAGAGATTAAATCTAGCATCCATGCTAAAATAATAAATGCGAAAGTGGGTCTATCTCTCTGCTACGCTATCTTCTTCTATCTTTCCATTAAATTTTTAAGGAATTTAGTACAGGGATAGATCACAACCCATAGGAGGCTACTTTTTATCCCGGAAAATCAAAGAGTTCGATACCAAACCTAAGCGGATTAAGTCGCGGGCATCATCTAGCTAGTTATAGTTTTATCTTGTGATTTTTGTTTCCATCGCAAGTTAGACTACAAATAAGTACTATTATACTTGAAACAGTTGGACATAGAGTAATTTTTATCCCAAAAAATCAAAGAGGATTTTAAAACCCAAAGTAAAACCACGCGACCAAAGTCGCAGGCATTACAAAATAAATTACCAGCAAATTGAGCAGACTAGAGTGTTTTTATTTATCATTGTAGCGATCAGATAACTGTAGTAACCCTTAACTGCGGAGTCCCTTATTAACTGCAGATGCAGTGGGTCTCGAGTGCCTGCACCGATCCCGATAAATCACGTTGGCGTTGTATTGTGTCAACAGTGTGGAGTGCAGCGGAACAGGGTTGGCACCTTCAAGTTTAGGAGAACAATCCAGAAGTACAACGATAAATTAGTATTCGCCCATGTTTCAGTCAGGTGAAATTTCCAAAAATATTTTATTTATTTATTATTATTTATATTGTAGTTGTAAAAGATTTTGGCTGTACTTGCTCTTTTCATGCGTCTAATTCTGTAACAAACGATACTTTTGTTAAACAAACAGGTTAGGGAATCGGCTTAGATGTTAAAATATTTTCATAAATCATCATTACAATTCTCTAAATTTTCAAATTTTTAGAGTCAGTGGTGGTTGCGCTTCGTAGATATTGTGCCAGCCAGCGAGTTTCTCAATTTATACGAATTTTATGCTAATATATCAACTTCAAATATGTTAGTTAAATATTTCAAAAATCAACGTGTATTAAAGGCAAGGTAAAGGTCCTTTATACAAAGGTTCCGTCGTGGGTAAAAATAAGCAAAAGTGAATTTAAAAATTACGATAATTACTTACTTAAGACTACTCTAATATTAATATTCATTATAAAAATGCCTCGTTGGTCTAGTGGCTAGCGTGTTCGTTTGCGGCCGACGAGGTCCCGGGTTCGAGTCCCGGATCGGGCCATAATAAAAACCTATTGGAATTTTCTGACTAGAAATTTTCAGTACTAGCCCGGAGTTAGGAAGCTGGCGGTATTTTACCCCCGTGCCTCGGAGAGCACGTTAAGCCGTCGGTCCCGGTTATTATTCACTAACATGATAATAGTCATTAAAGCCCGCTAACCCGCATTGGAGCAGCGTGGTGAGTCTAAGGTCCCTCTCTCCTACGAGAGTGGAGGCCTGTGCCCAGCAGTGGAACATTAATGGGCTGTAGTGGTGTATAATTGCGTAAACACTACCAACTACCAAGTTAAATCTGAATGGTTGTTCTCAATTTAGCCAACCCTAATTGTGCACCAAGGAGTTAAATATCCTGGAAGTTTTTTGTTTATATGTTGGGGTTTATATGTTGTAGTATGTATTTTCTAAAATATATGAAATTTATGGTAATAATTATACCTTGAAAATGAGACTTTTTTTTGTAAATATGTAAATTATTTTTCGTTTGAAGATTATTTTCTCAAGTATCGGTCTTAAGCTTGCCCGATACTGCAGAGTCCAGAACTGGTTCTTTAGTTAATTTCGGTTTATT
Organism: Erebia palarica; assembly: GCA_964035005.1. Lineage (NCBI taxonomy): Eukaryota > Metazoa > Arthropoda > Insecta > Lepidoptera > Nymphalidae > Erebia > Erebia palarica. The sequence continues at coordinate 33,639,244 of OZ035987.1, forward strand.
AATACGGTCTTAACCTTGCCCGATAACTGAACTGAACTGGTTCTTTAGTTAATTTCGCCTAAGCATGCTTTTCAGTAAAGAAGTGTCCCTTCCAGTTAAAAATCTTTCATGAACAAGACACGTATGCAAAGTGGAGGCCAATCAAGCAAGGTGCGACGTTCCCAGCGCCAAATTACAATGGGAAGCCACGGCCCCATGGGCCCGCGCACTCGTCGACAGCTTGTTGAGCTTCAAACATAACAGATAATTAGGTAGGTATTATTATCATAAAGAATAAAGATAGTAAGCTGCATTCAATCATGAATTGCATGTGTAGGTATGTTTTTTTATTAGTAAGGTTAGGACGGATGCATTTGGTGGAGTGTTTTGGATTTAAAATGGTAGGTAACATATTGAAAAATATGTCAGGCAGCTCAGCTTGATTGACATGGTCCTAAAACATATCTAAAAACCTTCTAAGAAGCTAAAACCGTATAATAATCGGTCCAGTAGTTTTTCAGGAAAGTGGTAACAAAAAGTGCGGAAACAAACAAACGCACAACCTCTTAGGGCAAACACATATACCGTCTCCGTTTCGTCGTCGGTAAAAAGAAAAGATACCTATAATGAGGCTTTGCAGAGGACGCCTAAGCCAACGTGAAGAAAGCTTACTTTGAGATGTTATAAAGACAGACGCTCTACTCTGCGGGTGTACGTTGTACACTAGAGACTGGACAGGACCAAACATCGGATGGGGATAATAGTTTTCTCCTGTCGCGCTAGCGTGTGCATTTCAATAATGTTAAAAGTGAATGTCAAGGATTTTTCGGCCTCCAGATAATTTTTATAGGCCCTAGTGTGATTTCGAGCTCCGATGTTGATAAGAAAGAACGACTCTTGACGACAAAACTCTAGCAACGAGGGTCCGAAACGCAAAGGTCTGAGAAGAAGTCTACCGCAAATAGAAAAAGTAGGCAAAGCCGCGAGCGTCAGCTAATAAAACATGCAAATCCAAGCATAACCTCACTAGTCTATAATAACCGGTAACAACGCGACAAAGCGGTGCCAAGCGACCCCTAACGCGTATCTTTTCATCCCCTAATTGCTGCCACCCCATTGGTGGAAATTTAAATTGTGATCGCGCATCCGCTTGCCATTGGTCGAATTGGGGAGACCACGCCTACAGTTTTGGGATTAGGGTGAGATAGGGTGGGTGAGAGGTTGCGAATGGTCTTGGTACTTAGGATTAACGATTTCATTGAAGTGAAACTTCTTTAGAATCGTTGTGATTTGAAAATTCAACAAAACGAAAATATTAAACGAAAAAGCGACACCAAAAAGTGACAAACGTATATAGGATTTAACCTGCGAGAGAATGAGATAGAATACAAGTTATATTTATCTCATTCTCTCGCAGGCTACTTTACTGAAGTTTCACTTCTGCCGCGCGGAAATTGCACGCACACACTTTTAAAAAATTACAGTTTATGGTTTTCAAGCCTGTAACATTTACTGAGTTGTTATCTAAGAAGAATATTAAAACCAAATCTCTACTGTTGTTGGACTATACTTTCAAAAATAATAAGTAAGATTTTACTATGGTGCTTATTTTTGCTTTAGTCTATACTGTAAATGAAAACATATGCGAGTGCTTATACTTATGTTTAATGCAATTTTTTCTTTTACGTAAATTTATGCACGTACAAGGTATGTAAAAATAGTTTATCGTATAGGTATTATAGTAAACCATACAGCGTAGTGTAAGTTTAACTCGTAATTAAAATTCGTTCGAAAACTGAATTTTTATATTGTAAGTCAAGTGTTCGCTTGGCGACAATCATGTGACATAAGAAGTAAAGATTTGGTCTAGGTTCAAACACTGGCCTAGAAAACGTCCATTAATTCTTGATTTGAAGGTATTACGTGCCGGGAATAAAATCAAATATCAAAACAGTTTGAGGGCAGTACAGTCACTGTTCAGGGATGATCTGCTCCATCTTTACGGCAACTTAACCCATGCGATACACGGATGTCTGTAAGGGCGTGTACACACAGTGTTAGAAAATGCCGTTCCAAAAATATCTTTATTTTCCAACTGTGTAAAAGTCTATCTAGTTTCCCTTACGGTTAGTTACGGTCCCTAGTGGGACCGTACTTAATTAATTGAAACTAGATGATGTCTTATTATGATTTATTATCTTTATGTGGGAGATCCCAGGTTCGATTCCCGTCAAGAATAATTAGGAATTTATGATTAATTTTGGAAAGGCCTCCCTGCTGAAAGATCAGGGTCAAGCACTAACTTATGTTTGAATCGCTAACAAAAAAAGTAAACTTTTTGTGGCTTGTTTTACCTGAACAAAAGTATTCTCAGGTTCAAGCGAGAATGGTCGCGTATTTACCTCACAAAAGGCAAAAACACACTTCTATCTTACTCAAGTAGACATATTCCTATAACAAAATTCCACAACCTATTTTAAATTTGCCTATACACAAGAAATCCATTAAAAATATTCTCCTGAAAAACGCTTAATATACTGTTGCAGATTATGTGAATGATAGATGAGCATGAATTTGACTCGCTCAACTTACTTAGTTACTTATGTACACATTTATATAAATATAAATAAATGAATTATTTAAAAAGAGCAACCGCCGAGTCTCTTGCTGGTTCTTCTCGGTAGGAATGAATTCCGAACCAGTGACGATTCGAAAGCACTTGTAATAAGTTTATTTGAATAAATAAATATGAATATGAGTATTCCGATTATATATTTTTTTTATTGAAAATAATACAATAGCCTAACCTAATTACTATATAAATCATGCCCGCGTGGAATGGTGGCAAGAATACACGAAGTATACGTTCGATTATATAATATTGCACGGGTCAACACAAAATTTTACTTAAAGCACAAAATTTCGATATTTTAGGTCGTAATTAGACGAAAAAATATATATGACATGAAAACGTTTGCTTTTGTATTTAAGAGATTTTGTATTTATCAGCATCATATTTACACGTTTGCGACTACATTTTATGTTAAGCACTATGTGAATGTAAAAACCCCACTTTGATCTCGTTTTAAAAAAAAACTAGCTGATGCCCGCGACTTCGTCTGCGTGGATTGAGGTTTTTAGTTCCCGCGGGAACTCTTTAATTTTCCGGGATAAAAATGGGCTGTGTGCTATTCTAGACTACGAGTATATCTGTCTCTGTGCTAAATTTCATCCAGATCCGTCCAGCCGTTCTAGAGTTATAAGAGTTCGAACAAACCCGAATTTGTTTTATATAAATGATGAAGTATTATTACTATAACTATCACAAAAGCAAACTTTATACCAAAAAAAGGTATTTTCTTTTCGTTTTTGTAATAATCAACCGAAAAATCATAAAATAAAGTTTAGGACAAAGAACGAAAATTTTTTTGTAGAGTCGTGTTGTAGATATGTTTTTTGTTGTCGAATTATTTTAGAGGAATGCAAGTTTACCTGCCGAATCCGCAATTTTGTACCAAGAATTCATTGTCAATAGCTGATGCCTGTGAAAAGGTAACAGTTGGACATAATAAACTTTCATATTTACAGGTACTAAAATTCTACACCAATGCATTTACAATTTTAATATGAAAAGTGTTGAAAACGGTATGTACTAAACCTTACCGTGCGCTATCGGAAAATATCACTCCCAATTTGCAACTCTATTTCATTTGATTCCGATATGAGGCGCATATTACGCCTCCAGTACGTGCTTAGGATCCTAAAGAACTCATGTCACAGAAAAAGGTATACATAGAAAGTTCTACTGATAGTTGTTACTAGCTTGTGCCCACGTAGATTGACCTTTTTCTACTGGGTACAGATTGTGGCAGTGATCATTAACAACGTTGGGTATCTCATAGACTAAGCATTGAACTAACATGTCAATCCTAGAAGATCCAGAATCGTATCTCTATTGGTCTTCGTAAACAACTGTATTTTATGGGCCACCTGGCAAGTTCCAAAAAGAAAAACCTCCTAAATAAAACTAGCCACGCGATGGGAAGAGAAGTAAAGGAAACGGTACTCTTGCTGCTGGATTTACATTATAGTTCGAGGCACCTAAATCAACATTTTATGGCTCAGGAATGTACTTGCCTTGCGAGCCTTAATAAGGCCAAGCTGATAAGGGAGGTTACGACTCACGAGTCATGACTCTCAGTTCTGAGGAAACGACGAGAAAGGAGGTACGATTAAGCAGTATTTCCTAAAACTATATATTCTAGAGAAAAAAAATATTAAGCCTGCAAAGGTCCCACAAAATCAGATCAACCATCTCGTTCTTCGAAATTCTTTTTTGTCTAAAAATTTAAATGGATTTGAGGTTTTGACCTACGAGCAAATGGAAATCTTGAAGAAAACGAAAGTCTTTCTGATGTACGTTACTAGAACTACACGAATTTCAATAGGTTAGGTAACGTTATTAAAATTGTTGTCAACTAATTAGTAATTTTAATTAAACGCACGATTAATGAAATTTTTTGTATATTTGAAGATAAATTCATAAGGTTCAAAATTCAATCTTTTTATAGACAAAATCCTATACAAAAAGAGAACCGTCTAATCTAACCCAAATTCCTAACATCGCACTAAAGCTCGGCTCAAGCGTAAGGGGCCCACCCCTAAATGGGCGGACCCCATCCCCAAACCAGCCCCGTAACGACGACAGTTTATCTCGGTCCGCGCACCAAATCGCCTCGTTTCATCCAAACAACGAGGAAACGGATAATTATCCGTAATAATTATCGATTTACGTCCAAAAATTTATACTTTGACATCTCCATTGGCATTTACAAATTGGCGGCACAAATTTAAAATTGGAATCGGAATTTTTTTTATTTAAATATTTAATAAATAAAACAAAAGAAAACAGAAGTTGATGCTGAAGTTAATTTAAATTAAATAAAGTGACGTTCGCAGTTAGTAATACAAGTAAGTTTAGAATTCTGATCCTGGTGAATTAATCTAATAATTCTTTGGTGATATTCGAATTGGAAATCTTCAAACAGTTTGTAATCTGATTCGAATTCGATTCAATATTAAAATAAATGGCCAGTATGTAATAAGTAATAGATACTCTGTCATACCGTGTTAAAATTAAGTTTTGAGACTAAAAATAAATAGTGATGTTCGGATTCAAAATTTAAAAATAAAATGGATCAAGACATTCGAAGTGATTCGCCCGGTGATACGAACCGCCAAGAGCAAAATTCGAAGACTTCTTTTTTAATCGAGGATATTTTGTATCGCGGGCAAAGGAATACATTCAAACAGCCAGATCCAAGGAGGTTCGACTATGAAAGGGAGCCTAAATATTTTCCAGTCGCCAACGAGGTCCGGCCCGTGGCTAGGGAAGGATCTTATCTACAAGTGGCTATGGGCGCCTTAGGGGCGTATTTACACACACCAACTACATATAAGGCCGTGGAAACGCCTTACTTCCTTTCTCAAGGTAAGTGTGTACAAAAATATTAGTCTGTATCCATCTGTATGTAATCCATCTATATTTTGAAAATCGCAACTAGAATTTGTCCTATTTTGCAATAAGAGATAATTAATCTAGATCTAATCTATAATATTAATATAATATCTATAATATTAATATTATAAAGAGGAAAGATTTGTTTGTTTGTTTGTAATGGATAAACTTAAAAACTACTAAACCGATTTTAAAAGTTCTTTCACTTATAGAAAGCTACATTATCAGCGAGTAACATAGGCTAATAAAAAATAGAGATCCTTATTAAAACTGCAATAATGTGAACTAAGATTTTTTTTTGTCTATTTTGAGACCTTACGTGGTGTGCGCTGCGTAAAGTTGCACGAAAACAATGTATGGTGGAATTATTCCTCTCAAAAAGTTCTAAAAAAGCCCGCGATAGCATATATCTATCTTTTAAGGTTAACAACTCATAATAAAAAAATCAAAGTCTAAACCAATGCTTTACTTAGGAATGTGTTTTACCGATAAAAATATGTTATTCATCTCAAGTATCTAATTAATATAAAAATTGTCCATAACATGGCGGGCTCGCGGCTGTGACAGGTGTGGTGAGGACTTGGTGTACCTACTCTTATAATGTAATATTAAAATGTAAAACCTGCCCACTGGGTATATTGGGTATAGACTATTAGGATTATTAGTGCTACCCGTGCAAAGCCGGGGCGGATCGCTAGTTAAGTGATAATATGGTAGGGCGAGACAGTGCATATTTGTCTCTATGGAGTGCACAATATATACAACAGAGCGGTCAGTAGACCAAGAATTATGTATACTATCATATGATATAAAGTCCCCGTAAAATGCATTAAAAAAAGGTAAATAAATGAAAAATTGGACTGCCGCGGGGGTTTAGCGGGAAGTGCTACGACGTAGCTACACCGTAGCGCAGCGTAGCCCGGCCGCCCAAAACTCTATTATCTTAAAAAGCTATACCCGTTTCTAGGTCAGCAAAGCCATAGAAACGAAATATGTGTTATGCTCCATTTAATTTTAAAAGTATACTAAGTTAGACGGTAAATATTTGAAGGCCAACGTTGGCAAACGTAAAAAAACAACTAGTAACTGAGGTATTGAACAAATCTCGCTTGTCTCTTTTTCCCAGCTGCCGTAGAAACGGACTACCAAATAGTCAAATAGTGTTTATTCAATTTAGGTTATTGACGTCCAGTTATTTATAAAATATAATGGTAATCAGTATCAGTAACGGTATCTTAAAACTAAAGCTACGAGGGTTCACAAATCATCTTAACTAAAGCTCTATCAGAGCCATTAGAGCAAATTATTGCCAAGCTTCATTATCATTTAAGTAATCCTTTACATGGTAATAAGATTTTTTAATGAGTTTACGTTTTACAGTAAGTTTGAACTTAGACATCTTCAACAAGTCTTCTGAGAGCTTATTGTAGAAGCGGACACTGTTTCCAACAAATGAAATGCTAGTTTTAATAAGCCTTGAAGCAGGCATTAAAAGTTTATTTTTATTTCTAGTATTGACATTATGACAATCACTTTTCTTCTTGAATTCATCAATGTGTCATTGAATTCATCATTATGCATGTATACTAAATTTTCAAATATATATTGGTTGTGCACTGTCCTAATATTGCTTTCTTTAGATTTATCACTTAGTGACTCTCTTGGTCCCATATTATATATGGCTCGAACAGCCCTCTTCTGCAGCACAAAAACAGAATTAATATCAGCAGCATTACCCCATAATAATATACTATATGACACAATGCTATAAAATTAACCAAAATAAACTAATCTCGCCGTTTCTATATCTGTCAACTGGCGAATCTTTTTAACCAGAACCATGCAGCAGAAGTAAGCCTGTTCGATAAGTCATTTATGTTATCAACTTTTTTTCATTGTTCATAACTTCTAAAATTATAAATGTACTGTCCGTAAGTCTGTCTTTTACCTTTTCCCGGCTTATCGATTAAACCAATTTTGACGAAATTTCGTACACTGAGATAGAGCAAGTTATACAGCATTGCAAGTTGCATTCAGGAGACGGGTAGAGGTTACTATAGTATCCGTATCAAAGATTTTTCACGGAATAAAAAAAATATACAATAGAGGCGGATGAGGTCACTGGCATCTGGTCTTGGGCTAATAATAAAATAACGAAAATAGGTTTTGGCGTATATGTTATATTATAGTATTTCTGTTTTAGTGTTTTTACGAGAAAGAAGAAAGCTATTTTTTACATTAGCATGAGACTTTAAACTTTACCTATTCGATATTTTCAACATGTTTTTGAAACCGTTACCAAAAACCGGTTAAAAGTGCGTGTCGGGCCACGCGTAGTGTAGGGTTCCGAAGTTGCCCGTCACAATATGCGAACATTTTATAAGTTCGTCGACTATTACTCGTTAACTTGTAAAACCTGTGACACATATGTATCTTGCACTTACAGCTTGCAATATTCACCGCCACTCGACATTGTCGAGTCAACATCTCCTGAAGATGCTCCGGTGTCGGAGTGAAACGTACGTTGAGAATAATTTGGAAGATTTGTGTGGTGTGATGTTGTGCCGGTGCGAATCCGCTGGCTTACTGGGGAATATCCTACGCTGCAATACACACTGTACCACATAGATTTGTCTACTGTGGCGGGATAAAGCGAATTAAACTTTTAGTTACTTCATTATCATGCACTTCCGCAAATTAACGCCTACTTCTATCCAATGAGATATGAGTATTGTTCATCAGGTGTCCCTTACCACGCGTTGTTCACGCCATCGGAGCTGTCACTCTCAGCACTGAAGCACTGCCGACGGAGGAAAGCGAGGACTGTCTTTTCCGACCCTCAGCTCACGGGTGAGTTTTTTCCTATCCCGGGATTAAAAGTCTGTGTTCGCCTGTGTTCGCCTTTCTCTGGGTGCAAGTACTTTTTTTTATTCACTACGAGTTAGCCCTTGACTTAGTACTATTACCTATTCTGTGCCTTGGCTGCGATTTCACCTGTTGGTAAGTGACGATGCAGTCTAAGATGGTAGCGGGCTAACCTGTTAGGGACATGGTAGTTATATTCGTAGTATGACACGTTAAGACATCAGCGCTCAACCCTGCGCAACGGAGGCCGGCAAAAATACAATACAAAGTACCTAATGTGAGTGACAATCCAGAATTAGGTATTATTGAGAAACTTTTAATATATTTTGTACTCTCATTTGGAACTTGCACGAGCGAATGGTCATAACGTGTGGCGGTTCCACGAGAGATTTAATGTAATAAGATAAAAGTTAGCTAAACTCAAACACAATATTAATTTGATCTGGCCACGATTGCTATCGTTACTATCGCTCTAAACCAAATTGCGATCTAAACACAAAAGTACTTATTCAATAATCGCTGAGTCTGAATTACCATCGTCAAAACACTCGTATTTGTACCAACTATTTTCAATATGGCGTCAGTATCCGCAGATTAAATCGAATGATATGAAACGAGTCAAATTGAATGATATTATACTTCCTGTTTCATGAGATATAATGACAAACAGTAATAACGCTAACACTAAAGTAAATTTTATTAATAATCAGGTCTGGAAAAGCGTTTCGAGTCCCAGCGTTACTTGTCGACGCCTGAGCGCGTGGAACTTGCGGGCGCCCTCAACCTGTCCGAGACGCAGGTGAAGACCTGGTTCCAGAACCGACGCATGAAGCACAAGAAGCAGATGAGGAAGCAGCAACAGCAGCAAAGAGGTAACAGTTCTTGCCAGGCAAAAATTTGGCGAACAGGCGAACATCAGCAACTGTTTATCAAACTTTTAAGTTTCCATACTAGAAGTGTGTTTTAAACGCACTTCTAGTATGGAAATTGTATGGAATTCACAGTTATGACGTCATTAAATTTCAACGCAATTTAAAATGGTTATCAAACTCAAAACTAACCGAGGATGAGAATTTTAGGTCTTTTGGAAGCCCCTCTATTTAATAATCAGTTCGAAATAATTTATTTTTGATACAGGCATCATCCCTATTGCGTGTTTGACAAGTCAAATCAGCAATTTTTTGTCAAACATCAAAAAACGCGCTTCGCATGGAATTTTGTAGAAGTTTGTATGAAATACTGAAAAGTGACGTGAATAAAATTAGACGCAATTTTTTACTTCAATCAATAGTTTAAAATTAGTAATCATAAAACTATCAGGGGGCATGGATATTACGACTTTATGAGATTCTCTATTTAATAATCTTGATCGATAGTTTAAATTTTTAATCAAAACCAAATGAAAAAATCTATTTTTATATCACGTACATAGGCAACATCCCTATTGAGGTACTACGTCTATATGTATTGAATAGGTACAAATTACCTCGATCTCGCATAGTTTCAAAGTACTAGAATTGTAGCAAGTAGGTATAGGTTGCCTAAGTTAAGGATAGGAACTCGGGCAACTTCAAATTAGTTTCCCAAACTTGCTACGTTGTTGCAAGAATTTTCATTAACGAATTATTATAGCATAGTGTTTAAACCTTAAACCTATCCTACAAATACGGAGTAAAAATATTATATGCTTCACAATTATGCGTTTAATACTACGAGTACTACAGTCTTACTCTACAGTCAGTATACTCGAACAAGGTTTTTATTTATGAAATATAAAGCTCCAAAGGTGAGTTAGTTTGGCTACAAAATTGAAGAAAAAATACAGTACCTACTCTCTTTACTGTTTTCGAATAATGCTTAAAAAATCTAAATGGAGCAATCTTAGGAAAACATTTTTATATCCAGAAAATTGTACCTAGCGAATCGTATTTCTGTCCGTCATTAAAAGATTAAGGACCCTAAAAGTACATACTGTAATGTCAAATTTATTGTATTACGGTCTTCCAATGAATAAAAAAAAATGTTAGTCATAGGGACTGCCGATAGAAGTAAAAACGAATATTTATTTATTTATATTTTTTATAATAATAATAATAATAATATAATAATAATTAAAATATAAACCATAATACTAAGGTATTCAAGTTTAATTTCGAATGTAGATATTTAAGACCTTTTGTCTTCGTAATAAGGCGAGCATGTCGCTGTTCGCGAGCATGTCGGTCACGCAAATCCACATTTTTACCCCCTACCAAAGAGTGCTCAACGCGGCTAAACAAGTTTTCACTGCAATAATATAATATAGCCCGGTCTGTTTTATGACAGTGCTTTGATATTAATAATTTCCCATATTATGACACAGCGTTAATATTATTTAAATATAAGTTTACATTGTGATTGTGATCATTATTTTTAAGATAAGGATGACTTGAATAGTGAGCACTGATAATGTCACGTCTTCTCTTTAGGTGGAAAACACAGCTTCATATTATTTCAAGTAGCAAACCTCAAAGACGGGGAAATTGAATTTGGAATTGCCGCTTTCGCGCCACAACTCAAGACGTTCCCCTGATTCGATTAGGAGGACAAGATGGCTGACGTCTTCGTTGCCTGGGAAACGGAACGTCTTGGAATTTATGTCTAAGGAAATTCTACTTTATTACAATTACATAAGCTACATAATTCAATGTAAGGGTTGTTTTATTTGATGATTAAATGGGAGTCTTGGCTGCATATTTTCATTGTATAGAAATTTCAACCATATAGTTTGAGCTTTAAGGCTATTTTTCTGTATTGAAGCCATAATTAAATGTTCAGACTCTGAAGCCTTTTAAAGTTATAAGCAGTTTATAAAAATCTTGCCTGTTAGAGGAGGAGTGGGCAAAATTATGTGTCTCCATACACGTGTATATCATTTAAAGTAGTGTAGGTATGTTCATATCTTCACTAAAACCTCTATTTTGTTCGTAGGAGCCGTAGCAGTGGATTTTACAACAAAGCTGTCCTCGCAATCAACAGAAAGAAAAGTAAGAATCTCTGCACTTTTTGATATTTCGGTAACTATTAGGAAGTTTATTCACATAGATACACTGATATACCTTATATTATAATACTTATTAGTAAGTTATTAATTAGGTACCTCTTTCAAATTTTGAGTGTCATATTTACGTTATTTAATTCAGTAACCATAAATTAAAGTTATTTCAAAATAAATCTTACTTACCTAGTAGTTTCATTAATTTCATTATGCAAAATGAATTTTAAAGTCACCATACGTCCGTCCGTAGTTTAGGAACTTCAAGTAGATAATATATAATATACAAGTTTTGCATTTAAACCAGGTAAATACTGTGAACGATTCTGATAAACACAGTCTATAAATTAAACTTAACTGACAGTTCTAAATCCAGTGCTGCTCCTTTCTGCAGTATGAATTATGAAAGGGATATATAAATAGATCTGTTTTACATACTCACTTAAAGCATATATCTCAATAATGTTACAATAAGTAACACAATATATTTATTTCAAAAAGTACGCGTTTTTAGAAATGAAATATCACTTATGGCAAACGATATTTCATGACTATAGCATTTCCTAACCGTTATAACATTTCCTAATGGAATGGATTCCGTTTCCTTTACAGTAAAGGAAAATATCATGATTGAGTTCTTAGTAATGTTTTAAGGTAATTGCAGCTAGTATACTCGTTGCCAATGTAGGTATTAGGTACCTACTTAGATAAGCACAGATAAATGATAATAATATTTTGTGGGCAATTGTTACAGGAGGAGTCCCGGATATCGACAACCCAAACATCTGATTCTGAAACGGAACACAGTGACAGTGACATCGATATCGTAGGCGAGCCAAATTATTCACAACTCTACAGTGGCACGTAAAGCAATCAATATTTAATGAGTTACTTTGATCTGTTTTTAGATATTAACAATATCGATGTCGAAAAGAATAATTATTAGCGCCAGTTTTACCCAACTGTTATAGAGTATACAAAATTAATTTAATTAAAATCGATCAAATAACTAATTAGCTGAAAAACAATAAAATCCTGCGGGAATTGGAATCACATTTGAAAATACGGGCTTAAAAATTCAATGACTGTTTGCTCGTAATAAACTTGATATTGATCAGACGACAATCATATAAAACCAAACTGAAAATTATAAATGTTCTAACATTGTACCTTAATTTAACTTATTTTTAGCGTAACAATAATGTGCATTTCAGAAGTTGGTCTGTATTGAAGCAGGTAGATATTAAAATATGTATTAAAATGAAATGAGAAACACTCTTTTATCAACTTAATATTACTACTTATTATGTTTTGTTATTTGTAACTGTGAGCGTAATTTTGCATGTTTATATAATATCAACATTTTGATAATTACCTTAAGGGTAATGGAGCTTTATGTTTCTTACAATAAATAAATAAAGATTTATTTATCAAAAACTAGATGATGCCCGCGATTTCATCCGCGTGGATTATGTTTTTTTTTATTCCCGCGGGAACTCCTTGATTTTCCGGAATAAAAAGTCCTTCCCCGGCATATAACCTAACCCTGTAACAAATTTCATCAAAATACGTTGAACGGTTGGGTCGTGAAAGCGTAGCAGACAGACAGACATACAGGCACACTTTCGCATTTATAATATTAGTATGGATACCTAGGTACAGTTCTTCAGAAATACCTAATAGAATATATTTATAATACACATAATGTGCAATAGTAGTACCTAATCAATAAGTACTTAGGTTTACAATATTAATGATAGTATAAAGAAAGTTTATTATTTCTAGTCGTAGTGGAATGATTCTAGTCAATTTTGCCAAAATGTCCAGACTTATGTTTCATAGGTTGATTGAATAGTTTGATTTAAAGTTTAAAACCTAAGATAAACTGTTATGTAAAATAAAATGATTGAAGTGAGGTACTTATTATGTAAATTTTGTTTACTATATCGGCATCAACTTTTTTCTAATATTATAATAATTTTTTGTACATATTATAATAAATATTGCTCAATAAATAAGTTTCAAGACTGACGTCGTTTGATTTTTACCGACTACGGCATAAGAAATGGTTGCAATTTTAGCAGTTCCCACCGCATTATTATCCCAAGAAAACCCCTACCGTTTAATTTAATATAATATATAAATAAATAAAATAGGTAAGTAGTTTTACACCGATCGTCTACCATATACCTACTCACTAGTTTTTGGGAAGCTTTATTTAAAAAATAATTAAATTATTCACAGTGATTATTTAAGTTCCTCAACGAAAATAAGTACTAATTTCAACAATTAGATGCACGTGAGACTGAATTGTTTAGATAACAAAGCAAATGCATAAAATAAACTGGTTACACGTGTCAATTTCACCCCCAATCTACTCTGAATTGACGGAATAGGGCCGATAGGGCTGTCATACTTGCTTAAAGTTGCACCTTAATCATAATATAATTGGTGCTGTAATATTCATATATGATGCGTAGGTATGTAGAGTTATCGAATTTCAGTTTTGATATAATGAAACGCATTCTTAATATAAAATATTCGCTGATTGCTGCGCTCCAAGCATTCGTCGATCCCAAATTGATTGATTTCGGACATCTGATCATTGTTGATTGAGTTAATTTTGTTCCGATTTTTTAGATACTTACCTAAGTATGTTAATAATACGCAATGAAGAGATACTCGTAAGGTCTAAATGAATAGTTATTAACAATTACATAACCTTTTATAAATCCAAGTAGGCAAAAAGAATAAAAACTTATTGAGAAAAAATTGAGTTTGTGTTTGATAAATGTCGGTAATTTTTTTTAATGCTTTAACTTTTTAGCAACCTTTACCTACTCTACCAAAAAGTGGCAGCATTAAAACATTTTTACTATTATAACTTGACTAACTAATGCCCGCGACTTCGTCCGATTGGATTGAGGTTTTTAGGCTCCCGCGGGAACTCTTTAATTTTCCGTGATAAAAAGTAGCCTATGTGTTATTCCAGACTATAATCTTTCTCTGTGCCAAATTTCATCCAGATCCGTTATCCGCATTTAAACATTTGAATGATACAGTGTTGAGTGGCAGAACACTAAAAAGCGAATGAGATCAGACAGTTGAGTACCCACGAACAAATGTAGGTGATACATACTCACCATAAAAAAAAACTCCAAAGACAGTGTTTGTGGTAGTAACTAACAAGTGTTACTACAATATAAAAAACATTTTATTTCAGCTAATCTAAGAGGACAAGACACTTCGTTTATTTATTATTGAATTTCACTTACATATGTAAGCTCATTTAATCATTAACAATTATTTATTTATGCAGGTATATTATTAGTTACTGAACATATCCAACTATTTTCCCACATTTTTCTCTATCAACTGTAACTACCCACGTCAATATGGTTAACACATTTTTCGCAACGCTAAATGTTATTATTGCTTTAATTTGAGCCTTTCACGGCAACTGGGGGTTGAGAATGAGTTTATATCACCCTGTTATTATGTAGGATACTATAATTGAAGTTTATTACAAGCGCATTATTAGGGTGAATTGTTCGGATAATCTTGTTTGTTCACTTTGTTGTGATTTGGCAAGTATGGAAGTCTTTGATGTGTACGAAGTGCGCATATTGGTGTTATTAGGTGCCACTTTGATGCCACCTTTGAAAGCTTTGAGCTTTAAGTGCTCATTTTATGGAAGAATTTTCCAATACTGTCCACCTGGGTGACTAGATTAGATAGCTCCTGCATTTAAGGATGAATCATGGTGGTCAAAACATAAAATTCATTCGACTTCGATGCTCACACGATAATATGACTCGGTTTTTAGCTTTTGACGGTCTCTAGTAGGTACACCGATTTTGGGTATCACTTATCTAAATATTTAAAAGGAAAAGGTGACTTACTGACTGGCTGATCTATCTACGCACAGCTCAAACCACTGGATGAAAGGCATGCAGATAGCTAATAAGATAAGAAACGATTTTTGAAAATTCTTTATAATACTAACTGATGCCCCCGCCTCCGTCCGCGTGGATTGAAGTGTTTTAGGGGTATGAAAAATAGATGGTAGCCGATTCTCAGACCTACTGAATAATGCATATTCATAAAATTTCATAAAAATCGGTCAAGCCGTTTCGGAGGAGTATGGTAACTAACATTGTGACACGAGAATTTTATATATAAGATAAAATAAGGGGGTAGAATAGGGGTTTGAAATTTGTGTAGTCCACGCGGACGAAGTCGCGGGCATAAGCTAGTGTGCTTATAATGTTCTGCCTACAATATGTGAATGTATTGTGAAGCCACCGGTAACACAGACCATTTGGATTACTCCTTACTCCGTCCTTACTCCGGCGGAAACATCGCCAACTTCCTTACTCCGTTCCGTTTATTCCAACACCAACCCGGCTCGACCAGTCGAATATGCTAACCACTAGACAAACGAGGCAGTCAGTCTGTCAAAAATTACTTGGTATTTTGACGACCTCCGTGGCGCAGTGTGTAGCGCTGTTGTCTTAACTTGCGGAGGTCCCGGGTTCGATCCCCGGCAGGGTCAATTTGGAAATTTATAATTTCTGAATTTTCCCTGGTCTGGCCTGGTGGGAGGCTTCGGCCGTGGCTAGTTACCACCCTACCGGCAAAGACGTGCGTTCCGGTACGATGCCGTGTAGAAACCGAATAGGGGTATGGGTTTAATATAACTGCCATGCCCCTAACGGGTTAGCCCGCTACCATCTTAGACTGCATCATCACTTACCAAAAGGTGAGATCGCAGTAAGGACTAACTTGTAGTGGATAAAAAAACAAAGGCACGGGGGTGAAACACCGCCAACTTCCTTACTCCGGGCTAGTACTGAGAATTTCTTGTCAGAAAAACCCAATACTTGTTATGGCTCGACCCAGTCGAATATGCTGACCACTAGACAAACGAGGCAGTCAGTCAGTCAAAACTTACTTGGTACTAGGTACACAGATAATTTGACTGAAAAAATTCGATTGTCCTTTCTTTTTTAAAAGCTTTTCCAAAAGCAGCCGGTGTAATGGCCACAGCATGGCAGGTCGCAATGCGATTAACGATGCACGGCGCGGCTCTTCCACTACGCACCTTCCAAAGTTCACCGAAAAACCGGCGATATCAGACACAGCATTGTGTGAAAGGTTGGATGGGCTTATGCAACGTAATCTTTACTAGTACTAGTGGTTCGCCCCGAACTGAGACCTCGCGGTATCCATAAGATAGTTTTAACTATATATTGTAATAAATAAATAAATAGAGCCTTTATTTCCATGCGATCAAATGTCAAGTGACCTAACACAATATCTTTAGTTGAATACAAATATCATTACAAATTAAAATATAATAGTATCATGTCCATACGTTACGATGTCAATGTCAATTAAAATTAATGTCAAATAAAAAGTATTAGGTATTTGTCAGGTTAGGTATTTTTAATGTTTCCTCATGTCACTATGTTACTGGAACGCCCATTTCTGGGCATAGGCCTCCTCCATCCTTTTCCATTCTTCTCTATCTCTCGCAAGTCTGGTCCTTATATATTGTAATAGTTAACTTTAAACATTAGACGCAAAAGAGCTTAGTTACTGGAGAATCGAATAAACTTTTATAGAGCGCCATCTATTGACATCATTGTAAAGTTATAAGGCTCTGACAGATGGACAGACGGACAGACAAGTGCAAATTCACTAAAGTAGACTCAGAGACCTTCGCTTCGCTCGGTCAATTATAATATAAATGCGAAAGTTTGGATGGATGGATGTATACATAGATGGATGTTCTGATCCAGATCCAGATCTGAACGGATTGGGATGAAATTTGGCACAGAGATAGATTATAGTCTGGGTTAGCACATAGGCTACTTTTTATCCCGGAAAGTTAAGGACGAAGTCGCGGGCAGCAGATAGTTATTTAATAATTTTGTAGTTATTTAAGTTTTAATTACACATTATTTATTTTGATGATTTAATTTAAAGATTTTCGTATATTTCTTGAAATAAATATTGTTAATGTTCAACCATTTTCATAAATTCCACCTTATAATTCTTATACCTATTCTTCGATTACGACCTTTCTCACTGCCAAGGGTTCTCTCTAAAAGAGATAAATGCTTCTTTGTCCACTATGTTTCTCTTTTTATATGTAGTAAAAAAAAAACAAGGTAAAAGGGCGGCGTGAGACCGGACGACATTATTTTATAACTTTTTGGTACAAAAAAATTAACACAAAGACCCTCAAGCTGTGATTGTCTGTCAGTAAGAGCTTGTCTTAGAAATTACCAGATGGCCAAATTATCTGTCTTTATCTCGGGTCCTTATATAATTCATAGGATTTAGAAGTACTCCTTCATTGTACTACCTATTCCGTGGTACTATCTAATCCTGCCATCCTGAAAGTTTTTCTGGTGTACGCTTCTTAAACCGTTAACTTATATTTGCAATTAAGCACTTTACTCCTCGCTTGAAGTCGAAAGTTTTAAATTACATATACGATAGTAACTGTTTAAAAATTAATGCTTAAAAAAATACTTAATATAAACCGCATAATACCATCCACTAATATGATCACCCGATGGGAGCTTCGGTTCGCTAAATTAAAAGAGTTGTATTCATTCTCCCTCACCTCCCCCTCCAAGCGACAATCCAATATGGCGTTACTCGACATTTATTATTTTCGTAATATGCGTTTCATAGCTTTCAAACTCAAACTCAATTTTTTTTTATTCAAGTAGACTTTAACAAGTGCTTTTGAATCGTCGAGTGAATTACTGGTTCGGAATGCCGTTCCTACCGAAAAGAACCAGCAAGAAACTCGGTGGTGGCTATATCTATACTGGCTATTATATTTCAGCTCGGTTTAATATTTTAGATACGAACATAGGTGCTTACTTAGCTTTGGTGCCGCAGTGGTGTGAACCGAGTTTGAAACTAGGATATGCATTAGTTAGTCAGAATGCCTATTTACTGACTGTCATGATGAAAAATGAGCAATTTCCTTTTGGGTAAATTTCAATTTGCTTTTATACCTCAATGAATGAACTGCGCACCGTTTAGCTGCATCACATATCTTTAGTGGAAAGCAGCCATAAGCTATGCTCGTCAATAAAATCCACGCTTCAAGTTCGTTCCGAGTCATTACCCCGGATTGAAATAGCAAATTAAAACGTTTAAAGGTTAAAGAGCGGCGAGGGACCGGGTGACATTAGTGACTGCTGTTACAACTCATAATGACTTTATATCGGGGTCAGAGGTCGCCTAGGATTGGATTTTGATAAAAAAGGTCTTGGGTCTAGGTACTTGTAGACCGACGCGACGTATAGGCCGATATGAATAGGTAGTTGGTAGGTACCTACTGAAACTACGCCTTAAGACATAACTTAAGATCTTACTTATATCATGTATTAGCAAGTAAGGCAGGTAACTACAGTAAAGCTATCTATGTGACTAATTCCTGATTCACGCGAGGACTGTTTCCTTAAGAAAATTTATTATTCCTATGAAAATTAAGTTCCCGCGGAAATCAAAAAAAATTATCCACGCGGACGAAGTCGCGGTCATCATCTAGTTTACAAACATTTTTTATTATTTATTATTATTAATTGTTTAAATAAATTTAAAAAAAACTATTAGCATATGCTAGTTTGATAAGTTATATCGTATTTTTTTCAATAAATCCTAATGAAATGAAAATCTTTAATAATATAAAACATGTTTCCCACTTGCTGCAAAGAAGGACTGAAGTAGCTGGGCATGGTTGAGAGCCCACACAACCGAGAAGTAATTGGGTATTTAACAAGAAGTCAAATCAGCATCTTTTTTAAAACGTCAAAACGCGTGCTTAATAAGGGATTTAGTATGAAATAGGTACTGAATTGTGACGTCGTCAGAGTTCGATGCACTTTTTCACTTTACACGATAGTTGAAAATGGCTATTCAACATAAAACTAACAGAGATAACTACCTACGTGGATATTACGACTTTTGGGAGATCCTACAAAAAAATAATTTATTTGACAAGTAGTCAAATACCCAATTCTTCTTCTCTATTCCGTGGTAGGGCTGGAAGCTCACACACATACATAACAGAACATGAATTTTACGTGTTTAAAATGTTATCAAGACTAAATTGCTGGACGTTTTCAGTAATTTGATACCAACTTCGATTTGACGATTTTTAGGGTCGTGTCGTGTCATGTCTACTACTTAAGTTTGTCTATTGCAACTATCACATATAAAGGTAAAAAATAAAATAAAATAAAAATAAGTGGCGTTGGATAAAATGAAAATAGTTAGTTTACACTTCAACCATGATTAAATAAATTAAATTAAATCTAATTTATTCAACAAACTTCTAAAACTGTATGTAACATGACTACTTAAACTAACATTTACCTACATGTTATTTTTTTTCTAATAAAAAAATATTGCCATTCATAGGACCTGCCGATAGAAGTGAAAACGAAGATAGTTTTTTTTTAATATATTTTTTATTTAATTAAAATTATTAAAATTTAAACCTTAACACTGAGGTATTAAAGTTTAATTTCGAATGTAGTATATTTATGTTCGCGAGGATGTCGGCGACGGTCACGCGAATCTACATTTTTACCCCCTCCTAAAAAGTGCTCAACGCGCCTAAAGAAGTTTTCACTTCAAAAATTAATAAACCTAATACCTAAAAATTAATTTTAGGTACTCACATATGTCAGCTTTGCGTTTACAGTTGAAATTAATTGTTACAAAAGTAAAAAGATTGTTAATTTATTTATTGATGAAGGTTCGATTGTACTGATATTTGACTCTTTCGATGTATTTCACTCGTCAGTTCGTTCCCGACGCCATATTGGAATAACTTGTATAAATACGAATGTTTTACCATCGGTAGGCAGTCTCCACCGAGACTCAAACGATTATTGAATACCTTCGGTGTTTAGATCGTTACCTTGTTTACGAGCTGCGGTAGTAACTGCAGCCTGGTCAAATGATTTGAGACTATAGTATTGTTTAACTGAGTTTTATAAATTAACTAATTACATTAAATCTCTCGTGGTTAGAGTACAAATATATTAAAAGTGTTTTATTATAATACCTACTTCTGGATTGTTCTCCAACAGTTCAGAAGTGGGATATGATTCACGTTGCCTTGATTTTCCTTTGCCTTCTGCACATCCGTTTTGTTATTTTTTTTAAATAATATTAATAGTGGGTAATTTAAAAATATTATTTTTACCGCTGGCTGTAATACAGGAATACGGATTAATTGCTAAGTAATCAGACCCATCAATAATTAGAAAGACCGAACGGAAATGTTCATGGTTTCTTATTTTGTTTCATGTGACGTACGCTGCGCCAAGGCGGGCTCTGCACAGCCCGTTCTCTCGCTCCGAGCAGCGCCTCGAGGGGCGCTTCGCCTGCGGACCTCGCGGGCGCTTCGCCTGCGGACCTCGCGGGCGCTTCGCCTGCGGACCTCGCGGGCGCTTCGCCTGCGGACCTCGCGGGCGCTTCGCCTGCGGACCTCGCGGGCGCTTCGCCTGCGGACCTCGCGGGCGCTTCGCCTGCGGACCTCGCGGGCGCTTCGCCTGCGGACCTCGCGGGCGCTTCGCCGGCGGACCTCGCGGGCGCTTCGCCGGCGGACCTCGCGGGCGCTTCGGGGGCCCTTTGATCTGCGCGTCTTGCGGGCGCTCAGAGGGCGCTCCGGGCATCACCAGCACGGCCAGCCGCGTGACGACAGGTGTTGCCAGAGCAGCCACCGGTTACGTATGCCCCTGTGCCGTGCTACCGACGAGGTCGACATCCGGAATTCCAGAGGTGACATCCTTACACTCAATAATGAGGGTAGAGATGGTCTTGATTTACTTAAATTTTTAGTCCAAGCATTAAAGTCCATTACTCCTGACTCGCACAAAATAACGACTATGCGGTTGCATAAAGTAAACGAGTAGGCATGATGACAATAATCAAGAATCAATGAAATTATCTGATTAAATAGGATTCGTCGATTATAAAAATAAAAGTATTTATTTTTCTATTTTGAACGAGATTGTTATTTATTTTGATAACATGAAACTACAAAATACGGCAATTCGCCATAATACATTGAGCACCAGTCAGAGTCCTAAATCCGTAAAATCTGCTTTTTATGTATTATTAAGAACTTCATGATAGTTATTAGAGGTTATGTTGATGAAATGTTGTTTTTATAAAACTATACCTTAAAATTTAATATTAAAGGTGATTGCCTATTGATTAAGAAGTCTGCATCCTATTTAGAGCGTTTGGGGAAACGCCTATTACCTATTATACGTATTGTATTACGGGTACCTAATTGATTTTTAAGAGATAAAACCTAACCTCAAAAGGATCGAATTTATTATTAAATTAGGACCTCAAACAATATTATTAAACACACACCATTTTACAATAACACTGATTTATTTATACCAATCCAGGATCTCCCATATGACAATTCTGCATCGAAGGTTCGACATAATGTAACCATGGTACGCAGCACCAGCTTATGAATCTATTTGATCTAGTACAAATGCCACTATTATGATGTCCAATCACAATGTTGGTCTAATTTTATTCCCAAAAAAAATTACTGATAAATTATTACATTATCAGATTGTATAGTCTGATATAATACCTACAGTAATACTCCTTCTCCTGGAGACTGCAAGTTAACCACGTTAGCCGACGTCTCTTTGCTGGCTATCGGCTCCCTGAAACGCTGGAAGGATCTCCTTCCAGTCAAAACTAAGATATCCTTAACTGAAACACTCCTTTTACCTATACTGGACTATGCCGATAGCAGTTACACGGATCTCACTGAGGAGTTATTAAACAAGCTTGAGCGCTTACAAAACATGTGTATTCGACTCATCTATGGATTGAGAAAATTTGATCACGTTAGTGCGTATCGTGCTCGTCTCGATTGGCTTCCAATTAGGTTGCTTCGAAATTTTTATGTTCTTTCTTTACTATTCTCGATCCTATATGCTCCTCATACTCCCAGCTATCATAAAGAACGTTTCAAGTTTCTCGATGCCGTTCGCCATATGCAGCTGCGTTCTACCATGGATAATAAACTCAAAACTCCTAGCCATCGTACAAAATTTTACAGAAAATCGTACACGGTGTATGCTGTGCACATAAGGGAATCTCTTCACAAAAATATTAGAAACTCCAAATCTTTGCCTATTTTTTAAAAATTGTCTCAAAGAATATTTCCTTAACCAAGTCGTGCCATAATACATAAATTATACTTCTATCGTAATTCGTTACGATGCGTTTTTAATTTTATTTATATATGTGTAATTTGTGTATGTTTATGTGTAATATTATTATTGTTGTCTATATTTTATTTACATGTAATGTATATATGCAATACGTCTATTATATTTTTTATATTATGTTCTTACTTATTATAACTTGTATTGTATTCTGCCACACTACCCTACGTATCTTATTCGAACGTCTCACCAAAGGTTGCCTGGTAGAGATTGCTCAGTAAGCAATAAGGCCGCCTTTGCATAACTAGTTTACAGCTAACTTTACCTTGTATTTTCATGTGTGCAATCTATCTACAGTAATACCTTGATCTTTGTCAATGGATTCTGTAACTAGCTTGGTCAATTGAATTCTATTCATTTATTTGCTTTATATAATGTTATATAATAATACGGTGTAATACAATCTGACATCGAATGGCATGCAATATTATTAACTCACTTCAAATGCATTCTTATTATATATTCCGTATTTTAAGTCTATGCCTGATAATAACTAGCTTTAATAATCAATTATAAAGAAATCTAGTTTATACAATATTACAATATATTAAACTATTATTAAATTATTATTATACAATATTACATTATATTAAACTATTATTAAATTATTATTTTAACACAATAAATATTAGCTGTTTATATAAGCACAAGAATACATATTACCATTCAGTAAAATTAAAAATAAATTCATTAACAAGGAAATTGTTTAAATTAAGACAGGGTAATATCTTTGACAGTCTTTTGAAGTTTATATTGAAATCGCCCTACAAGATGCATTTACTTTATACATAACTAGCTTTATGCTAGGTACAAGTAACCTATTTCTAAGCCTTTGTAGAGCCTGTGGTATTTCCAATTGCAGTGGAAGTCTATTTAATAGTGTTGACTTCCTTAATTATAACATTATTGTATTGAATTTTTATAGGTGTTTTTCTTGTGAAGTTTTAAACGCAATAGTCTTCGTTTTCTCAGTATTAACTGGTCATTGGTTATTAACTGAAATATAGCAATAGTAGCTGACCTATTTCTCCTAAACCGTGCTGTGTTTCTGTTAAAATATTCAAACGTTCAGCTTGATTATACACAAGACATGGTTACATTTTTCACGACACTATCAGGACAGACTGAGTGAGGAGGAATCGGACTGTTATAATATATTAACCTAATTTATCTTAACATGACAAAGGTGTCATGTGAAGACTGTGTTTTTTTAATTATGTTTCAGGACAAAGGTGTCGGAAAAGCGTTATTAATTTTATTTATTTCTGTTGGGCAAAGGTGTCCTGAATTATTGCTTAGATGACAAAGGTGTCACAAAAGCGTTATTGGTTTTATTTATTTTTGTTGGGCAAAGGTGTCCTTGCTTGGACGACAAAAGTGTCACCAAAGCACAGAAGTGAGAATTACAAAAGCGCTTACGAAAGTCAGATCAATATTGTACAAAACAATATTAATATAAAGGTCATTGACGAAGTTCGCCTAAGAATCAACACGTGTTTGAAATATACAGTAATTCTTAGCTTATTTTATAACCTTTATTTCAAATATTATAATTCAACGGACACTTCAAATTAATTACAAAATAAATAAATGGGTATTAAATTGATACTATACGTTTCCGTTTCTCGATTCTTAACCACAGATCAATAACTTACAGGTTAAAATAATATGCAATACCACCGCTTGAGCGCTAGATCCGTATCGTAAGAAACATTACAGCTCTATTACAATTGGATAAAGATGGTATTTATTTGTCCAAGCAGATTGATTGTGAAAATTGAAATAACCTCAAGATAAGTCATTTTTTAGCAAGCGTCCGTTGTTTTAATCTGCTCTCAAGTATAAAAAGGTATTTATTTGAACCCAGTAATCAATATTAAAGACTGTTGGTTCTTAGGCAAACTTCGTATGGGGACGGAACAATGTCCTTTACATTGATGTCATTAAAATTAAAAAAAAAAAAGTTATCCAGGTACCTAGTCATACAACATTTAATGTTATTTACAAATTACAGTGTCGTAACTTCATAATAAAAATGTCATAATTTCATAATAAAGGTACTCAAGTACAGTGTTATATATTTCCATGCATTTCAAAAGAGTAGATTTATTTGTGTGTTGGACAAAAGTGTCCTGAATTATTGGTTTTGTTTATTTCTGTTGGACAAAAGTGTCTCAAAAGTACAGAAGTAAATAAAACTAATAGTTTTATTTATTCCTGTGGACAAAGGTGTTCCTTCTTATTGTGTGCAAGACAAAGGCGTCAGCAAAATATTGCTATTTAAAGCTAATTATTAATATAAGCTTATTATTATTGTCGTTACATTTATGGGACAAAGGTGTCCTATGTTGTTGTAATTGTCATCACATATTTTTTGTTTTTATGAAAAATAACTTAAATCGTTACATGGATGTGAGGACACATTTAATAACGGATGGCCGAATCTGTTAGCGGATATCTGATAATTATTACGTGCCTAACACAAATTACTTTATTAACGAATTGTCATATTTATTATTTGATTGAACAACGATGTTGACGACCGCCATTTTGTATTTTTCCGAGCAACGGTACCTTCGTTGTTCAACGGTTGCGGCGTCAACACTAGCTGTGTCAAAATTATTTTCGATGTTAGACGCCACCGAGTTTCTTGCTGGTTCTTCTCGCTAGGACGTGGCATTCCGAACCAGTGGTAGATTCGCAGTTGTGAAAGTATTCATATTATATGTGATGATAAGTTTTTGAGATTAGTGGCTGTAACCTTAGATATTTTAAATATGTTTGTGCTAAAAGTTCATAAAGTGTGTCAGATTTTGAAAAGTACAACGAATGAGGTTAGTTGTATCAATTTACAATTTCTTGAGAATAGTTTATGTATGTTTGATAAGACTGGAAGTTCAGCAGTTTGATTAGTGTGTTACAAGTAATTATTATTAGTAATTATGGGCAAGAACGCCCCAGGCAAAAACGTCTGATCATGATTTATATGATTTGGGGCATAAACGCCCGTGATATGACATAAACACGAGGACGTGTTGTTCTCAGGACGGCCGAACTGTCAGCTTTGCGTTTACAGTTGAAATTAATTGTTACAAAAGTAAAAAGATTGTTAATTTATTTATTGATGAAGGTTCGATTGTACTGATATTTGACTCTTTCGATGTATTTCACTCGTCAGTTCGTTCCCGACGCCATATTGGAATAACTTGTATAAATACGAATGTTTTACCATCGGTAGGCAGTCTCCACCGAGACTCAAACGATTATTGAATACCTTCGGTGTTTAGATCGTTACCTTGTTTACGAGCTGCGGTAGTAACTGCAGCCTGGTCAAATGATTTGATACTATAGTATTGTTTAACTGAGTTTTATAAATTAACTAATTACATTAAATCTCTCGTGGTTAGAGTACAAATATATTAAAAGTGTTTTATTATAATACCTACTTCTGGATTGTTCTCCAACACATATAACCAAGAAGAGGTGCTTTAGTACCTACTGTTAGGTAGTAGTAGTAGTAGTAGTAGTTAGGGTACCTACTGAGCAGATCTTAAAAAAAATATAGGACCCATGATAATATTGTAGTATTATTAAGAAGATGGGCAACCCTATATCACCTTGTTAGGATCTGTCACCGCTAAACAGCTCTTAGCGTAAACTCTTGAACTACCCAGTTAAACAGTATACCCTCATTCTTATTATAATCGCGTTAAGGCATAAAATCGTTTGTATTTCACCTTAGGGGTTACAAGAGGTGCCTTAGTTAAGAAACAATTTGTGCGGGGTTTTTAAAAGTCTTTATAAGTCTTTTGAAGCTTGATAGAGGACTTTTAAAGAGGTCCGTGTCCGTGATAGTGGCTTGGCTTGAGCGTTATAATATGTATGGGATTCTATAAAGGTTTATTATAGGTAGTTATAGAACTTAAGTAAACTAGAGCCTCCAGTCACCTAAATAAGCACCTAACAGTTTAAACTTATACCTACCAATATTCCAATTCACGAAGACGCACCCGATGTATTTCTCTTGTCATCGAAAAAGCTCTACCTACATAACTTTTTTTATGAGGCCATGCGTTTAGATCGTATCGTGCCGTGTCATTATTAATACCATGTACCATCCTTTCCCATTCAAATCAATTTTTATACATTCAAAGGTGAACACATCTGAACATTAAATGATTGCTCAGAGATTTATGTTGCTATATTATGTGCTGTAAGGATAGGGAGAACTTTTTATTATTTTTGTAATTTAATATCATTGAAATAAATGGGTTACTTAAACATTATAGATATTATAAATTATACGTACTAAGGGATTAAAAATAATAAACAGATTCTAATGACCACTTAAAGTAGCCTGTAAATAAAATTCCAATTAGTTGAAAATCCGATACAAGAAAATGGCGGCACTTAGGGCAATTTCCCGCGTTTTGTCGTCAGTGCACGCTTAACGTCAATTACCGAGTGATTATCCTACTCGACACTAGATGGCGCGCATCGGATTACTGTCCCTACGGCCTTATTTGACTTTGCCACCCTCTTGGAAAATAATATCCCTATGGTTTCATATTGAAAAACATTCTTTACTTCTTTTGGTTTAAGGCTTAAATTTAAAAAAAATACCTACTTAAATTCAATTTATACTAAATGCGGTACATATTAACGATAATAAAACTTTGTGCTGTTTCGGTTTCAGGTCGTAATAATTTTAGTTTATTTATATTTTTAATAAGAAAATAAAACGAAATCTACCTGTAACAAACTTTAATTAATTTCTCACCATTCACATGGCGCAGTTATCAGTAGCATGCGTTAATCAATAGATTTATATTTTTTATCTTTCGATAGCACGCTGAAGCATGTATTGCATTGCGTCACGAGCGTCATGTGATGATAATATAGCTCTAATTAAGTTGACTTTTGACTGAAGAAAAAATTCTCTACCCTCTCTAGGCCTCTATTAAATCACTTGGTGGTATGAACTTTGCTGATAGAACTAGCGACTATAGGAACAGCCGAAGTCTCCCGCCAGACCAGCCCCGTATTCTCTAACTCTAAAAAGCCACTGACATGACATATTTTTTATCCATTCGAGGTTTGCTATGAATTAATGTTATTTTTATTTCATAGTAAACTTTCAATGGTTAAAAAATATATGTCAGTGGCTTTTAGTTTTTGATAGCCACTGAGATAGAGTGCTTGTAATTATTTTGTATATTTAGTGCTTATGTTTTAAACAGTGGCGGTTTTAGGGGGTGGCAAGCACGGCAACCGCCAGGGGCCTCGCTCTTGCAGGGGCCTCGGGCTCCTGCCCAACAGCACTACAGCCCAAGTAGAAAAAGACATTAGGTACTAATGTGTATTTGAATCTCGCACCTCGCAAATATCTACGGCCCAGCAGCCCGATTCTGTAATTCAGTGGTAATCAAAAAATGAAAGCCACTGACTAATATTTTTTATCCATTGAAGATTTACTATGAAATGTTCTTTCATTTTTTCATAGTAAACCTTCAATGGACAAAATATATATGTCAGTGGCTTTCATTTTTCGATAGCCACTGAGTTACAGAATAGGGGAGCTGAGCCTCTCAATGGCTAAGGCCGCCCCTGTCTATAGATTCCCAAATTAACTCTTTGGAACTCAAATAATTAACTCTTTGGAACCCAAATTAACTCAAATAAAACCACAGCGCTAAGGAGGTGAGGACCGAGGGAGGGGTATATAAATCGCAGTGAGTTGTAATGAATAGAAACAATAGAAATCGATTCGAACTAAATGAATCATTAATAATAATCATACATGACTATTATTCCGAGTCTGTTCTGAATAATGAACAAGTTTTACCGATTCATAGATATATTATCTGAAAATTGGTCGCGTACTGAGTCATCGGTGAGAACGTACTAGGATAGTATTGTTCTGAGAATCAGGTGTACCGCGACAATATCAGCGATGTATGTTCACTGTAAATAAAGGTAGGGTGTAACTGCAAGCGATTTAAAAATTACTATAAGTGACTACGCAATAGGTAACGATAAGATATTTTTTAGTTTCTGTAACCCGATGTGTCTAGTTCTGTTGTACTTCATCTCTAAACTAAACTAAATATAATGGCAGCTCTCTAAATATATTTCCATCCCTTTCAAAACGCACTAGATTTAGAACTGTCGATTTATTTTAGTTTACAGATTATATTCTTGCCTTCACATTACTTGCCTTAAATTCAGCCGTTACTCTCAAAGAAAACCACCATATTGTCATAATATACAACGTTCAAGAGGCGTCATTCGATGATTCGACGCTTCAAAGCTACCACTATACCTTACAAGACCCGCAGCACTATATTATATGCGTGGATTTTTGATAGCATTTTACACTTTACAGCTAGGCAAAGCAGTGATTCCCGGTTCCCACACGATAAGGCACTTTAATTAGACTTTTGAGGCAATTTTAGCGTCGCTTTTGCCGTACCCGCTATCAATAAGACCCAACCTTCCCTGATAACAATATAAACCAAATGATAAAACAGTGCACGATAAGATACCAGCCAGTCAGCCATTTTGTTCAAAGCCTATGAAAAATTTCACTTACTATCTCGGAAGTGTTTCTGTGATTTGTGTTGAAGAAAAAGTGCTAAAAAGTGTAAATACATGCATAATTAGTGCTTAGAGCAATTTTTAGTATAAATAAGTATAAAAGTGTAGCGAGAGGTTGTCTATTTCATTTGTTTACTTATACTAAGATTAGAAGTAAAAGGAAAATGTTAGTGGTATCTACTGAAGTTATATACGCAGCAAATAAATGTAGTCTAACCATACATTGAAAGCTTTATAACCGAAACATTTTGTAGTCTTTTAAAATACCTATAGTTAAACTAATTTATATAATGCCCGCGACTTCGTCCGTGTGGGTAATTTGGTGGATGTTCGTGGTGAATTTTTACGATGCGCACGCACACCAACACCCTGAAGTTAGTTGGTCAACTTATAAGTTTGCAGAAAAAGGCTTACCAACAAAATAAAAACAAATACCTAAAGGAAAACGCCAGACTATGTATAGAGCTTTGCCACACTTATTAAATTTCGTTTACAAGCATGCCGTATGTAGGATTTAATAGATTTCTTATTACTGATAACTATACATATATTTTGAAGCCTCTAAAACTTGCGGTTTTTTATTAAACTAAGTTTAAGTTGCAATATTATTTTAGGTTATATGCATTTTTAATTGTGAAATAAGTAAAAAAAATGCTGTGTAGCGTTACAATGCTCTTGCCAAGAGATATTATGGCAAGAGCATTATTTAATATAAATCATACGTGGTCATAAATTCATAAGATAATTTTAAAAAGTTTACATTTTGTGGAAAATTGGTGGGGCAAAATCTGGCATTCTCTTTTACGGTATTTGGGTGAGAAGTAGAACTGATAACTATAATCAAGATATTTATTATTTGCTATCAAAAGGTAGGTACCTATAACTTCTTGCGTGCGTAGGTACACACACACTCTTTTTTATTCCCGTGGGAACTCTTTAATTGTTTGTGATAAAATTTAGCCTATGTCCTTGCCTGGGATACAAGCTACCTCTGTACCAAATTTCATCAAAATCGGTTATGCAGATGGGCCTAAAAAGCGTAGCAGACAGACAGACATACACACTTTCGCATTTATAATATTAGTGTGAATTTATACTAGATGATACGCGTAGATATTTTTTAAAACCAGGTACTGATTTTCCAGGAAAAAAATAACATAATATCCCTGCAGGTCGCATCTCAGAGGGAAAATACAGCTATTTTATTTATACTGTACCTACCAGCCTCTCGCCTTTGCTTCGTTGGTCTAGTGGTTGGCATGTTCAACTGTGGCCGACGAGGTCCCGAGTTCAAGTCCCGGGTCGGGCCATAATTGAGTATTGGGTTTTTCTGACTAGAAATTCTCAGTACTAGCCCGGAGTTAGGAAGATGTGCGGTGTTTCACCCCCGTGCCTCGGAGAGCACGTTAAGCCGTCGGTCCCGGCTATTATCACTAACAATGATATTAGTCGTTAAAGCCCGCCAACCCGCATTGGAGCAGCGTGGTGCGTCTAAGCTCTAATTCCCTCTCTCCTATGAGAGTGGAGGCCTGTGCCCAGCAGTGAGACGTTAGTGGGCTGTAGTGGTACCTACCAGGTGGCAGGTAGGTTAAAAAACCGTTCGTGAAAAGGCAATACACAGACACTGTCGCACTTATAATATTCTAGTAGGTATTTGCTGTAGTATGAGACAGAGATGTTAAATGTTCAAAACTATCAATGATTTGATTGACAAAATTAAGTACTCTGTGAAACATCGATTTATTCGTAAAATAGGCACTTTTGCGAATCGAAATCGAAAACAAGATAAGATTGTACCCGCTAGGATATCTGTTAAACCTTTAGTGTTAACCCAGTTATGAAGAACTACATGATGCACGCGACTTCATCCGCATGGGCTAAGTTTATTTTAAAACCCGCAGGACTTCCTCAATTTTCCGGGATAAAAAGTAGCATATGTACTTCACCAGGATACAACCTACCACTGTACCAAATTTAATCAAAATCAGTTGAAAAGACCGTTGAAGTGTAGCGGACAGAGAGACAGACAGACAAACTTTCGCATTAATAGTATTAGTAAGTATGAATTGATCATAATCTTTTTTTATTAACTTATGTTTTTACTCATTTTCTTTCAGTGGAAATGGCGCGACGAATAATTTCCGCTATAGTTCTGGCTTTTGTTTTTATCGGAGTTTACAGTGAAAGTAAGTTACGCTAACATTTTTTTTAAACACACCAAGATTTTTCAAAACAAAAATTCAATATCAATATATTTATGAATGCGATTGAGTTGAAACTTTGTACAGCTGCATCTGACACTTGGAACCAGTGTAAGTAAGCAATTCTTATTGAATTAAAATAATTCAAATGACTACTATTTGTGTGTCATGGCGTGCCACCGTTCTTTGATGTTAAGCTGTCAGAAACCAGTAACTACAGTACAAAATAACTTACAAAGCCAATATAAGCTAGTTCTCTATGAATTATAAAAAATCATTCATTATTATTTCTCGTAAGTACCTAATACGTAGTATGTATTGAATGTACTTCTATATGATTGAAAGTGAATGTACTATTAAAAAAAATCCGATTAAAACGAAATGAATTAGCGATTAAAATGAAAACATGTTAAAAGGCTGTGTAGGAGCCCTATACAGGTAAGAAGACTTGTCGGGAAATTCGGTTTTTAAATTCGCCTAGCGCCATCTCGTATGCAGTAGCATAACTAACAGTACTATTTTCAGACGCAACTGAGGCGCCTAAAGCTGATGATACAACATGGAAAGAGACTGGAATTTGCAGAAAATGTATATGCCAAGATGACAAAGTGAATTGCTTTGATCAAAGCATCGTGGATTTCTTTAAGAAGGAGGAATGGGCTAGTAAGTTAATATATATATACACGACACGAGAACATTTTAACGACGCCTGTGGCGCTTCGGACATCCCGGGCTCGGTAAATTTGAGGATTTATAATTTCTAAATTTTCCCTGGTCTAGCCTGGTTCCCTGGCTTCGGCAGTGGCTAGCTGTTACCACCCTACCGGCAAAGAAGTGCTGCCAAGCGATTTGGCGTTCCAGTACGACGCCGTGTAGGAACCGAATAGGGCTATGGGTTTAATATAACTACCATAGTCTACTATGGTTAGCCCGCTACCATCTTTGACATCGTCACTTACCACCAGGTGAGATAGATCGCAGTCAAGGGCTAACTTGTACTGGATAAAAAAATATTTTTTGAAAGAATCTATTTCGTAAGATTGCGGCTTTTCTCAGTAGATATTTTTCCGAATAAGTCACTAATTCGTGCCCCTCCGATTGGGAAATTTCTCGCGGACTAGCGGTCCCTTGTGTGTTTTCGTGCTATCCTAACATTTGTTTTCATGAATCATATTTGATTTTAGATTTGAAACCAATGAAACCAGCAACGATAGATTTAAGCGAGAACATGTTTAGGAACATCACAGCCATGGCGGAGTTACCCGTCAAAGTGTTGAATCTCTCACGGTGCTCTGTCGAGACCATAGAAAAGGCGAGCTTCAAGGACTTGCAGCAGATGGAAGTCTTAGACCTGAGTCACAACAAGCTCACCACCGAGAAACTGAGTCCACATGTTTTTGAGGTAATTTTAATGGTTAACGATAGAAGAAAATCCACGCACGAAAATGGATGAATCTAATTAAGTTATACACGCTATACAAAAAAGGATATACTGATATAAGGATATCTACATTATTATATACCTATATTATTATTATGTGTAACACACAGAGATAGTAAGTAAAGTAAAGTAAAATAGAGTTAAAGATGGCATCTACCACGTGGCCTAGCTTTTGCCCTGTGCCCACCAAAATTCTAGCAAAGTGAGTGGCACAAAATGTAGTAAAGTCGAATTTTGGTTAAAGTAGAACGCAAAGTGGATTGCAAAAACCTGGGTTCTTCTACTTTTTAACAAAACTTGACATACAACCTCAATCCTTACTAATATTATAAATGCGAAAGTCTGTCTGTCTGTCTGCTACGCTTTCGATAGTTTGTTACCGGGGAAGGACATAGGCAGTGGCGCGCACAGGGCTTGAAGCCAGGGTAGGCATTAGCTAGTCAGAAAGCCTATTTATTGACTTTTATGATGAAATGAGCATTGACGTATTCCCATAATGGGTAAGCAGTGCTTTTATGCGTCTATGAACTGCACGCCACTGGACATAGGCTACTTTTTATCTCGGAAAATTAAAGAGTTCCCGCGGGAATCAATAACTTTAGTCCACGCGGACAAAGTCGCGGGCATCATCTAGTTACTTATACATTTTTGGATGATGGGGATGATTCTGTTGTAGGTACACTATGATTTGTTTTTTGCTAGTCAAAATCGCTGATGTAACTGACCCTAATTTTATTCTGATTTCAAGGCAAAGCCTGCCAGGCTTATTCTAGAAATAATTTTATATTCCAGGGTCGCTACCAGCCGGAACAGTACGAGCCTCTCGCCTCCATGCGCACCCTCAACCTAGCATACAACGACCTACATTCCCTCAATCAGGATCTTTTCGAGCACTTGCCAGAGTTGAGCGAGCTCGACTTGAGTGGCAACCCTCTGACCACGATCGACCACGTCACTGTCATTGCTATATCCAGTCTGCCGATGCTGAAGGTTTTTCTTTTTTTAAATCCACTACAAGTTAGCCCTTGACTGCGATCTCACCTGATGGTAAGTGATGATGTAGTCTAAGATGGTAGCGGGCTAACCTGTTGTTAAGGGGCATGGCAGTTATATTAAACCCATACCCCTATTCGGTTTCTACACGGCATCGTACCGGAACGCTAAATCGCTTGGCGGCACGTCTTTGTCGGTAGGGTGGTAACTAGCTACGGCCGAAGCCTCCCACCAGGCCAGACCAGGGAAAATTCAGAATTCTTATATTTACTTATTTCTTATCACACTCTTAGCACACTCTCAGAATCATATATCTCCATCAAGACCTGTTTGGGCACATGCTATGGTTGAGCGAGCTCTACTTAGGTGGCAAACTGGTAACCCTCAGACCACGATCGATCACGTCACAGTCATTGCTATATCCAGTCTGCCGATGCTGAAGGTATTTATCATCATCAACTCCACCTAGCACCGGCACACAGCTGAGTTCGAGTTCCCTCTCAGAATGAGAAGTATTTAAATCATGGTCCACCACTATGGAGCTTTTGTCCGGGTTTGCGGCCCAACGTCCCCTAAATTGAAAATTCAAACGGTCATTAGTACGCTTAAGAGCCGGCCCTGTCTGAAGAACGCATCGGTGCTTTTCTTGTGCGACAACAAAGCAAAGCATGATTTAGTAGCTAAGTCTACCTTATAATCAGTATAACGTTCAGCCTTAGTTGTTTTACCGCCAACTTAGAATGTGCAATATTATTTCCACCAGGTCCTTCGTTTGCGATCCTGTGGGTTCTCCGATATCCCGGACAAGTTCCTCCACACGCCCCGCTTCCTGGAGCGGCTGGACATCAGCGATAACAAGTTGACCTCCATCCCCCAGGAGTTGAAGGAGACCAAGAACCTCGTCTATTTGAACTTGAACCAGAATCCTATCAAAGAATTGGACGAGAACTCGGAGGATTATCCGTAAGTAATTTAAGAGATTACGTTTTTGCTGACAATTCCTAAATTTTTACGTAGGTAGGTACTAGGTACAATGATAGCTATCGAGCAAATTTATATTGAGTTATCAAGCTCGATAGTACTTCCTACGAACTACAATAAGTACTACTACTACAACAACTTTAAATTTAATATATCCGTACAAATTTTATGTTAACTAAAAAAAAATAAAAAAATTATGCTTATAGTAAATACAAAAGTCTATCTGTGTGCTAAGCTTTCACAACCTATTTGTTCAACCAATTTTGAAGAAACTTCAAAATAAAACTAAATCTACGTAGACGATGTCGTGGCTCGCAGGCATCATCATCACCTCAACCCGTCGTTGATCACGAGCCTTCTCTCAGAATGAGAAGGATTTGTTTATGATGTTACATGGTTCACCACGCTGGTCAAGCGCGGATTCTTCACACATTTTTGATAACTTTATGAAGAGCTCTCGGCATGAAGCTTCACCATTCGAGCAATTCGTAAAATTACTTAAAACGCACGTAGCTCAGAAAAGTGCGTGCCCCAGGATCATACCCAACCATTTGATCAGAAGTCCGAATGCTTTTTATATTGATATTTTTTAATTTATGTTGAATTTTCATAATTATAGAGGTTTCCCCCGCCTCCGCAAACTTCAAGAGCTCCACATGTGCAACATGAAGCAGTTAACACGCGTTGGACCAGGCGCGCTGGCCGGGTTGGAGAACCTTCAGAGACTGCACATGAGCTATAACCCAAAGCTACACACCCTCGACCCCAGGGCTCTGGCCAGGCCTGACGGTATTGGAGAGACCTTCGACTGGCCTTTGATTAAAGAGGTACCTAACCTTAATAAACATTATTTTATTCCACTACAAGTTAGCCCTTGACTGCAATCTTACCTGGTGGTAGCTGGTTAGCGATGAAAAACCTCTAGAGATTGCACACGACCTATAACTCCAAGCTACACACCCTCGACCCCAGGGCTCTGGCCAGGAGACCTTCGACTGGCCTTTGAAAAGAGGAACATAAGCATTAAAAAACTGTGAATATCTTCTGAGATCCTGATAAAATTTTAAGGAACTAAGTATAATATATAATATTACTAGCAAAAGTAGATTACCTTTGAGCGGCCTCGTCGACTTAAGTCAGAAAAATTAACAATAGCTCCCTTGGAAATTAGAGGCACTCTATGCTCTCGAA
Organism: Erebia palarica; assembly: GCA_964035005.1. Classification (NCBI taxonomy): domain Eukaryota; kingdom Metazoa; phylum Arthropoda; class Insecta; order Lepidoptera; family Nymphalidae; genus Erebia; species Erebia palarica. The sequence goes on from OZ035987.1 coordinate 33,675,350, forward strand.
CTTCAGCTGTTCCAAAAAATTGCCAGGAAAACAATGTCTGTCCATGTCAACACTGGACAGTTGGTGTTTATTTTCGATTAACGAGCTTATGAAATTAATTATAAAACAGGCTAAAAACGGGCTTCCGTAAAAAGCCCGTTTTGTAGCTATTTACGTCAATTAGATAATGCAAAATGGGTAAGGGTGCTACTGGTCTCTGATGTGTTTAGATTTTGGTGTGTTTAGTAAATATTTGAAATTTTCTGTAACAGCTCTACCTCCAATTCAATAACCTGTCAGAGATCGACTCTCGCTTCCTGTCGCGCTGGGACCTGTTGGATGCGCTGGACGTGTCCAACAACCCTTACCTCTGCGACTGCTCCACACAATGGATGGTCAGCACGCTGGTCGGATACGTGGAGCATAAGGTCGTCAATGCGTCAGAGAAGATGGTGTAAGTAGAATGTCTTAGGGGAGCACACGTTATTTTGAGGGAGTAAATGATAATAACCCAAGAAACACGGAGGTTAATTCACTATAAATCCGCTAAAACAGAATATATACGGTACAACGTGCAGTATGCGATATGCACCGCCTTTCCGCTTCTAAACATGCAGGAAGATCAAGAAATACGCACCGATTTAGTGAAAATACACCACAGAAATCTTGCAAAGCACAACGTACGTTTTACTCTAGCATCCGCATATAATTATATACCTAGTCACAATTAATATTTTGAGTTATTGAACATGAGATTCTAGTTCTAGGTTACTAAATAAATAAAAAATGGTTTACAATCTGTTTCGCCAACAGCAATAAACCTAACCTTTGAAGAATTTAAAGAACCTCACATTTATTGTGAATTGCAGATGTGCAGAGCCGATAGAGATGAAAGGTTACACGATGAAACATTTGCATGACATCCACCGCACCATGCGCTGTGTCGACAAATATGGCAACCGGCCTGAGAAGGATGGCGCCATACTGCTCGGAACACTTATTGGTAAGCATAAATATATGACCGAGAATAACATAAAAACAAGTGAACTTAATTTAACGAATTAAAAAACACGACTGCCCTGTCATATTTTTTTTGGAGTTTACCTCCATAAGAAGCGATTTGCAGATATAGCCTTTGGAATCTTATTCACATTTTTTATTAAATGATATTTTTTTGTGAATCACTAAATATTGAAGTATAGTGTTATATATTTTTGGAATCTACTCATCATTTTCTAGATGATGATTATAATCATCATCTAGAAAATAATGAGTAGAACAAAAACACGAATAATGAGTAGAAAAAAAAACTAAAATAAGATTAACTGTATACAGTTGTTAATCTTATTTTCGTTTTTTTTTTCAATTTTGGTCTTTAATGCGGGACCATGGTCACCCCATCAATTTTTTTAAAATTTTACTAGCCTATGTCACCCGGAATAAGCTAGGGATTCTAACGATACCTCATTTATCAAAATCGGTTCAGGCGTATAGAAGTTATGGTGGAATATACAAACTCACATACATACATATATACATGAACCCTGAAAACAATATACTCCTTTTTCAGGCAGTCCTATAATAACGAAATATGACAATATAGTTCGAAGAACTGGTACACGTTGGACAGTGGCGTACACAGTATTCGCAGCCAGGGTAGGCATTGGTTAGGTAGATACCTATTTTCAGGCAGGGCATGATGAAAAATAAGCATTGAGCTTTTTAAACTGGGGTAAGCAGTAATAAAGTCCTCTATATCAAGCACTGATTCTTTGGAGTACCGACTACCATGGTGCTGTAATGGTGACCCTACATTGAAGAGCGCAGCGTTGGCAGGCTAGCCTCACTAGCTGCTGGATCCAAACCTGAACAAGGCTTATGGAAGTCTCTAGCAGTGGACGACCATCTGTTGGAGATGACTATAAGGCCGCAAGAAATAAATTATGAAGTGAATTCAGCGATATCTCGATAATTGCATCAGGTAGACTAGTTTTTTATGTGAGGCGGATGGTTTTCAAAGACTATAAGGGCTCGTGCAGCGTGCGCCGGTGATCTCTACTCGCCCTCATACTGTGATTTTCGCTGAAAGTCGCTGCGACTGAAGTCAATATCGGTGTTATAGACACTAGACTTCCCAAACCTTGGTCAGATTTTTGTTGCGATGTTTGATTTGAGCATGCTTTCCCCAGGCGCCCTGTTGGCTGTGCCGATAATGTTCTCTCTGATGCTGCTATGGCGTCACGGCTACTTGCGCTGGCTGGGCCTGCGCGGGCCCGTGGACGTCTCACGCGCCTTCTACAAGCGCGCGCCCAGCGACGAAAATTACATATAGATCATTTAGATAGCATTCATATAAGTATAGTTCTTGTAATTCAGGAGTGTAAAGTCCTATCTGTACCCTTACTCTGAGTTTTAATTCGATTGATCGTATAAGAATTCGATGACATTAGCGTCACAGTAAAATGGACCCAAAAGCGCTTGATTTAAAGTCACAAATTCATTACAATAGATTTAAATTTCGAAACGTATCGTATACGTAAACGTATATGAATGCATACACGAAATTGAGCTCTATATTCATACATTTAAGTTCATTTTACTTTGACGCTAATGTCATCGAATGCTCATTCGATCAATCGAATTAAAACTCAGAGTAAGTACTCTGTATATTTTTGTATACCTACGTGTTAATGTGTGCATGTACGTGATTGCGCGTATGACTGACTTAACACACATTGCGTGAGTCACTTAAGCAATGTGCGAAAAGGTAAAGTTCACGCGCGCAAGAACTTTAATAGGTGTAGAGGTCGTCGTAACTTAAAATCTCGAACGTGCCTTTCGTGTCACTAGAGGTGGTTAATAAAGCATGTAGCACGAAAGCATAGCACGCTTTTTTCCATAGCACGGACAGCATGCTATCCGAGGAGACTCTATGTTGCTACGGTGCTTCGTAGTTCGTTTCGTAGCACTAGTAGCGCCCGCAGCGGCGCACGCCTGCCGGTAGCGCGCTGGCCGACCGTTAGACTCGCGTAACGCGCTGCTGTGAGCGTACGTCATATGCTTTCATGCGTGCTACAGCATAGCATATTTAAAAGCATGCTAAAAAATAATAGTTTATACCCAGTAGCGTGCTTTGGTTTTATAGCAGTTTTCAACAACTCTACACGTCACTATTTGGCCAACAGCCAGCCAACTCCGATCCGGCGCGGGGCTTGGATCAGAATACAGCCGGTCACCGACACGCGATATCCAATTTGTGTTTAATGTATCGTAGCTATGTCCTACGCCTTACTTTGCTTGTGAACGTTAACGCATTGGAGGCGCGTTCATTTTAAGATTAGATTATCTATACTTAGTTGGTAATATATGTTTGTATAATAAAGTTTTTAAAAATGTTTCTTGTGTGGTTTTCATTTCTCACTACCTAGTGATTTGCCATTTTTTTCTCTACCTGTCAGCTAGCCTAGATAAATCACTATTTGGTAGGTATACTTTTAGATAGAAGGGATGTTGAATGAAAATAATCTAGCAACAACGAAAAAACTTTTATTTAAAGTTGTTTGTTATATAATATATCATTGCCAATAAAGCCGTTCTCTATTTTTATCACATTTCAATACGACATCAATAACGCATGGCATGGATTTTTCTCACAGGATGAGGTTTCTGTCGGCAAGTCTATTATGTTAACAGTGCTTTTACCCACTATCTTGATAAACTTTTGTAGACATTACTGTTTCGACGCATCGCTACGGATTCTCAGAGGAGCAGGTGACTTGCGACTCTGTCCACAGGCTACTGATGTCAGTATACCGGTGTACTGATCGTCTGAAAGAGAGTAAACTACATATACTTTTTTATTTATTAGTCTTTATAGAGTAGGTTTTCACGACCTTCCTAGTGCAGTGCAGGTTACGGATTCGATCCCCGACAGGGTCAATTTACAAAATATAGAAGCCTAGGCTTCGGCCGCGGCTAGGTAGTTACCAATCAGATGTGCCGCCGAGCGATTTAGCGTCCCGTTTCGATGCCAAAATTACCAAATAAAAACTTACATACTCATAAACTTATATTTACTTAGTAAGATAAGATTGCAAAGTAAAGAATTTTAACCATACTTACTAAAATTACGAAGCCCTTTACAAGTATTGAAACAGAAGGCCTTTTTCATTTTCTTACGAAGAATTGCAAGTCTGGAAAATTTACAAAGTAGAATTATTTGTTTAATCGAAGAATAGAAAAATACCTCAGACTCAGAGAAAGATATAGAATGTTAAATGAGGCGGCAGAATGTGAAGCCAGTTTGGCAGTTCGAAAAAGCCGAGTTCAATAATTAATCCCGTTTTAGCCCTATTACGTGAAAGCCATCAATCTTAAAGTGCGTCTCCGCTTCAGTTAAAACTCACTTTAAAAGTTCACTTCACTAAGTGGAGAGCAAACGTGTGCGTTTCGTCCAAAACTAAAGTTTGGATGGATGGATGTTTGTTACTCAATCACGCCTGTACGGCTGAACGGATCTGGATGAAATTTGGCACAGAAATAGATTGTAAACTGTCATGAAACATATACTACTTACTTTTATCCCAAAAAATTAAAGAGTTCCCGCTGGAACTAAAAACCTCAATCCATGCGGACCATGTCGCTGTCAGTTATTTAGCAGCGCCAAGTGGGAGCGTCTCGCTGTCAAGCATAATCCACGAAATGAATGACAGCGAGATGTTCTGGACTTTAACGACATCTTTCTGTGAATGCGTCATCGCACTGAAGATGGCTGCGGAGCGGGAACGTGAGCTGGACGCTAATGCTCCACCGATCCGCAGAAGAAGACAGGGTGCAAGAAGGCGACGATATGCTCACCTTCTCCCGCCATAGTAGGTCTTAGGTTATAGGTAGGCTGGACGCTAATGCTCCACCGATCCGCAGAAGAAGATAGGGTGGAAGGCGACGATATGCTCAACTTCCCCCGCCATTGTAGGTGTTAGGTGTCAATAACCCTATGCCGGTTAACGTCTTTTTTTTTATCCACTACAAGTTAGCCCTTGACTGCGATCTCACCTGATGGAAAGTGATGATGCAGTCTAAGATGGTAGCGGGCTAACCTGTTAGGGGTATGTACGTCGAGCCGTCTCAGCCGTATCCAAGATTTGGGACCCTGAGACGGTTCATTCTCGACGCGGACTGTGCCGCTGGTTTTTTAGTGGGTATTCTGGAGTGAGTCCCACATAACCGCTTAGTGCGGTATGCATTTTTCCAGCGAATAAAAAAAAAGGGCAGCAGCGCCACTGACCTACATATTGGTCTCTATATCGTTAAATGACAGCATGTCCATTCGCTATACTGTCTAGCTTTTTCGTTTAATCAATGAATTCAGTCAATGATCTTACTCGCTCCGCGTAGGACCGGCTAGTCTCATGACTTGCGTGCGCATACATCGGTAACTGTGGGACTGTTTAAAATGTCTGCATCTGATGAAAAATTAGAAAATTATATCAAAATTAGTTCAATATCTTCCAAGTATAAACAAAGCTGAATTCGAGTTACGTAAAAGACGAATTACAGTCTGTTTCTAGGGCGGGTGAAAATTCAACCATATTGCATTCTGTTTAATTCGAAAAATATAGATGGGAACGGTTAATAAGTATAATATGTCGCAGATTATCAAAATAGCTACCACTTATGTAGAAAATAGGATGATTATATATTTGCTCAATTACTTGGCTAATTTTAGGGTTCCGTACCTCAAAAGGGAAAATGGAACCCTTATAAGATCACTTTGTTGTCCGTCTGTTTGTCAAGACCCTTCTTCTCAGGAACGCATGCATGTATCAAGCTGAAATTCATATCAAATACTGAGGTCTACTGTCCCTTGGAGCTATGAAAAAATCAAACTTCTAAGCCAACGCAATCAAAAGATGCTGCAAATTTTCGACACTCGCAAGAGAATCAAAAGCTACAGGGTACTTACAGTGAACTCAGAATCTTGAAATTTAATATGAAGCAACGTCTTAAAGAACTGATAAAGGAAAAAGCATACATTTTTAGTTACATCATATAATAAAAATATTTTTATTAATTTTAAACTTACTAGTTTTGTACGGAACCCTCGGTGCGCGAGTCCGACTCGCACTAGGGCGGTTCTTTTTAACCTTTCAACAAACTCTGTAATAACCTTTAAATTAAAATACAGAAATAAAAGAAGAGTAATTACAGAGTTGGTTGAAAAGTTAAAAATAGCCAAGTTATTGAGCAAAAATTATCATCCGATTTTCTACATAGGTGTACTGACTATAGTACCCTACATATTAAAGGATATTTTGTAAGGAAATGCTAAATGCAAAGGTATCATTAGGTAAGTACCTAGTGTTTTTGGCTGGTGGGTAGCTTCGGCTGTGGCTAGTTACCACTCTAAAAAGAGGCCAAGCGATTTGGCGTTCCGGTACGATGCGATGATACGATGGAGTATGGGTTTAGTATAAGCGCCATACCTCTAGTGGACTACGCTACCCTCTTAGACTTCATCATCACTTTCCACTCATAGGCCTATTATACTAAACATATCACAGGGACCCTTACACTTGAATCAGTGTCGTGTAATAAGATCTAGCGAGAAAGGGTCCCACCCTTGCTACAGGGCCCTGAAAAATTGAAGTGTAATAGGCCTATAAAGACTAACAAACCTCTTTTCTCGTTTCTTTATTGTGTCGGGTATCCTGCAAATATAAACTTTGTTTAGCATATGAAAATAGGAGGAGGCGGGCATTTTTAACTTGGAAAATATCGATCTTATATTTATAAATAATCCATACTAATATTATAAATGTGAAAGTGTGCCTGTCTGTCTATCCGTCTGTCTGTCTGTCTGTCTGCTACGCTTACATGGCCCATCTGTTCAACCGTTGTATCTCGGGGAAGGATATAAGGGTACTTTTCATACCGGAGTTAGGAAAATTTAAGAGTTCTCGCGGGAATCTAAAAATTTAATCCGCGCGGACGAAGTCGCGGGCATCATCTAGTAATAAATAAATAAATGTTTATTGATCCAAAAAAACATAAATACAAATAACTTCTGCATTTTACAAAGAAAATCATAGATAATATTATTTATTATATCACCTACTAGTGAGCCCGGCAGACGTTGTCCTGCCCTATCTTCCTCGCAATTTTTCCATATTTTCTCACCGTTTAAACCTTCCGGACTACTTTAGCGAGACAAACGAACAGCAATTGATTTAAATATATATAGATAGATAGGTAAATATGTAATATTAACCTTTCGTCTTCCGGAATTTGACTCATCACGTCCAGCCTGAAAAATCATTAAAAAGAGATGGATACAGGGTGTAATAAGGTAACTACAGGGAAAAATGATTAAGATTTGAGAATACTTACCACCCTAATTTGTATTGTTCTTTTCTGCGATTTATTGTTGAGAAAAGCCTTCTTAACCCCCGCCCTAGAAAAAAATCTATATTAGAAAAACGCCACTACTCATATTTTAAGAGCATTATTTTTGGTTTTTATACTCATACTTTGAAATTACAGAACTGACAACGACCATATAACGAACTGCCATACCCCTAACAGCTTAGCCTGCTACCATCTTAGCTGCATCATCAGGTGAGATCCAAGTAAAGGGCTAACTTATAGTGGATAAAAACTAAACGAAGGAAGTGGATAAAATGTGTTCTGGTGAAACTTTAGGATTAAGCCTTAGATTAATCATGATTTTCATGCCGTTAGGTAGGCACTGCAACAATTAAGTAGGTTTTTCCACTCAATACGACTCCACTTTTTAAGTACCTATTTCTAGATTCTTAAACTTACGTTGGTGTTCTGTGATTTCATGTTGGAAAAGCGTCCTGAATTTATGAAGAATACATCTGAAACAAGGCATAATGTTTATTATGATTATTTAACTCTTTATTTGCACCACACAAGAAAAACAAACACAATAAGACATGAAATAAAATAAAGAAGAAGGATAGGTACAAAATGCGGCCCTATCGCTAAACAGCGATTTCTTCCAGACAACCATAAGATTAGGAAAGCGATAAGAAACCAGAATGCAGGTGGCTAAAAAAATAATACAATACACAAATACAACCGCATAATATAACATATAAATAGGTGTATTATACTTAACTAAAATATATACTAAAATATAGATATGTCATATACATACACATTACACATACATACATATACTACATACATGCCATAGAATTATATAGAATAAACTAAAGTCGTTTTCAATTTGAAAGGAAATATGTCTTTAAAGCGTTCTTGAATACGCCCAACGATTTTGACTGTCTAATTGTAAGTGACAGTGCATTCCACAATTCAATTGCCTGTACAGTAAAAGGATTTTGATAGAATTTTGTTAATTTTGCATATCTATAGCATGTGCATGGTATCTATTGCATGTGCAATGTGCAAGGTCTTTTTAAATAAACTAGATATTTTTTTAAATTTAGACTGCCTCTAACAGGACTTTTGAGTCAACACGTTTTGAGAAGCGTGCTGGCGTGGAGTGCTAAGCTCTACTCTTCACTTAGTAGAAATTCTCAGCAGAATTCCTAAGTAGGAATTCTGCTGAGAATTTCTAACAGGTAAACTGAAGGGATGAAGGTAAACTGAAGGATAAGCAGGAACGAATAAAGATAAAGAGACTTACTCAGACTCCCTGCTGCTCATTAGCGCGCTGATCAGTGAACTCCGATCCAAAATGTTTCTTTTGACTACAAATGATTAAAGTATAAAATTACAATGGATATTATAATTCAGCGTTTGGAGCATGACTATATAATGTTCATATACTAATGACTTTAATGTTCATATAGTATGAATTTAAGAAAGTCATTCATATATTAATTCTTGTAATTGTACCTATAGGGTTTATAATTAGAGCAGTAGAATTTAGAATAAGTATTCTAGACTCGATCAAGAATTTAGAAAATATTTTATTCGATAAAAAAAAGATGGCAGCTATCCAACATTCACATTGCTAGGAAAAACTAAGTTTCAGAGGCGGACTAAACCGGCGGAATGAATAGAATGTCTTAAAATCCACGTCCTCTGTGAGTTGCAAGGTTAATTATCTTTTATTGCAAATTAGGATTCCGCTTGACGTGACCAATGACCAAACATTTAGAAATCCTCAGAAGTAAATTTAAAGTCAAAATTCTTTCCTTTCTTCCATTATATATGCGAAACGCCGTAAAGGCAGTCATATCTCGATGCCCAAGGCTGACGAACCTGACACGAGGAGACTTATTAAAAAAACTGGGTTTCCCTAGCAATTTACAGAGCTTATGAATTTCATATATTGTAACTAAACATTATTTAAGAATTTGCATGAATAGTTACTTACAACTTTTATATGGTAGCTTTATCATACTGGCGATAGTAGGATTCATCCGGGGGCCGCTAAAAAAATGGTATGATATTAACGAAGATAATGGTATTAGGTGTGAGTAATAAGTAATAAAATAATAATTTGTTGCTTATTACTTAATATTGCGTTACGATTTAAAATGTTTGTAATTCATAAAAAACTTACGAATCTGTCAAATCTGATGAGCATTCGGAATAATGCAAACGTCTTGAATCTCCTTCACCTGAAATATCTGAAAGAAGTTAATATATTAAATAAATAATAAAATTAGAAGTTTATTAACGACCAGATGATGCCAGCAACTTGGTCCGCTTAGGGGCCTCGAACTAGAAATTTCGTCTAACTTTTTGATAATGTGAGGACTTCTCAATGATTGGAGGCCCCCCTAGACACGAGGGCCACCGGCCAGGCCGACCGCCCCCTTAGTCCGCCACTGCTTTGCTTCTTATCAAGCCAGGGCTACTTTGGAACCCTTGTACCAGAGTTTGCCTCGTCCCTTTAGGTAGGTACTTAGTTTTAAGTGGATTCATTAGTCGTTTGTCGTCGTTCTCAATCGATAGACGTTCACTGGGGAACAAAGGCCTCTTGTAAAGACTTCGGCACACCGCGGACTTGCGATCCCTGATACTAGACAGATTGATTTAGCACTTACTGACGATTGGAGCTAACCTGAATCCTGTGTTAAGTTAGACAAGCTTTGTGTTGCTGTACGCTTTAAGCCGGTCCTTAAAATAACAAAAAAAAAATTGTTTAAGAATATGCATGGTTCCTATGTTAAAATAAATATATTTTTAATAATTATTAAACAGAAGGTCTAAAAGATCCAATAAACGTAAAGTCCACAGTTAGGTTTAAGTTTGATAATCATTTTCAACTATCGAATAAAGTAAAACAATGCATCGTTTTTTAATGACGTAAAAAGTCAATATTACATACACGTGTTCTCATAAGTCCCCATACAAAGATTTGTTGATTCGTTATTGAGATTCAACTTACTCAGATTTGATGATGACAGGGACCTCAGAAGGCCTTCTCAATGCCATGTGAGCTATCTCCGTAGATGCACCCAGCTCTAGAACATTTGCGATAATTAATCCTCTGTTACCTATACAACAGGTAACAGAGGATAAATAATTCCAGAAACACACGTCATGTAACACAGCGTGCCACCCACGCCACACCTCTCGTGGTTATGCCACTAATCTTCATTGACAACCCTCATCAATGGGGTATTGTGAAATCTTCCGCAAGTCCCCATTGACTTCTGGAGCTCCTAATGAGGATATTTTGTGAACATTTTTTCCACAAACTTCCATCAGTTTAAAAACAAGAATCACGATATATTTTTGAATGGAGATGTAGGTATTGATTATTATCAATGAGGATTAGTGGAATAACCCCATGACCCACTCATGGTGGGTCTAACTAGTGGTTACCCCCGAAATATGAACTCATCGTCTCCACCCTACGCCGCGTACTGAGCACAAGTCTCCTCTCGGAATGAAAAGGATTTTGGTAGTCCACTAGATTTGCAGACTTTTTAACACCATTGACTTTGTAACATTATGAAGAACTCTCAGGCATGCAGGATTCCTCGCGGTATTTTCTTTCACTATTTAACCAAGTGTAAACCATATATTGAATAGAAGCAGGCGTTACTTTGCGGAAGTCCATGATAGTGAATGAACTACAAGTTTAATTCGCTATAATCCGCTACAGTAGACAAATCTGTGTGGTACAGTGCGTGTCTTTCACCTGCAGCATGCGACACCCACCACCCAGCAATTCGCACAGGCACAACACCACACCACACAAGAGAGAGTGATTTGGAGGATTTGTGTGGAGTGGTGTTGTGTCTGTGCGAATTGCTGGGTGGTGGGTGTCGCATGCTGCAGGTGAAAGACACGCACTGTACCACACAGATTTGTCTACTGTAGCGGATTATAGCTAATTAAACTTGTAGTTCATTCACTGTAAACCATATGTAAAGCATTGATACCAAGCTATTATGTAGATTGTGATTGACTGGATTTATAGTATTCTTACTGATGGTTTTTTTTCCGCGGGGGAGTGTTAACCAATCAGGTAATTGCGTTCATTAAGTGAATTGAATCAATCATTTTTAACCAATCAGGTGATTGCGTTCATAAGGTACATTGAATCAATCTATTTTACGTAATGAAGCCCCTGAGGTCATAGGTCTGCTGATCAAAAAAAACATTGATTTGGCCGCGTAGCGTGTCGCAAATATCAGATGGGGTGGGATGGGGTGGCATGGGGGCAGCGTGTTACGTACATGCGTCGGCCCAAAAGGAAAAAAAAACAAAGATACCTGCAACTCTCAAGTCGCTACAGAAGTTTTTTTTCTGAAAAATAAATAAGTTGATTTTTACTTGTTTGAATTTTGGATTGAAAAATTACTTAACAAAATACGTTCTGCAAATTGTTTGCAGAAAATTCCTGTTAAAAAAAGTATAGTAAATAATTTTCTGATTAGTATCAAAAATACATACATAAGTTTTTGTTCGTTTGCTTTTCCTTTTTTTTCGCGGCTTCACGGGTGTAGCGATTTTGCTCTCGCTGCTAAAATAATAAACCAACTTAAACATACAAATTTCTTGCTTTAAAAGGTAGGTAATTAAAAAGTTAAAACTTGAAAAATTCACTATATTAATGCACTTTTATATTTATATGTACACAGTTATAATAATATTGACTTACACGTCTGTCGGCGAATGAATATGTTTCAGCAATTCTTTCGTAACGGTTGTTGTTTTACACATTTCTGTAAAAAAAATATTAAAAAAAACTAATGTCAAATTCAGAGACGTCAAGTACTTAGGAATGAATACTTTTTGTAGTGATTTTGAGAGCGATGAGTGAGTTGAAAAGTAGTTCTTTACTAGAGAAACTACATATCTAATACTCTTTTAATAAATAGTCCGGCATATACGTAAGGACAACCTATCTAGCACAAATAGGTACGAATTTTTAAAAATATTTTTATGAACCCTTGGAAAATGTTCATAAAACATTGGAAATTATACAAACTTTGATGCCCTATACAGTAAAGAAGATGTTCAAATCTGACGCCGAAAATGCGTCGAGTCATCAGCCCCCCGCTTGTCTAGAGCTCAATTTCGTGTATCCATTCTCATCCGTTTATGGTATCGTACATACCTAACGTATGAGAATGGATACAGGAAATTGAGCTCTAATTCAATAGTGTTATGGTTTATTTTACTTTGACGCCGAACTTTGACGATTTGATCGGCAATACTTACACAATCGCGCCTCTCATCATATGCCCAAGCATATGAGCTAAGTTGGGTTGGAACCAGCAAGGTCAAAGAAATCGCGGGCGGCCAAAACAGACTTTGCCTACTATTTATACTTGATGAGGTGAAAAAGATCGGCCTTGCGTGGGGGCCTGGTGAAGCTTAGGGCGTCCGACAGATTGGCTTGAAAAGAGTCTGCCCTCTGCCCCGAAGGGCGAAAAAATTAAAGACTTTTCTCAAGATTTTAAAATAAAGTTCAATAAACTTTATGATAATATTTTTTTCTTTAGTTAATAATTATTCAATACAGCTTACCTCCGCTGTCTTTTCCTGATTTGTAGGATTTTTGCTGGAAAAATAAATTCTAGCCTCAGGTAAGTAGGTAGGCCTGTAGTGTTATTTATTTTATTAACTACTAGATTTATTTCTATAAATTCGAACTGCTTAATTTTCTGGGATAAAAGTAGCCGGGATAGGTACTACCTATACCAAATTTCATCATAATGGGTTGGAAAGATGGGCCGCTAAAGCGAAGCAGACAGACAGAGAGACACACTTTTAAATTTATAATATTAATACTAAGGACTAAGTAATTAGCAAGATTGAAAAAGGAAAAGAGAAATACAATACCATGCGGTAGGTGAAATTCGTTAGCGCCGTTGCTACCGTCGACGGTGGGGTGCTAGAACAAGAAAAGGTTTAAGTAGTAGGTACTAAACCAAATTCCTAGAATTCTAGAATTTTTCTGCTTTTACGATGTAACGTGGACCTCAAACTCGACATAGCTCTAAGGTAACCGACATAGCTCGACGTTTTGCGAAGCTGAGGTGGCCATTGATAGGTAAACGTCGGGGTCCCAAAGTGTTTGAATGACGAGTTCGCGCTGGTTAACGTAGCGTTGGCAGACCCCCTACTCGGTGGACGAACGATATCAAATCCACAAAAAGTACTCACTAATACTTAGGTACTTCACGGACTAACTTGACTGCCTCTTTGGTATGCTCGACTGCGGCTGACGAGGTCCCGGGTTCGAGTCCCGGGTCGGGCTATAATTAATGTTGGGTTTTTCTAATTAGAAATTCTCAGTAGGTACTAGCCCGGAGTTAGGAAGTTGGCGGTGTTTCACCCCCGTGCCTCGGAGAACACGTTATGCCATCGGTCCCAGTTATTATCACTAATACGATAATAGTCGTTAAAGCCCGCCAACCCGCATTAGAGCAGCGTGGCCGTTCTAATTCCTCAAGTTCTAATTCCCTCTTTCCTATGAGGGTGGAGGCCTGTGCCCAGCAGTGGGACGTTAATAGGCTGTAGTGGTGGTGGTGGTTACGGACTAACCTAGTTTTATATTCCTTAGAATGTCCCGAATAGCTCCGACTACCAGTAGCGGTCAATCTGGCCAGCTCCAAGACACGATTGACATACTTACTATAGCCCTTCTCGTATCTACACTTATCCTTATAGTCCTTATACGCTGGTCTTTTCGACCGCCTCGTTTTAGTCTTGCGCGCTGTGGAGCACCCTTGAAAGATACGGTTGGAGCAGCCGTAACAAAATATAACGCCTTTGAATGTATCGGCGTTTTGCAGGTTTGTTTCGCTGCAGACGTCTGAAATGAAAGAAGTTTGTCAGCTCGTCATAGCCGGTAGGGCCGTCATAACTACGGGCCACGGGCGAAAACCTACAGCCAAACTAGACCAGAGGAAATTCTGAAATTATAAATATCCAAATTGAGCTTGGCGTGGATTGAACCCAGGACCTCCGACTTGTACGACCACAGCGACAGGGAGGTTGTCAGGTAGGTGTGTTTGCAAGATGCTAGTGATTAATCATTATAACAAGTTTCGTCCTGGCTCTTCTCGGCAGGAATGGCGTTCCGAACCAGCGGTAAATTCACGCACTCTAAAAGTTAATTTCAATAAATATATAGGTATGAATTTAAAAAAACACTCACAGCACTTGTGGCATTTAGCGTGGTAGCTGTATCCCTCTCGTACTACGGCGTGGTCCTGACGCACGGCAGTGTTACAATGTTCGCACACCTCGCAACTAAAAGACGACCAGAGAAAACCGTAAACCATTCCAGACTGACAAAAGATGCTTTCCATCATCATCATCACCATTCCATCGAGGGGGATCATCCCCCTCGATGGAAACCAGTTGCCAAGCTGGTCTATGTTGGCAATCAATCAGACGAGACTTCCTTGTCTAGATCAAGTTGTCGGTACATGTTGAGAAATCGCTTGACAATCATTCTTAACGAAAAGCAACGACGAGGTTTAGGGTGGAACACGCTTGCCTAGAAGATGCGTATTCCCTCTTGCCTTGAAATACTTGAACTATTTAGCTTGTATTCTGCATTTGAAGGCATTTAAGTTAGGTATACCACAGAATAGGTAATAGTACAGCTGTTCTATTTACGTGGCAGGAAACACGTGTGCTGGGAGGCTATTCCACACTCAGCGCATGCTTAGCAAATCGAAATGAATGAATCATCATCCTAATTCCTATCATTATCTAAACCTCTCACCGGCTTACTGCTGAGCACGAGTCTTCTCTCAGAATGAGAAGCGGTTAGGCCAACGTGGCTGGACCGTGAGGACAACGCACCTCAACTTTTTTGCAGATACTGAGGGTTTTATTTTTAAACAAGTTTAATATCACTTGTTTTATTGGTAAAGTAAAAGAACGCGATGAAACCTGCATGATTGAATGGTTTGGGAAATCTGGCAATCCTCAGTTGGCCATAGGAGTGGGACCGTGTTTTCCCTTCCATAGAACATGCTAATATAGTAGCTAGGTATTTTTTTTTAATCATCCATAACTTTTATGGATAGCAGTTTAGTTAGGTTTTATCAAAATAAGCTTAAAGCAAACAAACAAAAATAATAGAATCCTACTTACGCCATTTTCGATATTTTGTTAAACTTTTATGCTACATTTTTTCTAGAGTGAATATTTTTTGGGTTTACGATATTTTTTAGGGTTTTTGTTGCTTGCTAATTTGACATATTTTCACTGACAACTTAAGAATTTCTTTCGAAGATCTTATGATTTTTTTGTAAGTAATGACTTTTATGAAGCTATGGTTTATGGACCATACAGGCTTCATGCATGCATGCAGGTTGAATATAATTAATAGCCTGCCTTTCGTTTCCTATACCGACAAAGTACTCTGTGACCAGGGATATCTGTTTGCCCTGTCCTGTTTAGCAATGTACCACACATTGCTAAACAGGACAGGGCTAAACTCACTCACTCACAAGATAGGCACTCTTATAAGTTGTATATTTAGCTTCAGCTGTAGCCTTTGCACTAGGAATCTGCTTATTACTAAGCTATAAACTATTGTTATTTCTATTGCAGTCTATGGCAGCTGTACATATTCGCGTTCATTTTTAGATAATACGACCGTTATTCATATACAAAAGTAAGTAGCAAAAAATCCAACTTAATACAATAAATAAAACCAAATTTTATAGGTAAAAGAACTTTTTATTCAGATTTGCATCATGGTTTATAACAAAATAAATTGTCATTTTCATATAATTTCCAAAAGCTTTCAGTCAAAACTACAAAAGAAGCTGCAAAAAAGAACTAAATGCGTCTTTTTTCGGAAATATCCTTAGTATCGTTTAGGTCCTTTCAGTAAAGTTTGGGCCCATAATAAGGCTGCATTTTCGGTGGTCAGCGGGAGAGCGGAAGCGACAAAAAAAATGCAGCGTTCCGCAGTTACATCGGTGACCGGCAGCGGAATACGCCGACCCTTCCAAGTTTAAATGAGCGGAAAACGCTAACTTGGAAACGGAAACGGATCCGCTAAATGACAATTGGGTATTTGACAA
The DNA here is from genome assembly GCA_964035005.1 of Erebia palarica. Classification (NCBI taxonomy): domain Eukaryota; kingdom Metazoa; phylum Arthropoda; class Insecta; order Lepidoptera; family Nymphalidae; genus Erebia; species Erebia palarica. The sequence goes on from OZ035987.1 coordinate 33,691,843, forward strand.
CTAGTGAAATCAGGATCTTTTTTTTCATACGTCAAAACGCGTGCTTAGTATGGGTTTTTGTATGAAATATTGCATAGTGACGCCATCAAAGTTAGACGCACTTTTTACTTTAATCGACAGTTTAAAATAGTTGTTCAACATAAAAGTAATAGGGGACCTGAATATAACGACTTTTGAGAGATTTTCTATTTAATAATCACTAAAAAATTCGTTATTTGAGTAGTTGTCAAATACCCAATTGCGGATTCGCCGCGTTCTCCGCTCGCCACCGAAAACATTAACCTAATATACAAAATGGTGCCCACCGAAAATGCATCCAAAAAAACCTCCAAAAAATTAATTAAAAAAAAAAAAAAGATTTTTATAGTGTTGACGTTTAGCTCTGTAATTGCTTACCTTGTTACAAAGTGCAAAACATGTAAATAGGAATCTAATGTTATAATCTAAAAATATTTTTTTTACTGGCCGGCAAAATGCTGGGTTTTAATCTATTTAAAATCTACAGGATTTTTCAAACTTAAGTACTAACTTACTATTAATAAGGCAACTTTATTCGCATCAAAATGAAAAGGATTATTTTTTTCAGAAAAGTATTAAGTATTTATAAAATATATAGATAGGTTTTATTTAATAATTAATTTTAGTCACATAAGGGCGCACACATATTACTGTGTTGTGGTGTGTTGCAAGGATCGACTAATCAGAGCTCGCTACGCTTTTCGTGTCACATAGCCTAGCCCTAGGCCCTAGAATGCCTTTCAACCTATCCATTGCCTTTTGCCTATCCACTGAAGCATAGCGGAGCGGAGATATTATGTAAAAAGGATCAATCTCATTACTCATTAAAGGCTTTGACTGACAGACTGCGATCCATTAAGCCGATCCTTACGCTACATAAAATTTCAACACAGTAAGAAAGTTAGAAAGAAAAGAAAAGTTAAGATTAAATCTATAGTTTATCAATGAAAATGTTACAATTTGCAAGAGAGAGAGAGGGAAATTCGGGTTACCCCGGCTGTCTTCAATAAAATTTATTTATTTATTTATTCATCTCAGGCAATAGAGCTCATAATATTAAGTACATTAGATAACAAATACAAAATAAAATAACATATTAAAATACTATATCATCGTGATCAAATTATCCCATATAACGTATGACTCTTGGTCATTTTCTTTCGCGTGACAACACACCACAACACACAATATTTGCTATATTGGCTATTAACTTTTCGTGATAGGCAAGTAAATAATTTAAGTATATAATTTGAATAGTAAACAATAAATATTCACTTGAGATCAATCATTACGAAGAGAAAGGAATATCCAATTTGAGATCAACATTTTACTATAGTTTCTTTTCAATTTTTAACACCTTTTGCTTATTAATATATATTAAATTCAATACGCTACTATTAATGTAAATTTAAAAAAAATACTGGCCCCAAATACCTTTTAATACTAGTTTTTATGATTCATTTATTTTTAACCGACAAAAAAAAGGAGGTTCTTAATTCGACGCGTATCTTTTTTATATCACTCTATATGATATATTATGTAGTTGATAAAATATTTAACCTAATACTGCAGTTTGCATCAAGTATTTTTTGAAGGGAACATTGCTAAGGTACTATTTATAGTCTTTTCAAGTATTTTTAAGGCAAACTTTAATCTGGACTATGCAATAGGCCTATTTATAAAGGCACGTGCACAACTCTGCGTGTAAATATATGTTTCATCTTTATCAAATGGTGCAAAAACAAATTATAATATTCATCCAAACGTGTTCTTCTTAAGCTTAATTTAATATCTTTTTAGAATATCTATATTTTGATATAATATTATATATAAATGAAACGCTTTTTGAGCATAACTGAATAACTTTTTAGAATATCTTGACAAATTATAGATTTAAAAATAGTATTAATATATTATTAAGTACTTTCTATAAACTTTAGAAACACAACACTTAGACAACAGAACACTATACAAATTTTTCGCTCCACGCTTAAAACTAATTCTTATAACTTAAATAAGGACACTTAAAATTGGAGTAAAGAAACTTATAGGTAGTACTTTTTATCTAATATTGCCACCGTTGCCCTGTATTTTTCGTGGAACAAATCTTTTGAGCATCATAATGTCTAAAACATAAGTTTTATACGTAAGCCCACGAAGCGAATTGGGATAAGATCTGGATTTTTAATGTTTATGAATATTTGATCAAACTGTACAGCCTTTACTTATGTATCAGATTGTATTTTATTTAAATATCTACTTATAATAAAGCATAATAGACTAATCGTAATAGGATGATCACAACTCAATGGATTAAGCAACTCTTTGTCAAACTTAAAAACGCGCTTCTAGTATGGAAGTTTGTATGAAAACCATAGTTGTGACGTCATAAAATTTCAACACACTTTTTTTCTATAGTCTCAAATGGCTATCCAACTTAAAACTCACCGAAGATGTGATTTTAGGTCTTTTTTAAGACCCTCTATTTAAAAATCAATAAGTTTTTTTTTGATATAGGCATCATCCCTATTGATTTGATGTGATGATGATGAAAATAAATAAATAAAAACCTTATGTATGCTACATTACATAAACAAAAATTGTAAAAATCGTGATAGGTGCTAGCTATAAATGTTTTGAATACTTATAACGTTTTGATAAATTGACTTGACCCCATATTCACTTCATGAGCTAAGATAAAAAAGTGTAGTTTTTATCACTATTATATACTATAACAACTATTTTTCTAAAATATTACTAATGAAAACTTATTACGATATTAAAAATAATCATAAATGTATAGGTTTACTGGCCATTAAGTGTAAAATAATGCCACAAAATGTTTCTTAAACTAAGCAAAAATCTTAAAATAAATGATAAGAAACTCTTGTCTGACTTTAAGTCACAGGTACATTAAATGTAATATACTAGTATAACATTTATACTGCTAATTTTAGGGGTTAGTAGGTTACAGTACACATCCACGTTATCAAATTCGTTTAGAATTCAAAAATTCTACTTATCCTATAAGTATAAGGGAGGTAGCCCTATACCTAAGGCGACCTCAAATTTTTATACTTATATGAATATTATGGTGTAACATTTTAAGAAGTCTTAAAATTACTTTAATATCTCATTTAGTTATAAATATAAATAATGGGCATTTTCAAAGGCCCAAAATATGCACTTATTATTTGCAATTATTTTAAATCTTAATTTTTATGGTTTTACATGATTTCAGATCAGGGCTGTCAATGCATGATGTATGAGCTAAGAGAGCTTATTTTTTTTAAAATGAGGAACAAGTAAGTTTAAAAAACAACAGCAACAAGCACAGAGAGCAATAATAGACAAATTGTTATAGAACAAATGCTCACGAAATACCTAAACAGGGGAACCTAACTATGATTTTGGAAGACCTATTCATGGATACCCCACTTGCCATAGTCTATCGACTTTATTTTTTTAATTTGTTTCATTATGGCTTCTAGAGGGCGCCATTTTGTTTTTTGCCTGGAAGGAACAAACAAACATATTATATAGACTGATGAACACATGAGCGTTCCGCAGTCGGGTAAAAAGTAGATTGAGCAGCCCTGTCCAAGATGGTCTAGACTCTACAGTCACTGTTTATTATTAAGTCACGTCAGTGTTTCAGCGGAAAGTGGACCATAACCAGAACTTATACCTTGCCTTTATGTCTACCGGAAAATTCGGCAACAAAAATCGGTAGTACAATAGATTTAAGGTCCATTTTACTGAGTCTCATCGTATGCCGTCAGTTCGTCCGAGCTGTAGGGTTGTCACTCTGGGCGTCAATGTCTCCTCATATGCAGGGTGAGATGGTCGGACCTCGCAAAGGCCCGGCGGCACAGCGGACAGGCGAAGGGGCGGTGGCCGGTGTGTTTGCGAGTGTGACGCGTCAGTCCGTCCGAGCTGTAGGGTTGTCACTCTGGGCGTCAATGTCTCCTCATATGCAGGGTGAGATGGTCGGACCTCGCAAAGGCCCGGCGGCACAGCGGACAGGCGAAGGGGCGGTGGCCGGTGTGTTTGCGAGTGTGACGCGTCAGTTCGTCCGAGCTGTAGGGTTGTCACTCTGGGCGTCAATGTCTCCTCATATGCAGGGTGAGATGGTCGGACCTCGCAAAGGCCCGGCGGCACAGCGGACAGGCGAAGGGGCGGTGGCCGGTGTGTTTGCGAGTGTGACGCGTCAGTCCGTCCGAGCTGTAGGGTTGTCACTCTGGGCGTCAATGTCTCCTCATATGCAGGGTGAGATGGTCGGACCTCGCAAAGGCCCGGCGGCACAGCGGACAGGCGAAGGGGCGGTGGCCGGTGTGTTTGCGAGTGTGACGCGTCAGTTCGTCCGAGCTGTAGGGTTGTCACTCTGGGCGTCAATGTCTCCTCATATGCAGGGTGAGATGGTCGGACCTCGCAAAGGCCCGGCGGCACAGCGGACAGGCGAAGGGGCGGTGGCCGGTGTGTTTGCGAGTGTGACGCGTCAGTCCGTCCGAGCTGTAGGGTTGTCACTCTGGGCGTCAATGTCTCCTCATATGCAGGGTGAGATGGTCGGACCTCGCAAAGGCCCGGCGGCACAGCGGACAGGCGAAGGGGCGGTGGCCGGTGTGTTTGCGAGTGTGACGCGTCAGTTCGTCCGAGCTGTAGGGTTGTCACTCTGGGCGTCAATGTCTCCTCATATGCAGGGTGAGATGGTCGGACCTCGCAAAGGCCCGGCGGCACAGCGGACAGGCGAAGGGGCGGTGGCCGGTGTGTTTGCGAGTGTGACGCGTCAGTCCGTCCGAGATGTAGGGTTGTCACTCTGGGCGTCAATGTCTCCTCATATGCAGGGTGAGATGGTCGGACCTCGCAAAGGCCCGGCGGCACAGCGGACAGGCGAAGGGGCGGTGGCCGGTGTGTTTGCGAGTGTGACGCGTCAGTTCGTCCGAGCGAGCGAACCGCCATCCGCAGCCAGCCCATCCGCAACTGTACGGTTTTTCACCTGTAATCGGAAAATATGTAGGTTTAAATTCTCAGATTAAAAATTAACATGTCATATGTAGAGTAAGAGTGTCCGTCAAACTTATCTGACCCGGTGGTCAAAATTAAAACTAATATTTATGCTTGTTTAGTCTCTGTTTTTATTGTGTTTTTAATAAATACTAGCGACGCTGTCAGATAAGTTTGACGGACTATATTTTAGTTTAGTGAAGTTTAGTTTGACATACAATTGCGTTTACACAGGAGTTTTTCCAGAGATCTTTTTCGATTACATTACTATTGTCTAGAATTGAAAAAGATCAAGTATGGAACTTGAAATAACCCGTTATGATTTACCTGTATGAGTCCGCTTATGAGCTTTCAAATGCGAACTTTTAGTGTACACCTTCAAGCAACCGACGACATCACACTTGTGCAACCTCCTTCGACTTTGCTCTTCGTTCGCACATTCTTTATTATCTGTGTCACTTTCTTTTTTATCAACCTCCAGTTTGATATATTTTCTCTGAGATAGTTCACTTATGGAGTCCGTCAAGGCGTTCTGTAGAGCGGTATTGAGCAAAAAGTTCTTTATTTCCATTTCTGTGGGTAGATTTGGTTTTATCTGGTTGTGTGGAATCGTGAAGGGTAAGATTGGAGGGAAAAATTGCTTGTTCGTCAGTTCCATTGAAGTTGGAAGAGCTTGTGGTGTTTGTATTGGTTGGGGCTGTTTGAACCTAGAAATAAAGACAGCAATAGAATTAAATTAAAATAAGTATTTAACTATATGTGAACAAATTTTATTTTGTCTGGGCTTTTGTTGTGGCTACCACCCTTCTCCCAATTACATGCGACCAAGAGATTCTGCTTTTTAGTACCATGCCGTGTAGAAACCATTTTGAAGTTCAATAAAAACTGCCATACCCCTTTCTTTCCACCAGGTGATATATTTTTTTAAATCTCATTTATTTTGGGGTTTTTATTATATATAACATGTCAACATTATGTAATTATTTAAATACATTTAAGGTGATATATAAGTCGATGACTAACATGTCATAGAATAAAATAAAACACTACAAATTCTCAGTAGATAATTATGGGCTCATCTGTGAAGGACTTTAACGTAATTTTGAAACGACTTTCAAAAAAGGTGGAGGTTCTCAATTCGACGCGTATTTTTTTTTTAAATATATATTCTTGATAGAAATTCTGTAATACGCTTAGTAAAATGCTTCCTCGTGTCTAATTCGAATCGCCATATGGAATGCCGGCTTTCGTTTTTCCTTCCGCTTTTAATATTGGTTTCTTCAAATCAAGAGTGAATATGCATCTTCTAGGCAAACACGCTCCACGTTAGGCTGCAAAGCCGCTTGCCAGAAAGTCTGATTGCAGCGAAGCGCTAGGTCTCCAAAAAAGAGCCATAAAGATTTATGTTTTCATATAACCTGCATTGAAAGTGCGAGTTTCATTGCCTGTTGAACCACCCAAATACTAGCATATTTCAGACGAATACGTCATTCAGCGGGTATGCAGAACGTCATTCAGCGGGTATGCAGAATACGATGGTTTTCTACCCGCTGAATGACGTAGCGGTGCTCCTTTCAATCCGGTAAGGCTACTTTTTGTTTATTTCAATTGTCACTTTACCCATCAACTAAACTGACATATTGATTGACCTAGCAAATGAAATAAATAAGAAATACAATTTTAATAAAACTCGCACTTTTAATGCAGATTATATGAAAAATTAGTGGCTGGCATCAAGTGGATGCTAACAGCCACGGAAAGGCAAAGTTGGCGCAATCTTAAAGAGGCCTATGTCCAACAGTGGATGCATATTGGCTGATGATGATGATGATGATGATGATCATGATGATGATGATGATCATGATGATGGTGATGAAGATATGAAAAATAGTATGTGTGCCACGGCATGAAACACGATTTCAGACTTCGGGTGATGCTCGTCTGAAATCGTCTTGTTTCACCCCAAAGCACACAATATACTATGGTTTGACATCTAGTATATACACGTGATTTTTTTGGTATGACTGCAATTAGGACTAATTAATTAAATTAATTCTAATTATATCAAGCCAACAATACGTATCATCGTGATTGATTAACGGTAATGTAAATTACCTGTTAAGATGTTTCAGTTTTCTAGCGCTCCGAAGGTCGGGACCCATTTTAATTCTCGGCGATTCGTTACTTGATCTGTAACACATTTTTTTTGTAAAACAAACGATATCCCGTAAAATAGGTAGGCTAGTATTTATCAAAACGATAAAAGTTTATAAATGAAACTATTTCCATATTAAAATAAATTAATATTGGCATTAAAATAAATAAATAATGATATGCTCGGTATTTCAAACGTATTTTATTTTTAGATTATACAAAATTCCCATTAAAATAAAATACAAACTTTGAACTGTACATTATACTGTGCTGTTATAAAGTTATAACTTTATCCTGTTAAGAAGATAATGCCTAATGTAAAAGTAAAAGTAAAATATACTTTATTGTACACCATGTACCTAGTACCTAGTTTTTAACTTATTTACAAGAATGGCTAAAATATATTGTATTTTAAACTTACTCGAAATGAATTTGGGTAGATGTTGATTCTTCTGTTTTGATAGTTTTCGAGGAAGTCGGGATGCTGGTACCTGTAAATAAGCAGAGAAACATTTCAAAGACGTTTAAAAATGTTTAAAGTAATTTCCTTCAGCAAGTTATCTGTGAATTAATTAGCCGTATTTTAGTTCCCAAACGGATAAACCGATGTTGGTTTAAATTGTTTGGCTTGAAAGGTGACTTGATCGAGAAAATCTGCTCAGCAGTTCATCAGCTTTTTCTAGTTAAGAACTTAAGTAAATAAATTTCATTCATTCATTCATTCATAAGAGTCAAAGTTTAGAGTTTGATGTGTACATAAAATATCATTTTAATTTATGACTAGTAGTACAATCCAAACTTTAATGTGAAAGTGTCCGTCTGTCTGCTATGCTTTAACGGCCCATTTTTAAACAGATTTTGATAAAATTCGGTGTAGAGTAGTGCACACCCCGTGAAAGGTCATAGGCTTTTTCTCGGAAAATTGAAGAGATCGCGGGATTTAAAAACTTAATCCACGCAGACGAAGTCGCGGGCATCGTCGTAGTGATATGAAGTTTAAACAAAGGTGCCTTTGAACTGAACAGTTCATTTCTCAGCTCTTTTTCAGCTCAATTGGATGTGCCATATTATAGGTACGAACGGACATATGAACTGGACGAACTATAAGGGTTCGTCGTTTTATTGCAGAACCCTAAACTAAAAAATACAGTCACGCGCAACACAACAGTTTTTATATACCGCTGTGAAGTTTGTTTAAAATAACAATTAAATCCTAGAGAACTGCAATTTACTTGCCCATCATAAACAACGCAAGCGATCCGTCAGTAAAATGCGATTTAGGATTACATTTTTTACCACCGCGAATGTCACAAGGCTTCGAATAATGCCTGATTGTGTACATTTACATAATAAGAACTAATTGCTGGTTGCAACATTGTATTGGAGACTATCACGCTAAAAACTCATTTGTTAACCAAATCGACGGCTTACAACTCTTGTTACGGTATGCATTCCTGGTAATTTCGGATTTCCACGCAATGCTGGATCTGAGAAATCTAAAAATATAATGAACCTGAAGTTTAAGAATAAAAAAGAATAAGGAAGTAAATAATCAGTTCAACCTCGCTATTCAATATCCTAAAATCTTCCGCCACCAAAAGCCGCCTGTCATAAGTATTCTATTTACTTCTTCTATTTGGCTGTAATATTAACTTTATGTAATTAAATATTGAGTAATATTGAGTATTTACTACAAGACGGTGTCCGCAACTTCGTCCGCGTATATATTTTTCTTAATTCCCGCGAGAACTCCTCAATTTCATTTCATAATAAGAATAAGAATACAAGAAGACAAGACTGACACATTTTCGTATTTATAATATTAGTATGGATTGGTATGAACAATATCTAAATACGAAACAATTGAAGGTTAAAAACACCAGAAGTGAGGATGCAAAGGAAAGTTTAGTTCTGATTAAAAACTATAATACGTCAAATCTTTATTCAAACAAGTTTAGCTTATCTCGTAAAGATCTTGATTAATGCTAAATGATAACTAAACTCAGTAATATCATTAGTTTAGTTAACTTCAAAACGAACAACACAACCAAACTGATTCTCACACTCAGAGGCGACAATTACGCTTGAAATTTATACGAGTGTATTCGGTGTTCGCTATTTCAGCACGATCTTAAGAAATCTACTACTTGTTACGACATCCGGTAGTGACCGATGGTTTAATGGTTAGAGCACGATAGGTGCTTACTGATAGGTCGCGGGTTAAATAGTGGTACTATTAATATTTGAACAGTATACAGTGCACAACTGCACATATAAATCGGGATTAAACTAGGTTAACTTTCATCGACGGTTTTCTTATACAATTTTATACAATTGAATTGATTATGATTTTTTTTCATCAACACCTCCTGTACGGTTTTTATTTAAATGCGATTCACCTTCTTACATGCTCGAGGAAATTAAAAAATAAAATTCTTAGGTAGGTAATATTTAAGCAATGTTTATAACAGCCGAAATTAATAATTAATACTATTTTTATCTATAGATCAAAAATTGTTATTAAAAAAGCTTTAAAAATTTTAAAAACTTAGACAATCCTTCAATTTTAGATAACACCATAATCTTAACAGTTAGCAACGTGAAAACTGTTAACATAATATTTGTCAGTTTTCACGTTGCTAACTGTCACCTAATTGAATTTGGGTGATCCTTTTTAACGGATATAACAAGTTAAATGGTCAAATTATCTTACCAAAAGATTACATTGGTTTTTATGTAGAGTAGGCAAGTTAAATCAGAAGTCGCATTAAAATCTTTGCAAAAGCGTAGCTTTGATAGGAGTGTGAGGCGTGAGCACAAAATCTAGTTTCTAGATATGTATCTCAGGTGTTACTTAGCTCATTTGTAATCTATTATGACCGCTATAATTCCTATAATGTCCCCTTTTATCCTTTAATGTTCTTTCGCTATCTGTTTTAATCTACTTAATGGTTATACGTGTAAAGCTGCAAGTGGTAATATTGCGATATTATTTCTATTAGACCGTTATATCTTGGCACTTACAATCTATATGAGTCGAAAGGCTTTGTGTTGAATTTCACTTTGATTTAACTAAGTCAGCATTTACTGAGGTCTGTTAATATCGTTAGTCCTAATTTATCTACTTGACCAAATATATATTATTGAAGATATTTACTAACATAAGATACTTGTTTCAGGATAAAGAAATGAAATTCAAGAATGGAATACATTCCCTGCGATTAAGAAAAGTAACGATGGTGTCAGAGACGAGGTTATAAAAGGATGCGTGCGCATCTGCTGCGAACTACATTGTCACCCGTCGTTGCGTATCGCTCTTGTGTGATTTTATTTTCTTGCTGTAATATTTTTATTGTTCATGTTAATAAATGAGTCAAGAGAGCTTTTACGTCTTTCTTCTTCAAGTATCCTCTAGAAATTTGCAAGAATATTATTTCAAAATTTGTCTTAAAGATCAATAGATTTTTTAAAAGTTTTTACAATCGTGCATTGTCGAGTCAACATCTTCTGAAGATGCTCCGGTGTCAGAGTGAAAGGTGTGTTGAGGTACACATTGCACCACATAGATTACCTACTGTGGCGGATTATAGCGAATTAAACTTCTAGTTCTTTCATTATCACGCTCTTCCGCAAAGTAACGCCTGCACCTATCCAATACAATTGTTATTATTTTTTATTTCGCCAGAATATGTTACATGCAACATATTTATAGAACCATCTGCAGTCTATTTTCCTTTATTTTCTTCTTTTCCTAAGGTTGCCTGGTAGAGATCGCTACCTAAGCGATAAGGCCGCCTTTTGTATCCTATTTCTGTCTGTGTTTATTTCCAATTTGTGTTATCTTTACTTGTGGTGATACAAATAAAGCGTATAATAATAATTATTATTATCATATATATTATAATAATAATAATATAATATTAATATATATGATAATAATAATATTTACATAGGTATTAAGATTAAAACTATACTAGAATCCACATTATATCTTGCCATACTTGGTGTGCAAAAATATTTTTATGCTTAATATAGAATACTTTAAACCTCCTATGGAAACATGGAAACATTCAGATTCATTAAAACATGGAAATATACCTTACTTTAATGCTGTTCAAGACTCAATCGCCGGTTCTGAAAGCAAATTCTATAAATCGATAAAATAAAGAAATTAAGTAAAATGAGATACACAAATTAGATCAACTGGTCATTTTCGCATGTATATCAAAAGTATGGATGACAATGTCGCTTTCAAAGTTTAAGGGATTTGGCGGTCACAGTTGCTTGATGCAACTGTGACCGCCAAATCCTAGCATGGAATTAGCCATGCTAGCTCCTAATTGCGATCGTATTAAGATACCGTGGTTAATTATCACCATCACGTCTTATACTTTGACGTGACGTTCAGAAGGTGTACCGTACCGTGAAGGTACCTATCTTACTAATATTATAAATCCAAAAGTGTGTTTCAGTTTGTCCTTCAATCACGCCGCAACGGAGCAACGGATCGACGTGATTTATGGCATGGGCATAGTAGAGGATTTGGAGAATGACATAGGCTACTTTTAATCCGGAAAATTGAAGAGTTCCCGCAGGAATAAAAAAGGTTAAACCACGCCGACGAAGTCGCGGGCATCATGTAGTTTTGAATAAATATACTTTGAGTTTGAGTTTGACAAGTACCTAAGTATTGGCTCAATTTATGATATTCTTACAGCAGCTATGAATTTAGTCAAGTGTTAGTGGATTTGGTGGACTCGGCAAGTAAGCGAGGTCGTAGGAAATGCATGATTCATGGAATATACATACAAACGAAATATTCTCAGGCGGAATTTACGCAACCGCCCGTTTAAGAGCAAAACCATGTGACAATAGCTATTATTATGTATAGTATGATTAACAACCTTGTTAGTGTAGACTTGTTTATTTATAACTTAATCCGAACTTAAAACGGTTAGGGTGACGTTTTATTGAATAAGATTTTAGGAAATTGATTTTTTATTACAAAATGTTAAACTTCGTCCGCGACTTCGTCACCGTGTATTGCGGTTTTTGATCCCTTTGGAAACTCCTTAATTTTTCGAGATAAAAAGTAGCCTACGTCGTTCCCCCGGATTGCAACCTAATTTGTACTAAAATTTGGAATAATCGATGGAACAGATGGGCCGCTAATAGGTGGCAGGCAGACAGACAAACCTTCGCATAACATTACATAACATAACATTCGTGTGGAATATGGATTTATAAAATAAGAAGTGCTCGTGAGGCGAAGCTCGTGTGCTTGGGTTCAATTTCCGGCAGAGCCAAATTTGGGAACTTATAATTTCTGAATTTTCTCTGGTCTGGCCTGATGGGAGGTTTTGGCCGTGGCTAGTTACCACCCTACCGGCAAAGACGTGCCGCCAAGCGATTTAGCGTTCTAGTACGATGCAGTGTAGAAACCGATTAGGGATATGGGTTTAATAGAAAGAAAAGAAAGAAAAAGCGTTTATTTGGAACCACAATACAATAATTATAGTAGAAAGATACGAGACAGATATATGAGTTGTGTGATCCCAAAATGGACTCCACTCAGCATTATGCTATGACTGTGTTTCGAGAACAGACTCAGCGCTGGTCTTCCGTGGATCCACAAGTTTCGGACGAGTTAATACAAGAAAAAATAATATAACTACCATATCCCTAACAGGTTAGCCGTTTCCATCAGATGAGATCTCCCCTTTAGATAAGAACTGAAAACCGCTCTCCGCTCCGCCTTTCACCATCACAGATTTTAATTTGATCCCATTTCGCGTAAACGCGTAAATAACACCTAACTTACAAATATAATTAGTGTCGGAGCACTGTGACCGTTTAGTTTGAATAATATCAACGCGGGCACTTAAGTATATCGAGTGACATTAGCTATGCCAATTGCCTATCTATTTACATTAAATTATTACAATTATAATAAAGAGAAAGGTAGGAGATATCTTCGACAGGTTGGCGTTTGACTGCTATTTGGACAGAAGATAAGTTTATACGCTGCAGTAAGCTCAGAGCCTTATGCATCTAATGGAGATTAACCTTTGCGTAGGTTACTTCTACAGAGCTGATAAAATAAATAAATAAATAATCCTTTTTTAACAAAAAAATAAGTTCAACAAAATTTTACATTCAAGGAGTAGCACAGCTCTCATGGAACCAAGCAGCTAACCAAGATTTAAGCCAATCTTGGTTCACCGAGACCCTCTCTTAAAACCAGCTTAAAATCTATATTTATTGGCTTAATGCCTCAGCTTGATGCTGCAGCCAGTCGATTACAGCGCTGGTTTTCAGGCATGACCCCTAGTGAGAACACAGGATAATCGAAAGCGCAATTTTTTTTAAACAATGCTATCTATATATACACATATATATATATATATATATATATATACATATATATATAGCATTGTTATATATATATATATATATTTAAAATAATAAATAATAATAATAATAATAAATTCATTTATTTGCTTGAAACATGGGTTACATTACAGATAGATGATTACAATAATTATACATAATGATGCCAAACATGTTTTGCCATATTATACGCGTGCAAATATTAAATTTATACTTAGTTACTAGAATATCTACTATTGGACAATTTTACATCTAGTTACCTTAACATTTATTATTATATATTATTTTTATTATGAATTATTTTTGCTATAAATTACTGCTGCGCTAAAACAATCACATTAAAATTTATAAAAGCGAGATACCACTCACTAACTGACTAATCACATGTCAGGAACTATAAAACTTAGACTTGAAATTTGGAAGGTAGGAAGGAACCTACCATATGGTGTAGACATGAGCTAAGAAACGGTTTTGAAGTACGTTTTAAGGGATTGATCTCTCTCTTTGCGTCGTATTCCCCAATGCTAAGGGTTGAGGTTTTCTTGGGATAATAAAGCGGTGGGTTCCAGGCCCTTCCGCATAGATAAGGGATTGATATAGAATTCGTGAATTAGGTATGTTTATTGTGTAGGAAGGTACTCATACCTACTTGGCTACTTTTTTGAAGGAAATAGGCGGAGTCTTCCTCAGGCAAAACGGACTAGCCAAGCCGCATTCGCAATAATTACAGTACTAGGGAACGGTGACTACAGGTTTGATTTCCGGCAGAGGCAAATCTTGTTTTTGTATGAAAGGAAGAGATATACTGGACGTGCCTCTACCAACGCCCAATAAGTTATTAAACTAGCATATGACCGCGGTTTAGACTGCGTACCAAGTTGAAATATTATTCAGGTGGGGTTTCTGGGTTGTCGCGACTTGTTGAGCGATTTTGACATATGAAATACTCCTAATATTTCATATGTCAAAAATGAAATCTTTTTAATTAATGATTGATAAAAAGAAGGCCTTCTAGAAAACGTAAAATTCATGTCTTCTGTTAGTTTTACGCTTCATAACCATTTTAAACTACAGATTAAATTTAAAAAGAACGTCGAATTTTGATGATGTTTATAAGTCGGTAATTCCTACCATCTCCCATACTAAATGAGCGCGTTTGTTTGCTATGAAGAGTTTGCTGATTTGACTAGTTGTAAAATACCCAATCCAACTCCTCATTTCTAACTTGATTACAAGTTACTTAAGATACTCCAATCATCTCTCTATACTTATTGCTTTTTTGTATGGCACATTTTAAGGTTATGGACTCTATTATTTTGGAAGTTTCGGTGGCGAGTAGATATCTGTAACCACATACACTACTCAACGTCGTGAACAGGGCCTTTGCACTTAGAACATTTTTCTGTTGTATGGGGATGTTAGTTCCACAACTCCCTAAAGGATGGCGCTTATGGCGCTTATCTTGTACTGCAATTATGTATACTATTTTATGTATAAAAGTCTGTGATCAGGGTCTGTGATGGCGCTGAAATAAGTTTTCGTTCAGAAGCTTATGTTTTAGATAAATTAATGATTTTGCTATTTATATAAACACAAAGCTAATAATATATTAAAACTCCAGAATATGAGTTATCTTAGATAAATTATAAAGATTTATCTGTTATGAATTTAGTTTAGTGGAATGAGTTAGAAGTTTAATGAAACATTTGTGTTTTAATTTCCAAACGCGGACAGCCGCCATTTTAAAGTTTGAAATTCGACATTGACATTGACGTTTTCTGGCATGCCGGATGCCGGGTGGACAAAATTATAATTTTTTTGATAAATTCGTTACAATGTGAAACTATATTAATAGAGAGTGTTTTAAGTGTGTACGATGTGAAAAACATGAAACTGTGGAATAATTGTTATGCTTTATGTATATTTTTTGTAATTGAGAATATAAGAGAAAATAATCAACATGCGTTTCATTTACTAACATCTGAACATCTTTACAGTTTGTGTTTATCGTATAATAATTTATCTTAATTATTACAAGGTCACATAATTCTATAGTTGCAGAATTAGGTGATCTTGTAATAATTAAGATAAATTAATATACAATACACTTTGTAATATATAGTACTATAGCATTGTGTTATGGTTATATATACATATTTTAGTTGGACAACTTCCCGATAGATGTCACTGTACATTGACAGTCGAGTAGCAACTCTATACCAGTATAAATAATGTACTCTGTGGTCGTGAATGAGGCTAAAATTATTTAGTCATCCAAGGTTTAACCTAATTATACTTGACCCGCAGAGTACTTGAACTTTTAATGACAATTTAGAGGTTAGCGGCCAAATGTAACTACGTGCTGCCACTGGCTTGGTTTACATTTACTTTGCGTATTGACTGCTGTACGCTTACTGCAAGTTTTTAGATCGCCAATTCGATTGATCGTAATCAACGCGAGCGTTCGATCCCATGGGCGTCAAATTGAAACGTGAAAGCGCTATTTCTATGTCAAATAAACTGTACCTACATGTCTACCTAAATATGTAATTTCATATTTTTAATCACATTAAATAATTGTTTCTTTTTTATTAGGTACTATACTGTCTGTCTATATGTCTGCGTGGTTTGAGGTTTTTTGGTTCCCGCGGGAACTCTTTAATTTTACGGGATATAAAGTAGCCTATGTGCTACTCCAGACTATAATCTATCTTTGTGCTAAATTTCAGCCAGATTCGTTCAGCCGTTGGGGCGTGATTGAGTAACAAACATCCATACATCCATCCAAACTTTCGCATTTATAATATAAGTAAGATAAGATCTACCGATTAGCATGAAATTTTGTATTTAGACAATGTTTTGCTTTCAAAATTTATCTGGATAGTTGGCATTCCTAAGTTCCCGCGGGAATTTAGGGGCAACATTAATGAAATTCAAAGATCGCCGAGTACACCTTGATCGCACCAAGGTACTTATAATTATTTAAAACCTCCTATGTTTAAAAAGCTAAAGGTACGGTCGACGTCAAAAGTCCATACATAGCTCATCCACACAAACATAATCTGTCCAAAATATTTACCTTCATTTACAACATTAGGTTCAAACCATTACTATTCAATACTATTAGATTATTGCCATAAATTTTCAACAATATCAAATTACAAGATGAATTTTATTTTAGTAGTAGTAAGTTCAAGAGTGGAGTGGTTTGTAACTAACAAGCCAGCTTGTTTGCTTATTATTCTATATGGACGTAAGTATTCTATATGGACTTTTGACGTCGACCGTACAATGAGTGGAATTTAGCCAAAGCTTCAAACTGACGCCTATTAAACTAGGTACCAGATATCGTGCGTCGAATCGAGCTATCATTTACGTAAGGCGGGCTAAATTCCGGACGTATCACGAATCGCCATCAATGTCGAATTCGCTGTAACATGCCGTAATTCAATTTAACGTTTGTTAGAGTGGCATGTGACTAGACAAACTGGATTGCTGTTATGAATATTCGAGATTACAAATGCATCTGTATGCATCATGTAATTACCTGGCTTGCTGGATGCGCGTGATTCAGAAATATGTTTTTTATCCAGGGATGCTTTCCAGAGTTTCGTGATTAATGAAATTAAAAAAAAAGCGCGTTGAAATCTTTCATATGGACTCACTCCTTATGAAAGATTTCAACGCGCTCATAAAAACCTTTTATATGAAGTGACTTCGTATGAAAGATTTAAATTTCAGAAGAAGCTGTCGATAAGAGCGAGATCAAACCAGACAAGTATTATAAATGTGAAAGTGTGTCAGTCCGTATAACCATTTCACGGCCCATGCCTCTAAAAAATTTAGTTTGAATGCCAGAAGGTCAAAATGAAAAAGATCAAAAATCATATGACATTATACAAAATCGCGGGTATAGTCTTGTTTATGGATTAATGAAAATCTTATAGTAAGTCGATAATAGACCTAAGTATACATATATCAACCGACTCCCGGACGTATTACAAATCGACAGTTATGTGCCTCGTAATTGTTTCATGCCATGTTTCCAATTAACGTACATACTTCCCTAATTAATCGATCATTGCAAACTGTCAGGTAGAACTGGGTTCGTTAATTAGGAACATAAATATTTTTGATGTTAACATGTTTGCCCTTTGGTATAATCACGTTTAATGGTAATTAGAAAGGTAGACCACCAGTACTTGACCTATTTAGAAAATACGTCTGAATCGGCCTGAAGAAATCATGCCTGCTAACAAACCGGGTAAATTTGATGGACGGCTGGCCGGATTTGGATGAAATTTGGCACAGAGATAGATTACAGTTTAGAATAACAAATAGGCTTCTTTTTATCCCGTAAATAGGACCGGATTTTTTAAACCTAAATCCAGGCGGACGAAGCCGCAGGAAGCTTTCTAGGTAACTATATCCATGCCAAAAATACCGTCAGTCTGTTGCTAGTTGCGCCGTAAATTTATGGATAAACCAACAAACACATATAGCATTTAAAATATGAGAAATATAACAGTATTGTGTTTGTGTATGTAGCCCTTGTTAACTTTCTAAATAACGGTCTAAATGGATTACTTGCACTAACTAAATGACCATGGTTCTAATATCGATGAACATTTCCTGTACAAGGTGTAGTAGTAACTCTACGAGAAAAGTCGGGCAATCTCTACATCTAGCCCAAACTGATTTAGTGTGCCGACAAAATCTAAGGACGAGCACATACTGTAGAGTTTTTTTTAAATCTTTTATTTAAAGGCTTTTACATTACCTTGACTTCTGAACTAAATTAAGAATGTATAAAAAACACAAAACTCTTTTAAAACTAAAACGAAACCTTAAACCTAGAAAAAAGAGCTAATTATCTTCAAACGACTGAAAAATTTTCATAAGATTAGAACACCCTCGATTAAGTCACCTTTCAAACATAAAACTACTTAAATCGAAACGATGACGCTTATGATCTTTAAAAGTAATAAGAAGCTTTGTAAATAAAAATTACAATGTGTAAATACATACAAACCTAGTTCTCTGGAAAAATTGATCTCAAATCGTCTAGAGTCTAGACTCACGGAAATACTTGAGTCATTTGTGTATCAAAGTGTCAATTCAACGTATCTCACTGCCACTTAAGTGTATCTGGGTGTCATTTTAATATATCCACTAACATTTTAATGCATTCAAGTGCCATTTCAGTGTATTTAAATTTTTAATCAGTTTATTGCCACTCTTAGGGACTCATACTGGTGGATTTGACACAGATCCGTAGCACATCTCTGGTGCAGAGGTGGAAAGGCAGCCTTATGGTAATCGCACATCTCTGTCCAATCATTTATTTTACTTTTTATACGACTGCCTGAAAAATGGAGTATATTGTTTTCAGGGCTCATGTATGTATGTATGTATGTGAGTTTGTATATTCCACCATAACTTCTATATGCCTGAACCGATTTTGATGAATGAGGTATCGTTAGAATCCCTAACTTATTCCGGGTGACATAGGCTAGTAAAATTTTTAAAAAAAATTGATGGTGTGACCATGGTCCCGCATTAAAGATTAAATTTGAAAAATTTAACTACTAAATTAATTTAGATTTTTAACTTTTTCTTCGTTTTTTGGCAGGGCAGTCGTATTTTAATTTTTTTAAATTATGACTTGTTACTGATTCGATTTTTGATAAAAAATCGACTTTTTTATAAAGAAGTTTTAATCGATTTGACACATTGATAATTTATCTTTGCTCACCATTTTTTATGGTTTTATAAACATACCCAAGCGTTGAATTAAATTAAATTACTAAGTATATTGATGTACGTATTAAAATAAATAATTTATGTAAAACACTACAGTATAGGCGTGCTTATCAAACGTCAAAAGTTAAATAAATGGCTGAACAGAATATACTTACTGAAGTAAGGCTTTCCAAGAAAAAAAATTCCTCACGAGTCGCGATACTGCCACGTATATTCTAGACTAAGGTTGTATTGGCATAGGCTTTATGAACAACATTTTATTCCCGATGGAGATTTATGAAGATTGTTACCGTTACTCCAAAATAAATTAACTTTGAAACAATAAATTATGTAGCAGTCAATACACTCCTAATGGAATGTCGGGTAAGCGTTAAATCTTTGTAACGGAGAGTTAGTTACGTGTACTGTATCGACAGGAACAAGCGAGTGTTACGGTTCAAGTTGCGAAATAGACAAACGTAATAATGTCTAACATGGATAAAGCTAAAATATTTTATAATAAAATAAATAATTATTATGATTGCAAAAGCGAGATATAATTGCAATGCGATTGCGATCGTGCTGAAATAGATGACTACACAAAATAAATTATGAGATGGTTTAACAACAAGGTGCTAATAAATAACGTCGTTTAACTTGACAATTACTAATAAATTATTCAGTCCTGCATTGTAGCTGTTTTAGTGCTAATAATTATGGTCATTTATATATTAGTAGTATTAAACCTTGGAATTGGTAATATTTAGCTACAAGTATTCTAAAATAAAAGCTAACCCCGGCTCTGATAAACGTCGCGTACTAAACACTTTCACATAAAACGTTTAACCATATTCTTATTCAATTACCCGACATCAAAATCAGCAACAATAAAGTAACAATCTAGCCTTTTCCATATATAACGAATTACCATATCTAGCTGTAACACAAACACGGTCCCTTTCACCGCCCCTTTGGCTTAATTAAGAAATGCGAATTTATAACAAAGATAGGATCACTCTTTCAGTATTTAGGTAGTTTGTCGCTCGTGTAGGTGTACTATATAAAGTGCTACATGCAACTTCATCCGCGTGGATTTAGAGTTTAAAACTCCTGGAACAGAATCTTGCAGGTCCTCGGCATTCATGCAAAATACATCTCGAATCTCAGCTGTGGCGGCCATATTGCAGGACAACCAATTTCTCATTAATATTTCTAAATTTATCTTATAAATGCGAATATGAGTTTGTTTGCTTGTTGTGCTATCACGGAATCGTTTCAACCGAAATTGGTGAAATTTAGTACATACATAGGTCGTATTCTGGGAAAGACATAAGCTTTTGATTTTATCCCAAAAATTTAAGGAGTTAAATTAAACCAAAACTTAAACCTCGCGGACGAAGTCGCAGTCTAGTATAAAATATTGCCCGCAACATTGTCTACGTGAATTTAGGTTTTTTGAGAATCCCGCGAGAACTCTCTAATCTTGCGGAATTATAGTATGGCCTATATCCATTTCCGGGATATAAACTATCTCTGTGATTTAATTAGGTAAAACTTGGTTAAACGAATGCACTGTCAAAATATAAGAAAATAATAGACAAGACATACACGCTCACGCATTTATATTATTAGTATGGATAGAAACAAACCCTTTACCATATTCTCATTCAATAACATCGAACAATAAACTAATCTAAAACGTTACATCCAGCCACTTGCCATATACAACGAATTAACATATCTGGCTGCAACTCGAACACGGTCCCTTTCACCGCCCCTCTGCTTTAATTAACGCGAAACCGATGCCGATGGTTACGCAACCCGCCGATAACGCACCGGCTCATTGTTATATGTAAAACGGTGAATGTTTACATGTATTAACATTTCACGGGGCCTAGCAGACTATAATAATGTATTTCTGCTACGGCGGACAATCCCAATGGAGGCTAGACAACTACACAGGAGATATTGTGGCCAATTCTGTATAACGCACACTCTAAACTAAACTAAGCTAAAATGATAGCTTTAAATGTATTTCTGTCCCTTTCCGCAAGGAGTCTCATGAAAGGGTTAGCAATATTTTTAATGCTGTAATTTTAGTTTAGTTTGGAGATTGTGCACTAAAGAATCAACCGCATTCCCTTGCGAAAATACTCTATATTGTCTTGTCCTACTCGAAAACACTGACCCAAACAACTGTGGTGGAGTGCTCCCGAAACGCCACCAAGTGGAAGGCGGTGCGACATTGCAGAAGTCTGAACGATGTTTAAGCATATCTAACTGTATCATCCAAGCAGCTCCTCTGCTGGGATGATACAAGTGAAGAATGCACGACTTAGAAGAAGATTGTCTCACATGAGTCACAAGATACACCGCGAGTCGATACAACGCATCGTGACAATATTAAAAAGTAGCTGACCCTTCACGTTGCCTACGTTATCGCGTATAGATAACTCTGTCATTCTCTATGGCGTCGTCTAGGACAACGGGTCATCTAGGATAACAGGTGATGGGATAGCAATCCAACACGAATGGCAAGACATCAGAAGTAGAACCTATGGTTTTATGTGCTTTCCGAGGCACTGGGCCGGAGCGCGTCAGCAAGCAATTAGTATGAGTAGAGACTAGAGTAAAAACCGTTAGATTATAATGTAACTAGCGAGATTGTAAACTCTTAAGTATATTAACCCGATAAAACCTAAGTGCACTACCTGATTATTTACGCCGAAAACCTACAAGAAAACATTGAACGGTTCATAATATTTCGTCAGTTTACAATCTCGCTAGTTAGATTACTATCTGACGGATTTTACAATTTTACGGTGACATATATATTTCAAATTTCAATCCACGAAGACGCGGCTCTATTTTCTGTCTCATCGAGAAAATTGCTTCACATACATTATTACTTTCATAAAGTTGTGTTTTATGGTCGCTATTAGGTCTATACTTTCTTATTAGAAACCAATATTTTATATTCAAGAGTTGAAGTGAGAGTGGGGCCCATTTTTGTGGATTAAACGACCTACGAGTATCTTAGCAGTGTATTATCTATATATATAAAATTCAAAGTCCTGACTGACTGACTGACTGACTTATATATCAACGCACAGCCTAAACCGCTGGTCCTAGAGATATGAAATTTAGAGGGTGTGTTCTTTGTGAATAGTAGGTATCCACTAACTAAGAAAGGGTTTTTCGAAATACCTACCACAAAGGGGTAAAATAAGGGTTGAAAGTTTGTATGAAAGTCCGTAATTTTCCAAGTAATATCCATGAAACTTGGTATTTGAGCTACGGTTTTAAAAAGAAGAAATACGTGTTTCGCCATTTTTGAGAATTCTACCCCCAAAGGGCAAAAATAGGGGACGAAAGTTTGTAAAAAAAGTCCTTTATTTTACCAGATATTATGAAGGACGCGTGTCACAATTTTCAAAAATTCCTTTCCCAAAGGAGCAAAATAGGGGCCTTCAATCACGCCGCAACGGAGCAATGGATCGACGTGATTTTTTGCATGGGTATAGTTGAGTACCTGGAGAGTGAATTACGTTTATTTTTATCCCGGAAAATGAAGGAGTGTCTGTGGGAATTAAAACACTTATGCCACGCGAACGAAGTCGCAGGCGTCCGCTAGTTCTTATATAGAAAGCGATGATAAGTTTGACTAAACAATAACGATATTGAGTTTAAGCTCTCTTTCGTCGGCAACCACAGACATCGGCTAGTGAACAAAACAACAATCTTTAACCTTATCAAGTAGATCCTGCCTTACGTCCGGATCGTCATGGCCTCGACTTTTCATGACTTGTCCACATTTAATATGTAAACTGTAACTCGTTAACGTAGTCATTTAGGGCTCCTATACACATCATAAAGCGGTGATAGTCTAGTCACTAGTAACCACTAGACTCTAGTGGTTACGACCTCGGCATCCTGTACGGGGATACGGAGCTCTAAGTTTTAATACCAACTCTTTCTTTTTCGGAAATTTTAATCTTTTTTAAAATTTATTTTAGGACATCCAACAGGTTATATATATTAACAATAAAATATAGCTAGAAAAAAAGAGTTATATTACATTATTGTAAACCCACTTTGAAGTTGCCATAGCTTGCATATGATAATATGATGTTAAATTACAGTAGGTATAGGCCGGAGAAAAACGAAATAAAGAAGAAAAGACGAAAAATAAATAAATAAATAATGATTGTAATTAAAAAAAGAGCAACCATCGACTTTCTTGTTGACTCTTCTCGGTAGAAATGGCATTCCGAACTTGCGGTAGAGTAACTAGACGATTCAAAAGCACTTGTAAAAGTTTATTTAAATATAAAAAAATTTAATTTGAATATGGAGCTATGTGCGCTTTAAACCATAATATATTGATTACAATTATTTTAACAAAATATCACTTGATTTAACAACACCATGTCACGTCATATTTAGTATGACTTCAGTTTCATAGAATACCGTTTCAGTTGTACACCGTAGAAGAGTGACAGTCTAATGTGAAGGAACCCTTATTTTAGCAATAGAAAGGTTAAATTGTTCACACAGGGTGAATCTCTACTTTATGAAGTCTTTTATGGCCACGGGTCACGAGATCAGATTTTGGCATTTAAGTTTGTTAGCCATTTTAAATAGATTAGGCAAATGGGAGGCACCCATCGGATCGGACGACCGCATTGTTAGAGGATGTTCGCTTTAACGGACAGATGATTGGAAGGGTCACTAGATGGTTCGTTATAATTAGTGATAACCAAATTAGGCCGAAGAGAATTGCAACATTGAGGGAACTTAGCAGAAAGCTGGCTGACAAAAATCACATGAAATTGCCCGCTCAGATGTTTCTGAGCAAAATCAAATCTAGAGAATATGTCATAAGGTGACATTCCAACAGTGTGCGCCAGTGGACAGTGAGCGGCACACATTGTTTTCTCGGTGGACTCGCACAATCAATCATGTTCGCAGTGTTGCTACAAATGTGCTGCATACGACTTTGATAGAATCGCACCTTAATACTCTTGTCATAGGATTAAAATATAGTAGGTAATTCTTACTCTGAGGCTCTTGTAGTCTGGTGTTCAGTTATGATAAAATAGACTCACCGACATATCGCGACCGGCGACGTGATATAGGCGAGCGTCGTTTCAGGCTCAGGTCCACTGGTTCCAACTGTATGGGCGGTTCGCATGCCTGAGAGACAAACAAAATATGTATTTCAAATTACCCATTTTAGTAACACTCATTTATAAGAGACCTATCTTAAGTGTATTTTAAATTGAATTTCTATACCAATATTATAAAGAGGTAAAGTTTGCGAGTTTGTGACGTTGTAGGGGGTAATCTCTGGATCTACTCAACCGATTTTGAAAATTCTGGTACCAATAGTTACACAATTAAACGCGTAAGTCACATTATTTGTGAGTGTCATAGGCTATTAGGGTCATTAGGGAGTTTCCGTGGGAATTTAAAAGACTTATTACACGCGGACGAAGTCGGCGTCGCGGGCATATCTGCTAGTGTCACTGCTAAGTGAAACTAAGAAATAAGTGTAATTACACTTAATGTAGTTAATTACTTTCAGCAATTAAGTGAAAAAAGCTGTCGATTGTTTAAATATATTAATATATTCACAACAATTAAACAATTATGTCAGGAGCGTTATTAACTCTATTGATCGCGAGAATGTTTTGGCTATTCATGAATTACATTGTAACCACAAACCATAACTTAACGTTTCTGATGATAATTTGATCAATAGTTTTTGTCGTAATTACCTGGCCTGCTTTATAATAATAGAATTCCATGCGCTTGAGTTGAATGCAGAGCTTATGTATGGTGACACATGCATTTACTTTGCATTCAACTCGCGCGCGAACTGTAGGTATCCTACAATTCCTAGACTCTCATACCATTTCATACCGACTAGATGATGCGCTGCGCGGATTAAGGTGTCTAAAAATCCTGTGTGAATTACAGAGAAACTATCGTTTATCGTAGGAAGGAAGAAGTTTTTGAAGTGAACACTTCTTTAACCGCGTTGACCACTTTTTGGTAGGGGGTAAAAATGTGGATTCGCGTGACCATGACCGACATGCTCGCGAACAGCGACATGCTCGCGAACACCGACATACTCACGTTGTTACGAAGACAAAAGGTCTTAAATATAAATATAGTACATTAAACTACATTCGTGATTAAACTTTAATGCCTTAGTGTTAAGGTTTATATTAGATTTTTTTTATTAAAAAAAATTAAAAAAAAAGAATATTTTAAATATTCGTTTTCACTTCTATCGGCAGTCCCTATGACTGCCACATTTTAAAAAAAATAAGAGACCCATTATTTACTACAATCTCTATATCAACCGGCCATTTTCCGGCTCAATACTGAGCACGAGTCTCTTCTCAGAATGGCGGCAGAAAAGGCTTTGACGTCTACCACGCTTGCCAAGTGCGGATTGGCAGCTTCACACGGCTTCGAGAACATTATGAAGAACTCTCAGGCGTGCAGGTAACCCCACGATGCTTTCCTTTACCGTTTGAAGCAAGTGATATTTTATTTTATTCTCAATGGTATCAGTATGTTATATCCGCTCCGCTTATAAAACCTCTGTCAGTTACACCGCGCGGGTTCAGTTCAAGATGCACTAGTTTCCACGTGGAACCAAGGACGATCGTGCACCACGGCGGCCACGCCTTATAAGTCACTTAAGTAGGTGTTAGTCAACACATTATTTTATAATAGTCTCTACAATAATATTACTGAACGAAAATAAACATTCGCAATAGCTTTGAACTTAGTTTTTAACTGTGTGATGAACTTATATTTTTATTTGCCTATAGATGACACCTGTGACGTAGACCGAACTTTGAATTGATTAAAATTTTTTTTTCGTGAAAACTTTGATGTTTCGGGGTAAACAGTGATGTATGATATGTCCCAGGCCTGCGGGATTCAATCTATCTCTATGCAAAATTTCGTCAAATCGGTTACACAGACATGTATTTGCATGGATTGGTATGGAATAAGTATGCATTATGTAGTGAGTTTTTTTAATGTGCATTTAATTAATAAATAGGTTCAATTTTAAATGTCGAATTGAATCCATAAATACAAAAGCGCAGTGAATAAATAAAATAAAAAAAAACAGCAAAGAATAGCTTATAATTCTTGAAAGTTTTTGATAAGTATGATACAAGCGATGCGCGTTTGGCAAATGCCAAATCACTAATTAATTTATTTTTTAACCCGCTCCGCTTTTCTCGTCGCTGTCAGAGACACTACAATCAAATCAAGAAGAGTCGTGTAACGATTGCGCAAAGGACGATCGTGCACCACACCTCTTACTCGTAATGCCACTTATTATAGCAGGTTAGTATGGACTAATGGAGGTAGGTATAGAATCAGGTCATTTAATCTAATGGGTAACTTTTTGTTCCATCTTTAGTACAATTTACTTGCGTGATGAATAAATGGAGATACTCATTATTAACTTTAGTTTTTAAACATATGATCATAGATATTATGATTTTCCGGGATAAATCGCATACATCCTAGGACAGACACTCTAGCCTATTATCGACATGGGTAGATGGATGAAAGCTATCTCAGTCAAAAATGTAATCAAAAACGGTTAAGCAGAAGGACCGTGGAAAGGTATCCGACTGAGAGAACATGAACTGAAAAAACTGTTTTATACGACTATATATGTAATTTTTTAGCGGCTCATACGCTTAACTGATTTTGACGAAACATCAAACAGAGATAGCTTACCATCCATGGTACGGACGCAGGCTACTTTTTATGCAGGAAAATTTAAGTCACCGACATCATCAAGTAACTTATATATTATATATTATGTTTACTCGCTAGCACTCGCACCCTAATACAAAACTAATTTGAAGACTCGTTGCACATCCTTTTACGTAAGTGGTCGTGCCATACTGCCACACCCGAGGTTGTTTTGCATCAATAAATAATTGCAGATGGATTATAGAATACCTACTAGCTGACCTACCCTGGCTTCGTCGATTAGATTTTTTGAAAATCAGTTACGAGGTGGAATTTTTGAAAATGCAGGATTTTTATTTTTATCCTGCATTACTTCATTTTGAACAAAAGCAGCTCGAATACCAATTTTCTTGGATATAACTTGAAAAATAACAGACTTACCTTCTACTCTACTTAAATTCTTTAGGGGTAGAATTTTTAAAAATCCTTTCTAAATGACCGCTTATGTCATAAAAGGAATTAAGTACGCCGTAATATTTGGGAAAGTTAGGAAAAGTTTAAGCTGTGCGTTGATAGATCAGTCAGACAGTCAGTCAGTTGACAGCTGACTCGGCTGACAATAGTGGACGATATTTTTGTATTTCTTTTTCTTTAAAATCACGACGAATGTACAATGAAACTTGAAATACGATTTTCCTTTGATGAAGGTTCACACAACTTAAGACTTAATTAATGTAAAAAACGGTACGCTCAAATTAGCGCTTCATCTTTTAAGACCAGCCGTGCACGTAAGTTTGGGTCGTGCAACAGAATCACGCCCGAAGGAGTTTCACATCAATAATAATTACGAACACATGATTAATAATTATTATTGTTAGACTTAATTAATACCAAGTTCAATAAACATTATTGTAAATAGTACCTAACTACCTCAGACGACCTACATGGGCAAAACGCGTACACTACAATTTTACAGATTTTATGGCAAACTCTTACTACCAGTTACTTATTAGATACAGTATGATATATACTTACTTAATCTATACTATCTATAAGTATACTATATCTATATATAGTATATCTTTACTAGTGTTTTTTACTCAATCACGCCAGAACGGCTGAACGAATCTGGATGAAATTTGGCATAGAGATAGATTATAGTCTGGAATAACACACAGGCTAGTATTTATCCCAGAAAATTTTCTAGTTTAAAAGTTACTAGTTCCCGCAGGAACCTAAACTGCAAGTTCAGGAACCGAATTAGTGTTTGAGCTTTTAAAAAGTGTCGTAAATAAAATGTAAGACTATCCTCTGGATTGATAAAAGGGCAAAAAATTTAATACTTTAAAGAAAATCTTAAAGGACGAAAAAGAATCACAATCCCTTGAAGCTTTCTTTCCTTGTATCCGCTAACAAGAACACCACACTAATGCATTTCGAATGAAGGTGAATCGTGTATCACTTACGTAACAGATCATGGGTTACGCTCGAATAGCGTAGATAGAGGTAGACTTTGATAAAAACAGGCTCGGTGACCAAGGTTTTTAATTAAATTGTCTAAATAACTGATTGAAGAACATTTTGAGAGTCGCTAAAGATAAGTGGGTATGTGTTTATCAAAACACAAATCTTGCGGGGCTCTATTTGAAGGAAGAAACTGAAAGATTAACGACGTTTTTAGGACGTAGAGCGTGGTGAGTTGACTAAATAATAGTTTATTGTAAATCAACACCTAAGGTCTAGGAGTGGTGTGATAGTTTGCTTGGAATATTTCATAATTGTTGTCGAAAAGTATGTCTCAAAATAACTTGTTTGTATATTCCGCCATAACTTCTATACGCCTGAACCGATTTTGATAAATAAGGTATCGTTAGAATCCTTAGCTTATTTCGGGTGACATAGGCTAGTAAAATTTTAAAAAAAATGATGGGGTGACCATGGTCCCGCATTAAAGACTAAAGTTGAAAAATAATATTCGAAAATAAGATTAACTATATAATCATCATCTAGAAAATGATGAGTAGATTCCAAAAATATATAACACTATAGTTAAATATCCAGTGGTTCACAGAAAAATATCATTTAATTTAGATTTTTAACCTTTTAATTCGTTTTTTGGCAGGGCAGTCGTGTTTTTTAATTTTTGTAATTATGACTTGTTGACATAACGAGACAAGTAACCATGTTAGCGTCGGTAGACAAATAGAGATAACAGGTAGACATAATTTTACTCGTTGTGCGCATGCTAGCCATACAGGTGAGTCAAGAGCTAACTTGTAGAGGATAACCAAGAAACCCGCTCCGGCTGTAAAACCGCTACAACTAATACTCTACACACGATAAGATTGAAGATGTTTCGTGCATAGTAGATTGCGTAAACCTCGATCGTGCGGCTTCGCCACGCCCGTATATATCACTATGACTATATTATTCTACTAACATATACTCGCGTTTTTTTTTAAAATAAATATAGAACTGTACAGTAACTGCCGCTTTCAATGTGGCGGCACCCTTGGTTTCTATAATACTTATTATACGACTGCCTGAAAAAAGGAGTATATTGTTTTCAGGGTTCATTGTTGTATGTTTGTATATTTCACCATAACTTCTATACGCCTGAATCGATTTTGACAAATGAGGTATCGTTAGAATTCCTAGCTTATTCCGGGTGACATAGGCTAGTAAATTTTTTTTAAATATTGATAGGGTGACCATGATCGCTTATTAAAGTCTAAAGTTGAAAAAAAAATATTCGAAAATAAGATTAACTAAGTATATAATCATCATCTAGAAAATGATGAGTAGATTCCAAAAATATATAACACTATAGTTCAATATCCAGTGATTCACAAAAAAATATCATTTAATAAAAATGTGAATAAGATTCCAAAGGTTATAGCAAATCGCTTCATATGGAGGTAAACTCCAAAAATAATATAGCAGGGCAGTCGTATTTTTTAATTCGTTAAATTAAGTTCACTTGTTTTAAAATATAATTATCAAGACCAGCCAAAGTTCAAAAAAACTAGCGAGCAGCACCGTGTGTAATATTACACGAACCATTTGGAGCCACTTTTGACCCCCTCATAACTCAAAAACTATTTCACATAAACATGTCAAATTTGGCGCATATATTGAGACCCGTGAGATACATATGTGCTCCAAATTTCATAAGCACACCTCAAATGGTTATTTAGATATAAACGTACAAAAATCGTCATTTTTATGATCTACCTAGGTATAGATCAAAACTCTGACACGGGGCATACTACCATTGCTTAAAGCCGTATTATTTTAATATTGTTGACGTTTATGTTGTAGTGTTATAATCATTATTTTAAGGACGTCAAAGTACGTGACATTCAACCGTTATTTTGAAACAATACTGCTTTAAGCGGCGGTAGTAACTCCTTAACTATTGAAAATGACACATAATTATTATTTTAATGTAAATAATAATGAATAATAATATAGTTGCATTAAAACCTTACCTTCGTATTCATACATTTTGTGCAACGAAACGTCATTGACAGAAAAGAAGAAGAAACGTATTTGAAGTCGTCAGTTCAAGCTGTCAGTCATTGTGATTTGTATTCATTGTATAGAGTGGTTTTAGTGATATCGACTGTTTACCGTGCTTGTTTTCAATGTTTCACAAAAAACTTTTGATTTTGAACTTTTGGAATCAAAATTGATGAGATGTAGAAATGTGCTGTAGAGGTAGTCTGACCATAGATGTTATCTGTCAATGTCAGTGTAACTCTAGGTATACTATATATTTTTCTTGAGAATTTTCGTCTTTAATTATCTTGTACAATGAGTCGTACAATAGAATTACTGGTGGGTGAAACGCTGACCTTACACCGAATAATAAGTACCTACTAATGTAAAACGTAAACTAAACTAATAGAAAAGTCCTATTACAGTGTAAAGGATTATTTGAATGATAGCAAGGCATGGGTATGAATTGTTACAGCGGCTGATTATGTAATGTTATATTATAAGTACATATATATAATATAAATTTCAGGACTGACCATTGAACTTGGCACCCATTTAGATCTCACTTCTTTTGTCGCTGAAGTCAACAACCAAGGCATATATTTCACAATTTTGATTTTGGCTCTCATTTCACATTTATGTTTTTGATGGGATATATAAATTGCAGGACTGACCATTGAACTTGGCACCCATTTAGATCTCACTTCTTTTGTCGCTGAAGTCAACAACCAAGGCATATATATCACAATTTTGAACTTGGCTCTCATTTTACATTTATGTTTTTGATGGGATAAAACTGTACAGTAACTACCGCTTTCAATGTGGCGGCACCCTTGGTTTCTATAATACTTATCTATTCAGTCTTATATTTCAATATTTAATAACTGAATATGTGCAGTTCCTTTTTTAGTTACCTACCTAATAAGGTAGATAGGTATTTTTAAAGTCGTAGTTATACGTATACGTAGTCGTAGTTACTACGACTATAAAAATACCTATCTGCGACAACTAGTACAATATTACATATTATATAAAGTATAACTTCTGCATGTTGCTCGCGACTTTGTCCGTGTCATATTCTTTTATAGTAAAGGCAGTTAATACCTAATCTATGACCTGGCTTCGTTTGGGTGAACTTTCGGAAAATCATCTAACTACTTTATAAAGTAAAATTTACATGTTAAATCTTAAGTTTCAGAACCCAGCAGGTGAAATTCATTTCAATTAGTGGATGATGGGTCAATTAGTGAATGAGTCAGGATTTTTCTCTTTATTAGAAAAGTTGTATCTATACTTGTAATAAAACTGTACGATTTCTGTGCATTGAATATTATCATCATCATCATCATCAGCCATTGTGCATCCACTGTTGGACATAGGCTTCTTTCAAGTAGCGCCAACGAGCTCTTTCCTCGGCTTTTCGCATCTAATGGATGGATGCCAGCCACCTTTCAGATATCATCGCTCCGATATCGATACATATTTAAAAATAAAATCTAATTACAGGAAGCAACTAATATTACAAAAAGGTAAAGTTTGTGAGTTTGTGACGTTTTAGGTGATAATCTCTGGATCGGAACTGAACAGACTTTGAAAATTATGGTACCGATAGAAAGCTACATTATTTGTGAGTATCAAATGCTATATATTATATATATATATATATATATATATATATATATATATATATAATATATATATATATTATCCCGAAAAATTAGGGAGTTCCCGTGGGAATTTAAAAAACTTACTTCACGCGGACGAAGTCGCGGGCAAGTCTGCTTGTTTTATAATATGTTTTGACTTAGAGTAGGTACCTACAATTGTCGCTGCAATCGTGCACTATCTAAATTGAAGATGTTCCTTGACTCTATGGTTGCGAAAGCTCAAATGTGTGCCGGCGGCTCGCCCGTTAGATATTTCTATCTAGTGCCACCTAGTACGTAAGTCGTAAGTACCCACTTAACAGTTTATCTTGATCTGGGTCATGCACTTTTAGTCCCATGGTAAACATTAATCAATAACTGGTAGGTACTAGTTTAAAAAGTATTCAAGAAGTCCACCTAAAGTGACAGACCTGCGATTACATTAATTTTATGACCACAAAGGAATTCAATGGGTCCGTCATTTTAAATTTATTTTCAAGAAATCAATAATCTGTGATTACCTTCAAGGTAAAAATAAAAAATATATGCGTTTCAGGATTTTATGAAGTTCCATTCCCAAGAGGTTTGCCAGATTTTTATCAGCAAAGCAGTGGCGTTCAAAGACTCAAACTCAACTCTGAAAAAATTAGCTTTCCGAAATCCGAATTACTGTCAGATTTTTCCAAGGGGTATTTATAAAGGGCTTAGGTCCGCTCGGTTTAGTAAAGAGTATACCGTATTAAATATTACCATATTTTACATAGCAGATAGTACACAGGTATAACAAATTGATAGGTATAACAAATAAGTCGGTTTGATTTTTTTTAATGACATTATACACGTATATCGTTTAGAAACCTAGGCTTTATTAGGTATACACCTCCTGTCGTATACATTCAATACCATTTTATGCAGTATAGGTCTCTCTAAAGAAACCTTTTCACACTCCGCTGGTTGCACGCGAGTGTTATAACTAGGGATGTACAACACACAAAAACATCGATATACATAAATAATTCAACGATTCCTAAACCGTTCCATGTCCATTAATTTGCTATGATAGGCGTTAAATAGTAGGAAACGTTGCCATATTAGCTATAATTAATGCAATTTTTATAAAAACATTATTACTAATTTGTTTCATTAACGATAATAATTAAAAAAGGCCATAATCGGCCAAGCAAAAATAATCTTTGTGCTGTTCTACAGTAGGTAGATAACAATTAAGATTTTAAAGTGGCATCTAACATGTGAGCTGTGCCATATTTTCATTGTTGCAAAAATAACGAAAGAACTATCGATGAAATTCTAATACAAGTGAAATACCTGTTTACCACGACCATGACATTCTCATAAGAGCCGGACGAAACGCGTCGCTTATGCGTTTCGCTAAGATAGTTTTACGATTTGTTTACCTCTACTGTACTGTAAAAAAAGTAGACTATGGATGGACAGACGACACGCAGGAAACCGCTGGTCACAAGCGGTACAACTTAATATTATTCTGGAAATGGCAAGAGTATTGCCAGTGGAGAAGACTTAAGCCAAAAATCACCTAAAGGTAGAACAACTCGAATTCCAAATGATACATCATCAATACAACAGATGCGCAGGTCAAATAGGAGACGTTGCATGTCGACGATAATTAGTGGATGAGGAAATCAAATTTTGTTTGAACCCTTTCGTGTACGGAATTATAAAAAAAATAAGCAGCCATTGCAGTACATTGCATAATTGAGGATGGATTATACGCTTGATGGACAGCAACTAGTAATTGGAGATATCTCATACATAAATTAAGCACATATATGTTACAAATGAAGTAATGAAATTGTATTGCAATGCGTGGAAAAATACGGGTGCTTCTTTTAACTGCGGTAGGCAATTAAGACAAAACTGGGAGAATCTATTTTGAGTATTTTGGTGTACAACTTAGTTATTAAAAGGCGAAAATAAGGGAGCAAAAACTGAATAAGTTATACACTTAGACAGCTCGATTCATCTTTTGTCAAAAGCTGCATAAGTTTGAAAAAGCATACCAGTGTGGACAAAATATTTGAAAATATTAATATATATTAAGAGGCCGGTGATCGCCGCTCGCAATTTCTATTCAACCCGCAAATATAAATTTGCCGGTATATTGCTATCTCTATTTGGCTGATGACACATGATCGCGTGCAAACGCGATAGCAATATGAGCGTACAGAATTTGTTATACGTTTAGTCTTGTTCCGTAAATACCAAAAATGATGAATGATAACTTGTTGTGTTTTTCACTTCGTGTTGTTATTCGGGAACTTGACAATATAGGCTATGCTCCTGGTCAATTAGTACGTAACATATCGTCGGTTTTAATATGATACAAATAAGGAGAAAACATGTCATTCATATCTTAAAAACAAGCAAACGCTATGCGCTTACATTTAATTTTGGAAAAATATTTTGACAACATAATTATCCAGGGGCCTACTCTAGCGGCACGCTATGATGGCCGGTTTGACACATTACAATAGTGATGTGGAATGTCAATTTATTCTCGAACAAAAAACAATTAAGTTTTGTTTTTGTACCTGATTAAATAGGTTTAATAAAACAAAAATGTATATGTTTATTTAATTTATTTGAACGAACTGAATATTTGAACGAAAATGAATATACATACTTTATATGCACACAAGAAACATATGAATACAAAAGATACCAAAAAAGGTGCCACAAAAGGCCATAATTAATCAGATTCGTCCATACTACTATTTTCACTGTCGTCACTGCTATCATCACATACATTAATAATTATATGTTCGTTTTCTATAATATTATCTATTTTCACATCTCTTTCATAATCTTCCCTTATTAATTTAACAGTTCTATTCACAACCTTTTCCCAGTCTCCTTTAGTCACATGTTCACAAGCTTCTTCTAATAATTTTAGCATTTTTTTTGTGGTAAATGGGGGTTCTGTATTGTGTCTTGCAGCATATCCCTTAATTTGAGCCCACACCAACTCAATCGCATTATACTCACAATGGTAAGGCGGTAACCGTATAACTCTGTGCCCATGTTCTAATGCTATTTCGTCAATGACGTATCGGATCTTGGTTGGTTTGTTTTCTTTTAAAAGACGTACTAATTCCGCTTTTAACATATTCATGTTTGCATCTACGCCATTTTTACGAAGCCATGCGACGATATCAGCTTTCTTTTGGGATTGGGCAGGTGGCTTGTCAATTTGCATCGAGTGGTATGGGGCGTTGTCCATAATTATAATAGATGGTTCAGGGAGGCTACACAACATTGAGGTAAACCATTCAGTAAACTTTTCTCCATTCATGTCTTCATGATAGTCTCCAGTGGTTTTTGACGCAAAAGCCATGAGAGAACCTTCGACAAACCCGTTGATGGTTCCGGCGTGACAAATTATAAGTCGCGATCCTTTTCCTACAGGAACTTTGGAAGTAGATGCTGCTGTGTCATCGTTCCAAGAACGGCCTACAGTATGGTTAGCATTAAGCCATGTTTCATCCAAGAACACAACATTTTGCCAATTTTTGATTTCTTTCACTTGCCGTAAAAAAGTATACCTTGCCATCGCTATATCAAATCTTTCCATCAATATTTTGCGTTTGTTACATTTTTTGTATCGAAATCCAATGGTCTTCAAAATCTTCGTTAAAGAACTTTCCCCACCGAAGAATAATCCAGCTTCCTTCAGTGAATGCACCAACTTTTTTCTTGTTGGATACTCCTTCTGTAAATAGTAGCCGTAAACATGTCTTCGGATAGCATCGGCATCAAAGCTATCGATGCCTACGACTGGTTTTGCTCGTTTTCTCTTTTTTGGTGTGTGAAGTTTATTTTCTTCTGTGCCAGTCTCGCCATATTTTTTTTTAGTTATCCGTCTAACAGTTCGTTGTCCAATATTAAGCGCATCAGCTACGCGTTCAACCACTGACGTTATAGGTAAAATTGGCCCTCCATTTTGAGCTTCACGATCGAAATAGTTACGAAGGCGTATTACGAACTCACGTGTCTGACTATTTAGAACAGTTCTCTGCGTACGTTCGGTCATATCGACGAAATCCACAACAAAGGGCTTGAACAGAGTCCAAATTAACGAGCAAGGGTCAACAGTAATGCAGTATCAATATTTGAAATCCAAAGCCAGGTCAAAACTATATCACAATCGCATTGCACTGACAGTTTATACTTTTCGAAGCAACGTCAATTCGAAACTGCTTTGTTTTGCATTGAGCATTGACGCGAGTTTGCCGGAGGTAG
The DNA here is from genome assembly GCA_964035005.1 of Erebia palarica. NCBI lineage: Eukaryota > Metazoa > Arthropoda > Insecta > Lepidoptera > Nymphalidae > Erebia > Erebia palarica. Next base: position 33,728,313 of record OZ035987.1, read on the forward strand.
TAGTTGTGCTAGCCAGCGATCCTATGTGACGATCGTATTAGATTCCATTTTTAAAAATTTATTGATATTTTTTTGCGATTTCAGAGGTTTGTCCACATAGTGAAAATTGTTCATATTCACAAGTACATTCACCCCTTAAATGGTGCAAACTGATTTTTCTACACTTGTATACATTTAAGAAATCAATTTAATAAATAAATTTTGAGTCCTAAACCTAAAACTACATTCGATAAAATTTATGAATCTCTGCACATCACTATCGTCAATAAAGTAATACAATTATTTCCTTCAAAGTCGTTATCAATTAATACGGAACTTCATGAGCGGACAAACGTCAAACCGGCCATCATAGCGTGCCGCTAGTTTAGATAAATACAAGTTCAATCTTAATAATCGCATAATCTGGTGGAAATATTCTCGAATTACGAATCATTTTGGTATTACGTTTGTATGGGCAAATCACCCTCCGCTGGCACCTTAAGTAATATTAATGTATGTATAACCTGTCCATAAATTATAAAAAAAAATACCATAGCCAAATTATTGGCCGTAAAAAATTGATTCTAAAATTCGATAAAATGTCGTCTATCGTCGATAAGCCGAATTACATCTCTAAGAGGCGTGGCACGGGCGCGGCACCTAGTAACTTCCGATACGTTATCCTGTTATACGGCCTCTAATAGAAATCGGTACAAACTGCTAACCAATTTTAGCATAAACGTTCAACCAAGCCTTGCTGGAAAGAGAAATTGTTGATTTCAGTTTATAACTGTTTCATCCATCAGCCTGTACTCGTCCACTGCTGGACATAGACCTTTTGGAGAGCACGCCACCACACACGGTCCTCCAATTTCCTCATACCTTCCCGCTACCTTTTTAAGGTCGTCGGTCCAGCGGGCTGGAGGTCGTCCCACACTGCGTTTACCGGTACGCGGTCTCCACTCCAGGACGCGTCTGCCCCAACGGCCATCGGTTCTGCGACAAACATGACCTGCCCACTTAATGCTCTTAAACCAGGATTTGTGGTGAGCTTGCGTGTTATTAATCATTTGTAGAACGTGTAACAAGTTTATCCGAGACTACGAAATTCTATTAAATAAGCTTCAATGTAGTTCATTCTTTGATAGGGTGCTTGCGGATGTGTAGTGTGTACAAATAAATAAAATTAGATTACGTCTTCAGCTTACTAATTCTCTGGGCTATGTCGCTTACCTTAGTTCTCCGGCGGATTTCCTTGTTACGGATTCTATCCCTCAGAGAAACACCCAACATAGCCCGCTCCATAGCCCGCTGAGCGACATTAAATTTGTGGAGAAGGCCAGCTGTCAGTGTCCACGTTTCCGCTCCATACGTCATCACAGGCAGGACACACTCGTTAAAGACTTTCGTCTTTAAGCTTTGGGGCATCGACGAGTCGAAGTCGATAACTGTTTATAGAACACTTATAATTTTCTCAGTGTGTTCCTAATAGGTCACACAATACAAGGGCGTTATTACGTAAAAATGATTGCTGCAGTTCAACGATCGCAATTAGGTAACTCTGATTGGTTCTGATATCGAATAAAAATCCATTGTCGCAGCAAGGATTCAGCCAATTACACTTGAAATAATGGTTGATACTCAATACTCAATTTTTTTTTATTTCATATAGTGGGGCATACAAGTGTCTCTTAAGCTACGTGAAGCTACCATGCACCGGTTCGAAAAGCAGATTCTACTGAGAAGAGCCGACAACATACACATTTTTTTTTGTATCTATTAAAAAAATCCTATGTACTTATTTTTTACATTTACATACAGAACGATTTTTAAAATATAATGAGAAATTTGGCAGTTATACAAAATATAAAGGAAAGGATAAACAGACGACCACGCAATATTGTCGAGTTGGTTTTTTATACTACACGTTAGCCCTAGAATGCAATCTCACCTGATGATGAGTGTTGATGCAGTCTAAGATTGTAGTGGGCTAACCTGTTAGTGGTACGGAATTTATATTTGGTTAAATATGGTTATGAGGGGTTGCTCATACTGTGGTTAAAAGGAGTTGATACAATTTGATTGGAATATCAAATATCAATATCACGCAATCAAACTAATTAATTAGATTATTTCCTTTGTAGTAAGGTTTATATCCTAAAATAATTATATTTTTTAACTGAGTACAACATTGTAATCCCTCTATTATATTTAACTTGCAACTTCAAGTAAAGAAGCATTATCGTCATTAAGTAATTACTTCGTCGAATCTGAACTAATATATTATTATTTTTATTCCATTACAGGTTAGCCCTTGACTACGATTTCACCTAATGATTAAGTCTAAGATGGTAGCGGGTTAAACCTGTTAGCGGTATGGCAGTTATATTAAACGCTAAATCTTTGCTAGGTTAACTAGCCACCGCCGTTCTCTGGTCTAGTAAGCCTACCACCAGACCAGAGGTGCGATTGTGTAAGAATTGCCGATCAAATCGTCAAAGTTCGCGATTGAGCTCTAATTCAATGATGTTATGGTTTATTTTACTTTGACGCCGAACTTTGACGATTTTATCGGCAACTTTTAGACAATCAGGGGGCACACCAGAGAAAATTCTGAAATTATAAATTCCCAAATTGACCATAGGCTCACGCTTGACCACACGGTTAGAGCTGTAATGTTGATGTACATCAGTCTGTTATACGTTTTAAACTGTCGCTGTTTTCTCAACGAATGCAAGACAATTTTATCAATATCATCAGATCTGTGCCAACTGCCAACAGATGTCGCGCGATTGTTTAAATCTCAGAACTAATTTGACGGTAGATCGTTGAACCGATATTATTTAATTGATCTATTGATTTATCTTTCACTTCATGTGAATGTCGTTTTGGTCTGTAGTCTTTTGCCGTATTTGGTTGCAGAGTTTTTGAAATAGCCAAAAAGAGTAAGAGAGCAATTTATTTATTTTAGCCTAATTCACACACTTTTTACCGTGTGTGTCTTGGAAGAGGTCGGTGAGGCGAAAACTTAAAATAATAAACATAATATTATGTACTGGACTTCGGTGTCAGAAATATATTCGCCGAATTAAAACATAAAATAAAACTAAACTATGAGATTAAAAAAAACATACTTAAAATAATAAGTTTACTTACTTACCTTTAGTTACATATACTTATAATAATAATAATACAATAATATTAAGACCCCTAGAATCTAGAGGATTAGAACCCGCTTTTGAAAAGGGAATTAGCCGCAAAATAATGATTAATGAATATAAAAGTGAGCGTAGCGAGCGCAATAAATTTTCTTCATTTCTTCATTTTGCCTGATGGGAGGCTTCGACCGTGGCTAGTTACCACCCTACCGGCAAAGACGTGCCGCCAAGCGATTTAGCGTTCCGGTACGATGCCGTGTAGAAACCGAATAGGGGTATGGGTTTAATATAACTGCCATACACCTAACAGGTTAGCCCACTACCATCTTAGACTGCATCATCACTTACCATCAGGTGAGATCGCAGTCAAGGGATAACTTGTAGTGGATTTAAAAAAAAAATGCCAACTACAAACTGGTCTTGGCCACAACTACTAAATGGCCTGCTGAAATATTTTACCTGATTCTTGATAATAAGGATTCGTCAATATATGGGGGCCTACTGCCCAGATACAGACGCTCACTAGATAGATAGACTCAATATATTGAAGCAAAATTCCCTTACCTCCATTGAATTGGGCAGCACGGCAGCTTCGCGGCGGCCCACGCCCTCCCTTCCATCCTAGAACAAACATTAAATAAGGTTCACTAACAGAACGAGACATAATATCCTCCGCCCATAACTACCGCGCCGTACGATGGACTTAGTGTGAGGCCAGAGGTGCAATTATGTAAGAATAGGGATGATGACAGTAACCATGAACCAATGAAATTATGAATTTATCTAATGAAATAGGATTCATGGATTATAAAAAACGTATTTCTTTTTCTATTTCGAGTGAGATTGCTATTTATTTTGATAAAATAAAACTATAAAGTACATCAATCCGCCATATTGGATTAAACGCCAAGAAGCGGATGACGTCACAATTGTTTGTTTCGAGCTTTGACAATCACACTTGTTTACTGCACACTGCACAGAGTACATTGGTAAAAACAATAGTGACGTCACAAACGACGCCATGACACCGGCGAGCGTTTTGGCGTGAAATTTAAAATTTAAATTTCAAATGCCAATCTTATCTACCAAACCTTATTTTTCTGCTGAAATAAGATATTTTTTCGAAACAGTGGATACTTCCGAACATAATCTGACCATTTTTCAAAATCAGTCATCATGCCTATTGTCGATCTAATCGTCAAAGTTCGGCGTCAAAGTAAAATAAACCATAACATCATTGAATGTTATAGAGCTCAATTTCGTGTATCCATTCTCATACGTTTATGGTATCGTACATGCCTAAACGTATGAGAATTGATACACGAAATTGAGCTCTAATTCAATGCTGTTATGGTTTATTTTACTTTGTCGATTTGATCGACAATTCTTACACAATCGGGGGGCAGACGTGCGTAATTTTTGCCACACGACAACTCAAACTCCCGAGTAGCAGCTTCGAACTTTTATTTTTATATGATACAGAATGCAACAGACAATGCGTTCGTCTGGCCTCAGGTCTCATACAGTCTTCCCGACCGACTGTTTGGCCAGGACCACAAATCTCCACAGAGATGAACCACCTGCACAGGAGATAAGTATTACAGTGCACAATTAGTACGTTCGGAAAATAGGTGCATTCCCTTACTCCCATAATTCGCTTGTGACGACAATCCGACACGAGCGGAGAGAGATTACGCGCAGGACCGATGGCTTTTACTAGGTCTCTGAGGTACGGTGTGAAGCACTACCATCTTCCTAACACCAGGCCAGTACTGAGAATTCCTTGTCAGAAAAACCAATTAAGTAAGAAGGTATTAATCTTTGGCCCGACCAATCATTCGAAATCTGGACCCCATCTGCAGTCGAAACTAACCACTAGACCAACGAGGGCTGACTAACGATATAAAATAGGTGGAGGGAAACGGACGGATGAGGAAGGTTGAGGATAAGATATACATAGCTGCGCCCATTAGACAATTTCTTTGTCCATACTAATATTATAAATGTGAAAGTGTTTATGTCTGTCTGTCTGCTACGCTTTACGAAAAACTAAATCAAAATCTGTTCATCCGTTTGGGAGTTACGACGTTATGTAGTATGTTAGTAAATGGATGTTCGCAAAGTGCCTATCGCCTAGCCTGCTTAAAATAATAATCTCATAAACTCTAACTCATTGTTCTTGGTCAATTCGAAGAGTTTTTACATAGCAAAGTCTTGCCTAGTAAGTTAGTAACTACACGTACTAGAATTACTAACTACCTACTATACGAACGCACCATTTATTCAATTAAGTAAATAGGCACTAAAATCTTGATGATACTTTTGGGCATAGATTGCAAAACTTCGTGGGAAGCGATAGTTGGATGGTATACGCGCACTGCAGTTTATCTATTTCACACTATCCATACCACGAAAACCCATTTAAACACTAAATAATAAGTATTTAATATACTAGATGATGCTCACGATTTCGTCCACGTGGATTTAGGGTTTTGGAAAATTCTGTGTGTGTATATCTACTCTGTATAAGTACACGTAAAAATGGTACAGTTGGCAGGGCAAGAAAGTATTTCATACACATTGTATAGAAGTATCTGCACTGCGACACACTGACATAAGCGTGTGGCGAAAATCTAAACAAACATAATTTACTCTACATCTTACTGATATTATTTATGTGAAGTTTGTGTGTTTGGGTGTTTATCAATCCATCACGCCACAATGACAGAACTGATTCGGCTGGGAATGGAGATAATACGTAGGCTACGTTTTATCCAGAAAAAATAAAGAGTTCCCTCGGGATTTTAAAAACTAATATGTTATATGACGCCATAAATTAATACAATTAATCTATGATTACGCAGACGATGCTACGGGCATCATCTAGCTGATCCTTAATGTTTTGTATTGTATCAGAGTGTACCAATAAGGCTCTAATTTTTCTTCAAGATTTTAAAACAGTAGTGCGCACTCATCCTCACAAGGATGAGGGATAAAGAGAAAGGGTGTACAAAATAGAGCAAATTGGACATCGCCCGTCCTTGTTGCTGACACAAGTTGTTGTGAAGGTGTGAAAGGGACGTCGAACGGTACCGTGGGAACCTAGCATTTTGCTTTCACTTCACTGTCCCATTAAAAATATGGCGATCGGAGTTTATTATCTCTGATTTATTTATTATCTATTTAATACTAATCAATAATCCACGCTATAATACTACAAACTGGCGTTGGCCCGCGATTTCGTCCGCATAAATGCGCTTGGACTGCAAGTGACTACTATCTTGTCCGCCTGCATAGGATGTACTTCAAAAATCCCAAAGAAATTAAAAATGACGACTAAGATATTTCTGCGAGCGGAAAAACGCGCGCGGAAATCCTTTTGTATGTGACATTTTATTTGTTCTTGTTATAATTATGGTAATTGGTAACATTAATTATTTAAAAAAATGCTTAAAAACACGTTCACTTAAAAAAGTCTCCAAAACGCGCCAGACCGCCGAAAATCTGTCGACATGTCCGTTGCGGATCCACAGCGAAATGATTTCGTTTCGCGTTCGTCCACTAGCTGTGTTAGACGCACCTGTCAAAATCATCGTTTCGTCATTTTGCTATTTAGTTTTTTCGTTTTTCCCGTACCGCTTTCGCAGTAGTGTGCTATAGCGCAGAATTTCACCGCGTTACTTTGCCGTGAATTTGTACGAAAATCACAGAATTCTGTGGAAAATAGAATGGTTTAAAACCCTAAGAGCAAGATTTTATTGAAAATGGTTATTAGATGCAAATCGCCTGAGACGTATTTTTGGCCATAGCTCCGAGGATTTTGAGAAGATCGAGATGGGAATAGTACCAAGAACTGAGGAATTTATCAAGAGGCCGAGACACGTGAGAGCGTTTGAAATTTGAAAATCGGCTGGTAACTTTTTGTGAAATTTTGAAAGAGAAGTGCATTCGAGTTGGAATTTCGAAAATATTACCGCCGAACTTATTCCTAGCTTCACATCACACTCACGTTGAATTTGACTTTGCGGAAAAACGAATTTACGCCACATGCAGCGTTCAATACACGACGTACGTAGACGATGCTTAATAATTCTGCAGATATGATTCTACCAGATAATGCCCGCGATTCCGATCACGTGGATTTAGGTTCTTACAAACCCCGTGGGAATTCTATAACTTTCCAGGACTAAAAGTTTGTGAAAGAAACAAGAGAGGCGCTCCAAAATCACGTGTCTGTATGGAGGCTTCCTTTATTTTTTACTTTAATTCATTTGTATTATCTAACTTAAACTTATTAACATTATAAATGCGAAAGTTTGTATGGATGTATGTATGTGTGGATGTATGGATGTTTGTTACTCAATCACGCCGCAACGGCTGAACAGATCTGGCTGAAATTTGGCACAGAGATAGATTATAGTCTGGAATAGCACATAGGCTATTAGGATAGGCATATTGAAGAGTTCCCACGGGAACCAAAAAACCTCAAACCACGCAGACGGAGTCGCGGGAATTCGCTAGTTTGTTATTAAAGCGGCAATTGAAATAATTATGTACACAATCAGTGAAAGTTTCAACTGTCCTATTATGAATCCTACCTGTTCCTGAGATAGTCGAGAACGGATGGCTGGACAGCAGAAGCTTAGTAATAAGGTCCCGTTGGGTACGGAACCCTAAAAATAGCGTGGATTCGTACCTCCATTACGGCGAGATTCAAGAATCAAGGACCATCCAATAAACACACACTTTCGCATTTATTATATGGTTAGAAAGTAGGATACAATAAGAATTATTCTAGGTAATTATGTAGGATAGAAAGTAATCTCTTACTCACCATGTAAACCATTAAGTGCTTTTGCTCCAAATCTCGTATACATTTGCTCCTTTTAGCTGCAAGAAAGAAACCAATATTAGTTAAAGCAGAAGCATGATAAAACCATAATTTCTAAATTGTGTGTAAGCAAGAAATTAAGAAAAATAGAGAGAGAAACTAAAAACTGGCCATGGCTAGTTACCACCCTACCGACAATGACGTACCGCCAATCTATTTAGATGATACCGGTATGATACCATGTACAAACCAATTAGAGGTAGGGGTTTAATCCAACTGCATTTCCACTAATAATCCCACTACTGTCATAATTTACTATCATATGCATTCGAGGGCTAATAGGCCTATTACACTGCACTTTTCACAGGGACCCTTACACTTGAATCAGTGTAGTAAACCACAGGGCCCTGTAAAAAGTGCAGTGTAATAGGCCTATAAGTTTTAGTGAAATAAAAACTTTGTCTTTGGTCAGGTCTGATGGGAGAATTTGGCTGCAGCTGGTTACCACCCCAACAGCAAACACGGGCCGCCAAGCAATGTAACCAATTCCTAATCAGCCAGCTACAAACATGGACTGCATCATTACTAACCATACGGAGTATGTTCACAGACTAGTACTAACTCGTAGTAAAATAAACTTGCAGTAAATAAAAATTAAATAACTATAAAATACTTACAAATAGAATTAATCCTTGATCTTTGTAGAAGTTACACTTCATCTGACTACTAGACTCTAATAACTTATTAGTAATACTGGCCATAGAAACTAATTTAAAGTTAGTTAACTTTACATTATAATATTTCCATTGATATTTTTACTGTTAAGTGGACTAAATTATTAGTTACTTGGTATTAAACTACATGTTTTTTTACTACTTAATTTATGCTTGTTTATTGCTGATTTCTCATCTTGTATCTGTAACAATAGAAACAAAAATTTAAAACTCACTTTAATATTTACAATTTTACATATTGTAACCCTATAAAATTATGCAGACTGGTATACACAACGGGATAATAATCAAATACTTAAAAGCATTTATTTTATTAAGTTATGCATTATTATACAAAGTTTTAATTCCTGCAGCACTAGGAAACCTGTATGACACATTGTGTATGTATGAGGATTTCAAGTTTGCCATAATCTGCCTTAAAATAGATGGGCATAGTTATGGGCTTGCCTCGTAAATTTTTTACTTCGACAGATTATTACATGAAGTTATTCAGGAACCAGGTTTTTACCTTTAAAAGTGAAATAACTGAGTAAAACTGTAATATTCAAATTTTATTAAATAATAGAGATAAGGTAATTTAAAAAAAAATATTAGATGGTGCATAGAATAGGAGATTTAAGATTGTTTCACACTTGACACTACACAGCATACAAGTTTAGCTCATCAGTTATGTAAACCATAAAACCATAGCATAGAATCATAGACCATTGACAAGCCTTAGGTCCATTAGACCAATGGACATTACAATATGGTCTGGGAAGCCACCTCAATATTTTAAATAACTTAATACTTTGTAGGTAGTTACTTACTTAAATAAGACACACATAATATTGTATGTAGGGCAAGAATTGCTGTTTGGAATTGTTAAAAATAATTAATAGCTCAGGTACCTTGAAAGCAGAGTGAATAGGCATCTTCTAGGCAAGTGCCTTCCAACCTAGACCTCATCATTGCTTTGCACTAAGTATGATTGTCGTGAAGCGCAAGCCTATCTCACAATAAAAAAAATAAAGGTAAGTATTTATTTGTGCCTTTCCAGTACGTAGGTAAGTAAACATAGTTAAACTTGAAAAACTTATTTTAATTAAAGCAGGTACCTTACTTCAAGTATTAGATCTCTAAATTTACATGGAAGGAAACTTCAATTGAACTTCAATAAACTAATTATGTAGAAATAATTCAATGGTTATGAACTTTATAATTACAATAAAAGCAAATGCATACCTGGATTGCTTACGATTTATTTTGGCAACTTTTGTGTTTTATTAACTTTTTCACTATTTCAATATCACATTAAATTTGAGTCACAATTTTCACAAACAAAATCACCGGAACAAAATCACAACGTATAGAAAAAAAAACGTAAAAAGTCAAAACAAAACACAATCGGCCATGTAAATAAATACTAAACGAACTGTCAAAGTCATGCTACTCCATTTAAAGAGGATGACCCAAAAAACCTCGAACGACACTTTAAGAGCGCGAACTTTTTAAATTAGCCGGTTTATATTTGCGGGTACAGATTATTTTTCGCATATTAGAATTCCGTATGAAAAATAAAAAAACGGATAATTATGTTGGAAAATATAAATTTGGTTGAACAGTAGGCTTTGCACGCGGCTAAGACCGCTACACGCCCGTAGCAGCCTTCTAACACTGCATAAGTAATGTGCAGTGCGATAGTAAAATATTGCGCCCGCTTACCGCGGCCGGTTTAGCCGCGAAGTACAATGCACCTACAATGCCATAATCATTACAGGGACAATTACGGATACAAAATGCGCTCCTGTTTAGAGGTCGATTTATCGCGTTCGTTTTGCTTTTTAATGGCTTAACGCTATTGTCAACGACTGAATAAATTATCTAACGGGATTTATCTAGCACAAAGTATTACCTATAGGTATAAGTATAGGAATTATGATTCTATTACTGCGTGCAAACTTACCTATTCCTATTAGGTATAATAATTAACAGTTCACTATACATATATAAATTCAGTTCAGCATAAATCACTAAGCAGCAACAGTACCTACATCGATTCGCCGCGATTCCACTGACAAGTCTAAAGTTCCCAGTTCTGCATACTTAAAAAAGGGAATAAACTAGCAGATGAACAAATACCTAAGCGTAATAATTTTATACGGAACGTAAAACCCCAAACTCTAGACAGCAGTTGTCTGTACCATCGACACCTAGTTAAGTCACGACTATTAACTATTGACTAGGCAGCCCGCTGATAGATCATACTCCCACAAATAAATGCCTAAAAAGCCTAGATGCTTCTAATTTCCGACCTTAATGTAAAACTAGCTACTCTAGTAACTAACACGTAGGTACGTAGGTGCTTTCGTATTTACTTTAGTGCTAACACAGATGTCGGGACAGTTTGAGATGTGGTAAAACCGGGACATGGCCCTCGCCTAACGGGACATGATGTCTGCATTAAATCAACCACGCACCGACGATGCATTTTAAGGCTAAAAGTTGACCTCCGTCCATACTGGGTTTTATGACTTCAAAGTTAAGTACGGTTTGCTAAAAAAAATAGACGTTCTGCTATTATTAAATGCTTAGGACAAGGTATATTGAAAATTGAAACCAGAACTTTGTCAATCTAATTTTGATATAAACTTGAGTCTGTTCAGTACTTTTGAAGATACGCGTCTTTTAACATATAACTTAAGTGATACCAGTACCCATACCCTGAGTTTTAATACGATTGATCGTATACGAATTCGATGACATTGCCGTCAAAGTAAAATGGACCTTAAGTAAATTGCTTTAGAGCTCAATTTCGCCCATGCCAATGATAGCTTTCCAAATTGAAATTGTTTGTACTGCATATGCGACTTTACATCAATGCTGTTAAGGTTAATTTTACTTTGACGCTAATGTCACCCAATGCTTACTTATGCTTACGACCAATCGAATTAAAACTGACCCTAAGCGTACATGTATGATGTAGATACCTAGAGAAGGTTTACACTTTGTGTGTGGATATATGAAACTAATAATATAAAAAAATACTGAAAACTTTTGTGTTCGGGGGTATGTTTGAATAAAACATATTTTTGATTTATACTTATGAAAAAATAATTTTATTTCGATAACATAACACTAACAAATCAACTTATTCAACGTCGGTCATTTTTCTTTTATTTCTGTAATATTCTATTCTCTCTTCTAAGCTAGCTGAAAAAAAGATAATACGTGTTAAAATTATAAGATAAATAAAAACCTGCTAATATTTACGGAACCCTTCATAAAATTGGATTCATATTGGATTGGTTTTGAGTTTTGGCACCGCGCATATTTTTTTTTAATTTGTTTCATGGCGTTTTTTTTAAACGTATTCTTATTCATTTTATTACAACAGCTTAACAAGTAGTTAACATCCATCACAAAATCTGAATATACGAAAGACAAGCTAAATAAAATTATTTTAGTATGTCATTGTTCAAATCAATTCAATTTAGGCTTACAACACGTTTCCCTCTTCAACAAAGGTATATAGGTTCTTGGTTTAACTCCTTGTAACAAACAGTCCGCATGGGCCATCACTCTGTCTCTATCTGATACGTTGTCTAGGCCATCTGGTGTCTCTGTCTCTTTTGACAGGCTATCGAAAATCTCTTCTAGATTCGATAGGCAATCTTTTATCACAGTTGTTCTGTAAGAGTAAACATTTAAAATTAGATGATTCCCGCTACTCCACTGCGCTACATTATTTAAAATAAATCCTTGGGAACATTCCTTACCAGAAAAACATAATTTAAAAAAGTGTGTGTGTGTGTGCAGTTCACACAAGGCAGAAGTGAAACTTCAAATAAGAAAGCCTACGAGATACTGAGATAAATATAACTTGTATTCTTTCTCATTCTCTCGCGGACTAAAGCCTATTATGAATATGTTTGTCTCTTTATGGTGTCGCTTTTTTGTTTCATCGAATTTTCAAATCACAACGATACAAAGGATTTTTCACTACAAAAACACGACTGTATTAGCATTGTATGGTGCCGTTTTGAAAATAGTGATACAGCCACCATACATAATATAACTTTGGGAACGAGGGAAACAGCTAAACTTTATTGAAGTGAAAATTTCTTTAGCAGCGTTGATCACTTTTCGGTAGGGGGTAAACTTGTGGATTCGCGTGACCGACACCTTCAACTACACCACGTTGTTACGAAGACAAAATGTCTTAAATATAAATGTACTACATTCGTAATTAAACTTTAATCCCTTAGATTTAAGGTTTATATTTTAATTATTTTAAATATTCATTTTCACTTCTATCGGCAGTCCCTATGCCGATATCCTTTTTTTTAAGCCCGTATTTAGAGACGGTTTAGTTACTTTAAGTAACCATCAAACTATTTACCCTTAACTAGCTGATGCCCGCGACTTCATCGTCGTGTCATAAGTTGGAATAAAAAGTAGCCCGTGTCACACTCCAGGTCCTCAGCTATACCCATGCAAAAACTCTCGCCGATCCATTGCTGCGTGGCGGCGTGATTTAAGGACAAACCAGCAAACAAACACACATTCGCATTTACAATCTATACTTAATATTACAAATGCGAAATTATGGATAGATGTTTGTTACTCAATCACGCCAGAACGGATCTGGATGAAATTTGGCACAGAGATAGATTATAGTCTGGAATAACAAGTAGGCTACTTTTTATACCGGGAAGTTAAAGAGCTTCCGCGGGAACCAAAAAACCCTAAGACCACACGGACGAAGTCGTGGGCATCAGCTAGTATTAGTATAATTTGTCATCAAAGCTCTCCACACTTACTTCACACTATGTATCGCCCATTCGCTCTGTAGATGAACTATGACGTTTCTCAATTCATCTCGATCGTACACCCAGCTGTTCTCAATATCGTATGAACAATGGAATAAGTTTAATGGTACATCAAGCGCCATATTGTATTGTGGTTTTCTGTAAGAATGAACATAATGTAAGAGGGTCTGTTACAATCAAATCCAGACGTCTTGCTACCATCACTTAAAGCAGTATTATTTAAACCTTACTGACGCTTTTTTTAGAATAATTGTAATCCTTATTTTAGGGAAGTCAAGGTACATCTTATAAAGCGTCACTTTCAAAATAATTAATCATTGAAGTGAAAACTTCTTTAGGCACGTTGAGCAGTTTTTGGTAATTTATATTGAAAAGTATAAAACTTCTTTAGGCGCGTTGAGCACTTTTTGGTAGAGGTAAAAATGTACCCCCTACCTACATAACATTTAAATATACTACATTCGAAATTAAACTTTAATGCCTTAGTTTTAAGCTTTATATTTAATTAATTTTAACTAAAAATAAAAAATATATATATTCGTTTTCACTTCTATCGGCAGTCCCTATGACTGCCAATTTTCTTTTTCTTCTTAAAACTCCCGTAACTGCGAAAAGACCAGGGATCGAATCCCCGAAACCCGAATATGAGGCCGGGTATCTAAACCACTATGTTTTTACCACACACGTTTTATAAAAAGACTAACTAAATTCTAATATTATTTTCATATGTATTTATAATATTTGAGCTGAGCACTTTTTGGTAGGGGGTGAACTCGAGGATTATTAAATAATTTAAAAAAGAATTACATATTCGTTTTCACTTCTATCGGCAGTTCCTATGACTGCCAAGTTTTTTATGTGTTATATTATGTCTATATTTCGATGGGTATAGTTGGGCTTTAAGCAGATAAATAAATAAATGTATTACCTCGGATTTGTCTGCACATCCAATAAGTCTGTGACAACACTGGATAACTCCCTGCCTTGTCCCACCAATAGCAACACTCCCATGATACATCTGATCTGATGCCATAGGAAGGCGTTTCCCTCTATCGTTAATGTGTACATCGATGTTGCTGTAAAACATATATAAATAAATAAATAAAAAATTGGCAGAGATAGGGACTGCCGATAGTAGTGAAAACGAATATTCAAATTTTAAAAAACAATTCAAATATAAACCTTAAAACTAAGGTAGTAAAGTTTAATTACGAATGTACTATATCAGTATACTTAAGACCTTTTGTCTTAAGAAGAACGGTGTCGGTCTCGCGTATTCCACATTTCTACCCCCTACCAAAAAGTGCTCAACGCGCCTAGTCGGTTTTCCCGCGAGATTTTGAAAACACTCAAAAGCGGACGAGGACGTGGGCATCAGATAATTACTTACCACTATTGCAATCCTTTTGGTCCAAAGCCTCTATATCCGCCTTCAATATTTCCCGGCGGAACTCCGTGACGTTGTTCCCGACGTCCATTTTACAAAGATGGCGGAAATCGTGCGAGCCAATCAGGTGACGGCATGCGTCCCGCATTGCGTTTATATCGAGGGAAGATTTCGGGAAATAATACTTGTATTGACGCTTTTTGCAGTCGAATCTGTAACAAATATTATTATTACCAAAGAATTTATTCTCCGTCTATCATCTTATCTGTCGTCTTATAAAAGCACAAATTCCATTCCACAAAATTACATATTAAATTTGTAAAACAAGTCCATCTTTATATTAATTATAAATGCAAAAGTGTGTCTGTCTGTCCATCTCTATGTCTGCTACACTTTAATGGCCCATCTTTTCAACCGATTTTGGTATATAGGGATAGGTATGTTGCTTCCTGTGGAAGGACACAGGTTACTTTTGAGGAGTTCCTTCCTTCTCGATCAACCCACTCAAAGGCGGCCTTACCACTCGTTGTGATAAAGCCGCCATTACCCGTAACAAGTTGTAAATTTTGTCACTTTTCAGGTTACCGTTTCTGTTATTTGTTTGTGCGTAATAAAGTGTTTTTATTTACTTATAGCATAATATACTAGTTACCTAGCACTGAATTCTGGTAGTCCATCAAGTATCGGCATCCAGGCGATCGCACGGATCTCCTTAGGCAGGAGTCTGTTCAAGATCTTGCAGTACGGCATCTCTGAGGATATGGAGCTTGGGAGATTCTGTTCAGACGGCGCATGCTTGCTGCGAAGTGTTATTGATATTACCTTGAAATACAAAATTAAAGTATTAGACTTTTTTTAATTTCATTTTTTCAGTTTAAATTCAACCCTTGACTGTAACTTATCTGGTGTGTGATGATGCAGTCATGCAGATGGCAGTGAGCTTCATATGAATAGGCATGATGACTGATTTTGAAAAATGTTCAGATTATGTTCGGAAGTATCTATTATTTCGAAAAATATATATTATTACAGCAGAACAGGTTTGGTATATAAAATTGGCATTTGAAATTTAAATTTTAAAATTCACGCCAAAACGCTTGCCGGTGTCATGGCGCCGTTTATGACGTCACTATTGTGTTTACCAATGTACTCTGTGCAGTGTGCAGTAAGCAATAGTGT
This sequence comes from Erebia palarica, assembly GCA_964035005.1. NCBI lineage: Eukaryota > Metazoa > Arthropoda > Insecta > Lepidoptera > Nymphalidae > Erebia > Erebia palarica. Next base: position 33,744,392 of record OZ035987.1, read on the forward strand.
GATTGTCAAAGCTCGAAAACAAACAATTGTGACGTCATTCGCTTCTTGGTGTTTAATCCATTATGGCGGATTGTTGTCTATTAGAGTTTTATTTTATCAAAATAAATAGCAATCTCGCTCGAAATAGAAAAATAAATACGTTTTTTATAATCCATGAATCGTATTTCATTAGATAAATTCATAATTTCATTGATTCTTGGTTACTGTCATCATGCCTTCTGGAAGCGCATGATAAAAGAAATATTCGACAGATACATATGATACGATTGGACATATGCTTCTGTCCCTGTGTTGTTAAATACCCAATTCATATATTATATGAACTTATATTTGAGAACAAGTCAATTCAGCAACTTTTCAAGTGTCAAAACGCACGCTTAGTATGGGATGTTGTATGAAATACTGAACTGTGCATCATCAAAATTCGATGCACGTTTTTACATCAATCTAAAGTTTAAAATGGTTTTCAAACATAAAACTAACAGGGGACGTAGTTATTACGACTTTTGGGAGATCCTCTATTTAATAATCACAAAAAAATAATTTGTTTCAATAGTTGTAAAATTGTGTTGAATTCTTTAGTCTGGTCTTGTGGATGCATAGGCTGTGGCTAAATAAGGGCAGACATGCCACCAAGCGATATAACTGCCATACCCCTAACAGGTAACCATCTCAGACTGCTTCACTTAGCACCAGGTGAGTTCACAGTCAAGGGATAACTTGTAGTGAAATAGAAAAAGTAAAACCTGTCCAAAAGCACTGACTCCTTTATCAGTCCTGCCACATCTATGATACTGAGATTTCTCTCTACTCTCTATCAAACATGACTTCTTTAGCGCATGAAAGAGGTGGTGCTCTATGGTTTGTGTTGAGTCCTCCTGCACTGCTAAGCCCTGATAGTTCCAACCAAAGTAGAGGATGCGCAGAAGCAGCCGGCGGTAGTGACATCTAGTGAAAACAATGGTGTTGGATTTTTAATCTTTAGAAGGCATATTTTGGCTCAATTTGAAAGGCATAGAAATACTATGCCTCAAATTTTCAGAGAATATTTATGGAGAAGTGTGGATTGCACCAATGCCAACATTTAACCCAGGATTTGACAGGTTTTGTATATGACTTCTGTCCAATTTAGTTTACTTCCCACCTTGAAGTACCTTTAGCTAGCCTTTATGTAGATGATGCCTGAGCCTTCGTCCGTATGGATTGTTTTTTACCCACTGGAACTTCTTAATTTTCCGTGATAAATAGTAGCCTATGTCCTTCTCCAAGACACAACCTAGGTTTGTACCAAATTTCATAAAACAACAATCTATTGTGTGTAATAGTCGGCCTGTGTGTGTCAATTGCTCTAAAGTGTACTGTATTTATTATTATTATTTCAATTGCTATCAATTTGACTTTTCATTCAATTTGAGCTGGGGTTAAGTTTTGAGTATTATTTCAAGGATATATATATCCCTGTACACATTTCGTAAGATAGTAAATGAGATTTACTTACTTAGTAAAGTCGAACTTTCTTTTGCCAGCACCAGCATTGGCTTGATTGTCACTATGATTTTCTAAATTCTTACTAATAATGTTTTTTAACTGTTCATTGTGAGCTTCTAATTGTATTATCTTTTCAACTAAGTCCTGTAAAATAAAAATAAAAAGTTGTATAATCCAGTAGTATTCTGTACTAATATTATAAATGTGAAAGGGTGGCAACTCTGCCTGCAACTTTGCTGCTGCTTTGCTTGGAACTGCTCACCAAATTTGGTATAGAGATAAGTTGCTCATCAATCAAAGGGACATAGGCTAAGTAAGGCTTTAAGAGTTCTATTAAAGTGTTCTAGTTTAAAGAGTAAACAACACAGTAAAAATGAGTAAAATTTCATTATAATTAGCTTAAGGGCGTACCACTTAATAAAGGCTTCAATATTTAAGTGATATTTTATGAATTACATAGTACGCTAAAATTATGTCTTTGTTGAAATACTTGTGTATAGGTACTAATTTTTAACTAAATGTTATGGATATTTACGTTTTTATCCATAATTAACAAGTCTTCCCTCTTAAGCCCTTTAATTCTCTTCTGTTTTGGTGGCACTTTTTCCATTTTTGCTGCGAGGTTAAATTGTAGTATTTTGTAAACAAATATGACGTTGACGTTTATCGTTTGCCAACCATAGAATAGTGAAGACCTTGCCGACTCAAGTCCTTACTCGAGTAACTCGAGTCTCGAGACACTTAATATTATTTCCCTGAATTCGATTCGGCTCAGTGACTTGAATCAATACAGACTCGACTCAATATGTACGTACCCGAGACTTCGTAAAAAAATGCGTAGATAAACTATACGCAGTTTTTTATTGAGGAATTATAAATTTTAACAGGGTATGTGTTTATTAAGCTTGAGTGTAGAATTCAAGAATAGCACTATAATATTTTTACCTAATTTATTTATTTGTGTTTCATGTCCTTAAAACCTTCTTATAAGAAATAAAGTAAATATGTAGTTAAATTCGAAACTAAGTATTGCCCGCTGTGTTATATTGATAAAAACGATATCAAATGTATCGTTATATCGTTTTCAGGACCGGTCAAGCATCTCACTGAGATGAAGCTATTGGATACGTTCAAATGCACGTATCCAATGCACAGTGAAATGCAGAATATCACCGCCTTTTGGCAGTCAAATTTATGAGGACATATAATGTTGGCTTTCAACTCTAATGGTCCCCCGACTAGTCAATGTTGACTAAATTTTCTGTCCTATTTTCAACCTGTAAATAAATTCGAATATTAAAGTAATAACATACATATAAAGGAAACTAGAGGATGCCCGCAACTTCATTCGCGTGGCATGCGTTTTTTAAATCGAAGGGACTCCTTAATTTTCGGGGATAAAAAGAATCCTAGGTCACTCTCCAGGTCCTCAACTGTATCCATGCAAAAAATCACATCGAACCGTTACTCTGTTGCGGCGTGATTGGATGACAAACTCTCTATTTAACGTTCTTGGAGATAGAAATTTCAAAAAATGTGTAATGCGTATTTCGCAGTTTTAAACCGAAAGCCCAAATGCCAAGTTTCATGGCTATAACTTGAAAAAGGACGGTCTTTCATTCAAACTTTCAACTCCTATTTAACCCCTTTGGGGGTAGAATTTTTTAATATTGTGACACACGTGCTTCTGTATTTATTATCGAAAGCCAAAATATCGAGTTTGGTAGATGTAACTTGAGAAATATCTTGTATAAAAAAGGACTTATACAAACTTTAGGTAGAATTTAGGTAGAATTTTCAAAAATGACGAAACACCTATTACTTTTTTTTTAAACTGGTAGCCCACATATCAAGTTTCATGACTATAACTTGAAAAACAACGGAGTTTCATACAAAGTTTCAAGGAATTTCGAAAAACCCTATCTTAGTGGACAGCTCTTTACAAAAAATACACCCTCCAAATTTCACGTCTCTAAGACCAGCGGTTTAGGCTGTGCGTTGATATATCAGTCAGTCAGGGTTTTGAATTTGAAGATATTGAAGAAGATTGAATAGAAGATAACAAATACATGTTGAGACACATTATTTTAATAATGTATCTCAACAACAAGGGGACTATGAAGTTGCGCTTGCAAGAATAATTTTGTTACACGCGGCGCTCCGTCGTGTGACGTCATATGTCCTAGACGACGCAGCACGTATTCGTCGAGTACGTATTAAGTAGTCGCTTGCGCCGTTCGATTCGTATTTTGTTTATTACCCGATGGCAGAAGTTAAATAGAAAATGACTACATATATTGTATTACTATGTGTCAAAGCACGAAAGTTAATACTCCCAATAATTTTTTTCCTGTACCAATTAATATAAAAACAAGGAAAAAGTGGTACAAACTAATGAAGCGTGATTGAATTGAATCTAAAAGAACTAAATATGTGTGTAAAGCTCATTTTGTTGTATGAACTATTAATAATAGCTGCCTATTTCTGATTGATATACCTATTGAGTCGTAAGTTAGGTTCGGAATAATTTATTCAATAAAAATAACTATTATATTTTATGTAAATGTATTTGTTATCTTCTATTCAATCTTCTTCAATATCTTCAAATTCAAAACCCTGACTGACTGATAAATCAACGCACAGCCTAAACCGCTGGTCTTAGAGACGTGAAATTTGGAGGGTGTATATTTTGTAAAGAGTTGTCCACTAAGATAAGGTTTTTCGAAATTCCTTGAAACTTTGTATGAAACTCCGTTGTTTTTCAAGTTATAGTCATGAAACTTGATATGTGGGCTACCGGTTCTATCATATTATTTTGTTTTATTTTGTCCTAATTTTTATAATAAATTAAAAAACAAAGTTATGGAAACCATTGCCATAGAAGATGCCCGGGTAGCAGAGCTCGAGAATCGATTGTAATCCACAACTCGAGTACGACCAAAACACATAAACCGGCTTGACTCGAGTAACTCGAGTTAAAAATGGACATGCCACATCACCAAGTAACAATGACAAATTAAATGACGTTGACATCAGGTTGACATTGGTCTTGTAATTTTTTTTTAGTTAACCTCTGTAACTCTGCAGCAGGGCGACCGCGTATCTTCTGCATCAATCATGGTTACAGTATCAATTGTTGTGATTGCCTGAATTTATGATATTCTCATCGATTTATATGTAGGTACTAGATAGGCGCTTTCATAGAAAAAAATTGGGCGTCCAACCTTTAGAGCACGCTCCTAACCTGTTTAAACCTGTCCTTGTCCCCACCATAGCGCTGTCCCGCTTTGCAGACTAGATGGCATTAGCAAAATAGGTCCACATTCTTTGTTTGACAGGGCCCGTCTATGTAAATTGAGGTCGTTGGATATTCTTGCTGCGTCAATGGATACGCGGTCGCCCAGCTAGGCTACCGGCTAAAACTGACAACTACAGTGTAACGATCGCAATCACCTCTGATTGGTTAATACTCTTCCACTAATGGACAAAATCCATTGACGCAGCAAGAATACCATAAATTCAGCCAATCACAACAATTGATACTGTAACAATGATTGATGCAGAAGATACGCAGTCGCCCTGCTGGATACGAGTGATGTAGTAATAAAAAACCGTCAAATGCAATGTACTCTGTGGTCAAATGCGAGTCAGACTCGCGCACCGCGGGTTCCGTGACTTGGAAGGATTTGATTTACCTATTCGACCTCTTTTTAATTTTAATTATTAATAATAAACTTACAGAAGTTTCATAAAATAGTTTATACCTACAACAATTTTTTTGTAAAAATTTACAGAACTAGTGACTGATTACTAAAACGCTGATTTATAAAACAGCTATTAGCAGACGTATCGTTTTTATTTGTCTTGCTTATAAAGTTTATATAAATCTCAGTAAAAATCATTTTTATTTCGGACCGCTAAACAAGCTAAGCTCAGTTTGTTGATAAAGGTTTATGCCTCTCTTATGTGTTTTTTTTCTATTATTTACTTCTTCAATTAGCCCCTTTTGGGCGTTGCCATCTCCGATTGGTCATCACTCTACCGCTACTAGCCAAAATCCATTGTCGCAACATGGATTTCCCATAAATAAAAAGTACTCTGTGATGGATACCATAAACTTAATCAGACACTCACAGCCGAGACAGTCAATGATTAATGCAGGTTTTACAATATATTATGGCTACGGATACTTAGCCCTTGTCGTGACCGCTAGTGAATCAAAGAAATGTATGAATTAACGATTCCCCCATGTCATACAAAATGCATATCCAATACGCGTCACACTCGTAGGTGGTAGTTACTGAGGTATTTTTAATAATAAATAGAGAATACGCCAGTGTTTGTTACGTCATCGTCTTCGTGACGTCAGGCTGCATCACGAATTTCGTGAATGTCACATTCCGTTATTATTATTCAAAGGAGAGTGTTAAAAATAGATGCCCTAATTTAATAAGTAATCAGACCTTACGCTCAATCGCTCTTTAGGCTCACCAACTGCCTTCTTGCCTTAACGTGAAAGGTGAGAGTAGGTAACTACATGAAACTCACTTTTTTATGACATTTAAGACAAATTGGCACGGCGGTTTCTCCATACAAATATATTCATGTGTTTTCTCCAATGATAATTACAGTAGAGAAAATATTCTCGCACCATAAAATCCATATGTGTCCGTGCCCCGTGCCATGTCCCTATGTTTTCCTTTTTTTATTCGATAAATTAATAATTTTAAGAACATAAATTACAAAAATGACCATAGTTTTCGCGCCATCTTCAGACATCCCGCAAATAAATTTGACGAGTTTAATAAAAAAAAATATAAAAACATACCGACATAGCCTGAGTCCATAATAAATTATTATTATTGAAAAAAAATATTAAAACCGATTCAGTTTTGGAGGAGCAAACAGGAGAATACGAAAAAATAAGAATTTGATTGCTTTTCAGAGGTATAATCGGTCCAAGTTGCAGTTGTCTCTACCGGGTGTTTATGGGACTAGGTATATTCGAGGAGCAGCGTGACGGCAATATAATTGTTAAATACCTATTCTTTCAATGTCATGCAGATGCTATTAATGGAAGCAATGGTTTCAATGGGTGGTCGATTAAATAATGACCCGCCCTTCATTCAGGTGTATTTTTGTAAATCCACATTACTGCTGCTTATCTTCTTACGTAGATAACGGGAGGAACCGCCTCTCTAGCAGCTAATCACTAGATTTCCCTATAAATCTGTGGCGCTCAGGTAATAGAAGCATAACAGCACTGCTTATCCAAGTTGACATAGATCAAAGCTCACTTTTCATGACGACAGTATTTAGACAGGATTGACACGTCGTCCTGAAATACGAAGACCTCCCTGGCGCAGTGTTGAGTGCTGTTGCCTTAACGTGGGATGACCGGGTTCGATTCCCGGCAGGGTCAATTTGGGAATTTATAATTTCTGAATTTTCTCTTGTCTGGAGGCTTCTACCACCTACCTACCGGTAGAAACGTACCACCAAACGAGCTAACATTCCGATACGATGCAGTGTAGAAACCGACTAGGGGTATATAGGTTTAATATAACTGCCATACCCCTAACATGTTAGCCCGCTACCTTCTTAGAGTGCATTTTCACTTACCATCAGGTGAGATCGCAGTCTAGGGCTAACTTGTAGTGGAATATAAAAAAAGGCATTCCCCAGCTTTAAAGTCTGTACACGCCCTGCACTAATTGGTGCAAAAGCAAGGCCATGAAGGCATCTACCTACAGTAATTGCACTGAAGAGACATTAGAACTCTTTGTGTGTTCAATCAAGTATCGACTGTTCGACTGTCAAATTTTAGATGGTCAATGATCAATGAATTGTGTTTGACTACCTCGTTGGTCCAGTGGTTAGCGTGTTCTACTGCGGATGATTAGGGGACCTCAATTCCCGGTTCGGGCCTTAAGTATTAGGTATTTTACTAGCCCGGAAAGTTCGCGGTGTTTCACCCTCTATGCCTCAGAATCTGTCGGTAAAGCGCCTGATCTCCCTCCGGTGTGTCGGATTTTCGGTCCCATTATAGGGCTAGAATGCGCACAGCGAGTAAAATTATATCTACTCATTATCTCTATTTGTCTATCGAAGCTTACGGTTACTTGTCTCGTTACGTGAAACCTACGTGTGGTAGGTATTTTTTATACGACTGCCTAAAAAAAGGAGTATATTGTTTTCAGGGTTCATGTATGTATGTAGGTATGCATGTGAGTTTGTATATTCCACCATAACTTCTATACGCCTGCACCGATTTTGATAAATGAGGTATCGTTAGAATCCTTAGCTTATTCTGGGTGACATAGGCTAGTAAAATTTAAGAAACAATTGATGGGGTGACCATGGTCCCGCATTAAAGACTAAAGTTGAAAAAAATTATTCCATTATAAAATTAGCTATATACATCGTCTGGAAAATGATGAGTAGATTCCAAAAATATATTATACCACTATAGTTCAATAACCAGTGATTCACAAAAAATATCATTTAATAAAAATGTGATTAGGATTCTAATTTAACTAGTTAGATTAATTTAGATTTTTAACTTTTTAGTTCGTTTTTGGCAGGGCAGTCGTGTTTTTTATTTTTTTTAAATTAAGACTTGTTCTCTACGAACCCTTACATGCCGACTTTTTTTTTAATATACCGCAGTTTGTGCATGTTATGGTAAACGAGAAATAAGCCGAAAACGACAACATCTCTGTCTCCCGTCACATATACCGTTGTCATAGACGGGCCCTGTCAAACAAAGAATGTGGACTAATTTTACAAACGCCATCTAGTTTTAAAAACGGGACAGCGCTGTAGTGGGGATAAAGACAGGCTTATAAAGGTGTGGAGCGCGCTCTACAGGTTGGACGCCCAATTTTTTTCTATGAAAGGGCCCATGTAGTACCTACATATATATCGAAGCCTCCAGGAGAGTAAGGGAATAGAGAGTGCACTAAAATCTCTGTAGAGGCTTGATCACCTGAGTGTACGGTGTCCTCTAACATAATAAGCAGTAATAGGCATGATGACAGTAACCAAGAATAAATGAAATTATGAATTTATCTAATGAAATAGGATTCATGGATTATAAATAACGTATTTATTTTTCTATTTCGAGTGAGATTGCTATTTATTTTGATAAAATAAAACTATAAAATACAGCAAGCCGCCATAATGGATTAAACACCAAGAAGCGAATGACGTCACAATTGTTTGTTTTCGAGCTTTGACAATCGCACTAAAGTTTACTGCACACTGCCCAGAGTACATTGGTAAAAACAATAGTGACGTCACAAACGACGCCATGACACCGGCGAGCGTTTTGGCGTGAATTTAAAAATTTAAATTTCAAATGCCAATTTTATCTACCAAACCTTATTTTTCTGCTGAACTTATATATTTTTTCGAACTAGTAGATACTTCCGAACATAATCTGTCAATTTTTCAAAATCAGTCATCATGCCTATTATACCTAAGTGCGTTTTAAGAAAATAAAATATACCATTTGCATTAACAGTGAAGGACAAGTTCTTCATGTAATGTTCTCAAATGATGATGACAGTATAAACGAGCTGTTACAGTGATAGTGATTTTGTCTGATATCATCAATTGGAGAAAACAAATGGCTAACAAATTAATGTAATTTTCAGCAGCAATAAATTATTATCGTACCTACATAAGTAGCATACCATGGGAAATATATCACACATAATGGTATTCTTGTATCGTGTCACCGAATTACATGCTGCCGCTTGGTAGTGATGTAGATACAGTTATCGATATAACTTTAAAGTTGAATTACTTATTTAGATAAAAAGTTGTGATAAAAAAATCATAATATACTTAGTTTTCGCATACCTTTACATGCATATATGACATGCTATTTGCATGATTGTGTGATAGTAGAGAATGTATACACCTACCTAAAAACGAATATTAAAAACATCAAGAAATATCTAAGCCAAATAAATACCAAAGTCTCCGAATATATCACTTAAAAAAATGCAACCGTGTGTTTTATAACGTACCATTGTTTTTAAAAATAGTTGTCGTGCTAATTCTTTAAAATTAGGTAACATTGGATATTTCTTTCGTCAATCGTCGCTTCAAAAATAGAAATGGGTTACTGAGTGAAATGCGTCGCTCGTCTTAGTCCCACTTCAGCGCAGTGTAGGTAACACTGCGCTGAAGTGGAATTCCTTAAATGAAAGGCATTACTTGAGTGCCATTTCAAACATCGAAATATTAAGTACTAGCAGGTGCCCGCAACTTCGTTCGCGTGGAATATGTTTTTTGATTCCCACAATAACTCTTTAATTTTCCAGGATGAAAAGTAGCCTATGCCACTCTCCAAGTCCTCAGCTATGCCCATGCAAAAAATCACCTCGATCCGGAGCTCTGTTGGAGTGTGATTGAAGGACAAAGCAACAAACCAACGAACAATCACACTTTCGCATTTATTATTATTGTTATGATGATACTCTTGTTTAACTTAATCTAATTATTACATGACCTGCCCAGGCTTTACATGGTCGCAATAGATTTGCTATTGAAGAGTGCCACACATCATCGCCACGCTACACCACTATCTCAGAACCATTCAAAATCTTCTCGAAATTGACATGAGATCAACTCCAACATTGGCAATTAGAGCATTGGCAAAAAAAAAGCCTACAGCACTCCTTTGTAAAGAAAGTCCACGGACTTTCTTCACAAAGGAGTGCTTTAGGCTTATTACCCGTATTATTAATGATTATATCTCACGAGATATACTTATTAATAATACGGGTTTCAGGAAACTATGATACAAATAATGAAAAGTGGGAAAACTAAAAGTATAAGAATCTTAGTTAAGCTTCTATTTCATATACAAGTTGAACAAAAGAAACAGTTAAACGTACTCAAGTAGTAGGTATGTAGGTATTACTACACGAACGTTAAAATAGCGCATTTACAGGCACATAAAGAAACGTCCATATTGCTAAAAAAGTAATATATTTACTCAATAGATAGCATATAGGTGCATCGATATTTTTAGCACCGCTACCATCACTACCATGTCAATCAGCGGCCATCTTGGATAGTTTATTTGAAAAACGAATGCCGGCGGAAACGCGCGTAATTATTGCGCGGGAAATATTCGTTCAGAAACAATTATTTATAACGTGTATTTAGTTCAGAATCACGGTTGAATCAAAGGAGTTTCATGCTGTTTCAGTGACTGTGTTTTCTTTACTTTTGAACACAAATGGCTGCTGGTGAATAGGTAAGTTCGTGAGAAACGATAAAAATGCATTTGTTTTGGTTTTCAAGACGCGACTGGCGTTTATTTACGGAGAAAGTGACTAATGTGGTACTGGTATTCATCCAAGTGAAAAGTTTTTAGATAGTTATTAGCAATTTCCAAAGTTTCGAATATATCTTTGTTGGTTCTGTAGAATGCTTTTACGTGCTAAGGGTTTACATTTACGGACATATTTTGTCCGGAACTAAGAGTCTGACTGTACATAATTTTATATGAATAAAAATATTATGTAGAGAGAAATAAGTAAAAAATATTTTTAGGAGAATGAAAACAGCCGGAAAACTTTAATTATTTCCGTTACCCATAACATTTGGTGATAATAACATGGATATTAATTTTAAAAAAAATTAAAGCCAAAAAACAAAAAAAACTGTTTACGTACATGAAAAATTATCACTTATTTATTGCTTATTTCAAAAAAGCTATAGACTTTGATCGGTCGAAGATTAATACTGTACGTTAAACAGCTGTTAGTGATATTAATGAATTTTCTTCTTAAAAATCTTCTTAATAATTCAAACGAATTTTTATGCAGATATCCTCCAGGAAATCCACACTAATAGTATAAATGCGAAAGTGTGTCTGTCTGCCTGCCTGTATGTCTGTTTGCCTATCTGTCTGTCTGCTACGCTTTCACGGCCCATCTGTTCAACCGATTTGAGATTTCGATGAAATTTGGGTACTGGAGTCGATTGTATCCTGGGAAAGGACATACGCTACTTTTTATCCCGGAAAATTGAAGAGTTCCCGCGGGAATCAAAAAATCTTAATCCACGCGGACGAAGTCGCGGACTTCTAGTACTGCATAAAAATTCAGGTTTAGGTAGTAGGTACTCTGAGGCTGCATTTTCGGTGGGCAGCGGTGAGCTGAAGCGGAAAAAGTACGCACCGTTCCGCAGTTATGTTTCTGGTCCTGTCACCTGTAGCGAAATACGCCTCTAGCCGTCACGTCAGCTACCCTACATGAGCGGAAAACGCCAACTTGTTCCGTGCATTCCTCCTGACACTTGCGGATCCGCCGCGTTTTCCGCTCCTCACCGAAAATTTCATACAAAATGTAAACCTACAACCATAGTCTTAGAAGATACGTTCTATACTTAAGAAATACTTAGCTACCTACGTACGTTGTGCCCTATTAATGATCTAGTTAAAGTACCGTTAGGTAACCGGCAAGAATTCTAAAGTATGAGGTAAAAGTGGTTGTAAATAATAAAATAGTGTCCGTTTGACCGAATTCGGTCCGAACCGGAGAAAACTAAATCATCTACGGACTAGATTTTTTTATAGGCTGCTTATGAATTTTATATTGCCCCAGTGTGGCCAGTATTTCAATATCTTTGAATCGACTCTTAGCTTGCATTAGAAAGACTGTATCTTGTGTATTCTTATAATAGCTATTGAAAGAAACATCGATGAATAACACAATCGTGGATCTAACTATATTACGTTTATTATCCTTGAAAATCCAAATAAAACCGTCCCATTGTTTCATGCGTAGTAACTATCTACAGACGTTTGTTAAACAATTTTGTATATCTTAACCATAAATTCCGGCTCTATGTTTAAAACTTTTGAAGTAAAACCGCTAAACCATACTATGATAGATGTCTGATGTCTGAATGCTTGATGTTCATTACAGAATTTACGGTTATTTTTATTTTATTATTTTCCAGCAAACGATTGATTTCATGAGATTGGTTTCATCATCTTGACGACCTCCCTGACACTGTATTAAGCCCGGTACTTTTAAATCAGAGGTCCCGGGCTCAGACCGCGGCAGAGTAAAGAATTTCCGATCTTTTCCATAAAGTTCCAGGGTACCGAGAGGATGATTTTGGTTCTCGTTTATCCCATTTATGTTGTTGGATAGGTTGCCCAAAAATATTGTTAGTGTGTGTACGATTCAGAGATCTGTTTGCGAAAGTTGTTTGTCTGTAGGTTATTTTTGTTAGAGTCAAGTGTCGTCCCAAGGACAAGGAAATGGCGGCATTTTACGAAATGCCCACAGGACAGTAGCCGCGGGCGATCGCTAGTTAACTCGGTAAAGAATTATGGTAAGTGGTAGCAACAGACCAAAGAGGCTTTGCTGGCTATAAGCGTATATACCTCTGTCTGAATAGTCTGTTTATTAGATCTATATCGAAACGTTTTGGAAACGCCCCAAGAGGAGGTTGGTTCCACATCTTGCATAATAATATGACAAACTTAAACCACATATAGTATACACTAGCTTTTTAATTTTCCGGCATAAAAAGTAGCCTATAATATTTGTTATTCCAGACTATAAAATGCAAATCCGTTCAGCCATTCTGGCTTGATTGACACAGTAGCAAGCATCAATCCATCCATCCATCCACACTTTCGAATTTATAACATTAGTATAGATATCACTTTACAATTTTCATATTGAATTGTCTGGATTTAGAACGCCAGATATGCACGATTCCAGGAAACCATTAGCAAGTATCAAAACAACTCATAACCTGGGTGATGGATACGTAAAGAGCTACTTGACTATAGACACATGCATCAGCATACTTATGTTGGACTAGATTATAACAACGACTTCGTCCGCGTGGGTTGAAGTTTTTACAAACTCCAAAGGAACTCCAAAAAAAGCAGCCTCCGGATTGCAAGGTTTGTACTAAATTGTTTATGGGCCGCGAAAAAGAACCAGAAAGACAGACAGATAATCTTTTTCAGAGAAATGCTGTTCGTTAGTAAGCGCATAACTTGAAAACGGCTGGTTGGCTAATTAAATGTCCAGTAAGTCCGAGTAAGGTTTTTATGGAAAGAACAATTGGATAAATTTTCCCGGAAAATTGGAATATTTGAGAACTGAAAGTGCTCTTTTCTATGGGTTATTGTATGATCTTGATTTATTGAAATTTGGACAGGGCATCATCTCATAGTCATCTAGTTTAAGTATGATATTTTGGATTACAGATGGGAGGGTTTTTCTTAAAGCAGGAGGTTCCAGAGACTAAGTATTTATGTGTATCTTTTTCGGTAGTTAGATACACGGATGGTTCTGGTATCCCAAATAGTCCACAACCCTGAGGAATAAAGGGTGGACAAGGTATGACCTTCAGACCATAGACACGGTGGTATTTACAATAATAATTATTGAAAATACCAAACTTCTAAGTGGACCTTTAGTTTTCTTTGGGTAGTTAATTTGGCTTAATGCATGTAGGACTTATGAGAACCGTTTTTTTAACAATGTTCTTAGTTGTAAAACTTGTAATATACTATTACCTATTCTGTGGTTGTAACAAGATAGACTGCCAATCCGCACGTGTCCAGTGTGGGGAACCGTGGCCTAAACACTTTGCATTCTGAGAGGAAACTCGAGCTGTAGGTAAGTGTTCAGTGGTGGATGACATTGATGATGATGAGGCAAGAGACCAAGCAATTAATAATTCAAATCTAAGCCAAGTTACTCAGGTCAAATGTAAGTACGTATGGTAGACATTTGCAGCTTGTAGGCTACGTCGGCCCATATCAATTTGTAGGGTTATTAATTTTTTTCAGCGATATTACGTAAGAAGGTTATTAAACTCGTTAACACACTTACCTACTTAACACGTTGAGTGCGAAACCAGGTTCTAAAACCTTGTACACGTCTACGCTTACAGTGCGGCTAAGAAATGTATAGACTTCCTTGTTGCGCGGAAGGCCTAACTTTAACTTGGTTCGGTGTAGGACAGAGATGAATATATATCTAAGATGTATTATTTAAATAGAATCCAATGGTGTATCTACCTTAATACCAGGTTTTTTCACCTGGTACCGCACGGAAGAAATAAAATTTCATCATAATGCGAAACCAGGTCGAAACACCTTGTACCCCGCTCACCTGGTACCGCACCCCGCGTTAGCTTCGCGCGACTAGTGTTGGCTTGCAATCGTGAGAAACGCACGTGTCGACATGGCGTCAAGACCAACAAAACGGTGCCGAAAAAATATATTATATGATGTTTGCGAGGAAAGTGAAGCAGTGAAAGTTAAATCTAAATTAGATTTAACTTTATCAGAGACAGGTGAGTCATCATTACTATTTATTTTAATGATGGGAATAAAATACCAAAACTACAATTTGTGGAGGAAATTATCAAAGATTTTACAAAAAAGGACTTTGACAATGATATAGGTAATTTCAACGCAGACGTAAATGAGTCCACACACATACAAATAAATAATAATAAATTAATAAATTTATCTTTTCAGAACCCGCACAAAAACTTGACAAACACACTTTGGTAAAAGGTGATAAGAAGAGGAATTGTGTTAGATTTTACGCAAAACTCCGAACCTTTTTTAACCAGTCGCCAAGCTGACAAAAAAGTTAAAAAAAAATTAATTAAATGTGTTCAGTGCAAAAAAAACTTTTGCTACCCATGTTTTATTGAAAAAGATTAATTCATGTTTGTTTTTTTTTCATTATATTAAAACTTAATTACAGCTATCGATATTTTTATTTCACATCCTTAAAATACGCACCATACTTCCCTTATTCAGTGCGGCACAGGGTGATTAAGCCCTGTATTTTGAATATAACTATAATTTTTAAACTAAACAAGTTGTTAACGAACGCCTTCAGGTGTATGTCAATTAATTCATTATTATTAATATTCAAAGCAAAAAAAACAAATATATATTTACATGAAGCCAAAAAAAGGATTTAAGTTTCTTAAATTTTACAGGGTCTATAAGCCTTGTGCCGTCACAATGGAAGTTTTATTACCAGGTTTATAGGCCTTGTTCCGAAGGAATGGAAAGTATTGAAAACTTACTGACGCAGCAAACGTGTTAAGGATGTTAGACCTTCATGATTTTGTTTATTATTTGCGTGTAAACTTCGTAACTTATCATACTACTATGAACGCGCCCCGGCTTTGCTTTGCTCATTTCGCCGAAATGTACGCAGATTTTAGGTTGCATATTGCATTGTTACCGAATTTACAATTACAATTATTACGACTTTACAATTTACATAATTATTATTAAATATTTTTAATGATTAATTTGTTTTAGATTTTATGGTAATTCCATAATAAGTATAGCTTTGATTTTCAACATCAGGTAGTTCCCACTAGTTCGACTATTCACTCAGTTCAACCATTGAAGTAGTGGGTTCAACTGCAGATAAATCATTTCAAGAGTTGAACTACTAGTACAAAATTGTTGAACTCACCGAAACTGTTAAATAAATCAGAAGAATCAGTCCATCTATTGCTGAAAATTTTGTGAAAACATCAACAGATGGACTGCATTAAAGACTGCACGCCAGCTGCAAAAATGCAGTTTCAAAGCAGTTTTTCTGCAGTTGGCATAACTGCATTTCAAAAATTTAATTCAATTCAAAATTCAAATGTTTTTTATTCAAATAAACGTTTACAAGTACTTTTGAATCGTCAAGTGAATCGACCACTGGTTCGGAATCCTACCGAGAAGAACCAGCAAGAAACTCGGTGGTTGCTCTTTTTAAATAAATATTTCATTTAGAATTATTATATCAATGTATACATAAGTAACCGCTGTCCTTAGAATTGCTGGAGTGATCAAACCATGCTCCTTTATCATTCACATAATCTTCAACAGTTTAATAAGCTTTTTTCAAGACCATACTTTTAATTAATTTCATAAATTTGTGTATAGGCAAGTTTAAAATAGGTTCTGGAATTTTGTTATAGAAAAGAATGGTCATTCCCACAAATGACCCTCTGACTTTTTTGAGGCGGAGCAATAAAACAATAGAATTTGTTTATAATATAAATCATATTAATATTATAAATGCGAAAGTGTGTATGTTTGTTGGTTTGTTTTCAATCACGCCGCAACGGAGGAACGGATCGACGTGATTTTGTCATGGGTTTTAGTTGAGGACCTGGAGAGTGACATAGATATACTTTTTACCCCGAAAAATTAAAGAGTTCCCGCGGGAATAAAAAAAAACTTAAGTCGCGGGCATCAGCTAGTAGCATACAAAGACGTAAAAAGGGTAGGCACGTGGGTATGATTACTTAAGTACTTATATATCTTCCTACATAATAACGCAAAAACTGGCTGTCTTGCGGCACAATCATAGAAAAATAATTTTATGAAACGATTTTGCGTGGGAACCTTTTTTCTTTTTTTCATTAGGTCTTTAAAATCTTTATGAGGACTCTTGCAAGCTATATAGTCACACTACAAATATCTATCCTAAATTTCAAATGAAAATGGAAAGATTTACCTACGTACAATCAATATGTATTATGATTGATTCGTCAGTACAGTAGATTCCTATGGTAGATACTATACAAAGTTTTAAATAACTCATGCTATGACCAAAAAGCTTGGATGCCAAAAAGGTCAAAAAGCTATTGGGTACATTTTCATCAAGAATGATAATGAGTAGAGTCGACAGAATCCTGCTCCTGCTCATCAGTTGTACTTTGTGTGGGAACTTTTTATTTTAGGTAAATAATTATCAGATCACCGTGAAACGTAACTGAAATACATATACTAATTACATTTTTACAAAACAGAGCATTAAACGGTAGGCATTGTAAATCGGCATGTTATCTATGTCATTAATCTCATTAACCTTATTAAAGTAAAACTTTAATTACTCAGGTAATGCAACACGTGTTTAGACTTCAGCAAGCGGATGCGAAATGTAGGGTAACCATTATCTTAAGGTAACAGTCCGCGCGCGAGCTCTGAGGAATCCTATGGAATGTTAAAGTAATGACCTAGTTTTTTTTTAAATCTTTATTTATTTTAAAGGGCTTTTATACAATATGTATATGACAGTCCTATTGTAGCTTATCTATTATTTTTAACAATTCTAGAGTTGTTTAAAGTGCAAAGTAATACTGCTATCGTAAAATTACATGCGCTAAGCTCGAAATTAGTGCTAGCGAGCTGGATATGGAGCGACGATCGAGGTTGGCATACAGAAGTCGTTTCTTCAGACCCCGATTCCTCGGAGCTCGTGCGCGGACTATACATAAACCTTCGCAAACAGTGCTACCAACATAACACCTTGCTCTCTCTCTCTTAGGGGTCATCCTTAAAGTACGTCAAACTAATTTCGTGATTTTTTTGGCCCCTCCCCCGTCCTTGTCACAGCTGTTGGTCACATTTGTGACATTTTGTGACAAGGAGTAGGGTCTTAAGTACCTAGTGTGACGTCACATATCTTGAAATGTTACATCTAGAAATTATTAAATTAAAACAGCACTTCCGAAATTAGTTTTACTTCCATTTAAATTAAATTATTTTTTAATATGATCAATTTTAAATCAAACATTTGAAAAAATTAACAAAACTTGGAAATATTTTTCAGTTTTTCGTTAATAGTTAAAATTTAGCATTTTAACACTTAGATGTATAAGATTATGAAATGTGTCGTCATAATAGGTAATCAGGACCCCTCCCACCTCTTGTCGCACAATGTCAAACTTCGTCGACCCCCTCTTCGTAACGTAACTTCGAAAAGTTGGAGGTGCGTGCCCGGGGATAGAACCCGCGAGCGCGTACTGATATTCATCAACACAACATATTCATAGCTTCAATTTTATCAAATTAAAAACAACTACAGGTATCTATACATTTTTATAGTCTCCATTAGTCCCATTCTACTTTAATTTATAGCTTTGCTATCCTACAAAAGGAGCTAATGGAGCCTCGCGTGACCGATGTGTAGCAAAACTTGAACTAGGTGTACGACGTATACGCTTCCGATTGGTATTGCTGCGATCGACTCTCGTGTTGAGGTTGAAAATAATTGAGTATAAGGTAGATTCAATTATTATTGTTAGACCACAATATTTAAGTACTATCTGAAACCTAAGCTAAAATTAGGCCTAGAACAAACAAAATTGCGATGAAGTAGCTCGCAGCGGCTCCCAGAAGTTATGATACCTTAAAGGTACTGTACACAGACCTTATAAATAATAGTGCATCAATTCTCAAGCAACGCGGTAAATGAAAGCCACGCAATAATTAAGTTAACAAGCTTGGTATTAGACATATACGGCTGGGCGCAAAGTAGTAAATTATCGCACGAGTGTCTAGTCTACAATCTAGCAGTAGCGTGTATAAAGAAGAATTACTCTATGCTTTTGTATCTGTAGCATATACAACCGCTTCAGGTGCTAAAAAGAAGCGAAATCTCCAACGATATCAACAAACTTTTCAAATTCAATTTTTTTTAAGAGGTTATTGAATCTTCAATTTTAAGTAAATAGCCATGGAAATTGATTAATTTAAAAGTACCAACAAAAGTAATTTTTATTTGAAACCAAAATTTAAGTGAGCGATTACGTATCTAATGGAATGGAATGTGCCTTTTATGTTGATTAAGCAATAGCTGATAATAATACATTTAATTCAAAATATACATTTAATTCTGTCTAAACGCTTACATGTGTTTAATCTTCTTGTATCTAGGTAGTAGGTAGTTATAGTTAACAGCTTAAAGACAGCCACATCTAGGTTTCTTCTTCTTGGAGAGGCGGCTATGCAGGGCTCCTGAAGACCCAGTGTATCTTCGACTTGTCGCCAAGAATAGCAGCATTTTCTTGGCCGGGATATTCGAAGCCACTTCTGGGTTTACTAGCTGTTCCATAGATGAAGGCTACGTTTGTGCATAAGTGCAGGAAAATATCTAATAGATGATGTGTAGGCTAAACATAGGTAGGCCTTCATAGGTACGTGCTTCTATGTGGTACCCATAAAGACGTCTGTTTATAATGTCAAAAATGCTAGGATTGCAAAAATATGCATTCAAAGATCGAAACACAGTTTATGAAACCGGTTTGTATCAGGCATGCTTTTATGTTGATGTATTTTAGGCATTCTAGTACAGAAGAAATAATAGTTAGCTACTTACCTACTTCAAAAATTCTGGTCACTCTGGTATATTTGCAACATTCCACCTTATCTAACTTACGTATAATGTGGCCGTCAGTGGATAGTCCCTTAACTATCTCTAGAATGTAAAGCTACGGAACAAATAAAACCTACTTCGGTGAAGCGCGAGGAGAGAAATTTCCTCATGTGTCGTCGGACACCTGGATGAAAGAAATAAAAAAATAGAGAAATATATATTTTATGAGGGGGGAATCGAACCTGCGAGCCACGTCGTCGTGAGCAAGATGCTTACGAAGAAGGCTCTTTTCCGACTGATAAGGGATACTTGGAAGTATTTAACTAAAATAATATCATATACAGAACTCTGTATCTCTCCAATTAAACTAAAGGGAGAGAAATTTTTCCGGATGAAAATATAAGCTCATGTCTTACTCAAACCCACCGATGTAGGCATATTAAAAACCTTCATGTAACGTGATGTAACCTGCGGCTAACATTTAATGGTTTGTATTGACCCAATAATATATAACCCATGTCCATCCATCTCATAGAATCACGCATATATTGTAGGTACTGGACTCGCCTCATACGCGTCCAATCAATATTGTCGCAGTTTGATATACTATTTTTAGGAAACGGGGTTATCCTAGCTAACTTTCTTGCTACATATGATGTAAACTTTTTAATATTTTATGCAGTCCTTCTATCAACGATGTGATCATTCACAATCGAGTGTATTAACTCGGCTAGGTACTTAGTAGTAACCTACTAAATGACTATTAACTAAAGGTCGCGACCTGGTTTCTATTATTTTAGAAATAGGTAACTAGGTACTAGTTACCTATTTCTCATAACCTTACTCTGACGGGAAACATTTGTTTCTTATGCCTCCATTTAGAGGGCAGCTCAAAAATATTGTGCAGATAAGTGATGATGCAGTCTGAGATGGTAGCGGGCTAACCTGTTAGGGGAATGCAGTTATATTAAACTCATACTCCTAGTCCGTTTCTACACGGCATCGTACCGGAACGCTAAATCGCTTGGCCGTACGTCTTTGCCGGTTGGGTGGTAACTAGCCACAGCCGAAGCGTCCAATCAGACCAGAGAAAATTCAAAAATTATAGAAATGGAACCCGGGACCTCCCACGTTAAGGCAATAGCGCTCGACACTGCGCCAGGGAAGTCGTCTGTGCAGAATCTGGGAACTTAGGAATTTAGGCTTAATTAATGTTAGAATTAGGATTAATCTTGAGCGACGCACTACTAACTTTTCGGAGTAGTCAACTGGTCACCCGCGATTGCATGCCCGAAAGATTTTTAAGAAGTGTGAACTGTGCCAATCCGCAGTTGGCCAGCGAAGTGAACTATGCCACTTCCGTTCTGGAAGGAGACTCGTGCTTGGTAATGGGATAGATGACGATGATGATGACGACACCAATTTCATTTTTGGCCTTGTCTCTTTGTCTCTACCATCATTTCTTAAAAACATTTTATTTGAGGTGCACACTGAAGTTTTAGAAGACTTATTTTTAAGGATCCTTCAATTTATAATGTGTCTGTTTTAAATTACTTGTTACTTTAAGTTTAGCGCAAAGGCACTTTTTTCGTTTTAATTCAGTTTTTCGTTTTAACAGTTGATAGGTTATCGAAGGAGAAACTCGTCAGGACGACGGTCGATAAGCCATCAATAATTCAGAAACCGACCGCGTTTTCACAGTGTCTGTCAATTTCACACGGCTTGGGCTGCGCGCCACGGTATGGCGTCCAATTAAAGTGTTCTATTTTAATTGGCAAGATCTGTATTATTAATTTGGTTCAGAGAATACCACCAGTACAGTCCAATTCTAACTTTATGACGTCTTGCAAGCTAGCCGCGAGTGTAGGTTCGCGCAGGTACAGTCAACTGAAACCTTCCCGCTAATATTCAACTAAATATTGTATTCTGCGCATCGAAGCGCAAGATGTTCCAATAACTCATCAAGTTTGAATCGGACTGTACCTACATTCTGCGTAATGCATCCTGGCCCTTTGGCCCTTAGTTTTGGTTCAATAATTCAATTTGCGGCACTATAGGTATAGGCTCGTTTTTTTTAAATTATCTAGTGAGTGAGAGTGACCACCTGCAGCTTCCGTTCCTCAGCAATTTCGGAAATGCGACCATGTGTTTAAGATTATTCAAATATATTCTCTCCTCTGTGTAATTTCCGATGGCTTTTTAGGTCCAAGGATTTGAGCTGAGCGTTGAAAAATGATTGCATGAGCTAGAACTTTTCTCTTTAGGTATTTAAATATGTAGAGAAGATGTTATACAATCGTGACTTAGATTATTATTGTAAGAATTGCTATAGGTTTCAGTCGCAGAGATAATTACCCATTAATTACCATAAGAGTTTTATTTTGCAATAAGACCGCCTTTATACCCTTCTGTATTATCTTTTTGTTTATTGTTAATGTTTTAAGAGTGTACAATAGAGAGTTATATGTATCTATCTATTATTAGGGAATTTAAAAGAGTCAAGCAGTAAGCTTTAAAGTAATGCAGTTCCTGAACACACTCTCGTGGAGACTATCGTGTAGTAAGTTTAAGTTTTATGTTCATCGAAACGCTTATATCCGATGTTACAATAATAACCGGCTATTTTTTTTTTTTTTTTTCCTTTATCTGTGCTCTAAAACGTTGCTTCGTACCAAATTATCCTGTAGGTTTTGATTCCCTTGCGAGTGTCGAAAATTTACAGCATAAACGGCTGTATCTTTTGATTGCGTTGGCTTAGAAGTTTGATTTTGTCACAGCTCCAAGGGACAGTCGGGACAGACCTGAGTTTTTGATATGAATTTCAGCTTGATACCTCCATGCGTTCCTGAGAAAAAAGGTCTTGACAGACAGACGGACGGACAACAAAGTGATCCTATAAGGGTTCAGTTTTTTCCTTTTGAGGTACGGAACCCTTAAAAAAACAAAAAAAAACTTTTAAACCCTCATGAGAACTGACACGTGTGATTTTATACTATAACACTAAAATATGAGTATAACTAGTATAAATAATCAGATGCGTTTTATCGTCCATTAAGCCTAATCTGTGTTTATCTGATACTAGCAGCCTTACCTGCGACTTCGTTCGCGTGAAATAAGTTTTTTACGGGAACTCCCTTATTTTTCGGGATAATATATAGCCTATGACACTCACAAATATTGAGGCTTTCTATTGACACCAGAATTTTCAAAATCGGTTCAGTAGATCAAGAGATTACCCCCTACAACGTCACAAACTCACAAGCTTTACCTCTTTATAATATTAGTATAGAGAGGTAATAACGAATCTTTTGTTGTCAAGTAGGATTTAGAAAACTTGACCTGCTGTTGATAAGGCTTGGTATAATCTCGATACGTGCGTTACGTGACTAAATTATACGTTTAGGTACAATCATACTAATATTATAATATATAGTATAATGCAAAAGTGTGTTTGTGTGTCGGTTTGTGCTTCAAAAACGTGAGTTTTTGCATGGGTATATTTATCCCGGAAAATTAAGGAAATCCCGTGGAAATCAAAAAAGCTTTATCCACGCGGACGAAATCGCAGGATCAGCTAGTCACGGAATACTTAGTTCGTACAATCGTAGAGTAAACTTCAGTACTAACAAAAATTTATTGTCATCTTACAGAAAACAATGGAAAATGGCCATGAACCAATTGATGAGGTCATTTATAAAAAGGTATTGCCTAAACTCAGCCGACGAGTGCCAAAAAATCCCGGAAATTCAACGGAAAACTTGGAAAAACTAAACAAATTTGTTAGTTTGGAGCCAAATCAAAGAAGCCTTTTGGACAGGATTACATTCGAGAGCGAGAAGATAAAAGTCAGCCAGAGTGAGTCTTCGTCGAGAAGAAATAGCGATGATATAGGTAGAGCTAAGAGGGAATTTAGAGAAGGTAAGAAACAGTAATTAGTAATTATTAACTGTAATTACTTAGTGTATTTTTGCCTGGTGGGAGGCTTAGGCCGTGGCTAGTTACCACCCTACGGGCAAAGACGTGCCGCCAAGCGATTTAGCGTTCCGGTATGATGCCGTGTAGAAAAAGAATAGGGGTAGCCCGCTACCATCTTAGACTGCATCATCACTTACCATCAGGTGAGATCGCAGTCAAGGGCTAACTTGTAGTGGATAAAAAAAGCAAATTTAATAGTCAAACTTTCTTTAATAAGTATTGCAGGCGTTACTTTGCGAAAGTCCATGACTATGAAAAAACTAAAGTTTTAAAGAATTAAACTTTAGGTTTTTTCATTCTATAATAAGGGTTGGACTTGATAATTATATCTCGAATATTGATTGGATCGTAGGATTTTAATAGCAAACATCGAAACCACTACAAAAGAAATTACTTCCTAGATACTAATAAATCTGTCCTACCACCGTACTAACTAAAAATATTATAAATGTGAAAGCGTGTTTATATGATGATTCATACTGCATTCACACCAGCGGACCATTGTATATTTTTTTACGAATAGGTATAGTTAAAGTAAGATCTGGAGAGTATATAACTTTGTTTAAGTGCACCTTTACTTTTACCTTCACCTTCACCTTTTACACCGTTTGCCTCCATTTCTTTCTTTACAGATGGGACTAGCTCTGAACCTCCTACCGCAAACGTAACGAATTACAATACGTGGAATGATCTCGCCAGTTCCACTTCTACAACTCGGACTGAACTAAGTGGTTCCGACGATCCTGTTGACGATCAGGTACAGCCAACCAAAAGCTTTTCTTCTTCTAGCATAATGGGTCCGGAACTACCATTTCGGTATAGATTATCTTCTGTTGTTCAAAGCTAAGAATAAACGAATAAAGTTTAGAATAATTTACAGTTTAAATTCTTAGATAAAAATTAAAGTTTTCTTATAATTAATCGGGTAACTTTAAAAGCTATGAGTTCTTTTCGATCCTAGAAACTTTTTATATTATCTCAAGTTCCAATATATTTAAAGGTCCTAACTCGTCGTAGAAGTCACGATTCAGCAATACCTAATACAGCAATTCCAAGGACTACTTGGAAATCTGCAGACAGTCTTGCGCCTGAATCAGCTTTTGGCACATCGCTGGCTGATATTATGGAAAGTCCTACTAATAAGGTAGATCATTTGATGATTCAATCATTCATACCAGTCTTTAGAAATTCTTTATTTTGATTCAGTTAAATAATCCCTTTATTACCAGATCTACCTTCGAGATGACTTGGATTCTTCAAGGGACAGTTCAGAAGAACGCAGAGCTAAAATGAACTGGCGGCTGCTTAGGAATGCAACATCAGCAGCTGTGATGTTTAGTAAAAAGGATACGACTATACCTGGTACTCCAATGCCTAGTTTTCAGGTACTCATCAAAATCATGTGTGATGGAAAATACCTTCGCTGTGACCCCTCCTTCTGTTTTACGTTTTTTTCAGTCGAAACCCGGCAGCCAAAGTTCTAACTACCCCAGAGAACACCGGAAGCCAGAAAAAGAAAGTGTTGGAGAAACAAGTTCAGAGGTAAGCGTTATGCCTGTCACTGTTCCATTTAAAAATGTATTATGTGACAACTGACTAAACCAGCTAAACTGATTTCTTGAATGAAACGAAATATTTATAAAATAAAGTGTAAATCAATTTCAGGGCTTAGATCCAGATTCCTTGATGTTTCGAGATGGAAGACGTCGCATAGATATGGTTCTCGCGTACGAAGAAGAGGATTATGGTGTGATGACAGAACTAGAAGCACGGAAGAGAGAATACAGACGGACATTCCAAGTAAAGTTTACAAAATAACCGCTAGCGGATACTTGTAATAGTATGTGCTTATAGAGTAAACTTTAAAGACCGAAAATAAGTTTTACTATTATATTCAATCTTAGTTCTAAAGTATTAGAATATTTACAAATAAATTACTATTTACCTTTTGGCTAAAATATCTCATCGTCTTAATTTATCATTCAAGTTGAATACAAGTTAATTTTTACGATCATCGCTCATTTTAATATTTTTTAGGAAAATCTAATAAAAGAAGGCCTCGAATTAGAATTGGAGAACAAATGCCTATCGTTCGACGGCAAGACATGGTTCCTAAAAATTCACATTCCTTGGAAAACTGAGATGCGGCTGGCTGAAGTTTTAAGCATGAAATTACCTACGAAAAGGTTTATTACAATATCTGTAAGAGCCTGGGTAAGAACACTTGTCTGTATAAGCCTATTCATGAAAATTTACTGTTAGTTTATTTTAATCTTTAGTGAAAACAATATAATTGCTAGTAGTTAACTTGAGAAGTTAGTTAGCTTAGCTAGTTAGGTACGCCTATACAATTCCTGAATCAAGCCATTTTTATAAAAGTTAAAATTCTTGGATGACGTCGATACTCCCTGACGAACTCCACATACCCACCCGTGCATTTCTCATAGAAGGCAAATCATTATTTGACTTATTTTGGGCTAATTCTGATGCGATTTTTTAAAGTTGTTTATTAAAAAGAATAGTTCAGGTAGGTAAGTAATTAAATACTTAACCCAATAAAACTTAACTTTTAAAGGGTGACGAGGTTGAAGCGGAATTAGATAAAAATTGGTGCACGAAATGGCGTCACAAATGGAAGAATCTTTACGAGTTTGAACACGCAAGAATCGAACCTGAGCCCTCATTTAACAATGCTACTGACAAACCTGGTGTTAAGAGGGAGGAACAGTAAGCTCTAGACTTTTTTTTTTACGGTGATGTGTTTGTACTACACGTAATCTTACATTATGATTATTATAGATAATCAAGACATTGCGAGATGAAATTGCGGGAACTCTGTTAAAGGTTATAATGGTTATGGACCAAATAAATATATAAGTAATATTTTATTAAATAAATCTTGGTGAGAATATTTTGGTCCATTAGGTAAAAGTCAGCCAATAAAAAGATTCTATTGGACTCAATCGTAACCCCAACCCTAATAGATTATCTAGAATAGATAATATTCTCAAACGACAAGAGTGAGTGAGTTTTCTTGATTAGGAGTTTGAGCTATCAGAACTGCATGGAATAGGAAGAACTGACGTAAACATAGTAATCACATAAGACCAAAAATCCGCAAGCCACATAACACCACCATCACTATAGAAGTGTTAACATATCGCTAAACAGTTAAACGGTTAACGGTTACTAGCTGTAAACGGTAGTTAAAAACCAATGTTTTTTTCACAGGAGTAAAGATCGTTTACTACCGTTAACCGCTAACCGTTTAACAAATAAAAATTGCTTACTAATATTTTCAACCATAAGAAGTTTAGCGATATGCTAACACATCTACATCACTAATGCAATAATTTATTTTCAGGTTCCTAGTAAAAGATAGATATACTCAGTTCTCACCAGCTCAACGCAGCTTATTAGTCATGCAAATATTACTGCGAGCAAAATATGTCAATAATGATACTAAGGTATAAGTTAAGTTGTAATAGGTACATTAAATACATACTTTTTAGAACAATCGAAAATATTTTTAATTTAAATTATAAATATTTAATAAAAATAAGTTCCTTGGCAGAAGTTCTATTTTAATGTAAGGCCCGCTTGCAAAAACGCCGTGTTATCCTTTTAACCCAGAATTAACTGCTACTTTAATATAATTCGTATCAAACTTCTGTCTTAATATAAGTTTTTTTCCGTGGTTAAACGTAACCCGGCGTTTCTGCATGCATGCCTAATATGATTTTATTCGTTTTTCAGTTAGGTATCCGTCGTCTTCTTAACGACGGCACATATTTGGCATGTTTCCCCCTTCATGAAGGCCGATATAACTTGGATATGGAAGACAAAACTCAAACAGATAGGCGAGTAAGTATTTGTAAGACGGGATCACCTGCTTCTTCATTCCTCAAGTTCATTTCAGCTTTGCCAGTCTTTTTGAAATGAAAATTCTTTACGATCGTTGTGATTTGAAAATTCGATGAAACGAAAAAGCGACACCTAAAAGGGATTTAGCCTGCTTGAGAATGAGATAAAATACGAGTTATATTTATCTCATTGTCTCGTAGGCTACTTTTCTGAAATTTCACTTCTGACTTCTGACGTGTGTAAATTACACACACACACTTTTTTTTCTGCCTTTGTCGAGCACTTTTTACTTATAGAAGACGCAGTAGGAAGCTGAAATAACGAAGATGAGATTCTTAGATCTAATGATTTACGCATTGTCTCCTATATTTCTAAGACTAAGTCAGCAAAAATAGGCTATGCCAAAATAATCATGTAAATTAAATATTTTTCCACAGCTTTTGTACCTAGAATGGGCTCGCCCCAGCAAATGGTATAAGAAACAACCGCTCTGGCTCATCAGAAGGTACTTCGGAGAGAAGATCGGCCTATACTTCTGCTGGCTCGGCTTCTACACCAAGATGTTATACGCGCCAGCCATTGTCGGGACGCTATGCTTCTTATACGGCATTGCTAGCATGAACTCCGCTGATAATATTCCCAGGTTAGATATCTTATTACCTTTTACTTACAAAATTTAAAGCTTCAAAAAAAGAGGAGATTTTAAGGTCATTATTTTAAATCTATCCCTTTTGCTGTGAAGTCTAAATGAATTTAATTGTGTTTTTATTTCAAAGAAAAAAATGTGGATCTACTTAAAATGCTTATATTTAATAAAATCTGCCTCATGGGATAATCGAAAGATAGGACGACATCATTATCAGCTATTTATCTCAATATCTGACAACTGAGATTTGGAGAATATAGTATCTACAATACAAAGAGATAACAAAACAATGCTTAACCAAAGTCGAATTTCATTTTGGTTAAAATTGGTGGTTATTTTCTAAAAAACCGATTTATAGGTGATAAGGTCAGATAAAATATTTCTGTTTGAGTATTATATAACCGACTAATGACTTATTTTGGTTCGAATGTCTATTTTTACCCTCCATCTACACTTATTTAACTGCACTTAAATACTGTCCATATAAAAGCAAAATTGTTTGTGTTGTGGTTTTGTGGTTTCTTTCAATCACGCCGCAACGGAGATATATGGATCAACGTGATTTTTTCATGGATGTAGTTAAAATCCGCAGAGTAATATAGGTTTATAAATCTTTTTTTTTAAACTTTGGATGAATAAACCATACTTGGACGCATGTCCAAGAATTGCACTAACATATAACTTTCTTTCACAGTAAAGAAATCTGCGACATCTACGGCCCTGGCAATATAACACTTTGTCCGCTCTGCGACAAGGCGTGTCAGTACCAACGCCTCACAGACTCTTGCCTCTTCGCTAAGATCACGTATCTCTTCGACAACCCGGCGACTGTTTTCTTCGCAATATTCATGTCTTTTTGGGGTGAGTTTTGGTCTTGACTTAACTGGTATTTTAGTTTCTAAAAAATCCTAATTTGCATGGTCATCTATCTTGTTTATGAGCTAATTAATGCAGTTACAAAATAAAATTACCTGCTGATCATACTTAATATTATAAATGCGAAAGTGTGTTTATTGTA
Organism: Erebia palarica; assembly: GCA_964035005.1. NCBI lineage: Eukaryota > Metazoa > Arthropoda > Insecta > Lepidoptera > Nymphalidae > Erebia > Erebia palarica. Next base: position 33,773,577 of record OZ035987.1, read on the forward strand.
TTGTTGGTTTGTCCTTCAATCACGCTGCAACAGAGCAACGAATCGACGTGATTTTTTGCATGGGTATAGTTGGGGAACTGGAGTGTGACATATCACATAAGCTACTTTTTATCCCGGAAAACTAAGGAATTCCCGCGTGGGAATCAAAAACACTTATTCCACGCAGAAGAAGTCACGGGCATCAGCTAGTTTAAAAATAGCATATACCTAATTCAAAAAATATGTAGAGGGATATGATTAATCAAATATTGTGCCGTGTAATTATGATGTGCTGATGAATGTGTACTTCTATATTTCTCCAGCAACAACATTCCTCGAGTTGTGGAAAAGAAAACAATCTGTACTGAGATGGGAGTGGGACTTGGGAAGTGTCGATCAAGTATGAATTTTTAACATTAAATTTTTTCTTATCTTTGTTTATGCATATAATTTCGTAGCACTTATTAACTATGCCATTTTCTTCTTCATCCTGCATATTATGGTTAAATTGTTTGTTTCTTAATCTAATTTCTAATTCTTTTTTTAATGATGTTAGTATATGCATATGCGTAGTTCGTAGCACGTAATTGGGTCTATGCGATTCTTTTCTTAATCCTTTTTAGGCATATCATATTGAAATTGCTTGCTCCTTGATCTAATTTCTAAGACCTTTGAGATTCTGAAAATCGAGTAAGTACCAACCAAAAACAAAATCTACAAACTAAAGTTAGTTCCAATTTTTCAATATTTATTTAGCCCACCTGCTTAGCCTGGCAATTTAGAGAGGCAATAGCGCCATTGTGTTGGGTACCATGTCCATGAACGATCATTTGAACGATGTATATTTTTTTGTAAATATAGATTTTAGCAGGTTAATTCTAAATATTTGTATTATTATTGTTAATATTATTATTATGACTAGCTAATTCCCGCGACTACGTCCGCGTGGATTGAGGTTTTTCGGTTCCCGCGGGAACTCTTTAATTTTCCGGGATTAAAAGTAGCGTATGTGTTATTCCAGACTATAATATATCTCTGTGCCAAATTTCATCCCGATCCGTTCAGCCTAGATAGATTTTAAAAAATTTAATGTATTTTAGGACGAAGACCCCCGCCCCGAGTTCGAGGCATCTGTGAAAACATTCCGTACCAACCCGGTTACAAGAGAAAAGGAACCGTATCTACCTACCTGGCAAAAAACCATGCGATATGTTGCCACCACCTCAGCTGTGCTTTTTATGGTAAGTTTCATATAGAATGTTTTTTCTGCAGACAATGGTTTCAGGCTGAAATTCGCATTGTTTCTTCTAGATGACTGATATGAGAGATAACTATGTGAATTTGTTTGTCCTTTGTACACTTGGTGTTATCCTTGTCGTATTGATTCTCTCTCTCTACGTCGTATTCCTTATGAATGAGGGTCGCAACCCCTTTTCCATTAATGATGGAATGGTAGGAGTTTTCTTAGGATAATAATGCGGTGGGTTCCCACGTCCTTCCGCATATGACTCTACTAAGAGTTTGGTTTTTAACAATTATTATCCTATGTTGGTGATAATAACCGGGACCGACGGCTTAGCGTGCTCTCCGGGGCGCGGAGGAAACGAAAAGGCCAAATTTGAACCTCCAAATTAGGTCACCCATCCAGTTACCGACTTGGGTCAACGTATACTTAATATTCGCAATCCACCGATATGCGTTGTCACAACTAGGCCACTCGTCCCGCGTCGCTTTAATTAAACGCAAACAAAAAAAAATTGAAAATGCTTAATAATCTATAGAAGTCGTTTAATTGACTGCGCCAATAAATAAGGTTTCGAAACCAAATAATTATTATTGTTAATACCTTAATAATTTTAGGCTAGATGTTTGCATTAAAAAAAAACTAAAAACTGAACCAAATCTTAGTTGCTTGCAAATTGTTCTCTTTCACCAGCCTTAATATACACGGGAACATATCTTTGGCTCAACAGATAACAATAGTAATGGGTGCCGTCCTGGGCACAATAATCTACAGAATATCCATGGTGTCAGTGATCTATGGCGGCACGGGGTTCTTCCTGAAGAAACACGCAAAGATCTTCACGGCCATGACGGCTGCTCTCATCAACTTGACGATGATCATGATGCTTACTCGGGTACGATAAATGATTGTAATAGGGATGATGACAACTCAATCAAATAAGCAACTCTTTATCAAACTTAAAAACGCACTTCTAGTATGGAAGATGTATGAAATTCACAATAGTGAGTTTATCAAATTTCGACGCACTTTTTTTTCTTTAATCTATATTGTTAAATGGTTATCAAACTTAAAACTTACCGAGGATGTGAATATTAGGTCTTTTGGAAGACCCTCTATTTAATAATCAGGTAGAAAGAATTTATTTTTGTATATAAATTCATGAAATGTATATAAATTCATGCCAGTGGCCAGTGCATTGGAACATATTCTCGTCTCACACTCAACAGTTAAAATGTTAGCTCAGCACATTTTTTTCTCAATCTCACTTGATGGTAAGTGATGATGCAGTCTAAGATGGTAAGCGGGCTAACCTGTTGGGGCAGTCATATCAAACCCAATCGGTTTCTACACGGCATCGTACCGGAACGCTTGGCGGTATGTCTTTGCCGGTAGGGTGGTAAGTAGCCACGGGCGAAGCCTCCCACCAGGTCAGACAGTAGAAAATTCAGAAATTATAAATTCCCGAATCGACCCTGCCGGGGATCGAACCCGGGACCTCCCGCTTATTACCACAGCGCTCACTACTACGCTAGGGAGGTCATCAAAAACTTTTACCTACTCCAACTTACCTTCCGAGTATTATGGATGGTTGAGGAATTCAATCATCTGTACAGCTTCTACAAGTTCTACTTAGTTTTGATATGGCTGGGATTCCAAAACACTTCGAAATACTCATTTAACTAGAAGAATAGATGGCAGCAGGTGAAAAAATAAACAGAAAGCTAGTCAATTCAAAAGAGCCTTTCACTACAGCCCATTAACGTCCCACTGCTGGGCACAGGCCACTTTCATAGGAGAGAGGGAATTAGAGCTTAGACCCACCACGCTGCTCCAATACGGATGGCGGGCTTTAACGACTATTATCATGTTAGTAATAATTAATTTAGAAGAGCCTTTATTCAAGATTATTTATTTTAGTATCTGTATAATTTCAGATTTACGCCAAAGTAGCTGTATTCTTAACGAACATCGAAAACCCACGCACGCAGACTGAATATGAAGATTCTTATACGTTCAAAATATTCTTCTTTGAGTTCATTAACTTCTACTCATCACTTATCTATATTGCTTTTTTTAAGGTTTGTTTTATTTTATATTCTTCTTGCTTGATAAGCTTGTATTATTTTGCTAACGATTAATTTGTTCAATTTTCCAGGGTCGTTTCTTCGATTATCCAGGGGATGATCAAGCTCGAAAATCGGAGTTCTTCAAACTGAAAGGAGACATCTGTGATCCTGCAGGTTGCCTTTCGGAACTTTGTATCCAACTCGCTATCATTATGATCGGGAAGCAATGTTTTAATAACTTCGTTGAGCTTGGTTACCCGTAAGTAGCGTTCGTAACTTTCTCTTGTTTTAGTTACATAAATCCCATCTTATCTATGGTTTTTTAATTGTCAGTTTTGGCTTTGTTATCAGGGTTATAATAACACTGATAACAGACCATGAGTGAACCGTTTTTATGAAATACAAATCTATTTCGATGTACAGAAATATAAAATTAGATTTGTACAAAAGACCTTTATATATTTTGACTGCTGAAGAGTTACTTATTAGTAATTTAATGAGTGATTTGTACAGAAAATTCCACAACTGGTGGCGTCAGAGATCGCATCGAGCAGTCACAAGGGATCCCAGCAAACCACACATGGCGTGGGAACAGGACTATCATTTACAGGACCCAGGAAGATTGGCACTCTTCGACGAATATCTAGAAATGAGTAAATATAATCTTTTATTTCCATAGTTTAAAATTTGGCCAAATCTGGCCAATCCAAATCAATAACTTTATGGTACCTACTTCTTTAGGATTAAAGTTGGTGTTTGAATTGTTGGCTATTGTTTATTCTTAAACTAGATGGTGACTAGATGATGACTTCGTCCACGTGAAATTTCTTGATCCCGGTTATAATATTATTAGTATGGATGGTATTATTTTCTTGTAAAGTTTTGGTAAACTGACAAATATGACAAGTATTTTGAAGGACTCCTATAGACGATTTCTATGAGTTGCATCTCTTATTGCACCGAAACAATAAAATCAGTCGCTACATAATACAGTGCCACAATTTTGACATTTTAGCTATAGCTGATGCCCGCGACTGTGTCCGTGTGGATTGAAGTTTTTTTCCGTTTTTCGGAAATTTTCCGGTATAAAAGTAGTCTATGTGTTATTCCAGACTATAATCTATTTTTGTGCCAAGTTTCATTTAGATCCGTTCAGCCGTTCTTTCGTGAGTAACAAATAACCATCCAAACTTTCGCATTTATAATAATAATATAGAAGTATCTTAATTTTTAATTTTTCTACAGTCCTACAATACGGCTTCGTGACGTTATTCGTGGCGGCCTTCCCACTGGCTCCTCTGTTCGCTCTACTCAACAATATCGCAGAAATACGCCTGGATGCTTACAAAATGGTCACGCAAGCTAGAAGACCTTTGGCTGAAAGAGTAGAAGATATAGGAGCTTGGTGAGTTTGTTACACGTTATGGATAGGTTACAGTAGACTGCCTCGTTCTCTAGTGGTTAGTAATGTTCGACTGCGGCTGAAGAGGTCCCGAGTAAGGACATTAACCGAAGGGGTTTAAACACTGTTTTTCGAAACTGTTATAAAACAGAACCACTTTTATCGGAAACAAAATCGATACAAAAAAAATAGGTACATGCCCTAACAAACAGCACGGTGTGACAACGCTTTCTTCTCACTTCATTAGACTTTCCACACACTGACATAACATGGCCGTGTTTTTCTTAAAACAATTGCAACCTTCGGTGCTTTCACCTGAGGTTCAAATTTGAATACGCGTCAACAGTGGCAACGTCGCTATTTCGGTTACACTTTAAATCACTTTCATTTATGGTACAGATTCATTTCTGTTACAGAAATATTAGTGTTTCAGGTTAACAAAATTGAAAACACATTAAAAAGGGTTACAGCTTCGATTCTGTTATACTTTCATTCTGTAACACTTATATTTCTGTAACCTTTATGAATCTGTTTTTAAGTCCTTGGTCCCGAGTTCGTGTCTCGGAGCGGGCCATAACATGTATTGGGTTTTTCTGGCAAGAAATTCTCAGTACTAGCCCGGAGTTAGGAAGTTGACAGTGTTTCACCCGCGTGCCTCGGAGAGCACGTAAAGCTGTCGTTCCTGCACCTGATCTCTCTCCGGTCGTGTTGGATTTTCCATCCCATCGGGCTATGAGAGTAAAGGAAACGAAAGTGCACCTGTGTTTGCGCGCACACTTGTGCACTAAGTATAATATCTGACGCGCAGATAGCTAATCTCTCTCTCTCTCGATCTCTGGAGATTGGCTGCCGTGGCCGAAATTCGGTCGGGAGGGCATTATTATCAGTAGACTACCATTCCGAATTTTAGCTCAATAAATTGAATATTTTGGTAGCACATGACAAAGACATTCAATTAATATTTTTTCCAGGTATGGAATTCTTAGAGGCATTACGTATGCTGCCGTAGTATCTAACGTAAGTTCTTTTACATGAATAATAAATTAAGTTACTTACGAATAAAAGACCACCAATAGGTTATTATTATTTAAATAAAAAATAAATTAAATAAGCCTTTTATTTTCCGTATCTTCACAATTTTTCCTTACATTCATTTTCAATATATTCTTTGTCGTTATTATTATTTAATCATAGTCAATTTAGACATATTAACATTAGGCAGTGCCGAATAATTTGGTATCCTCTTACATTTCTTGAAATAATTTATTTGTCTGCTGGGTTTTCACGGCTCATCTTTTCAACCGATTTGTATCGAATTTTGTACAAAGATTTGCATCCCGGGGAAGGACATAGACTAGCTACATTTTATCCCGGAAAATTAAGGAGTTCCCGCGGGAATCTGTAAAACTTAAACCACGCGGGTGAAGTCGCGGGCGTATCAGCTATCGTATCGTAGCATTATTACTGTTTGTCATTATATCTCATGAAACAGGAAGAATAATATGAGTCAATTTGACTCGTTTCATGTCATTCGATTTAATCTGCGGATACCTACGCCATATTGAAAATAGTTAGTGTGTTACTTATACGAGTGTTTTGAAGATGGTATTTCAGTCTCCTGCCGGCAGACTCAGCGATTATTGAATTCTTCTATTCTTATCCAACAACAAATTTTACAATTTCATTTCAAATAATATTTCTAGGATTTGGTAATCGAATTTATCTAGAGACCGTTAATGGTTATAAGTTTATCCACTACAGCCCATTAACGTCCTACTGCTGGGCACAGGCCTCCACACGCTCATAGGAGAGAGGGAACTAGAGCTTAGACCCACCACGCTGCTCCAATGCGGGTTGGCGGGCTACATAAGTTTATAAGTTAAACAAATTGGTCCATTTGCAGGCATTTGTAATAGCCTACACCAGTGACTTCATACCTCGCATGGTGTACAAATATGTGTACTCGCCGGACAACACTCTAGCCGGCTACATTGACCACTCGCTTTCACGTAAGTACAATCTATACTAATATTATAAATGCGAAAGTTTGGATGGATGTATGGATGTATGAATGTATGGACGTGTGGCTGTATGGATGTGTGGATGGATGTTTGTTACTCAATCACACCCCAACGGCTGAACGGATCTGGATGAAATTTGGCACAGAGATAGATTATAGTCTGGAATAACACATAGGCTACTTTTTAACCCGGGAAATTAAAGAGTTCCCGCGGGAACCGAAAAACCTCCATCCACACGGACGAAATCGCGGGCATTCGCTAGTAAAACTGTAGATTTAACTACTGCTCCACTTCCACTGCAAATAATCAAGGTGAAATAACTTAATTAATCTGACTTATTGTAAAACTTGAAGTAATTTGAGTATTAGTGCAGGGATTTTGGTTTGATTTGGGATTTATATTCTAAATTGTTGCTTTTACCAAAAGCTCTTCTGTTCGGAATTTGGAGTAGTTCAGGGTCGCCAGTTGGGACCAAATGTAATCCTCATCTTTATCAAAGATGAACCTAATAACGTCATGGTAACTGTACGTTAATTTTATTAAATAGATCAAAACAATTCGTGGTTACTAATTAATGTTAATATCATAAAAGTAACTACCCAATATTCAATGACTATTGAATAAAATACATATAATTATTTGTTTCAGTTTTCAATACATCGGATTATAGGGAGGACTGGGGCGCAGACGAGAACGAAGTGGACCCCCCTGTATGCGCATATAGGGGGTACCGCAACCCACCCGACCACTCCGACCCTTACGGACTTTCACCACATTATTGGCATGTTTTCGCTGCTAGATTAGCATTTGTTGTTGTTTTTGAGGTAACTATTTTGTATTCTCAATTCTTCTACTTCTTTAAACTAATGTCACTGCGTCTTACTCTTAGACTTTCTTCTGTCGTATCTGATTCGCTTTCTCTAAGATTCGTTTTTGTCTTGCGGGTAAGCTTTGTGGCCAATCCTGTGTCTAAACTACAATGACAGCTCTAAATTTAGCGCCGTCCCTTTCCGCAGGAAGTATTATGAAAGGATTAGCAATATATGAAGAGCTGTTACTATAGTTTAACTCAAAGACTGTGCACAACAGAATTAGCAAAGTCATCATTCAGTTTCGACGATGTCCTTCATAAGTATTTATGATAGAAATAGATCATAAATGATAAATGAAGATGATGATTTAATAAATGATGATTTATGTATTTATTATTTATTTATTTCACGTAGAATTACTTCTGTTACTTATAATACGTCAACACTCAACCACCGGTTGGGAAATCTGATTCTACTGAGAAGAGCCGGCAAGAAACTCAGCAGTTGCTCTTTTCTTAAAATGACAAAATATGTGACATTAGGTAAAGTATACACTAAACATACGTTACGTAACAAGTATTACACTGACTTGTGAACTACTGGATGCGAGGCCGGTTGCTTTCATGCAACTTTGCTTTCCAAAAGTTCGAAGTATATAGATGAGTTCCAAAATATATTTATATATTTTTTTATTTCTCAAAATTACATTGGAGCCTTAAAAACTATAGAACGATAACAACTGCGTTAGTTTGAAACTGTGTTGCAGTTGCTAACGCCAACCTCCAGATTACAAATATTAGTTTTTTGGATCTTAAAATGCCATTTTTATGTAAGATTGTGAAAGCCGCTAGATTGTAATCTATCTAGCGAGATTGTAAGCTGTCGAAAGATTACAATTTAACGCATTATTTTTCGGTAGATTGTTATCTGTTATGCATATTAACCCGATAGAACCTAAGTGCAGGCACTTAGTGCGGCCAGGGCCGCAGGCACCTGATTATTTATGTCGAACTCTACAAGAAAGAGACGAATCGAGACAATGAATATTTCAAAAATTGACACTCAGAACATTGAACGGTTCACAATCTGTCGACAGTTTACAATCTACCGAGATTAAAAGCGTTAGATTGCAATTTTACGGTTTTTGCAATTTTACGGTGACATATTATATATCTGAGAAGTACCTATGTCAGAAGTTAAAATTACCCACTAGATACAATTCTTTCCCAGCACGTGGTATTCGGTCTTACGGGCCTGATGCAGCTCTTGATCCCGGATGTGCCCACTGAGCTGCGGACACAGATGCAGCGGGAGGCACTGCTGGCCAAGGAAGCCAAGTACGAGCACGGCCGGCGCAGACTGTCCACTGAGTACCGGCAGTTGATCAGCCAGAGTAGTGATAGCGGGGGTAAGTCCGATCTCCTAGCGTTGTAAGCTTCTTCGTTAGAATGTGATGTTGTGACTTTGGTCTGACGAACCTGAAAGATAAAGCAGCGAGTTATGGTGCTATCCAAGGAAGCCAAGAACGAGCACGGCTGGCGTAGACTGTCCACTGAGTACCGGCAGTTGATCAGCCAGAGCAGTGATAGCGGGGGTAAGTCCAACCTAGCGTTGTTAGCTTCTTCGTTAGAATGTGATGTTATGACTTTGGTCTGACGAACCTGAAAGATGAAGCAGCGAGTTATAGTGCTATCCAAGGAAGCCAAGAACGAGCACGGCTGACGTAGACTGTCCACTGAGTACCGGCAGTTGATCAACCAGAGCAGTGATAGCGGGGGTAAGTTTCCTCCTAGCGATGCAAGCTTCTTCCTTAGAATGTTGTGTCTGGACACCGGTCTGATGAACCTGAGGGTCATCAGACCATCCATTCCCATACGTTTAGGTATGTACGATACCATAAACGTATGAGAATGGATACGCGAGATTGAGCTCTAATTCAATGCTGTTATGGTTTATTTTACTCTGATGCCAAACTTTAACGATTTGATCGACAAATCTTACACAATCGGGGGGCAGTTCAGCTGAATTTTACCAGCGTCACCGTCACTGTCTCCTGTAGCACAGTTTTTACTACCTCAGGAGGCAGGGTTTCACACTATTGAAAATTTTTGTAATCAGTTTTGGCAAATAAAGATTTATTTATTTATTTAGTTTCAGAGAGACAACCGGGGCCGTGGATGCGCCGACAGTCGCGAGTGTCCAACGGGTTGGACGCGCACGTCGCGATCGCCACTAAGCCAACTCCACCGGAAATTACAGATTAAATTACTCGTATACCTACTCGTAAAACTAATAATGCGCCAGATATCCGTATTCGTATCCGCGGATCTTGACACCAAATATCTGTATTCGGATCCGTATCCGCGGATATACGTTTTGAACGGTCCGACACAGCACTACTATGGGTATACTGTATCTTGCTATAATCTTGCTAAGTACGTACGGCGTTTACCATCTCCTATACTTCTCGGAAAGCGCTTGGATGGTCCAAGTCAATAAATCACTTAATCCTTATTTGGCAGTTCTCAGTCCTTCTTGAACTACAGGTTTGTTTGAAAAAGTGAAATTTTCAGATTGTAAAAAATCGGGCTTTCTTATATCCCTATAAATAAATCATAATATGAATAAGGATATAAAGTAAATTGTATTGGACCATTCATTTTTGAGCTGCTGTGCAGATAGATATTAGATTGATACAACTAGATTGGCCAGAATGTGGCCCATTCTGTATAAGACAATCTCTAAACGAAACTAAAATGATAGCTTTAAATCTAGTTCTTTCCCGTTCCAGAGAGAGTATTATGAAAGGGTTAGCAATATTTTTAATGGTGTCATTTTCGTTTTGTTTAGAGATTGTGCCCCACAGAATCAGCCCCTTTGTCTCCTGATCAGCTAGCTTACTCAATAGCTATCCTAAGGTCACCTACCTTATTATAGGTTAGCTGTCTCTCTACCTAAAGTAAAAATATATAAACTACTTACTCGAATAAAAATGAGACTAAATTGAATTAGGTAATTTTATTATAGGTATTAGATACTTTATGCGTTTTTAAATGTACGAAGCATCACGAAAACTGACTATTACCGTAGGTACTACCTAGTTATTACCTATCCTGTGTTATAACTGTTTAAACTTAGGGTCCAATAATCTTTAAGAAAATTAATGTCCTCTCAATATTTCTAGTCATATTAAGGAGACTAGCGTGGTATTTGTAGTGACTTGTGATCATCGTAGTAAGAAGATGCCAATTTACCTACCAATAGACCGGTCCTGATTTTTTAGCCAATCAGAGGCCCAATTGTCTAAGCCAATCGTATTCATTTGACAGCTCATAACGTATAACTCGAACTTTTTAAGGAGTACATACATGCGTTTTGGCGTGCAAGCATCTATGACATTCTTAAACCGGTTGAATTATACGTGTGCCAGACGATTACGAATACGATTTCCTTACATAATCGGGGGGCAGAGGGCCAATTGTCTAAACAAATCGTAATCATTTGACAGCTTAATACGTATTACTCGAACTGTATAAGAAGTTCATACATGTTTTTTGACATGCAGGCATCTATGAACTCCATAAACAGATCGAATTATCCGTTTGATAAACGATTACGATTATGATTACCTTACACAAGGTAAGGTAATCGTAGGGTGCTGAATTGAATTTGGTTTTGGTGAATTGGCATTTTTACCAGATATTATTAGTGATATAGCTACTGATAGGCAGCTAAATCTAAACAAGATGGAGTTCGCGTGTAAGGTTAAGATTTCTTGTATCCCGCGGGAACTCATTTTCAGGGATAGATCATAGAACGTCTATGTACTGCAACCTCACCGAGATGCAAATGCAAACTATCTCTGCATATAATAAGTATAGTGATATAATAAGATAAGTGTTTGTCCCAAAATGTGATATTAGTTAATTTTGCACGTTAGTGAAAAAAATCTCTAGAAACTAATTTCTAATTAAATAAATTATGTAATTTATATGGAACGGTATATAGTGAAACTCATTAAAAAATTAAGATTATTTACAATTATCTTTTATTTACAACTAGATTATGTCCGTGACTTCGCGTCCGTTCTGATTTTCCGGGATACTTTTTATCCCGATAAAAAGGGTTTTATATAGTCCTTTCCCAGGTTATAACCTATCTGTACCAAACTCCAAGGTTCGCTAAAATCGGTTGAGTAGATGAGCCATGAAACCGTTGCAGATGGACAAATACATTTTCGCATTTATAATATTACTTGGTATGAACATGGATAACTAACCTTATCAATAACCACGAAAACGACGGTAACGGCGTAACGTTGACCCAAGTTGGTTACTATATGGTTTCTTTGAAGGTATGTATTTGATCCTTATCATTATGGAAAACGTTAAGGGAATACAACTCAAAAAAAAGTTCATATAGCTTAAATAAGTACATATATACCTCCATTTAGCGGGCAGGTATCTAGTTATATTATTTAAATTTTAAATATATTTATATAATATATTATCGATTATAATATTTTAAATACTTACGGAAATACAGGTTCTAGTCTAGGTTAGGGTTGCTACTTGTTCAGCTATAGTCTGGCATTATTAAGTCTTTCTTCTAAGGTCATTTCCGGTCTGTATATATTTTCGAAATAATTTTTGTTAGGATTTTTATCAGAGTAACGCATAGCGCAAAGCGAGTGAACAAAATTACTGTTTTCGATTGTTGTAATTGATTGATTGATTAATACTCATAGCTATGAAGGTACTAATTAATTAATTAGTGCTGTTCTTACAAGTGGACGGCAAAATGTATGTCTCATGCAGCGTATGCAAGCCTCGACGAAGTACTTGATGGCGCTAAGTCAAGCTTTTGTAATTTAGGGCCAGGCAACCCTATTCATTCCGTTTTTATCAACCATTAATCGGCAACAAATTACTACGCATCATTCGAACCATTGACTCTTAACCTCGGAAGATCATACGCAATCTAGCATAAAACTCTTGATAATAATTTTGTATTGTAGGTAATAAAAATATTTTTTAACGAATGTCAATAAAATCAAAGTAATTTTTACTGCGAGTACCTACTGTCACAATATTATGAAAATATTTGAGATTTTTGATGTCTCAAAGTTCGGAAGCCCCTAAAGTCCGAGGCCTGGGGCGGACCTACAATGTCCCCTCTGCCTCGCCCTTAGTCCGTCACTAAGTTTACTTCAAAATTACTATTTACAACAATTCATTAAATTTTCTGGCATTATCAGATGTTTTTTTTTATTTAATAAAATAATGGCTAACGCTTGGCTAAGCCTAAGGTGGAGCTTGGTGGTTTCATAACGACAGTGACATAAGATGGATCGGGCTAGAGCCTTCTATGCCCTTCTAGACCGCCCACATTGTATACTTCAAAATTCTTATTTGAAACAATTCATTCAACTTCCAGCCTTTATCAGTAGGTTTCGTAACGACAGTGATACTAGATGAGCCGGGTTGGAGGGATCGGTCGAGATAACGAACGATAAACAGAGAAAACATGCCGCCGACTATGATTTAACAAACATTTTTCACAGTTTCTGTAGCAATTTAATTATCATTACTAAGACGTACATAGACCTAAAAGATTGGGGTGTTGGTTTATGTACATATTTTAGTTTTTTTTAAATAAATAAATGGAATAACTATAATTATGAAGATTTTGCAAGAAAAGGGTCTTATTTTCAGTGGAAGTGTTATTTACACAGATTCCGTCCCGCTCAGCCATTTCGCGCTCATTGCTTCTTGCAGTTGAATCCCCGCTAGAGTCTAGACTCCATCTAAGTAGACTCAATCAACAATAATAATTATTATACTACCAAGGGCTGGTATGTATTAATCTAAATAGAAATATATAACACCAAATAGCCTAGTTTCTATGTGAATTAAATTCACGAGACCCAGTGCCCGATTATTACGACACGTTAGCAGCGACACAAAGGGGTCAAGTCGATCGGCCTTTAGGTATGAATTACTGCATTTTACATCGGTCGACGATCCCTCGGTCATCGGTGACACGCTAACAGAAACTAGGGTTGGGATTTTGAGGATCTCTATTCAACACTAATATTATAATAGCGTTAGCGTGTTAGTCTTTCTGTCTGAGATGAAATCGCGGGTATCATCTAGTAGGTATACTTTAACATTTTATTAGATATATTTTACTTACCGTCATAGCGATCGCCTCTCGCAGACGTTTTGTGTCACGCTAGGCTGTACCTACAGCTCCCATTGAAAATATACTTTACTCTTGTTGGATATGGCCAATAAAACAATTTTGACTTCCTGAATTCCTTTATATTTCTGCACTTGGTATGTACTTAAATTACTTACAAATTTCAAGAGAACGCTTGGGCTTGAATGTTAATAGGTTGGCGTACACGAACAAAAAAATAAAGTGAATGACAGATGGTGACAGAGCTCCATGGAGTATAAACAGTAGATATTACATATTATTTGTTACAAGCTGTCAAATTAAAATGGGCAACATCTATGGATAGAATCTATGGTATAAGGTTATTAAGAATCCGGAGCCGTGTCCCTAACTCCGATTAATTAAATATGCGTTTGATCGCATACAACTCTTAAAACCAATAGCGGCTCTATATAATATCATGGGTTACGCGGACTTCGGACGCGGTTTCTGTTGTCCCGATCAAAAATTAATAAGAATGTCTAAGTTCAATATCAGGTACCTACATAGTTATTTCTTGACTTGTAGGTTTGTAGTAACTTACACACATAGTTATTTCGTTATTTGATCTTTAAATAAAAACACAAATTGTGTGTTACACATTGACACAACCCTAGACGAATGAAATCACTTGAATAAATTGTTGCTTCCTGCCAGTTTAGATAGTTTATTCAGGCAGATTTATAAATTAACGGGGGAAATTAATAAAAATAAAAACTAGTAATAATCTTTTCACTAGTTTTTATTTAACTTGCAATGTTTGTTGTTTCAAACCGGATGAGTTCTCGTTGAATTTGGATGGACACTAAATGGCATGGAATGCCATGGGTTTACTAAGTAACGTCATTCTAAATCCAATATGGCGGTCTCCGAAAGATGGCCGACTAGTTATTATTTATGCACCCCCATGGGGTATCAATTAAAAGAGTTTGCTGAGTAGAATACGAAAAAAAAGATGTCACATAAAATTCAATATGTTGGACGATAAAAGCTTGTTTCTAATAATGTGTTTCAAGGCAAATCTCAAACCACTGGACGGATCGGGCTGAAATTTGGCATACAGATATAGCTATTATGGCGTGAGCATCCGCTAAGATATTTTTTTTTGATGAAGCAACCCCTAAGGAGGTTTGAAATTTGTACGAAAATCGAACCTAACGTCAGCGAAGCTGCGGGCAAAACTAGTGTAAATTATTAACGCAGGTAGGTACCCTATTTACGTAAAACGTCCAAAGACTCCAAAGTGTAATTGTGGTCTTATGTTCATCATCATCAACATTATATTAAAACCGTCTGAGCTGTTGCTAATCATTTGTCATTACTGCAAGAACAAAATGTATGCCACTGTAGATAAAAACTTATTTATATGCATACAATATAGTTATTTTTTAAAATAACAGGGGCGTTACTACCATCGCTTAAAGCAGTATTATTATAAAACTAGCTGATTCACGCGACTTCGACTTTCCGGGATAAAAAGTAGCATATTATGTCACTCTTTAGATCGCATACAGAAATCACGTCGATTCGTTGCTCTTTTGCAGCATGATTGAAGGGCAAACAAAAACACTTTCACGTTTATAATATTAAAAAAATTTGTATGATTGCAGTTAAATAATATAGGTAATTATTACGTCATGTAACTTGACATCCTTAAAATAAGGATTATAATTATGAAACAAAAGCGAAACAATATTAAAATAAACAGTTAGACCCCAGTTTCTATTAGATTACGAAACGCGCTTGTTTACTATAATATCTACAGACGTTTTTATTACTACAACAATAAGGGCACGTTATGGGTTCGCAACTCGCAATCGCGAGATAACTTTGACTTAATTCACGTGAGTGTCTTAAATCTTACAAATTGTATTTAGGGCTGTTTGCACAAGGTCATACTCATTTATAAATTTTATAATGCTGTCACTTTTTTGCAAGAGCATAATATTGCGGTTGCCAAAAAGTTACAGAATTAAAATATATAAATTCCCAAATTTACCCTACCAGAGATCGAATCTGGCACCTCCTGCTTATAAGACAACAGCGCTCACCACTGCACCAGGTTGGTTTGATTTGATTGGCAGAATTTATTATAATTCTGCTGCGACAGTGAATTTGGATTTTTTACCATACTACCGTCTACCATCGCTTAACCCCGTATTATTTTAATATAATTGACATTCGTGTTTTTGCTTCTTATATTCCTTATTTAAGGTACGTCAAGGTATGTGAAATAAAGCAGTTAATTTGAAACAATACTGCTTTAAGCGATGGTACTATATCCCAGAGGTGATTGCAATCGTTACTCTGTAGAAAACATTTTTTTACATAAAAAGGCCACTGTCAATCTTATTTAAAGCCAATTTAATGGTTGTATCAACATTCGGTTCGCACTTATAACCACATTTAATTGGAGTTCGACCGCTTTCCGCGTCATTTTGTTGTTTATTTTGCGTATCATCAAACAAAGTACAAACGCATCCAAACGCTGTTATCGTCTGTTTATCGACTATACGTATTGTCTATAGTGGGACTATAGCACCCATTTCCTACTACATACTACCAGTTACATATTACGTATTATTATCATTCAACTTTCAAAGATTGATAAAAAGTAAACATTTCAGACGTAACATTTATTAGTTACCGATACGGAAATGTTTACTTAACAGTTACTTTTAAACTTAACAATAATTTTGTTTTCAATAAGTACTTAGTCTAGGCAATGGGGCGGTTCGTTATATGGAGACCCTCGCATTAAATCCTCAGTCGATGAAACTTGTCTGGGTTTTAGTATTGGATGATCCAATACTTACACAAAAATATCCAACAAAAAAAACATCCGGAAAAAACTTAATATTTATGACTGAATATTTTCTCGATTTCTTTTTAAAATAATAGCTTGTAGTATAATTACACTCAAAAACAAAATGCGATGCGATGCGAGAAACGAATGCTACACCATATTCATTTATTTATTTTTAAACTATTTGCTTCTGGTAACTACTAAGTAATATCGCTTAAAGCAGTATTACTTCAAAGTAAAGTAAAGTAAATATTTTTTTGGTAACATATGGTACAGAACTACAGACAAGATGTTATTAGATTAAAAAATACAAGCTTTTATCGTTACCGACGCCCAAATATTGAAGTTATATATTCTTATTTAAAAACTAGTAAATGCTCGCGATATCGTCTGCGTGGTTTGAGGTTTTTTGGTTTCGCAGGAACCCTTTAATTTTCCGGGATAAAAAGTCTATTCCAGACTAAAATCTATCTCTGTGCCAAATTTCAGCCAGATCCGTTAAGCCGTTGGGGCGTGATTGAGTAACAAATATCCATACATCCATCCAAACTTTCGCATTTATAATATTATAGTATATAGTAAGATAAGTAAGATAAGATTCAAGAATTCTTGTACCGAATAAAACCAATGTTCTATAAGATATTCGAAAAGTCCTTTTTTAATAATCGAAAGAACAGTTTTACGTCACGGACCTTTATTATAATTTCTAAAATACCAACGTCAACAATATTAAAACAACACGGCTTTAAAGCGATGGCAGTATGCCCCCTATTCGTTTTCTCAAGTGCTTTATAATAGAAGTAAAGGTATGATATGACAAAAGTTCAAGGAATGGGATTTGGATCTTTCAAAGTCATCTTTCGGATTTCAGTCCGCTCCTTTGCAGTCTTGATGTATTGAGGTCCAATTATATTGGATACTAGATGATGCCCGCGACTTCGTCCACGTGGATTAAGGTTCTTTGATTCCCGCAACTTGAACTCTTGAATTTTCCGGGATTAAAAGTAGTCTATGACCTTCCCGTACCAAAGGACTTGACCGGTGGAACTGCCATAGCTTGCCTAGGTGTCAAAAATCAATGTTCAGCAATGATTTCTTTATTATTGGAATTGTAATATTTCACTGTTTTCAGATAAAAAAGTTTCAGAAGTCTGAAGGCTCGGAAAACTGCAAAAATGAACAAAAAAAGTTTCACCAAAAGACTGCTTTCCCACACTAGATGGCGCTATTTATTGTGTTGAGCGAGTCTAAAAAAATATTTTCAAGTATTATTTCTTTATTATTGTAATTGTTATATTTTATAGTTTTCAAATAAAAAAGTTTCAGGAGTCTGAAGGCTCTGAAAACTGAGAAAATAAATAAAAAAAAGTTTCACCAAAAACTGCTTTCCCACACTAGATGGCGCTAGTTATTGTGGTGAGTCTAGAAAATATTTTTAAGTATTGCTCACTACTTTTGGTTAACAAGTTCAACTATTCGACCACAGATGGCAGCATATGCAATGTGAAAGGGCGTTCCTTTAAACGCAGTATTTCAAAATGCTTTGTTCGATCTATTAGTTTGAGACTTGTCAAAACATAAAAATAATTATAAACAAAACATACATTTCCTTTTCATTACTATTTAATTGATCAAGAATAAAGCATTCATAATATAATGACTAAGGTACATAAATGGTATTCATGTAGGGTTACAAGATTATTATTAGGCATGGATATAATGGAACGTCAAAATGGAGTCGTGCTTAAAGAGGAAAGCGGACGCTCAAGATTTAAACAATAAACGTACTATTTTTTTTGTCATTTGAACCCTGACCTTATTTGGAATAATAAATCCATAATAATTTCGTTTTGAATTATTAAACCTTACTGTAAAAACGGAAATCCTGTGCATTGTCCCGAATCGGAGGGCAATTACTGGTCATGTCCTTTAATCAAAATCGGTTAAGCAGATGGGCCGTGAGAGCGTAGCAGACAGACAGACAGACAGACGGACAGACACACTTTCGCATTTATAATATAAGTATGGTTTATACACAGAGTTGCGAAACAAAACGCTGATCTAACCTAATGGTCCGATGAAAAATAAAATCATTAGCGACCGTAATGTGTTGACTGATATTCAGTAGGTAAAATATACTTAATGCTCTTTGACCGCCATTGTATGGTCAATTGGTCTTGTTACAATACTGCTGTATTTGAACCTGCGCGTCAAAGGAGCACTTCGGTCGACAATGCCTTTTTGCCATTTGCCATTTGTGGATCAATGGATTATTTTATAAGAAACTAGCTTTTACCTGCGGCCTCTCTCACGTTAAGCTCGATTTTCATACTTTCAAACCCCTTTTATCCATTACCGGGTGGATTTTCAAAAATAATTTCTTAGCTATCTGTATGCCGTGTTAATAGATCACTCAGAAACCTTTTCCTCTTATTATATTTTGTTGATAATGAGATTAGTAGGTACTTACCTAATTAGTAATACTACTTACCTTATTAGACTAGCTTATATAGCTTAAAAGTTTTTAGAACCATTTTAAGAGATAGATACTCAATACTCAAACTGTTTATTTTATATAGGACATACAAGTTTCTCTTACGCTTGACTCTATCACCGGTTCGGAAAGAGTTCTACTGAGAAGAGCCTACAAGAAATTCAGCTGTTGCTCTTCCCATAATAGGTCTCTTTTGTAACACTAAGTATTTATACATATACCTAAATACTAGTCTAAGTTATTATACCATCCTCTAAATTCATTACTTCGATACAACTTTGTCACTAAGAAATTCGTCAATTATTGTATAATAGCCAAGACTCAACAAGTAATCATTTACGATTTTTTTAAATTAGAATAGAAGAAGAATGAGCAATCAAAATAATCTCAAGATCAACTCTGTACAAGGAGGAAAATTAAGTTTCGATCGTAAGACTGATAAAGTTAAACCGATTCGAGTAAAATCCCAAAAGCTTTCTTGACAATATAAAAAACGTAGATGTGCCAGTAAACAAAGGATAAAATTCAAAAATAATAATTTGGGAACAGATATTTTTACTGATAGAGTTCAAAACGAGTAAAAAGTAAAAACACAACATCCTAATCACAATTAGCTTCCTCAAAAAACTCAACAACATCCAGCGACGACATGATTGATATTTGATAAACAGTTAGTAAAAAAATATACTTGATAACCGAATGCCCTAAGGGTATACACCGCATAGAGTTCAGTCTGTCACAATCTGTCGTCGAGACCGGACGGCTGATCGGTCTTGAAAAAACTATGTCAAAGTGTTAAAAATTATCGAAAATGGATCACCAAAATGTGGATAAAACGTCATCTGTTAGCCCAATGCTGCCCAAGGAAAAGGATAAAACGATAATATTGACTCCTCAAAACGGGCCCAGGATTTTGATAAGGGAAGACACGATCCTGGCGAACCTGCCCGGCTGTGCCGGTTGTGGTAGAGCTCAGTTTGCGTGCGGCGGGATGAAGAAGAAATGGAGCGCTTTGTGTTGGGGCAAGCAGTCGGAAAAAAAATATTATTGCTGTAAGTACATTTTCAATACTCAATTTGTTTCTATACTTATACTTATATATATATACTAGCGATCGCCGGCGACTTCATCCGCGTACAATTTCTGATTTCCTATGAGTTGCAAAATGCCTACTTATAACAGCTATACAGCATCGGCAGGTTTTTACTATTTAAGACTAATAAGTCCTTAATGCTGACTTCAAAAACTTATAACTTACATGCAAGCTTTCAACCCCTATTTCACGCCCTTTAGGGTGAATAATCGTAAAATTACTTATGCAGTTTATTATTACTTAAAACTAATAACCTTTATGCAGATTTTCAAGTATCTAACTTCAAAAACATAGAACCCTCATGTAAGCTTCCAATCCCCAATTTTCGTAAAATTGCTCATACAGGTTTTTATTATTTATAACTAATAACTCAATTGCCAATTTTCATGTACCTAGCTTCAAAAACAAAGGAATTCATATAAACAACTCCCATTTCAACCCCTTAGGGGTGAATTTTCTCAAAACCGTTTCTTAGCTGATGTCTACACCATAGAAGGAACGAACCTTCCAAATTCCAAGTTTTTAT
Source organism: Erebia palarica (assembly GCA_964035005.1). Lineage (NCBI taxonomy): Eukaryota > Metazoa > Arthropoda > Insecta > Lepidoptera > Nymphalidae > Erebia > Erebia palarica. Next base: position 33,794,241 of record OZ035987.1, read on the forward strand.
GCTTTAAAGGTCTTGAGATATCGTGATGAATCAGTGACCTTTATGCAGATTTTATCTATAGGTATCTAACTTTAAAAACGTAGAACCCTCATGTAAGCTTCCAATCCCCATTTCAAAATTCTACTGAAAAGAGGCAGCAAGGATATCCTATTAGTCCCAATAACTTAAAACTGGATGATACCCATGACTTCCTTCACGTGGATTTGTGTATTTTATTTTATAACGGGTTGATTTACTGGGATAAAAAACAGTGTGTCCGTCTTCTAAATTGCAGGCTATAATATAACAAAAATTCGTGAATATGGGCCGTGAAAAAGTTACAGTCAAGAATGTTTTTTTCATCATGACAGTGAGTAAATAAGTATCCTGGCTATTCTCTGTCCAACCATTTATAGCAGCTCGATTCAATGATGTTCTATTGCGTTACTGATTCGATTTTTAATAATAATCGACTTTCTTTAAGAATAAATTTTAATCGATTTGACACATTGACTTTTAACTTACTCAACATTTTTTTATTGTTTTATAAACATACCCAAGCGTTTAAATGAATAATTATATTATTGTATGTATTAAAATAAATCATTTATATATAACAGTACAGTAAATGTACATGAACCAAACCAAATATATCATAGTCATAGGTCATAGAAAAAGGACTACCAAGAAAGCTAGTGTTGCAGCTGCGTGACTATTTTGAAAAGGAAAGTCGTACTTGTAATTACTAGATGAGTATCCGAGTTACGAAATATCGGATAAAAGGGCACGTCACTTCACTATTGTAAAAAACTATATGCGTCTTTGGAGTGTTGTATTTTTTGTCGATGTTTGCCTGTCAATAATTATGACACTTCATAGGCGTGCTTATGTCAAAAGTAAAATAAATGGTTGGACAGATATAACTAATGATTACCCTAGCTTCAAATCCTATACACGCTACTGCGTCAGACATACACTTATTATATAGATTAGAATCGTGCCTTGATTGACGAAAACCCCACTTTTTTACGCATTGTGCAATAATATGGATTATGGATACATAATGTTTTGTTAGTCATTACGGAAACCGTCATCGTGATGTACTTAATTGTTTTACACAGATGGTAGGTACCTAGCTATGCATACGGATTTCGCATGCCTAGTAATGTTTGACTGTTGACAAGTATAATTATCATATTATCTCACGTTATTGAATACAAATTATGACCACTTAAAGAAACTCTTCAAATATAGTACCTATCCAATATTTGAGCAAATAATCATCATCATCAACCAGCCGCCCACTACTGAACACGTGCAATACCTCTCACAATGTGATGGTCAGCCCATAGTCCACCACGCTCAGGAACTCTCAGGCATGCAGGTTTTTTTCGATCTTTTCCTTCACCCATAAATCAAGTGATATTTTAACCGACTTCCAAAAAAGGAAGAGGTTCTCAATTCGGTGCGTATTTTTTAACACACACATAAAATTCCATCAAAACCGGTCCAGCTCTTCATAAGTGATCAGAGAACATACATTAAATCTTCAATTATTGATTTACACTTATAGGTTTCTAGTCCTTTTCAAGTTTACGATACCTTATAATCCTCCTTCCTTCAATCCTCTCAATCTCCAGGATTGCCGGTAGTCGACAGACCGACAGCCGGTCGTCTGCCGATCATATTATATTACAATCAATATCAATTTCAATACCTTGTACTCCTTCCTTCAAATTTGAAGTACTAAGAACGATGTCTGCCGGCCATATAGTATCAATTTCTGCATTAGTGCCGGAACTTGATCCCGCTTTACTAATAACACTGCTTTCGCCTTCTACTGACCCATAACAACTGGTTCAATCATTAATCAGTTACTCGCATTCCTTGACCTAATGATAAAAAAAATGTTTACGAGGCTTCGTAAATTTTTTATTTTTATCGTTATCCTTTATTTGGCTATAAATAATAACAACAACAGTTACAGTTACTATCATTATTGTTGTAAAATTAATCAATCTAACTCATATCTCTAACATAACGTGTTACGCTGATATTTCTATTGTTTGTTGTTCTAGATTTAAAACTAAACTAGATAACGATTTATCTTTCCACTGTCTATGCCCGATAAAAATAAAATATGGTAAAAATAATTAAGGGATCGGTGACGTTTTTGTCCTTATAATTGTCGCACATGGCGTTTCCATATCCTACAAAAAGTCGGTTAAAAACAAATCGGCCGATCCGAATGTCAGTGGAAAATGAAAGATTCGGACATTGAGTTGGTCACAAAATCGGTGTAAAAGTTTGACCGATTATCTGACTGGTACGATTATATTGTGTACTTTGAGTCCCTTGATTTTAGGGTTAATTTTGATGCCTATAACAACATGCGTCTGTTTTTTAAAGAACTAGAAAATGGCACTATTAGTGACGACAAGGCATCATCAAGCCGAACCATCGGCGGTCTACTAACACGGAGTAACTACTAAATTACTACGTAGTACCACAGGTAGTACGTTCCACTATAATCATTAGTGGTACGTAGTAATAGTTCGTAGTAGATAGGCTCAGGTACGAGTCTCCCCTCAGACTGAGATGGGTTTTGGCAACAGTCCACCACGTAAGCCAAGAGCGGACTGGCAGACTTCGAACACACTTTTGAAACCATTAGGTATAAGGAACTCTCGGGCATGCAGATTTTCTTACGATGCTTTCCTTCGTAGTTATAGCAGGGTATATTATGTATTTACTTAATGATCCGAAGGAATGCGTGCTCGATCATTGAACATGAACATCCGACCACTCGAATAGGGTCTCCGTCGCGTCGCGTCGTTTACATACGAATTAGACATATTACTACGCCTTGACGATTTTATAGTACTTTAAATAGTAGGCAATCGTCAAGCCCAATATCATACCACTGTAGTTTTTTTTATTCCACTACAAGTTAGCCCTTGATGGCGATCTTACCTGCTCCCCTATTCTGTAACTCAGTGGCTTTCGAAAAATGAAAGCCACTAACATATATATTTTGTCCATTGAAGGTTTACTATGAAGAAATGAAAGAACATTTCATAGTAAATCTTCAATGGATAAAAAATATAAGTCAGTGGCTTTCATTTTTTGATAACCACTGAGTTACAGAATCTGGCTGCAGATGATAATTGGTAAGTGATGATGCAGTTTAAGATGGTAGCGGGCTAACCTGTTAGTTGTATGGCAATTATATTAAAACCCATACCCCTAGTCGATTTCTACACGGCATCGTACCAGAACGCTTAATCGCTTGGCGGTACGTCTTTGCCGGTAGGGTGGTAACTCGCCATGGCCGAAGCCTCCCACCAGAGCAGACCAGAGAAAATTCTGAAATCATAATTTCCCAAATTGACCCTGCCGGGAATCGAACCCTGGTCCTCTCACTTTAAGACAACAGCGCTCAACACTACCCCAGGGAGGTCGTAATTGTTAAGTCCCGCCAATAGTAAACTATTTTGATTGAAATACTTAGCATGCTCTCACGTAGGCCACACTAAACACCTGTTTAGCATACCTACCATTGTTGCTGAGCTATTCAGTTCATACATTAAATAAAGATTGCTATTTGTTTTAATAAAATAAAACTATAAAATACAGCAAAATATTGGATTAAACACCAAGAAGCGAATGACGTCACAATCGTTTGTTTTCGAGCTTTGACAATCACACTATTTGTATCTGTTTACTGTGCTATTGCTTACTGCACACTGCACAGAGTACATTGGTAAAAACAATAGTGACGTCACAAACGGCGCCATGACACTGGCGGGCGTTTTGGCGCGAATTTTAAAATTAAAATTTCAAATGCCAATTTTATCTACCAAACCTTATTTTTCAAAATCAGTAATCATGCCTATTATAACTCCCTGAATTCGCCCACCGAAGATTCCTTTTCTAGGACATAGAAGTACGAATCACTTTTAATTAGCACCGCCGCAAAACTAAGTTTTTTTTATTCATTATAGGCTTACGCTTGACCACAATCACACCTGCATCCCTATTCTCTAACTCATTGGCTATCAAAAAATAAAAGCCACTGACATGCGTTATTTATCCATTGAAGGTTTACTATGAAATAAAAGTAACTTTAAAAACTGCAAACCTTCAATGGGTAGAAAAAATATGTCAGTGGCTTTAATTTTTGTTAGCCACTGAGTTAGAGAATAGGGGCGCTGATGGGAAGTGATGATGCGGCCTAAGATGGAACGCGCTTGCCTAGAAGATGCCTATTCACTCTTTATTTAAAGATATAGATTGTAATTGGTGGGAAACACACGGTAGAGTGTTCCAGACCCTAGCCATGCGAACAAGGAATGAAGACGCAAAGCGCTTCGTGCGTGTGGGTGGAACGTTGACGACATAGGGGTGGAAACTAGCACGATGTCTTGCGGTACGATGATAGAACGGTGAAGGAGGTACAAAATCGTACAGCTCCTGAGAACACTCACCGAAATATATCCTATAGAATACCGATAGGCCAGCTGAGGCTAAGCTAAAGCCGGCTACGGCTAGCTAAGTTAAGTTTGTTTGCTAAGGTTATTGCGTCCATAGTTTAGAATAGTAAACATCATACTAATAGTATAAATGCGAAAATGTGTTTGTTGCTTTGTCCTTCAATCACGCCACAACTGAGCAACGGATCGGCGTGATTTTTGACATGGGCATAGTTGAGGACTTGGAGAGTGACATATGCTACTTTTTATACCGGAAAATTAAGGAGTTCCCGCAGGAAGAACAAAAACTTAAACCACGCGGATAAAGTCGCGGGCATCAGCTAGTATAGTATAAAATAGTAATCATCATACATAATATTATAAATGCGAAAACGTGTTTGTTTGTTGGTTTGTCCTTCAATCACGCCGCAACGGAACAACGGATCGACATGATTTTTGGCATGGGTATAATTGAGGACTTGGAGAGTGACATAGGCTACTTTTTAACCGGGAAAATTAAGGAGTTCCTGCGGGAACAAAAAAAACACGCAGGCGAAGTCGCGGGCATCAGCTAGTCAAACATAAAATCAACAGAGGACGTGGATGTTACATCATTTGGCAGGTCCTCTATTTAAATATCGCTCAATAATAATTTATTTTTGACACATGTAACATCCCAATTGGCCAAATAACTATTTGTTTGTGTCTTTCCAAGCTACGGAATCCTCCGTGGGTGAGTCAGACTCGCACTTCATCGTATTTTTCTTTATTATTGGTCGGTCGGACTTTGCTTTCGCGGGAAATAAACAAAGCCTGGATCACTCCTTTCCTCCTATATTGTAATAACTTAGTTACTTAATATTATTTTAGCCATTCATTAGGACTACGATTTCTAGATTTAATTACCTGACGGCACTATTTAATTATCTAATATTTGTAATAGCTTTAATGAATTTTGTGTTATTAATTTAAAATTTGCAATGCCCTGACATGGCCTCATGCCAATGTACTCATTTAAATTAATGCAAATAAATGAAATAGATAAATCTATTCAGTGGTGTAATCCCTGCAGGCTACAATATAACAGCTATAAAGGCATCTTAACCACCTTATTAAAAGCCTCTCGTCAATCTACGCTCTAAACTAAATAATGAACTCCCGACAGAATTTCGGCCATTTCAGCCTATCTATCTCCAGACAGATTAGCCATCACAGGTGCACTCGCTGTTCCTTGACTCTCACAGTCCTTGGGATGGAAAATCCCGACCGGAGAGAGCACTTGACCACGGTGAAACACCGCCAACTTCCTAACTCCGGGCTAGTACTGAGAATTTCTTGTCAGAAAAACCCAATACTTGTTAGGGCCCCACCCAGGACTAGAACCCGGGACCTCGTCGGTCGCAGCCGAATATGCTTACCACTAGACTAACGAGGCAGTCACTACGCTAACTACTGTAGTACTGGACCATGTTAATAATAAGGTACTTGATCGTACCTCGTATGCTTGTCAATTAATTGCATGTCTTGTAAAAAGAAAATTACAAATTTCAATAGCCAAGTGCATGTCATAATTACGGACTATATCGAAGATCCAAGGGCAATCAGTGGCAATTATTAAGATTGTTGCAATCATATGTAATCCTATCATGCTAGAACAATAGCAATCGAATTAATGTGAGTAATTGTGATTATAATACTTCTTTATAAAAAAGTTAATTTTACAGCTAGGTGTGAGCGCCATGCGCTAATGAAACAATTGGTACATACTTAATTATTGTAAAACGTAATAGAGCTAGCTGACATGCCCCGGTTTCACACGGGTGGTTATCCCTTATAAATACATACTCAAGTGAATTTTAGGACAGCCTTTATTATATAATACTAGCGGATGCCTGCGGCTCCGTCCGCGTGGATTGAGGTGTTTTAGGGGTATGAAAAATAGATAGTAGCCGATTCTCAGACCTACTGAATATGCATATAAAATTTCATAAAAATAGGTCATGCCGTTTCGGAGTAGTATGGTAACTAACATTGTGACACGAGAATTTTATATTATACTATATAATTATATATATTTAAGATTATATAGTTGACATAGTACTCTACCTATCTACCTAAATTTGTTCTAATCTTTACTTAGTTTGTATTCTGTGCGTCTAGAGAGGAACGCCACCCGAGAAAAGCCGGGACGAGTAACATAGTGGGCAATATTTTGAAGTGTTTGTAAATAATTAAATTAATTACTATGATAGTGATGCTTTTTGTAGGTGTAAGCTGAAGAATAATAAATTTTTTCTCAAAACAATTTACAATAACAAAAAATCGTATGACCATTATTATCAGCAAGGTAATGTAATAAGTGGTTATTAAATCGTTCCACGGAAGTTTCATTGTTACCTATGTACTTACCTATTAATACACTAAAAATAGTTAATCGGTATGCAACTATGCAAGGTAAATTTCCATCATGGACCTATTTGGATTCTATAGTTTGTAGACAGTTTAGGTAATTAAGTAATAAGTACGGGCAAAACTATGGCAAACTAGGACCTACATAGATAATTATTTTTTATCTTTTATTTTAATAATCTACACCATTATTATGTTTCTTTTCAATAAAATAGTTTTCACCTAATTATTTTATTTTTGGTCTGGCAGACACAAACATTTTATGTGAAGCGCACATACTATGCGATAGAACAAAACGTTGTTCCCCTACGATGCGGACGTCCTGTCCAGTCGTTTATTTTGTTCTTCTTCAACGTAGGCAAGGTACTTTTCAATGAAGGTAATTACAGTACCGAGGGGATTCGTCGGTTTTTTAATTATTATTTTTTAGGGTTCCGTAGTCTGCATGGTACACTTATAGTTTCGCCATGTCCGTCCGTCTGTCTGTCCGCGGCTAAGCATCGCGTCGCGTTGCCGTGTTTGTTGCTCACCTAGGACAACGTTATATATGTCACCGTAAACTTGCAAAAACCGTCAGATTGCTATCTAACGCTTTTTATCTCGATAGATTGTAAACTGTCGACAGATCGTAAACCGTTCTGAGTCTCAATTTTTGAAATAATCATTGTATTTACGTTTTCTTGTCACTTTCTTGTAGGTTAGGTTACGGTTCGGCATAAATAATCAGGTAGGGCACTAAGGTGCTATCGGGTTAATATACCTAACAGATTATAATCTACCGAAAAATAATGCGTTAAATTGTAATCTTTCGACAGTTTACAATCTCGCTAGATATATTACAATCTAACGGTGACATTTAAATATTAATAACGCCGACAAAGTGGTCTTAAAATAAATATTGTTTTTTATAGTAGGTGTACCGCTACGCGTACAGTGAATTTTTTTTTTCCATCCCATGGTGTGGGGTGTCATTGGATAGGTAGTTCAAAAATATAGGGCGGGGGTGGGAACACCATTTTTTGATTTAAGAGTCAACGAGTAATAGTCGACCGACTTATAAAATGTCCGCATATAAATTCAACACTTTATTGCACACAAATACAGGAGATAGTTTACTAAGTAAAAAAAACACAGAATAAAATTTTGCATGCAAAGGCGGTCTTATTTATCACTTAAAGCGATCTTTCACAAACAACCTTTTAGGAGAGGATACCATATTATTGTGACGTGCAATAACGGAACCCTTCATTGAGCGTGGCCAGACAGGTACTTCCCTAGTTTTTTACTTTTTAGTAGGAAAGTACGTAGGTAGATTATGATTAATGTATGAAGATTATAGATAATTATACAGGCATGTTTCCGTAAATACAAAAAATAATCAGCTAAGATTACTATAATCGAAATACACTGTTAGAACAAGGCGTGTGGGGTCGTTGCCACATGCCTTGTTCTAACAATGCATTTCGAATAAGCCGTAATAACGTAAGCTATTAAAGCTATTCTATTAAAATGTGTATGCTATTTTATTAAAAAATACAAATTTCATAAGTGGAATTCGAACCTGCAACATCTTGCTTACGACAAGGCTCTCATACCACTGCGCAATTCAAGCCTTCTAACTGAAATAATTATTTTGCCCACGGAAGCCTCCAATTTGGTCCGACTTAAGTACTTCTTTGAGGATCGCTAATTGCTTTAAACCGGTAACTCGATGATGGGGGGTCTCGAGCATTCAGCCTCCGGAATTATGTGCTGAGATCCGGGGTTCGATCCACGGCAGGATCAATTAGGAATTTATAATTTCTGAATTTCCCTGGTCTGGGCTTGGTGGGAGGCTGCGGCCGTGACTGGTACCACCCTAATGGCAAAGACGTGCCGCCAAGCGATTTAGCGTTCCGGTACGTTGCCCAGTAGAAACCGATTAGGGGTATGAGTTTTTAATATAACTGCCATTCTTCTAACAATTTAGCCCGCTACCATCTTAGACTTGTAGTGGTTAAACTAAAAGTAGGTTGTTTTAAATAAGATAACAATTTTAGTGACAGCTAAAATATAGCATACTAGCTGTGCCCGCGACTTCGTCCGCGTGGAATAGTGACTTTCGGCAGCATTTTAATTTTTTAGGCTAATTATTTTGCAACTGAAACACATACATACATTAAAATAAGCTATTTACAGTAGCTTTTTTGCCGACGTCAACACACAAAAGCTTTCAACCCCCTATTTTTACAAACAAATGTCAAGTTTTTTTAATACTTATTATACTACTTATACTACTTACTTATACTACTACTACTTACTTATAATATTTCTTACTTAATTAAAATAACAAATAAATTAAAAACTTGTCGTATTTATTTATATCTAATCAAAAGCCTAAAAAATAAGATCTCTAACTTTAAAAATGACGTAATTTCCATATAAACTTTCATCCCCTATTTCAACCCTTTTTTCGCATTTAAAAGTAGCCTATGATGTCCTTTCTCAGGAAGAAACTTGAAGTTTAATTCGCTATAATCTGAATACACAGAAGGCAAATCTATGTGGTACAGTGCGTATCTTGAACTTGATACCCTCGATATTCACCACACCACATAAACCCTCAAAAATACGCTCAACGTACGTTTCACTCCGATACCGGAGCATCTTCAGGAGATGTTGACTCTACAATGCACGATTGTGAGTCCTTTCTTAGGCTCTAGACTATCCCTGTACCAAATTTCATTCAAATCTGTACAGTAGTTTAGGGGTGTTTAGGTGGAGTTACTTTCGCATTTATAAAATTAAAGTATGTATTGTTCCAGCTCTGGTTTTTCTCTCCGCCACGTTCGCACTCAGCCTTCTCGGCACCATATTCTTCTGCTTCACCAACATTATCAATGACACCATATTATCGGTGAGTATAAAATTATGGTTTGTCTAATTTAGGATGATAATTTTGGCAGATGCCATTTGCATAGTACTGTTTCAGTCTGTCTCACTCTTGTCCTTCACTATTGCTGTACGTCTCATCTGTCAAAATTATCATCCTAAATTAGACAAATCATACACGGTCATCCACTGTCATTACTATCCATATATATGTCATTGGATGACACATGGATGGATGTGCCAGTGATAACATATGGATGCGAGACATGGTCGCAAACATAGATTTAGGATTGGTCGCAAACTTTGGATCTGATAAGAAAGCTCAGGGACACTCAGCTGGCGATGTAGAGGTCTTATATGCTTGAAGTATCCCTTGTTTCCTACGTGATCAAATCAGAAATTTGAAGATCTGTAGGAGAATCAGCAACCCAGACGATAGTAATGACGTACTCCACTAATGAGAACGTCAACTGCTGGACTATAAGCCTCTTGCAGGGACTTCCACCGGCAGGCGACGAAGTTGTTGTAAAAGTTGCTAAAAGTGTTTCAGTAGGGGTACTGAGGTGGTATCCAATTGTTTTATTGTTAGTTTTTAATTTAGTCTTAAGATAAATTATATTAACCTAACCTAACAATAATGTAAACAATAAAGCTTTTATTTATTATTACTTGATGATGCCCGCGACTTCGTCCGCGTTAAGTTTTTTTTGATTCCCGCAGGAACTCTTTAATTTTCCGAGATAAAAAGTAACTTATGTCCTTTCCCGGGCCATAACCTATCCTTGTACCAAATTTCATCCAAATCGGTTGTACATATAGGCCGTGAATGCGTAGCAGACAGACAGACAGACAGACACACTTTCGCATTCATAATATTAGTATGGATATAGGCTTATTAGTATTTTTAAATTCTCAACTGCCTCGTTGGTCTAGTGTACGACCTCATGCCGACGAGGTCCCGGGTTCGAGCCATAATTAAAGTATTCGGTTTTTCTGACTAGAATTTCTCAGTAACAGCCCGGAGTAACGAAGTTGGCGGTGTTGTACCCCCGTGCCTCGGAGAGCACGTTAAGCCGTCGGTCCCGGTTATTATCACTAACATGATAATAGTCGTTAAAGCCCGCCAACCCGCATTGGAGCAGCATGGTAGGTCTAAGCTCTAATTCCCTCTCTCCTATGAGAGTGGAGGCTTGTGCCCAGCAGTGGCACGTTAAATGGGCTGTAGTGGTTATGGTAATATCTCAACAACAAAATACTTAACTAAACAGTCACTTCAATATTTTCTCTTCTAGAGCATGGTCCTTAAGAACAACTCTCTCGCATTCTCCATGTGGAGGCGACCTACAGTCCACCCGCTGATGAAGGTCCACCTCTTCAACTACACCAACTGGCAGCGAGTCAGGGACGGTCTGGACACCAAGTTTCACGTGGAAGACGTCGGGCCCTACGTCTACTCGTAAGTTAAAAATAAAATAGCATTTGAAGTAAAATTGTTCGATGGATTGTGTATTTAACAAGTCAAATCAGCAACTTTTTTCAAACGTCAAAACACGCGCTTAGTATGGGATGTATGAAATACTGAACAGTGACGTCATCAAAATGCGACGCACTTTTTACTTCAATCTATAGTTTAAAATGGTTTCCGGACATAAAACTACCAGGGGACGTGGATATTACGACTGTTGAGAAATTCACTATTTAATAATCACTTACTTTGAATACATTGTTGTCAAATACCCAATTTCAGCTAATATCACGCTTCCCGTCGCTTCGATTCGACCGCAGTATCTTGGAGCAGTGAGACTTATTAAAATCCACATTATTAAATTAAAACTGACGTAAATAATTTCTACAATAAATATTAATTATACCTCATATTATGTTTAAGGTAAATTGCTAGTGGAATATTTCTAAATCTTTGATTAATTTATTGTTGATTGTTATAAATCTTTTCCTTTTGTAGTAACAAGTCGAATATTTCTATATCTTTGATTAATGTATTGTTTATTATACATTGTTAAAGTTAAGTTAAAGTTTTTCCTTTTGCGAAGACTAATTATTAGATTTATGTGCTTATTTACTTAGTTTATTATGTAAATTATATTAAAGATGAAAAGTAGACATACCGTATAATTATTAATTATTTAATGATGAAAAATAGATAGACAAATCTTTGACAACCGTCCTGGTGCAGTGTGGAGCGCTGTTGTCTTAGCGTGGGAGGTTCCGGATTCGATCCGGGAGGCTGCGGCCATGGCTATTTACCACCCTACCGGCAAAGACGTGCAGCCAAGCGATTTAGCGTTCCGGTACGATGTGTACAGCCCGATTTGGGGGTAGGTATGGGTATAACCGCCATACAGGTTAGCCCGCTACCGTCTTAGCCCCGTTAGCCGTCTCATCACTTACCATCGGGTGAGATCGCCGTCAAGGGCTAACTACACTAGGGCTAGGTACACCTAGAAGATGTACCTATCAGGAGGCCATTGCTCTATCAATTTTATATCCATAAGAGTTTGCCCTTCCTGGTACACTGAGAGAAATTTAAAATTCCCCTTTCGTTCTGATTTACTTTAAAAACAAATAGAAATAATAATAATAATATATAATGAAAAATTATGTCCTTTTCCTTTCCCGACTTCGGTAGTGTCCGTAGTAGTATGTTTTCGGCTTTCGCCCTAAGCTCTACGACGTAGCAACCGCTACGAAAGAACTTCAATGATGCCTTAAAATCGGGATGAATTTTTACTCCTATTTCGAGAAAAGTTGCAAAAATCACGTGTGCTAAGTGTGTGTGTTCGGGTTGGTTACTTGAGTGACATTTAGGCTAGGGTTTTTCTTCGGTACATGTAGCGCGTAGCCCGTGGGCCTCAGGTGTCTCAGTTTAAAATTAAAATCTTTTTAATTCAAGTAGAATTTTATCAATTGAATAATCGAGTCAATCTACCACTGGGTCGGAATCCGTTCCTACCGAGAAGAACCATAAAGAAACACGGTGGTCGCTCTTTAAAAAAATAGACAGTTCAGATAAAAATAGATAGATAAGTTAATCTTAGTCACTGTAGCCTAAAGTATTTTTTTTTCTACACACTAAGTTTTGAAGCGTCGAGTTCAGACAAGCGTGACACCTCGAGTTTTTTATGCCCGATTTTTAACTAAAGGATTAATTTATTAATACTAATAACCTCTAAAGGGCAACTTCTCTACATAATAGGTACTGAAATTTTTTGTAAATCCCAAAAAAAAATAAACTTTTCGCTGTAGACTCTAGAAGGCTAGACACTCTTCAACTCTCTTCTTTTAGTAGGCAGTTAAAGTCAACGCGTGTCCCGTGAGCCATGGAGTTGGGTCTAATAAGATATTAAGAATAAAATGTTGTAATATACTTTACCTATTTTATTATCGCCTATATTTAGTAACTATAAAAACCAGTCTTCAAGAACTTTTCAGATAATTTCATAAAGAGGCGAAGGTTAATTGATTATGTTATCTCGAGAGGAGAAATAATAAAAATTTATAGCAAAGGTGACTTTACTTGGAATAATTGATTGACCTAGGTACCTAAGTTGTAGTTTTGGATGAATCTGATGGTACGTAAAGTAAAGTGATTAATTAAAAATAATCTTTTAAAACTTTCAAACAAAGAAAGATTCAGCTACTCGTAGTACCTATGGTTTATAAATGTTAAGGCTTTCCACACTACATCAGATTTGAATCCAATCTGAATCCGAGAATTCTCGATCCGAAGTAGCCGTAGTAATATATCTATACTCTATACTAATATTATAAATGCGAAAGTTTGGATGGATGGATGTACGGATGTATGGATGTATGTTTGTTACTCAATCACGCCCCAATAGCTGAACGGATCTGAATGAAATTCGGCACAGAGATAGATTATAGTCTGGAATAACACATAGGTTACTTTTCCCGGAAAACTAAGGAGTTCCCGCGGGAACAAAAACCTCAATCCACGCGGACGTAGTTGCGGGCATACGCTAGTAATAGATAAAATTTCGTTTTCCGAAACCGAGATTATCTCCAAATCGGAGCATTGTTCACGGACCGAATTAACCATTATATTACTTGTATTATATATATGAATGCTTGCGCACTGCGTCCGATCCGAATCCGGTTTAAAAGAATACGCAAGTATCTAACATCCGTCGAAATCGAAATCCTGTAGCCTTATTAAGTGAAACCTGTATCAGTCAGTCTCGTTACAGTCTTGTTACAGTCTCCATTATTGTGATTGGTTGAATTTATGGTATTTTTGCTGCGTCAATGGATTTTGTCCAACAGCGGAAGAGTTTTAACCAATCAGAAAGGTGATTGCGATTGTTACACTGCAGCTGTCATTTTTATGTATTGAGTAATTAGACGGCGATCTGAGTTTTCTAGATTTGTATTGACTGTTGTCTCGGATACGGATCGGATTCGGATCGGACGCAGTACGTCAAGGCCCTAAATCTTCTATTATCACATCGAAAGCTTTATAATAAGGAAAAAATGAATATATTATCAAATAAAATGAATATATTACACTCACTATCCCATTGTAAAATAAACTTTATTTGATACTCAATAAGGATCACATTCAAGTTATGATGTGATGTTGTGGTGTAGTGTTGGTTATAAAAATGATAACAAACCAATTTAGCCCGTTGTTATTGCCCGACTATGTTATCATCGGTGATCATGATCGGAGTCTATACCTATATTATACTAGGTATAATATCAACACCATTGACAGCGAAGCTTTAAGGAATTCCTCAATACATAGGATATTAAAAAACCAGATTATCGTGGAAAAACAAAGGATTTAAATAAACTTCATGCGGACGAAGCTGCGGGCACTAAGATGCCCGCAAAAGATAATTTAACCTGTTTAAGGAGTTCGTGCAGGCATCTGCACGTAAAAAAGCATGTATAACTCCAGTAACAGTTCGGGTAATATGTTTTAAAAGCTGTGAAATGATTACGATTTGCTAAGACAATTGGGCCTCTGATACTTATATGTAAAGGAAGGTCTTTACGTAGTTTATGACGGATATAAATTTCTAGAATCCAGTTTAGAGATATCTTCGATAACCCCTTGCGCGTATTCTAGGTAAATAGATTAAGAATCTATTCCATGTATACTTGATATAGCTGTATAAGATTATATTAGCCTATTGGTTAAATACACGATAAGGTAACGATGAAGGTGTTTCTTATAATAAGGTTTCTACGATTTGAAAACTTGACTATACAGGGGGGCGTGAGTTGTGTCTAAAAATGAATAGAACTGTCATTTTCTTTTAAATGCTGATCGACTTAGTTTCATGTAAGGATCATTTCATTGAACGCATGGTTTTGGATGGGGATATACTCTCCCAGTTAAAAAAACACGCTGTATGTAAACTTTCGAATTTAATATGGACGATTAAAATGTCATTTTCTTAATCGGTGAAGGAAAAGTCGGGGAAAATGAGGAAACAACTTAAAAACACTAAACGAAATAATAACTTCCAGTTAAGATCTTACAATATGGCGTTAAGTCCATCCTATTCTTAATTTGAACACGTTATACAGGGTGTAAGGGAAATTCTACCGAATCGAGTAGGTACTAAACACAATCGTAACTCAAACGTAACCTGAACAATCCATTATGGCAATTATGAAATAATATGCCTTTAAGCGTTTGTTAGTGTTAGTTAGTTAACTAACTAATCTTTTTCCTTCTGCAGACAACAACTAGAAAGAGTGAAAGTCAAGTTCGTCCAGGAGCTACTAACGTTTCAAGAACACAACAACTTCAAGTTCCTACCCGAAGCCAGCGCAGGCGCTCATTTCGATAAGGTGTATGTGCCTAACTTACCCTTATTGGTGAGTCGGAATTTGCTTTATTTATCCACGCAAAAACACACAGATTTTAATGTTACTCATAAAAGCGTATTTCAGGTATTCAGACCAATACCTCGACTTTGTTACATCTAAATCGGTGCGTTATTTAGGGAGATATGGAATTTAAAATGTGAAATTATATGGCCAACTTCCTGTCAAAAATATTAGCCATTTCAAATACTGAGAACAAAATTACAACCAACTTCTTTGCTAGGCGAATATTAAGTTGGCCATATAATTTCACATTATAATGTTTTTGGGATTGCGCTAACTATAAAAATATCATAGATGTAAGATTGATCTCGCTCCAGTAGCGGAGCGAATCTTACATT
The DNA here is from genome assembly GCA_964035005.1 of Erebia palarica. Classification (NCBI taxonomy): domain Eukaryota; kingdom Metazoa; phylum Arthropoda; class Insecta; order Lepidoptera; family Nymphalidae; genus Erebia; species Erebia palarica. Next base: position 33,810,190 of record OZ035987.1, read on the forward strand.
TATGAAAAATATGCAAAAAATGTGACCGGACGGACACAGTCGCACCATAAGGGTTGCTAATCTTTTAGGTGCGCAACCATTGAAATAGAAACGTCAATGTACGCAACCCTAAAAAGTGAGATGCGTCATGCGTGAGGATGTGCTCAAAAAGCTGTCAGCCCTCGACTAACGTATAACCCGGTCAATCTTATATTAAACTTAAGTCTGGGGCCATACTGCTAAAGCGCAATCCACCACCACCACCACTACAGCCTAATAACGTCCCACTGCTGGGCACAGGCCTCCACTCTCATAGGAGAGAGGGGATTAGAGCTCAGACCCACCACGCTGCTCCAATGCGGGTTGGCGGGGTTTAACGACTATTATCATGTTAATGATAACAACGTGCTCTCCGAGGCACGAGGGTGAAACACCGCCAACTTCCATCTCCGGGCTGGCACTGAGAATTCCTTAACCTAACTTTTATGCCCAACCCAGGAATCGAACCCACGACCTCGTGATCCGCAGTCGACTATGCTAACCGCTAGACCAACGGAGCAGTCGCAATACATAAGCAGTATTGCTCAAAATGACAGATTAATGTGGCATGGCCTTGACGTAAACGATTATAATTCTAAAACACGAAAGTCAACAATAATTTATGAGAAGTACATTATCATAATATTTAATATACTGGATAAACTAACGAGCCGCAAACCGCGAAGGAAATGGGCATGCAATCCTAGACACAGTCATACTAGTTACCATTTAGAGTTCAGACCCAACCACCCACGCAGAAGGGCAAATTATTACCTTGAGTTTTCTAGTAAGTGAAATCTAATTTATATTGGAGTGGTTAAAGTGTAAGCTTTTTATACGACTGCCTGAAAAAAGGGAGTATATTGTTTTCAGGGTTTATGTATGTATGTATGTGAGTTTGTATATTCCACTATAACTTCTATACGCCTGAACAGATTTTGTTAAATGAGGTATCGTTAGAATCCCTAGCTTATTCCGGGTAACATAGGCTAGTAAAATTTAAAAAAAAATGATGGGGTGACCATGGTCCTGCATTAAAGACTAAAGTTGAAAAAATATTCGAAAATAAGATTAACTATATACTCATCATCTAGAAAATGATGAGTAGATTTCAAAAATATATAACACTATAGTTCAATATCCAGTGATTCACATAAAAATATGATTTCATAAAAATGTGAATAAGATTCCAATTTAACTAATTAATTTAGATTTTGAACTTTTTTGTTCGTTTCTTGAAAGAGCAGTCGTGTTTTTTAATTTTTATAATTATGACTTGCGTTTTAAATAATAAATAAATCGAAATTGAAATTAAAATGAAACAATACGGCTTTCAGCGTTGGCAGCATGGCCCCTGCTCAGACTTGAAGTTCAGCAGTCTCTTAATAATTCGTACATGGTCATTTTTTTTATCTGTAAGGTCTCGTCGAGGTCAGCACGGACGATTGACTTCAATATGTTTGTAAACAGACGTATATGTGATAACAATTTAGTGTTTCCACTAGTACAAAATATTTCATTTAATATAAGGAAATAATATCATTATTTTCGATTATTCTTATCCGTATGACTGCCTCGTTGGTCCAGTGGTTGGCATGTTCGACTGCGGCCGACGAGGTCCCGGGTTCGATTCCCGGGTTACATGATTGAGTATTGGGTTTTTCTGATTAGAAATTCTCAGTCATAGCCCGGAGTTAGGAAGTTGGCGGTGTATCACCCCCGTGCCTCGGAGAGCACGTTAAGCCGTCGATCCCGGCTATTATCACTCTCATGATAATAGTCGTTAAAGCCCGCCAACCCGCGTTGGAGCAGTGTGGTGGGTCTGAGCTCTAATTCCCTCTCTCCCATGAGAGTGTGGAAGCCTGTGCCCAGCAGTGGGACGTTAATGGGCTGTAGTGATTATGCGTATAAGTTTAGCTTTCACGCCCGCATACAAAATAAGTACATATATTGCCAAAAGAGTTAATAAACTTACGTAAATAAATAGAAACGAATAAACTTACATACACAAATAAATAGTTTTAGGGGGCGGAGGAATACACTCCGGCAGAGGAGACCAGACGGCCGGGGGTCAGGGGGACAGGTTGAGAAACCGTTATTATTATTATTAAAATTCTTTATTGCTTAAACAAAAGGAATACACAAAGGACATTATTACAACATTATAAACAAAAGGCGACCTTATCACTAAAGTGATCTCTGCCAGGCAACCCACATGAATGGACCGTACTGGCTGTGAGACGGGAAATCGCATGAAATAAAACATAAATACATAAACGTACATTCTAATAGTTACATACTATAAACAGATAAAAAATTATACATATAATAAATATATATTTAAATATAACACATATTAGATACATAAATATTAAATTACCTATGACTAATTTACAATACCTAAACACAAATAATAATAAGAACAAGTTTACAGCGATAGGTAATGCTTCTTGACACGACTTTTAAAGGCCGCTAGAGATTTTGCTCGTCTGATATCAGCTGGGAGTGCGTTCCACAATAAGACCGCCTTTATGGTAAACGAGTCTGCATATCCCTCGGCGTTACGTTTGGCGATTTTAAGTTTGTTGTCCCTGGCAGATCGCAAGGTATGCTGGATTGGGAAGGAGCTAAGGAACCTGAATCGTTCCTTTAGGTAAGGGGGCGACCATGGGTGGTAAAGGGTAGCATAGAGAACAGAGAGGACATGGAGATTACGCCTTAGCCTGATAGGGAGCCAGTTAAGTCTCCTCCTATATTATTATATATCTCCTCCGTTATTATTATTATAGCCTTTTTATTCCATAATAATTAATGGTGTCCGTTCAAAATTTTAAGAAAATGTTCACAAGTTTATTATTCGCACTGTCCGTCTCAGTTCACTTTTTAAATTTGAAAAATTACCTAAAGTTTTTGTATGCACTGTCTTATAAGATTACTGTTTATGCACATAATAGTTTTTAATTTTTATGAAACCATAATTTATTATTAAATATTTAAATTTCAAGTACTTAAATTATTTATTTTAATTAATTCGATACTAAATACGATACTTATCTAGAACTATGTGATACGTGTGATAGCCTAGTGGTTACGATCTCCGGCCTCCTATTCGGGGGTCCGAAGTTCGATCCTCAGACATTCATTTCTAACTGTTTGGTTTCAGAGCTTTGAACTGTCTTATAATAAATCAACTATACAAATAAAAAACCTGCATATTAGTTTGAAAAATTCCTTCAAATTCCACACTCACACGAATTACTTTTAAAACGAAATCACATAAAAAACAAACATAAATTACAATTATCAAAAGCTAGGACTAAATTATGGTACGAAAACAATACAGCTTGTACAATAGCTTTACCGAACGAAATATTTATCGAAAATTCCCAAAATGACCCTGCCGGGAATCGAACCCCGGACCTCCTACTATAAGACTAAAGCGCGCACGAGAGAGGTCGTCAAAATTAAAAAAAAAACTATGAGTACATGAAGCATTTTTTTCAGGGTGTAACGTCAAAAATAGAGCACGCTGAGTTTTTCGCGCGAATGGGCGTGCAAGCCGCGTTGAATACATTTGGAAATCACAAGGAAGCTTTCTTGCAGCTGCCAGTACAAAGGTAATTAATTTATTAAGTTTAAAATTTATGGGTATAATTAATTAAGTTTGAAATTTCGCCAGTTAGATTATAATCTAACGAATGAACTAGAAGTTTAATTCGCTATAATCCGCTGCAGTAGACAAATCTGTGTGGTACAGTGCGTGTCTTTCACCTGCAACATGCGACACCCACCACCCAGCAATTCGCACAGGCACAACACCACACCACACAAATCCTCCAAATCACTCTCAACGTACGTTTCACTCCGACACCGGAGCATCCTCAGGAGATGTTGACTCGACAATGCACGATTGTGATTGCCTGCTTCTATTCAATATATAATCTAACGGTTTTTACAATCTTAAGGTGACATATACATACTTTATATTACTAACTCAACTAATGTAATTACGCGAAATCCTTAAACCTAGTTGAATGCAGAGCTTATATTATTGTGACACATACATAAGCTCTGCATTCAACTCGCGCGCGAACTATAGTCAAGTTTAGACAAATCAGCAGCCCTATTCTCTTACGCAGTAGCTATCAAAAAATGGAAACCATTGACATAAATTTTTATCCATTGAAGGTTTGCTATGAAAATGTAATTTTTATTTCATACCAAAGCTTTAATGGCAAGGAATTTCATTCCGAAATATGAGTTCGAGCTTTTGAGTTGGATAAATCAGTGGGGGGCTAGAGTGTTGACACTAGGGGGCTGCCATAGATAACTTCCCTACTGAGTGGGGGCTGCTAAGAATACCCCCATCGGCAATCTCAGAAGGTAATCTGATTTATGTCTTACATATTATTACTTAACTTTGTTCTCTAATAGGTAAGGTATACTTGAAGTTGTGTAAATTATCCTATGTAAATTTACCTTTGCTCGCTATTTGCCTATAACTCATTCCATTTTAAAGTTATGTCCGTTTTTTTACGTATTTAAATATCCTTTACTCATATTGATATTTGATTTTACCATAAAAGTATTATACAATTAACTGCCTCGTTGGTCTAGTGGTTAGCATGTTCGACTGTGGCCGACGAGGTCCCGGGATCGAGTCCAAGGACGGGTCATGGCAAGTATTGGGTTTTTCTGACAAGAAATTCTCAGCACTAGCCCGGAGTTAGGAAGTTGGCTGTGTTTTACCCCCGTGTCTCCGAGAGCACGTTAAGCCGTCGGATCTTTCTCTGGTCATATTGGATTTTCCGTCCCAGCAGGCTTTGAGAGTAAACGAACAGAGAGTGCACCTGGTTTTACGTTAACACTTGTGCACTATATCTCCTGTGCAGATTGCTAATCTCTCTGGAGATAGGCCGCCGTGGCCGAAATTCGGTCGGGAGGTCATTATTATTATTATTTAATGATATACATATATTAGAAGACAGCTTATCTAAGTATTAAATATCCATCGGACCGGACTACATTGTTTTATTAATAGATCTAGTTATGAAATGATCTACTCTTTTGGAGCACAGAATGCTAGCAGCTGATCTAGAAGGGTAAACAATAATAAATTTATACGTTTTACACAGATTTCTTTGGGGATACGAAGACAACATCATCACAATAGCGAAGCCCTATTTGAGTATCCAAGGACAATTGAACTTCGATAACTTTGGACTTTTGGTGACAGTAAGTATCTAAGTACCATTTAAAATATCTACCTTGAGAAACCTATTTAAATATCTTATTGAAAATAGTTTCAGTCAGTGAAAGAGTTCAATAATGTTTAGATAGTTACTACTAGGCTATTATATATTATAACTTAAAAAACTGGGCAATAAGGAACTAAGACGTTCACGGGATTTTATTGCAGGAATCGATCAATAGGTTATAAAAGAAGAAAAAACCGCGTAGTGCTATTAAATTAGAGGGTGGAAATTGAAGATAAGGGTGAAAATGCACCCCTTTTGGTTGCATTCATTTCTCGAGATGAAATCAAATGAATTCAATGCAGTTACACAGGTGGACTTACGATCGTCAGGTTACTTAACCGATTTCAAATCGATACCGTATCGGGACGCTAAATTTAATGTTAGACGCTAGATGAATTTGATGTTGTGTATCTAACCCGCACTATACCAGCGTGGTGGACGATAGCCTAAACCCTTCTCATATAAAGGAGATTTTCCTATGGAAAGCCATCTATAGATTGAGAATTAAAAGAAAAAGATAACGAGTGTCGGGTAAAGAGACAAGACAGCCAAACATTTTCCTTTTTTTCAGAAAAACGGTACCTCGTCTGATGTTTTCACGATTAACACGGGGGAAAAAGATATAAACAGAATGAATATCATAGAGGAATTCAACGGACATAAGTCCCTGCCTTATTGGGGAAGCCCCGAGTGCAATTCGTAAGTACAAATATTACATTAAATTGTTATAATCCATACTCATATAATAAACGCGACAGCGTGTATCTGTCTGTTTGTTATGTCTTCGTGGCCCATCTGTAGAACCGATTTTGAATAAATTTGGTACACAGATAGGTTGCATCCTGGGGTAAACTATATTATATATAATATATATTCCTGAAAATTGAAGGGCAATACGAGATTTTTGAAAACTTAAATCTACACGAGCATCTTCAAATATCAGATAGTGCAGCTAGGTACTACAAAAAGATGGGATTACGAGAAAATCTGTTAAGCTGTTTGAAGATTATCAGCTCTTTTGCCAGTTGGTATAGTTACGGCTAAGTCATACATTTGATATTTTTAATAGTTCGTTTTAATTCATGTTTTATTTGTTCTTTTATTTAAAAACAGTAAGTCCTTACCTACCTACTAAATTACATTAAGTAGGGCAGATTAGGTAAAGTCGTAATCTATCCCACTAAATTAAAAAGTGGGGCAAAGTCGATGGTAAAATTTTAACAATAATGACCACATTGATTTTTTATTTTGCCACTGGAGGGGCTAAGTCGATAACCCATTTCCTAATTTGAATTAAGAATTGGTAACTATTCCTTATTTCATGAACGTGTAACCTCTATCATCTATGTTGTTATACACAAGAAAAATGTAACAACTGCCGTGTAATCTGTGCTGTATACATCTGTACATAGCGCTAACCATACGGCTGTATCAGAGCCGATAACCTTTGAACCCTGATAGTATCGCGCCTCATTCATATGTGTGTCGGTATGACATAAGACACTACTAAATCTACATCTATACTAGTACCTAAATTATAATGACGTTCAAGCTTTCTTTGGATTGATTGTATAAGGGTGCGTTTCCACCAGAGATGTGCTATGTCAGCCAAGCTACGGATTCCCCCTAATAAGAGCGCTTAATCTATTTATCTGTAGTGATACCTTAGCCCTGCCCAAAACGTGCTAATGCAAGTTTTGATTACTGATGTGCCGGATCGTTAAAAACGTATACCCGCGGATACGGATCCGGTCCCGGATACGGATATTTGGTGTCAAGATCCGCGGATACAGAAACGCATACGGATTTTAACTATTTTACTTAATTGTTGTCGGCCTGGTCTGTCGGTGTGACCTTGAAACTCACTATGATAAATGTTTACAATATAAAGGTGCCAAATACTGGATCTCAAGAAATAAAAAAATAATCTGAATAGAATTTAATAGTTTTTCATTGCTACCTACTCACCTATATAAATAAATAAATCTATGTATTGAAAATTAATAAGGTAAAAGATCCGTCAAAAAAGTAACGGATACGGATACAGATACGGATCTTTCTTCTCCCTCGGATATCCGCGGATACGGATACTGATACGGATGTCCGGAACATCACTAGTTTTGATGTAGGGCAAAAGGCTGAGCCGGGTGGTGTCGTAAACAAGTATATTATTGGGTACAATAGTACGGTATATGATTGTTTGTGACACCATTAATGAAAAAATTTATTTTCTTTCTGAGCTATGAAAATCAAGCGCTCCTATTGTTGATTTTGACACACCTGTAACAAAGCAACGTAGCACATCTCTGATGGAAACGTACCCTAAGATTTGTAGAACTTAAAAAGATCAACCTGCAAAAAAGTGTTAAATATGTCCTCCCGACGGAATTTCGGCCACGGTGACCAATCTCCACAGAGCTTAGACATCTGCGAGGTAGATATTATATTGTTGTGCGCTAACACAGGTGCACTCTCTATTTCCTCACTCTAATAGCCCGATTAAATAGATATTCCGTGTTCCAACACGACCGGAGAAAGATCATGCAGGAGCGACGGCTTTATATGCTTTCCGTAGTCTCCGAAGCACCAAGGTGGAACCTCGCTAAATTCCTAATTTCGGGCTAGTCCCACGAACATAACTGACCCGGTGACAGCGTCGCTAGTAGATGTGATAAATGAAATAAAAACAAAAATTATACAAGCATAAAAATTAGCTTAAATTTTGGTAACCAGGCCAGATTACTTTGACGGCAATACTTACCTATTGGGAATCCCTTATCAGAAAAACCCATGCCTGTCATGCATAGCCGTACATGCTAATCACTAGACTAACAAGGCAATGATACCTGAGTAAGATTTAGGTAGAAAAAGCAAGATACCGAAACCTATGGAAAAATTAAATATACGCGAACAAACATTGTCATATTTATTAGTACGATTTCGAAGAATTTTGCCACGTTCATTTCAAAACATAGAACACAAGTGACAAATATTTTTACTTATTATGTTTTTTCAGCATAGAGGCATCCGACGGCTCCATCTTTCCGCCAACGGTTTTGGACAGAAATCAAAGTCTGAAAGTCTTCTTTCCAAACCTGTGCAGGAGTATATACTTCAAATACGTTAAGGATGTTGAAGTAAGTTGATTTCCATTAATATTTATACTAACTGTAAAAAGGAGGACTCGAAAACCAATGAACCAATTTCCTCGAGTTTTTCACAAATCTTAGAGTAGTAATGTCAGTAAAAAATAGTTTAGTTACATTTAAGTACCTATGTTACTTGTTCTTATTCTTATGGGGGTAGTTACTCATACTTACTTGTATAAATATTATGGAGGGTAGAGGTAAGGACAATAATCTCATAAGGGAGAAAAGTTGAAAAAGCGTCCAGTGGTTGCTATAAATAACAGTTCAAAAAACTCCCACAATGGCGCTGGTGTAGACAAAGGGTATGGTATGAACGTAGCAATAATAGTAAATAAGTATATGATCAGCTGAAGTATGCAGAGTTAAAAAAATTAATATCATTGTCGACTAAAATAGACACTGAAAATTTCAACAACTTACGTTATACAAAATAATGTACTTAGTAAATAAAGAACTATTATAAGAAAACGTGCACTAAACTAAAAAAAAAAATTTTGAAGGATTTTGAAAAGCGCCCATAACTTAGCGCTTATTTTTAAATTTACACTGATGCTAATGTGGCGCCCCCAATTTAATGCATTTTACGGACACATTTCATATACACAGATGATTCTCCTTACCTCTACCCCCCATAATAAATATACTGAGAAGGGCCCACATAAAACTCAGCCAGGTTTTTTTTATCACCGCCGTCTCACAAATCATTTTTAACTAATTATTAGAACTATCACTGCTGTTGGAACCATAAATTCCCAATCTTTCTTGTCATTTCAATATAAGGATTTTCCAATAGGTTAAATCTCTTCACAGATGGGTGACGGAGTGACCCTCCTCCGGTACGCGATGCCGCGCGACGTGTTTGACGACCCCACCCTCAACCCCGCCAACCAGTGCTACTGCCAAGTCGACACCGGCAACTGTCCGCCGCGCGGCGTTATTGACGTCACCCAGTGTGCTATGGGTAACTATAAAATTATACTCGTATTTTCATCTATATGTTCACCATAAATACACAAAGTGTGTATATATTCGGGTGCCGGAGTGACCCTTCTCCGGTACGCGATGCCGCGCGACGTGTTTGACGACCCCACCCTCAACCCCGCCAACCAGTGCTACTGCCAAGTCGACACCGGCAACTGTCCGCCGCGCGGCGTTATTGACGTCACCCAGTGTGCTATGGGTAACTATAAAATTATACTCGTATGTTCATCTATATGTTCACCATAAATACACAAAGTGTGTATATATTCGGGTGACGGAGTGACCCTCCTCCGGTACGCGTGCCGCGCGACGTGTTTGACGACCCCACCCTCAACCCCGCCAACCAGTGCTACTGCCAAGTCGACACCGGCGACTGTCCGCCGCGCGGCGTTATTGACGTCACCCAGTGTGCTATGGGTAACTATAAAATTATACTCGTTTGTTCATATAAATGTCCACCATAGATACACAAAGTGTGTATACATATATTCTGGTGACGGAGTGACCCTCCTTCGGTACGCGTGCCGCGCGACGTGTTTGACGACCCCACCCTCAACCCCGCCAACCAGTGCTACTGCCAAGTCGACACCGGCAACAGTCCGCCGCGCGGCGTTATTGACGCCACCCAGTTTGCTATGGATAACTACAAAATTATACTCGTATGTTCATCATAAATACACAAAGTATGTATATATTCGGGTGACGGAGTGACTCTCCTCCGGTACGCGATGTGTTTCACGACCCCACCCTCAACCCCGCCAACCAGTGCTACTGCCCACGTCGAGACCAGCGACTGTCCGCCGCGCGGTGTCATTGACGTCACCCAGTGTGCTATGGGTTACTATAAAATTATATGTTCACCATAAATACACAAAGAATGTATATATACGGGTGACGGAGTGACCCTCCTCCGCGATGTGTTTGACGACCCCACCCTCAACCCCCCCAACCATTGCTACTGTCGACACCGGCGACTATGCGACTATCCGTGTCAGTGTGCTATGCATAACGATTATATTATATTTTCATCTATATGTTCACCATAAATACACTAAGCGGGCAAGTGACTACTTTCAGGCCGTTTTCAGCCATGGCGACTGTTTGAGATGAACTTACTTGGAGGATATGAATGTCTTGTTAATCTGTCCTCATGAAGCTAGCATATTCCTCACATTCATATTCAGAACCCTTTTCAATCTGAGAATCGTGCTCAGACATAGTGAACCGGCGGTAGCTTGACGACGATGATTTCTGAGTTTCTTGCAGGCTACTCGGAAGGTAGTAGGTACTTTTAAGAATTATGGCGTTCCGCGCCAGTGGTAGATTCACTTGTCGATTCAAAAGCACTACTTAGTAAAAGTTCAATGGAAATTCAAGTACCTGAGTAAACATATAATTTTCTATTCAAGTATTTTCTAAGTCTTTTCAAAACTATTCATGTCTTGAAAAAAAACTATTTTAATTGAATTGAATTGATTATATTATGATCCTTATTCTTATGTTTATAGGAGCCCCAGCGCTAGCTTCATTCCCGCACTTCCACCTCGGCGACCCAGCTCTGCTGGAGGGTTTCACCGGCCTCGACCCTGACTCCCAACAAGTCCTGTCGTACCTCGACATACATCCCACGCTTGGAATCGCGTTGAGTGGAAAATCTAAGTAAGTGGAACTACCAACCTATTTAACGGCGAAAACACACTGAAAAGACGCCCGCTTGGTAGGGACTTTAGGGACAGGGTCAATGTCAACAATATTCAAACAATACGGATTTGAGCGATATTAATATGTCCCCTGGTCAAGAGTAAAAGGTATAGGGTTCCGTGGTCAATTTTGCGCGGTCATTATTTCGCAGTAGTAGTCTTATTCCGCGTAGTTCCCATAAAAACCACGATAATAATTATGAAAAAAAAAATAAGCCACCGTAGCTGAAACTCGGTAACAGGTTGCAAAAAACGAAATATGATATGAGAATTTCACTCAAAGGAAATATTCTTTGTTTTTTAAAAATTTAAGAATATTTGCAATATCTACCGACTAAAAATGCAAAAAAATCATCAAGTCACTGTTTTATTGAACCAATTAATAGGGTCAATGATAAGGATAAAACCTCTCAAACAAACAATGTAGCAACATAGACCATGTATAAGTACCCACAGCATTATTTACTTTTCAGATTACAACTGAACATCCAAGTGAAGAAACCGGAATCTTTCGGCCCAGTCAACTACTTACCACAAGGAATCATACTACCCATCGCTTGGATTGAAATGGTATGTAAATTTGGTATTTAACTAAACCATTTACCATAAAAAATGATGAAAACTCAAAAAAATATTGCCCCGGGTGAGGATCGAACTCACGACCTTAAGATTATGAGACTTACGCGCTGCCTACTGCGCTACCGAGGCTGATACAAATTTGACAAAAACAGCTATGCACCACAACAAGAGTTGGCACTAGATACCCTTCCAGAGTATAATGCCCAGATTTTGAATTAGTATCATAATACCGGATACTCAACGTACAAAAGTATTTTAATAGCTATGTTCTGTAAACATTAATAAAAAATATCAAAGATATCTAAAAGTTAAATTCAAAACAATTCTTAAATTGCTGGGAAATCCTACACACTATAAAAAGACTAGGGGACTTAATAGTATCCGCGAAGAACATAACTAATATTATTTTATAATTGTATTCGCCATTTTTCTAAAATAATACAAAAAAAATAGGTCTTGCTTGATTTGGCCACATTTGTCAAATTAATGCTGAGTTATTTTATACAACTGCCTGAAAACAGGAGTATATTGTTTTCAGGGTTCATGTATGTATGTATGTATGTATGTGAGTTTGTATATTCCACCATAACTTCTGTGTGCCTGAACCGGTTTTGATAAATGAGGTATCCTTAAAATCCGTAGCTTATTCCGGGTGACATAGGCTAGTAATTTTTAAAAAAATTATGGGGTGACCATAGTCCCGCATTAAAAACTAAAGTTGAAAAATAATTCGAAAATAAGATTAACTAAATATATAATCATCATCTAGAAAATGATGAGTAGATTCCAAAAATATATAACACTATAGTTCAATATCCAGGGCAGTGATTCACAAAAAAATAACATTTAATAGAAACGTGAATATGATTCTAATTTAACTAGATTAATTTAGAATTTTAACTTTTTAGTTCGTTTTTTGGCAGGACAGTCGTGTTTTTTAATTTTGTTTATTATGCCTTGTTACAAACAATGATAATGTTAAAATAGTGTTAGGATCGTTGTATTGATTGGGTTACCCCACCGATAAGCCAAATGACTTACCGTCAATGCCCATCATTATAAGTAGGTCTTAGGATTCCGTACCCAAAGGGTGACAACGGAACCTTATTAAGCTTTAGCTTTTGAAATTTTCAATTGGCATGATGACAGTAACCAAGAATCAATGAAATTATGAATTTATCTAATGAAATAGGATTCATGGATTATAAAAAACGTATTTATTTCTCTATTTCGAGTGAGATTGCTATTTATTTTGATAAAATAAAACTATAAAATACAGCAATCCGCCATAATGGATTAAACACCAGGAAGCGAATGACGTCACAATTGTTTGTTTTCGAACTTTGACAGTCACACTATTGCTTACTGCACACTGCACAGAGTACATTGGTAAAAACAATAGTGACGTCACAAACGACGCGATGACAGCGGCTAGCGTTTCGGCGTGAATTTTAAAATTTAAATTTCAAATGCCAATTTTATCAAGCATTAATTTTCTGCTGAAATAAGATATTTTTCCGAAATAGTAGATACTTCCGAACATAATCTTACCATTTTTCAAAATCAGTCATCATGCCAATTGTTTCAGTCAGTGGAAGAGCTGCCGGAGAGTCTGCAATCCCTGGTATACCACGGCACGTATTCCACCGCGGCGGCGCAGCTTGGCCTGTCAGCCTTCTGCACACTCTCGCTCGCCGTATCCACAATATGTCTCTTCATGATGCTGATTAGACGGCGGAGGAAACCTTGCGCCATCGTGAAGATAGTCTCTACTGATACCGAGCTCAAAACTCAGTTCGCTTGAGTGTATCGAGTTGTGTTGTATCTCTGGTTACCAGTGACATTTGGAAGGACTGTGAATCCGCAATATGCGTGTGAGGATGCTGATTAGACGGCGGAGGAAACCTTGCGCCATCGTGAAGATAGTCTCCAATGATATCAGTTCTTTTGAGGGTGTTGATTTGTACAGTATCTCTGGTTACCAGTGAGCGTCATTTGGAAAGAATGTGGACAAAGTATAGTTTTAGTTAGTGCGTGTATGTGCGTGATCGGTTGATTTCGAGTAGAAAATACTTGGCGCTCACTGCGCGTTGTGATTACACGATGAAGCTGAGAGCATACGGGTGTTATGCTGTAAAATTTCGGTCACGTTAATTATACTAATGTGACATCTTTTGCGTCGTAGTATAGCACCAAGCGGAGTGAAATTAAAAACAATGAACTTTTAAAACAGATTTTGTGAATGTTACCGTTAAAGCTGCTAAAACCGTTAATGTTGACATTAACGCTGCAATGTCAACATTACGTATCGAATCCGTTAAGAGTTCGAATAATTATTGTTTTCTTGCTCACATTATCAAGGTAATGTTGATATTTCCTATATAATACGGAGTCTAGCCACCAAGCAGTCGTTAGAGTTGAGAAAATTGGTGTCGGTGGTGGTAGTGTGTCAGTGGTGGTGATGGTGGTGGTGTCAGTGGTGGTGGTGGTGGAGTTGGTGATGGCGTTATAAGTACAACACACACACACACATACACACACAGGTGACAATATTATTAAAAATGTGGATCTCTCCCAAAACCGAATTAGTACAACCCGCCCCACGTAGGTAGTCTAAGTATATGCCCTAACCCTAGAGTGTGTTGTGTTAAGTAAAATTCTAAAATCATTTAATTAACGTAAAATTTGTAACTCTAACGTATCAAAACATTTCCTTGGTAATGTTGACTTGGACGGTTTCAACTTTCAACAAATATCTGTAAATCGAGCTCAAAACCATACTCAAGACTCAGTTCGCTTGAATTTAATGTGTTGTACGATTAATTTGAGTGTTTTGACTTTTTTATATTTTTTTAATATGCGACAACGTGGCATGCTACAAATGACAACTTTAATATTACGGCCTTGAGCAGCATGCGAAGGGCTACATCTTGCTGTAGACTGTAGTAGAATTGGAATATTACGGAACGACAGTCTCCCCACGATTTTTGATACAATTTAAATGATTGTACCTACCATAGTCCATGCGGCCCTCACACTGTGGCATGTTGCAATGTCGCACTATGTTGCTCTGGCGTAACTAATCTTTTATATATATCACCGTAAGATCGCAAAAACCGTTAGATTGTAATCTAACGAAATTGTAAACTGTCGACATATTGTGAACCGTGCAATGTTCTGAGTGTCAATTTTTGAAATATTCATTGTATTTACGTTTTTTTATCTCTTTCTTGTAGTAGTTAAGTTAGTACTTAGGTTCTATCGGGTTAATATACCTAACAGATTACAATCTACCGAAAAATAATGCGTTAAATTGTTACCTGTCGACAGTTTACAATTTCGCTAGTTAGATTACAATCTAACAGTTTTTGCAATTTTACGGTGACATATACATAGTTAGTCATCAATTCACGATTTTAAATCCTTATTTGGAACTAATTACTAAGTGGTAATCTAGTGGTGGATAATATCGTATTGTGCGTATAGTACGTAGTTCCGTTAGCTTTAGTGTACATTATTTAGTGTTTACTGTTCATATTATTGAGTATGCTCATTCTAAAATAAATTCCGTTGGCGACTGACGGAACATTATCGTTGATTGTTCTTACCCGGAATGTGTTTTTTAAATACTTTGTAAGTATTTTGTAATGTCGTAAACTAGTTTACTGATAAGCATAGAATACATACAAAATTCGAAGAATAATATCTAATTATGCCTCTCAGTGAACTAGTGACATTTCATAAACTATTATTTACTTTACAATTAACAAAGTTCGCTGCGCTCACGATTATGATTTTAAAAATGAAATAAGAGTGCCTTTTAATGAAATTGGAAATTCATTTTAGATTATTGAATTCTACGCGCACATTTGCTTTTTGTTAAATTGGCTGAGCCTTTGCCATTTTACTTTGTTTATTGGCATTTGGGTATTGCCTTTCTAGTAATCACAGCGTCTAAAAAGAAGCTCAAACTTATCTATGAATAGCTATGAAAGGTGTCCGTTATGATTCCCAAACCAGTACAGAGCGTAATGCTCAAGCAATAGTAACCAATGCGAATCCAGCTTAAGATAAAAACTGAAAGAGTAGGTGAGTACAATTTGCTCATTTATAATAACTTGCGTTACAGCAGTTTCATTAAGTTATATGCTAGGTTGTAGTTAGATTTAGACACTTTTTATGTTTTATTACTATTGTTTGACTTACAGAAATTATAAAATTATCGATATGTACCTATATCGGTTTTCTTCGCGAAGAATAAAGTATGTCGAGATTTACAGTTGATTAGGTACATGATTTACCTCGAACTGTTAAAAAAATATAAATTACTTGAGTACCTACAAAAACTTTTAAATAGTATGTTAATGTTTACCTACTAAGTATAATAAATAGATCTATACGATAAGTTTGAAAGCTAAAAGCCAAGTTTTATTGGCCCAAGATTTTCTCTTCAACACAACACTGCAAGGAATCGCTTCTTATTTTGAGGTTATTAAATTATTTTTTAATATTTCATCCACTAGATGTCGCTAGTGTTATTTGGTAAGTTATCGTAGGGCTGAACGTTCACTGCTGCTCGAAAAAATCAAAAAGGAAGTAAGGTTTTTTATGCTATACCCAATTGTTAATCGTAAAATCGGTTTAAATATCGATGTTCTGCATGATTATTTTATTTGATATTTCGGTTTGGAGTGTAAATGTACTACCTACTATTATTTTAAAAAGAAATCGAGAAAATATTCAATCATAAATATTAAGTTTTAGGTATAAATACCTAACTTCCGGATGTTTCTTTTGTTCGATATTTTTGTGTAAATATTGGATCATCCAATACTAAAACCCAGCCAAGTTTAATCGACTGAGGATTTAATGCGGGGATCTCCAAACAACGGACCGCCCCATTGCCTAGACTAAATACAGTAAGAGGGTTGTTAATGTTGGCAGGAAAGAAGTTACAAAATTTCGCACAGGCATATGCTGCGAAATTTTGTAACTAGGTAAACACCTTAGTAGCCACTTGTTCATATTCATCAAATGAAGGATTTCGATTGTTAAAAAATAATAAGTTTTCTGGGATACCTAGGTTAGGTACCATTGTCGTGGCGTTTTGTGTAAATAAAAATAAAAATAACAATAAATAACTTGCTGTTATCTGGCTATTTTTCAACGAATGCTCTTTGACAAGAATTCCTTTAAAAAATCTCTTCGCCAGACAACAACCAACGTAAGTATGTAACTTAATTATTGATTCCTCTTTTGCTGTAGGAATACGCATAAACGTACATACCTAGGTTCTTATTGTCGTATTTAGAGGTATTAACTACATGTCAGATTTAAGTACCTACACAAAGAAAGTAGATAATATCATAGGAGGATTTAACGCAATTTGATCCGTTTGGCCATATTATGGATGCATTTGTTTTTTTTGTCTTTATCACAATTTTTATATAAAAATGTAGCTATACTTAAGTATACTTATTCCCTTCATTCAGGATTTTATAAGATGGTGATAGATAGGTAGGTGTATAAATGTGTACTATTATTTAAGAAAACAGAAACTAATTTTGTAATATTTTCGTACGCTTCTATTTTATAAATAGCTTCTCTGTTTGAATTTGCATTAAGTACTAAATTAAAAATCCTTTGCAATGTTATGGTTTTTATTTTAACACAAATATAAAATAAGTCCTATATCAGTAGGTGCCTATATGTATTTAAAAATTTATTATTACCCGCCATGCTATACTCAAGCGGATTTATTTCAAAATTTGTGAGGGGTCTGAAACTTACAAAAATCCTGAATTGACGAATTTTTTACAAACATATTTTAGTTCCCTTGGGATTGGAGTATCCAAAAATTCATTCCATTTATTGATAACTTGTGTACCACAAGTAAACTAATCATCGTAAACTCTAGTCACAGAAATTCGCTCAACATTTTTCTAACAAGCTTCGCTACGCGTTCGGTTCTCCTTGACAAGGGTTGGGTCCATGTACAAGACATTCATAATATCCTAGCTCTATGATATACCTACCTGCCTCTCGTATTACCTTCGCGCCAAGTTTGTTGCATTTTGTATCGATACATGGAACGCGCGCAATCGCGTTTTCTTGATAGACGCCATCGTATCGTAATATAAAGTACTGTAATCTTACAGCTACAGCTACTTTTGCACAAGTACATAAATCAAAGAGTTATGATACGCCTTTTACAATCCCAACTTATCTAGCCCAGTGACCAAAATTGGAACAACTTTTATACCAGTTCAGTTTTGTTTTTATGTTATTTACTAGCGAACCGGTTGAATGAAATTAATATAAACGCGACTGCTTCTGATGCGCGTTTGATTCGAGATTGTATCGCGTCGTATACGCGTTGAAAGTACACCGTATGTGTGGGCTCTAACCCGTTGTCCTAGGCGAGCGACAAAAGCGATATGCCATAGAAAATGACAAATGTATCAACGCGAGTACGTAGGCCGCGTAAAGGGTCAGTTATATCATACCTACTGTCACGTCGCAAAGCATCGCGTTGCCGCATTTTTCACATAGTGTCGTAACTAGTGATGTGCCGGATCGTTAAAAATGTATATCCGCGGATACGGATTAGGAGTGAGGCGTATATATCGGAACAGGCAAAAAGAATAGGTATTTAAAAGTAACACCTTGGAAGTGTTCTTTCCAAACCGAAATACCTGTTCCGCCTGTTCCACAAAGTATTTTGGAATAGGTTTAAGGAGCTGTTGCTGTGGAACAGTTGGTTCTAATTTAAATAATAGGGTTACTGTTCCAGTTCCACAAACCACAACAGCCCGAATCTGAACCGCAACATGCTTTTCTCTTTTCTAGCTTATCGAGGTTACCTTTGTTAGACAGAGATAACGTCACGGAACATGCTCTTCTCTATTCAGGCTAACAGGTTTCCGAAACTGTTATTTTACTGGAACTGGAACAGGCGGAACAGGTTTCTTATTTTACCTGTTCCATCCCACTCCATTACGGATACGGATTTTAAATTTTTGATTCAATCGGTGTCGGTGCGCGTGACCTTGAAACTCACTACGATAAATGTTTGCAATATAAAGGTGCCAAATATTTGATTTAAAGAAATAAAAAAAATTATCTTAACAGAATTTAATAGTTTTTCATTGCTACCTAATCACCTATATATATAATTTCATCTTTGTATTGAAAATTAATAAGGTAAAAGATCCGTAAAAAGATACGTCAAAAAAGTAACGGATACGGATCTTTCTTTACCCGCGGATATGCGCGGATACGAATACGGAAATCCGGCACATCACTAGTCGCAACGGGTCAGAGATGATACAATCGAGTTATAGGGGGAAAAGATGTAACAAAAATGATACAAGGCAGTACATTTTTAACGTATATTAAGATGTTATACACTCTCTTGCACGGGCGGTTCGTAGCCCTCGGGCCTCTCAGACTTGTCGCCGACTTCGCCTCTCTTGCCGCCGCCTCCTTCGCCGTGTAGTTCCATCAGCTTGGCGATCTCGAAACGCGGTCTCTTCAGTACTTTTACCTGGAATTTGAAGTTTGAACTTTATCATAAGGATCATAGGGTTTAAATAATTATGTTTATTGCTTTTGGGTGGAAGTCAGATAGTAAATCAAAAGGGAACATGAGTTTTCATCATGTAATGTGTCATTGCGAGCTAGGTGTGTCATCATATGGGCACTTGTCTAACAAATGGGACCATTCCATTGATTAGGCCAGCTGGGCGACCGCGTATCTCTGACAGCTACAGTGTAACGATCGCCATCACCTCTGATTGGATAACACTCTTCCACAATTGGACAAAATCCATTGACGCAGCAAGAATACCGTAAATTCAGCCAATCACAACAATTGATACTGTAACAATGATTAATGCAGAAGATACACGGTCGCCCTGCAGATGTTCAGACTTTCAAAGGCAGGAGCCCCCCCCATATATTACATAAGTAGTTACCTAAATATTTTTTGTACGAAAAGAAGTTTCAGAATTCGAATTTTTAAATAAACCTCTCCTCTAACCAGTATAAAAACGCTCACTGCACTTTATTGGCGTACTCAAGGAATGGTCCTTAATAAAAACTTAGATTACTAAAGGTCAAATCTAGCGGAAAATCTCATGCCGAAAAAAGGCGCGCGGAATGTCGTTCGAACATGTCTCATTTTATTATGAGACTAGCAGACTTGCCCGTGACTTCGTCCGCGTGAAATAAGTTTTTTTAATTCCCACGGGAATTATTTTTCGGGATAATATATAGCTTATGACACTCACAAATAATGTGGCTTTCTATTGGAACCAGAATTTTCAAAAACAGTTCAGTAGATACAGAGATTTACCCCTACAATGTCACAAACGCACAAACTTCACCGCTTTATAACATTAGTATAGAAGAGCATATTGAGCCCAGACAAAAGGCCAAAATAAACTTCCGCGAGTGGCATTCAGGTTGCGATCTTTCACTAGATTTGCCCCTTACCTTAGTCATGACTCAAGACGTACCTTTCTGATGCAAACATCCCGGAGTGGGTAGATGCTGTGGCAAGCCTTTTCAATGTCCTTAGCGATGGAGTCAGGAATGAGCTTGTTGACCACCTCGCGTAGCTCCGAGCTGGTGACGTCACGGGTGATGATCTCACACATCTTCTTCCTGATTGCGCGGACCTGGAGGCAACATGAACTTCTTTAGGTATGACGTAAGAGTATGTTTTTTCTACAATTGTCACTCAACCCTGTGAAAATTTCAGGATAAAATATTTCCATGCCCATATTTTTTTAATCAATGGTTTTGTGTGAAAGAGTAACAAACATCTTGTGAGAAACTTTCGCATTAATAATATTAGTAAGATTCCACTACAACTTTCCCGATTTCACCCAGAGGTAATGATGCAGCCTAAAATATGTATGTAACGTTAACTGTGAGTAAATTTCTCATTACTTCTTATTGCTCAATACAGGGAACGTTATAAGGTAGTTACTTTTAAGGAGTAGGCTCTAATGGTAAATTAATGTATTACATGTAGCAACGACATGAAAGGCCTTTACTTAGTTTGTCAGTAATTGCACTACATCATGTGGTAGCATTTGATATTTGCAGTTTGAAACGCTATAAAGGTGATGTAGCACACTTTATAGAGCTGGACTGCATAATACTTATTTAGGATACGGCAGTAGTGAGAAGTTGAAGATAAGTGTACAGAAGGTGAACACTTTTCTAGCACTTTCGCTGCGGCAAGTAAAATCTTAAACTTTCCGTCTGGTGCGGCGGCGGGCCAAATTGTGCCCCCAATGATATTTCCGCCAATGCGGGGTAGGTCTTTTTCGACCCGTCAGCAAAAGGTTAGATTAAAATGCTATAACTTTGCGAAAATATAATGTAGGTGAGCAGTTTTTGGACTGTTGGAACAACCTTGAAACCAACTTCTTTAGATTTGATTCGCCCCGGGATCTGCTGAACAGAAAATGAGAAATAAACCAGGGAGTGGCGGCTCGATATCGACCAGAACCGCACTAGAAAGTATATTGAGTAGTGATGGGAAAGACAAAAATAAGGGGATATCGAAAATAAAACAGAATTATAGTAAAGAAATGAAAAATTGTTTATTTAATTATTTATTAATGCCTGTCTTTAAAACATTTCGCACAAAGATTTTGCTTGCAAATTCTGCAGTATGTTTTAATTTTTTTTACTTTTTTTTTTGCTTCGGAACTCGTCATGGTTTCCCGCAGTTTTACATAGCACCCTGCACAATTTCGCCGTTTAGCGCTCATCTCACGGATATGATCGGCCGCAGGTGTTACTCGATTTCCTGAAATGATTTTTTAAATTCTGTGATTAATTTACCGTATGAGTTTGACTACAGGGCTCAGTGTATTAAATAGATTCTCAAATAAAATGAAAAAGTTAACATAGGTCTTGAAATAGTCAAATCTCATCACCGTGCATTGTCAAAGTGCACACTTTGATGGGTAAAATCAAACATGCAACAAGATGGTGATACAAATTTGTTTTCTGCAATTTTAAGACCAGTATTTGTTAAGCTTGTGAAAACAAAACACAAACTTATAGTACAGGGCCTTATTATATAGTAGACTTGAAGCGTTATTTTCATGTTAAATGCAGCCTTCTAACCCGAAACAACAACTCGCATCATGTGTTATTGAGTAAGTAAACATAACATACCTTAATACAAGTAGTGCAATAAACGCCATACATTGCTCGCAGAAAAAATAAACGGAGTCAGAATAAAGCTCATGCTCGAAGACCATGCATAGCCACCAAAGCACTTGTAATGTGTACAAAATAATGACAATAGTTACCTGTTGCAGAGGTAGAACGTCGTCAACACGAAAATGAAGGAATCACCGTCAACATAGCTCTAAAGATGGCTACAGTTATGTTGCACGTCGTTATACTTACTATCAGGGCATATATTTTTTTCAGTAATTGATTGTATTAATGCTTCTGTAAATTCTTTCTTTGAAACCTCATTTTTCATGTTGTATATAATCCAAGCGTTTACCAACGCCATGCCAAACAAATATTCTATACCCAACTTTTCGGAACCATTTAAGCCCTCTTTTTAATGGAGAATAATATGAAGACATTTGGTCGCTGAAGTCAACACCTTTTTTGTTTTTATTATATGTTATGACACATGTAGGCTTTTTTATATCTTCGTTCGTCTTCCTATTTTTTCTGCCTGTATAGACAAGCACATCTTTGTCCTCTTTGAGGGTAGACACCATCAGAAGTTGCCTTTTGTAAACCCATTTCATAACTTTAACGCCATTTTTGTTCATAGATCCTCTGATATCACCCTTTTTCAATTTTAGTGACACTATATTCTTAGGTAGCCCTCTTCGATTTGATGTTAGGGTACCGCAATAACGGGTTTTGAGAGATAGAACATGTTCAGCCAATTCAATTGAAGTATAAAAATTATCAGCAATTACTACACGGCATTTGTTTTATTCAAGAATAAGTTTCAATATGGTGGCTTTACTGTGATTTTTTTCAGGGCCATTTTCACCTTTTCCGGAATAAATAATTGTATTATATGTATATCCTTCTGGAGTGCATAATTTGTATATTTTAACTCCGTACTTGTGTGATTTGTTTTTTATATATTATTTGAATGAAAGCCTGTCACACCATGGTACCATAGATTCATCGATAACCAAGTATTTACTGGGCGTCTATATACTTGTTGGAATTTGCTGTTGAGCATATTAGCTAATTCAAGAATTTTCTTCAACTTATTTGTATGGATGGCTGACGAATCGTCACAAAAATGCCATAATTTTAATAATATCAGAAATCTATCCCGATTCATTACAGACACAATATATTCATTTCTATATAATGTTTTTTTAGACCAATAGTCATTTAAATTAGGCACTTTGTTCAGACCCATTGCGAGTACTATCGCCAAAAAATTGCGCATTTCTATATCAATTGTAGCTTTCCATGATAATAAACGGGATTTTCTTTTTATCTCGTTACTATTTTGCTTTTCTGTAATGTATTTTAACGCATATTTATTAGTTTCTGTAACCATTTTAATAATAATAATAATAATAATAATAATAATGCCGTGTGGCACCGGCAGAGTAGAATAGTGTCACCCCTTCCTATCCCGTGGGTGTCCGTAAGAGGCGGCTAAGGGAACCGGGGAACCTTTTACCAACTTATTTTGTTCCCCGAAACATGGCTAGCTGGCCACAGAAACAGCCTCCTCGGGGACCTGAGTGGACCCCGAGTGATGTACCCACCACTCACCCCCCCCCCCCTTTTATGATGATGGACACAATAGAGGATATGCGAATAGGGCCGCTACCTGGGGGTCGCCAGGGCGCGCCTGGAGCTGGCGCTGGGCGTGGCAGCATACGGACCGCCAGTAACACCAGTCGACCGGCACTACCACCTAGCCGGCCGACACGTCCATCATCCCCACCAGAGGGCTTGGCGCTGACGGGATCCTCCAGGGTCCAATCTTCGGTGCCCGCCGCTGGTGGTGTGCGCCGCATGAGATGGACTTCTCTCATGAACGAGAATGTCATGCGAGCGTACTACAGGGCGACAGAAGGGGAAACCGGACGGACTGGCTACCGAGCGGCAATGTACCGTGAGTTCCTGCTGCTTGAGCCGACTTTAACTGTCACGGAACAAAACCTGGCAGATCGGGCTCGGTATATTCAGCGTTCGAACATCTTTAACGCTACCGAGCTCGAACGGTTACGACGTGAGGCTGTTCCCGAGGTGACAACTCCAACAACAGAGCAAATCGTCTCTCCAGCGGTGCCTACCCGCGAGGAGATAGTTACCACCTCCCACGATTTGCCTGTTGAAGAAAGCACTGAGGAAACAGTTTCCCTTGATTTAGAGCGGATGAGAAGGATACTAGAAGAGGCGATTTCTGAAACTCGGAGCGCTCCTCTGGAGAATCGCCCGCGGCTCTCCCGCCTTACGCTGAATGTAGCGACGCGGGATGTCATTGAGGCCATCAACCAAATGCTGCCTCAACATCTAGCGAACAGCACTGGTTTGGATGATACGGCTTCAATTCTCTTCGGTGCGGCTTTAGCCGTGCACCGATTTATCGGAGCTAAGACTTCGGGCTCGGGACGCGCTGCTGTTGCAAGACGCAGCACGAAACCGGCCTGGAAGAGGAGAATAGAACGCCGTATCAACCTTGCCAGAGGCCTCATTGGCAGACTGCAAAGTTTCAGGTCGGGCAATACCAGGCCAAGGATTGTGCGCTCCGTTAGAATTGCCTTCAACGGGCTTGGCGTTAGCTTGGATCAGCCCGATATAACCCAAAAGCTAACGGAGCGCATCGACGACCTGAAGCAGAAAATCGCTGCGTGGGGGAACCGCATACGGCGATACTCGGAAAGAGTTGAGCGCTTTCAGCAAAATCGTCTCTTCTCGAGTGATCAGAAAAGGTTTTACAAAAAATTGGAGTGTTCGGCAGTCTGCTCTACCTCTCAACGGCCGAGCTCGGCAGACCTTGTCGCTTTCTGGCGGAGTGTGTGGTCGCGAGAGGTTGAGCATGAAGAGGGCCCTTGGATTGCGGCGGTAGAGGAAGCATGTGCCTTAATTGAACCGATGAACCCGGTAGCTATCTCTACGGAGGATGTAGTTGATGCAGTAAGGCGGGCCCCGAACTGGAAAAGTCCGGGTCCTGACGGTCTGCATCACTACTGGCTTAAGGGTTTCTCGGTTTGCCATGCGACCTTGGCTCGACAATTTCAAGAAGCTCTCGAGCATAGGACGCTCCCGAACCTTTTCACCACTGGGATCACTCATCTAGCTCCAAAGTCCACTGACGCCACTGATCCGGCTAAGTACCGCCCTATTACGTGTCTTACGACCATCTATAAGACACTGACATCCGTTCTGAGCTTCAAGATCACTCGTCATGTAGACGAAAATAACATCATGTCTGGGGCTCAGAACGGATGTCGGGGGGGTAGCCGTGGTACTAAGGAGCTCCTTCTCATCGACTCCGTTGCGGGGCAATTGGTCAAACGCAACCGCCGGAACTTCTCCGCCGCCTGGATTGATTATAAAAAGGCATTCGACTCGGTGCCCCATTCATGGCTCTTGAGGGTCCTTGAACTGTACAAAGTCGATGGTACAGTTCGAGACTTCCTCAGGGAATGCATGGGGCAATGGAGTACGATCCTTTGTCTCCACGGTGAGCGGTTGGCGGCTGTCGGTGACCGGATAAGGATACGGCGGGGGATCTTCCAGGGTGACTGTCTGAGTCCACTTTGGTTTTGCCTGTCTCTGAACCCACTCAGCTCACTGCTGAAGAATTCAGGGACGGGCTTTCAGTTTCGGAGAGGAGGGACAAGAGTGCCTCACCTTTTCTACATGGACGACCTCAAACTGCTGGCACCCAATGCTACCCGTCTGCAAGAATTGCTGAATATCACCACTGAGTTCAGCAATTCTATCAGAATGGAGCTTGGGCTGGACAAGTGTGCGGTCTTGCATGTGGTGAGGGGGCAGGTTACTCACTCGGCTGAGATGAATCTCGAGCCATCGAACATCAGGACCCTCTCTGAAGCTGAATCGTACCGGTATCTGGGTATGTCGCAATCGTTGGGGGTAAATGAGGCGGACATGAAACAGTCTGTTTGCGAGGCCTTTTTTGGCCGTCTGACAAAAATATGTAAAAGTTTTTTGTCAGGTGCCAATAAGGTTCGAGCCTATAACGGCTGGGTTGTGCCTGTCCTCATGTACACCTTTGGCGTGCTCAGATGGACTCAGACCGAACTTGACGCCCTGGATAGAAAAGTCCGCACAACAATGACACTCTATCGCATGCACCACCCGAAGTCGTCTGTGATGAGATTGTATATCCCCCGGAAATGTGGTGGTCGAGGCGTGTTAAGCGTCAAGACCATGCATAACCGGGAGATAGCCAATCTCAGAACATACTTCGAGATGAAGAGCGAGTCGCCCATGCATAGAGAGGTCGTAGAATGTGATAAAGGACTCACTCCCCTATCCTTAGCCAAAATCGAGTGGCAGGCGCCGAAGGTACTTAGCACCTCTGACCGGGAGACCGTATGGAAGGAGAAGGAGTTGCATGGACGCTTTTTTAAAGCTCTTAATGAGCCACACGTTGATAAAAAAGCGTCCGTGCAATGGCTGCGCTTCGGTGACCTCTTTGGGGAAACCGAAGGTTTTGTCTGTGCGATACAGGATCAGGTAGTTAAGACGCGGAACTACCGAAAGTACATTCTGAAGGATGGAACTCACGACATCTGTCGAGCCTGTCGCCATCCCGGTGAGTCACTCAGACATGTGCTTTCGGGATGTTCGGCGCTTGCTAACACTGAGTATCTGCACAGACACAACCAAGCGGCCAAAATCCTTCACCAGGAGCTTGCTCTGAAGTATGGTCTCCTGGATGAGAGGCTGCCATATTACAAGTACACACCGGTGCCTGTACTCGAGCGTGACGGAGTCCGGCTCTATTGGGACCGGTCCATCATCACGGACAGGACTATTCTAGCGAATAAGCCTGACATCGTGCTGTTGGACCGGGCACAGTCACGGGTGTTTTTGGTGGACATCACCATTCCATATGACGAGAACCTTGTGAGAGCTGAGACGGAGAAGAAACGTAAGTATCTTGATCTGGCTCACGAGGTTTCCGCCATGTGGCATGTGGGGTCCACCGAAACCATCCCAATCGTCATATCTGCGAATGGGTTAATCCCAGTCAGCCTCGCTCACCATCTGAGGCGACTGGGGTTCCGTGGCAGTTCGCTCGCAGCCAGGATGCAGAAAGCGGTGTTGCTAGACTCGGCTAGGATAGTCCGCCGGTTTCTCAACCTGTCGCCCTGACCCCCGGCCGTCTGGTCTCCCCTGCCGGGGTGTAATCCTCCGCCCGCTACAACTATTTATTTGTGTATTTGTGTATGTAAGTTTATTAACTTATATTTATTTACGTAAGTTTATTATAACTCTTTAGGCCATATGTGTATTTATTTTATTTTGTATGCGGGCGTGAGAGCTAAATTTATGTCGATAATAATAATAGATTATTTCATCTGTTACAAATAAGGAAAAAAATACCGGCCGGAGATATGTCGTCTATAGGAATATTGAAAGTGCTTTCATCTAAAGTACACTCTCCCAACTCTGGTGCCAAGTCTGTGATAGCATCCCATTCATTGTCGACACTACCATCCTGACCATCTCCCTCTTCCTCTAAAGTATCTGTATCCGATACAACTTCACTTGGAGAGTATTCATCACTCTCATCATAGCTTGTATCACTACTTTCTTCCTCTTCACTTTCCTCCTCAGTATTTTCAGTTTTTTCATCTCTCTCTGCTTCTACATCTGCCACCCCAAAATTTTCTGTTTCTTTCTCTCTCTCTGTTTCGTCATTAAATGTTTCTTCCTTTCTTACATTTTCTTCTAACTGAAAAAAACCTAATTTATAAATAATCGACCGTACATTTTCAAATATTATTGTAATAATATATTATACTGTAATAGTATGTTTAAATAGCAAACAAAACTTACCACTTGTGCTTGGTATTTTTTTCTTGAAGGAAAATATCTCCTGACTGCTGTCACTATCACTATCTGCACCGTCAATTTATTTATTTTCCAAAATATTTATCTTCCTTTTGTTGCCTGACATCGTGCCTTTAATTTTAGGGAACAAAACAAACGCGACGTACGACAGTTACGATAGCTTGCCCAACACTAACTGGCGACGCGGGCGCTCTGTGCGGTATCGGGCCGCTAACTGCCTGTTGGGACGGCGGGCTACAATAGGCCCCCTCCCGCACAGAGTTGATATTTTTACCGTCAAGTGCGTGATAGGCCGATAAAGGCCTGCCGTGATGTTTTTCTAGGGAACACCTATAAATAATTTTGACCACATTCTCAGTCTCAGTAGTCTTTGTCGTACCTTTACAAACACCTGAGATAATCGTTCCGCAACAGCGAGAGGGACATAGTTTTCTTCGTCCGCACCAGCTGAAATTCCGCGGCAGGCTGATTTGGGCCCGATCCGCAGTGAATGTGCTAGGGAAAACTGTTTTTTAACAGCAACTACGATTTTCAGCGCCTGGATTGGTGTAATGTTTACAGTAACTTAAAAGTTAACTTCTCAATGAAATGGTATGGTGATATGAATAGTTTTAAGGCCGCAATTACACTTGTAATTAGTTTTCCAAAGGACTGTTAAGATTTCATATTTCATATACATATACTTACGTGCGTAAAACTTACAAGTAGTTTAACCTTAGTTATACATACCTGAGTATGTTGAGCATAGCAGGTCTTGCGCTGACTAAGGGAGTCTTTGTTTGTAAAGCCAATACAGAACACTCTGAGCAGGTATCCGTCAGTGGTCTTCACATCAATGTTCGCCTCCACAAGGGTCTGCCATTTTTTTACCATCCATCTGAGAACAACAATAATTCAATATTTAACATAAATATGGGTCAAATACAGAAAATCCTTTTTTAAGTCAGTTAAAATATCCATACTAATATTATAAATGCAAGTGTGTGTATGTCTGCTACGCTTTCACAGTCCTTGTTTTCAACCAATTTTGATGAAATTGGGAATAAAGATAGGTTGTATCCCGGGAAAAAGACAAGACAGGCTACTTTCTATCCCTACTATCATCAAGTTGAAAATTATCTTTGCAAAAGTTTGCAAAACTGCTGTAGTATTGGCCCAAAATAATAAAAATGTGTGAGAGAGAGTATTATAATTTGCAAGAGGCTAAGGCACACAGACAGTATGATATGAAGATGAAATATATGGGGCTCTATGATATGAAAATTGAAATGCATCAAGCGCCAACCATGTACTATTTTTCTATAGTGCTCTGTATATTAATTCTGTACAATTTATCTATGCACCCAGGCTGCTCCTATACAAAGTCTCCTAATGAGTAAATATAACATTTTTTTAATGAATGAAGTTTTAAAACTTATCAATTAAATGTTTGTTGCAACGATAAGAAAGGCCTTTGCTGATGGCTGTAAAGGCACTGTATCATATGGCAGCTGTTTCTATATGCAGTTTGAAACGATATAAAGGCGATAGACGCAACATTATATAGCTGGACTGCAATAATTTTCATGTACATAAGTGAAATGGTATTCTAATCCAAAAGGTATGTCAAATTGTAAGGCTTGTATGTCAAATTGTAGAAAATGAAAAAACTAGAAGTTTAATTCGCTATGATCAGTCACAGAAGGCATATCTATGTGGTACAGTGCATATCTTGAACTTGCAGTTGGCGATATTCACCACACCACATAAACCCTCTAAAATACCCTCAACATACATTTCACTCAGATACGATTTTTGACGACCTCCGTGGCGCAGTGTGCAGCGCTGTTGTCTTAACTTGCGGAGGTCCCGGGTTCAATCCCCGGCAGGGTCAATTTGGGAATTTATAATTTCTGAATTTTCTCTGCCGGCCTATTCTGTATCTCAGTGGCTTTTAAAATTTGATGGGCACCGGCTTGTCTGTTAGAATCTAAAATTGTCAAAATCAAATTTTGTATTCTGTAACTCAGTTGACAAGAGGTTGATATTCGAAATGACGTCAAAAGTACATCTTTAGTGAGATGGCCACGCATAGTGTTGGGATGGCAACTGGAAACGCATTTTGCCTTAAATTCTCGTATCGACAACTATACTTTCGTATTCGCTAAGCAGAATGACAGGTCATTGTTGAAAACTCAATGAGACGAGTGCCTATATCTTTAGCAACTAGTAGAGAGCAGTGTTTTTGAACATCAACAATGATAACAAGTTAGTAAGATAAAGAAAATTTAAATTATTTTCAAAGAATTTAGGCTCACAACAGTAATAGAAGTGAAATAGCGTCCATTTATATAATTAAAGGTAAAACAAACAACAGCCAAGCGAACGACAATGACTCGCGCAATTTTAATTGCACATGCTGACGAACTGCGTAAAGAGAAAGCTTTACGCGTTCATAGGCGTAGGCTGCGGGACTTTTACGATCCTATGGAGCTGCCAGAAAGAGAGTTCATTGCGAACTTTCGATTGAGCAAGGTTGGGTACCTACAGGTTCTTGAAGAACTCAGGGATCATCTCCCAGCCGTTCGTCGAAGGACAGCCGTGAAGAAGAAGAAGAAGAAGACATGGCTTGCATTACACTTACTTAAATGGAATCTTGTCAGAACGCCATGAACAGAAGTATGATGGTGAAAAATTGTCCGATAGGATAAAAACAACAAACATAAGAAGTTGTACTAAAACAAAGGTGTTACAGTTACAATCAAGCGCCTTAAGTGGAAGTGGGCGGGGCATACAATCAGGGGACAAGATAAATGGAGCAAAAAGGTAATGAATTGGTACCCGGGTCATTTCAAGAGAAAATGAGGTAGACCAATGCAAAGATGGGTCGACGGTATCAGAGTAGTGGCAGGTGGCATATTGTCCCGAACAGCTAGAGACAGAGAGCTGTGGAAAATGTTGGAGGAGGCCTTTGCCATCATCAAATGGATGGGTTTGTCGAGGCAGTGGAGGAAAATAATAGTTAAAATTAAGAATTAATGTAAAATGTCTGAATAAAAGCTTTATTTATTTATTACTTCTAACATTACAATATTAGCATTACATTACTTTATTATTATTGATTATTAATTTAACTGTTATATAATATACTTAGTCGCAGTAGAAATTACAATAGCAATATAATCAATAAAAGAGGCACTTATGCATTAAAATATTAACTCTAACGGAACAGACTAATTAGGAACTTCGTTTTCCTGCATCGCAGGATCCAGTTCAGAAACAACCAGAACAACAGGAGAGGCGTCCGCTGCCTCTGACTGCTCCAAATTGGAGTGGCTAGGTCCGCCAATATTTGGAGTTGCCACCAAATTTGTAGATGTGGAAGCAGTAGCCTGCAAAATAATAATTGAAATCTATTTACTATTTCTCAAATAAAATAACAATGAATATATCTTTTACAACAAAAAGGATTAATTTGCCAGACTTCTATCTAGAAAGTAGGTACATATGTACATACTTTCAAATTGAAAGGTTCAAAGATCTAATCAAAGGGACTAATCTCATGAACTACTGGTCCGATTTGAAAAAATTCTTTCAGTGTTAGATAGCTCATTTGTCGAGGAAGGCTTATAGGCTATAATATATCATCACACTAAGACCAATAGGAGCGGAGCACCAATGAAGAATGTTTCAAAATGAGGGGTTTTTTTCCTTTTGAGAGCTTCCACTACGTGCACTGCGTAAACGGTTAAAGTTTCGCATGCGGACGAAGTCACAGGCAGAAACTGGTCTTCATTTTAAAATGAAGTGCGTTTGAATTACTCATAATAAAGTAAAGGGGATTTTATAATAGGTTTGTAGTACTTAGTAAGTTAACATACAATTACAAACATATGAATATGAACAACAACATATGAATTCCATGCAGAAGAAAGACTTCTTCAGCATGGAATTATGCCAAAACACTTGATATAAGCACTCACAAATCGCACAATTCTTTACCTAGTTATTAATTTGTTTCCATACTTACTTTTGAACGCAGTAGGTACGACAAAACTTTCGTAATTCCTTTTTATTTTTTTCTATTAAAAACCACCGGTAAAATCATACGAAAACTGAGAATATTAATGACGTTCAAACTTCAAAATATAAACCACAGAGAAAAACATAAACATCGCAAATCTTAATGACTACCTTCCGCAGATTATTGAACTCTAGTATTAGTCGTACAAATTAAAAAGTCTGACATTTGCTCATACAACATTTCTCAGACGTGGTATGTTTAATTTGACCACATTATAGTCGATAAAATTAGCAGTGACTATCAAGCAATC
Organism: Erebia palarica; assembly: GCA_964035005.1. Lineage (NCBI taxonomy): Eukaryota > Metazoa > Arthropoda > Insecta > Lepidoptera > Nymphalidae > Erebia > Erebia palarica. The sequence goes on from OZ035987.1 coordinate 33,842,274, forward strand.
TGATAGTCATTTTATGCAGTTGACATTAAAATGTTTTACTGAATACGAAACATGTGACGTAAGCATTAGCAACCACTAATGAGTTACCAACAATAGAGTGTTGGTAACTTGTTGTCAAATATTTAGCGAATAGGCCTGCTGGTCTGGCCTGGTGGGAGGCTTCGGCCGTGGCTAGTTACCACCCTACCGGCAAAGACGTGCCGCCAAGCAATTTAGCGTTCCGGTACGATGCCGTGTAGAAACCGAATAGGGGTATGGGTTTAATATAACTGCAGTGCCCCTAACAGGTTAGCCCGCTACCATCTTAGACTGCATCATCACTTACCATCAGGTGAGATCGCAGTCAAGGGCTAACTTGTAGTGGATAAAAAAAAAAAAAAAAAAAAGATACCAGAGCTTCTTTAGGAGATTTGTCTGATTTGCCTTCTGTGGCGGATTATAGCAAATTAAACTTCTAGTTTTTTCATTGTCATGAACTTCCGCAAAGTAATGCCTGCTTCTATCCAAATAGGGGAAAATTTAAGGGCTTTTTTGATAGAAACTGATTTGGGGTGCAGGTTTAATATACCAACTTCCAGTACAGCGGCATTGTACTGGACAAAACTAAATATTCTCTTGCTGGCAGTACTTTACCACAAAGCCTGCCCATCAAACAAAGTTGGGGACAATATCATGTGTGAACATGACATTGGGGAAGTTTGGGGCAACGTGAAATTAAATGCCATCAAATTAAATGCATTGTGTAACTGACCTGAGCTTATCAGTGGTAAGATCCATCCCATGGAAATTGCAGAGGACATTACGTCCCTGTACATCCTCAGCAATCAGACGAAACTTGCGGAAAGACCTGGAATGTAAATAAAAAAATAAATTACAAAAAGCTTGTTCCATAACTTAAATAAAAATAAGCTTGTTAAAAACTTAAATTAGTGTCCAACCAAACCGACGGCCACCTTCGCCATGGCCTTGGTAGGTATCTAGCAAGCACCAAAATTGAATGATACTAACATGCAAGTGAAATGAAAAAGGCAACTCACAAGGAGTGGGTATTTTATATAATAACACATTTTTTAATGAATCTTCCTTTGATAAGGTGATTAACCGAGCCCACACCATGTTACATTTCTGTTTCTAGGGAGCCATCATGACCACAGATCTCTATCTCTCTCATCAAATTACAGAGTATAGTGCTTCTAGGACAGTAAGGCCACACTGCATTGCACCAACAGGTTTAGCAGTAAAACAGTCTATTTTCACTATACTGTAAAATTAGGTACTTTAAAATAAATCAATATTACAATTGACCTTATTTCAGTGTTATTATTTAAGAATTGTACAACACAGTCATCATAACATTAAAACTACTACTAAACTTTTAGACAATCTTGAATTGAAATTTGGCTAGGGCAAGAAATCGACCTTCAGTTAGACTTAGACACTACAAAATTATTAAAAATCATAATTATAAAAAGAATACTAACTCACCTTTCGCCATCTTTGTCATCTTGAAGATCAGCGAGAGACACCTCAAACACACGGCCCTTTAAGCCCTCCGAAGCAATTTTGGTTCCCTACAACAGTAATATAAATATATATATAAATCTGTTCATGGAACATTTAAAGTTTCTATGAAGAAACAGTAAAATCAGAGGTAAATCAAAAGGGAACAAATGTTTTCATCAGTTCTGTAATCATTGCGAGCTAGGTGGATCATCATTTTGCATTCAATCAATCAAATTCCAACGATGCTGCCACACTCATTATTAAACATTTCATAACATGAGTATAGCATACTAACTACTAGTATCCATATTCATACTATCATTATAAATGCGAAAGTGTGTGTCTGTCTGTCTGCTACGCTTTCACGGCCCATCTGCTTAACCGATTTTAATAAAATTTGGTACAGATGTAGGTTGCATCCCGGGGATGGACAGAGGAAGGCTACTTTTTATCCCAGAAAATTAAAGAGTTCTGTGGGAATAAGAATCCTTAAACTACACAGAAGAAGTTGCGAGCATCATCTAGTATTATGCAAAAAAAAGAGTTAGATAATGTTTAATCAAAGTTTTAAAAACATTTTATAACTGCAGTGCGGTAGCACACCAATAAGTCCAACAAAAATTTAATATCTAGCATTTATCTATTAGTTATTGAATTCCCAAGCCCTTATTCTAAGCTGTCTATGGCTAGTTGCCAGTTGCCACTCAAAGAAAGTATAGCAGTGATTTACCATTCTGTTATTGTAAAGAGAAACTGATTATGTGTATTAAACCGGTATGATTAAACTTCCATGCTACATAGCCTGCTTGTCTTAGGCTGCTATCTGCAATATATTTGAAGTTAACACCAGATGAGATTGGTAGGCGAATGGAGCATGTGTTTATGAAGTTATACACATTAATACGAGACTTGCCACTCAGCAAAGTGTAGTGTCCGGAGAAGTGTAGGCACATATTAACTTGTGTTATAAGTGCACCAGAGAACTAGCATTACTTTAGCATTCATCTCTAATCATAACATAAGCTTAGAATTCAACTACTTAACTCAGAATTACCGTAGGGTTAACACTTAGTTAATAGTAACTGCAGAAAATGTATTTTTACGGGACTTCACGTATTGAAGCAAACAACACGAGGTTGATGGTAACCTAACACGTAAAATTACCACGAACCTGAGTACGGTTGACAAGGGTGGTTCCCACTTGTCTCTTGTTGAACATCGACGGTGCCTTGACATCGTACCAGTCTTTGCGCGTGAAAGGGTCTACACTGAAAAATAAAATAACAGGTTAACATAACCTCACGATGATACACTTGCCAGACCACCAAAATTAGGTAAACTAAAGGTTTAATTAACAAATACAGGCGTATAATTATAGCACTGCAACATTTTAACTCATATGAACACAGGAAATTACCAATACTCTCTGAGAACTTGGAATGCAATCATCGACACGAGTCATGTTTTATCCCTAATTATTTATAACATCACGATTCGAGTAACGATTTACAGGGTTTAAATCAAAAGAATGTTGATTAACGAAGAGTTTTGTAAGTATATTCCGAACTTACATCTTCTTTTTAACGCCTTTTTTACCGCCTTTCGAGAGGCCTTTATTTTTACCGACCGCCATGTTCAAACTCAAACTTGAGAAAGAATAGTTTTTGTTTATGGACGGAATAACTCTCAACTGTCAAATCACAAACAGTGTTGCCAGATAGCCTTTTCGCGTTAACCCCAAACCTTAAGCAAAATGCAGATTTTGATGAAAAAAGGCCAAATCTTTATTAAATAATCAAAAACAATCATATATTGAAATATAAGCAAGAAATTTGACGAAGTTATACGACCTCCGTGGCGCAGTGTGTAGCGCTGTTGTCTTAACGTGCGGAGGTCCTGGGTTCGATCCCCGGCAGGGTCAATTTGGAAATTTGTAATTTCAGAATTGTTCCTGGTCTGGCCTGGTGGGAAGCTTCGGCCGTGGCTAGTTACCACCCTACCGGCAAAGACGTGCCGCCAAGCGATTTAGCGTTTCGGTACGATGCCGTGTAGAAACCGAGTAGGGGTATGGGTTTAATTTAACTGCCATGCCCCTAACATGTTAGCCCGCTACCATCTAAAACTGTATCATCACTTACCATCAGGTGAGAGATTGCAGTCAAGAGCAAGCTTGTAGTGGTTAATATCAATATGCAGCACAAACACAAATTCCTAATGCCATTTTGCTAGCATGTCCGTAAGTTTTATCACAAACATTTTTAATTAAATTGCTGAATTCCCTACCTCTTCAGTATGTTTCATCATTAACTTTTTACTGTCACTCATTTTCACAGCAGCCCTACCGGCAAAAAATTGTCGCAATATCACAGATTACTAGTTAATATCGACATTTTGGTGGTGCAGACCTACTTATAAACCGACTAATTTGAATATGGTAATCTAGCAATTTAAATCGACATCGCAGTCTTCCAAATATAACTGAGTTACCAATATAACCTAGTAATATTTTAGATTCTATGGTATCTTGTGATTTTCTGTTTATTAATTGGTTTTGTTTTTTAAGAAATATAATACAAAATACTTTAATTTAAGAAGCCAAGCGAGTATGTTAGTAAATTTTCTTTTTACGATGCAATCTAAGGTACCATAAGCTAGAAATATCTCAAGGTACTAAAATTGTCTACGGATATTTTCATTTGTACTTAATTTTATGCGCAGGGAATAAAGTACATGAAGCAACTACTTTTTTTTTAACTGTTATCAATAATGTAATATTATTACTTGAAAAGCATTAGTATGTATTTGTCGTACAGTTATTTTTTTTTAGTAGCGTGAGTTGGTAATAGTTACTACCGATGAAAATATTTTACTAGGCTACTAGATATTTAGATAAAGGTATAACCGTGGTGTAGCTAAATTATCAATAGACTGTCTTAAAATAAATAATTTTTGAAACCATTTCAATGTACCATACCTACTGCTTGAAATAATAGTATTTTCTATTTTTACTTAACTAACTATATATTCGAGCTATTTAAATCCTTAAATTATATTTATTTTAGTTAATATGAGTTTTAAAACGATTAACGGACACCTTATGTTACCGCTAAAAACACCTCTTGCCATGTATCAATGAAAGCCTAGTTTGACGTAACGTTTGTCATAAACGACATCGTACTTCAAAAGTCTTACCAGGTTTGTCCATCTCTTTCATCTGGCATTGTATCCCCCGTTGGTCTCTCGCTCTAATTACGCACACAAAATATTTTGCAATTTCGCGGGGTTTTCACTTCACTTTTATAGGTCGACGCCATTTTCGCTGAAAAACCGACGCAAGCCGAGAATGACAATGAAAATCATAAGTCATAACCTTAAAGTTAATAAAAATTGTTTTATGAAAGTTTAATGTTTTGTACTATGAATTGCGGTGATTTGTGTTACTTATTTTGTTATTTAACTGGTAAGCGATTAGGCGTAGTCTAAAGTGTAAAGCCTACACAGAATTCTTGGAAGTGACTAGTGAGGTTAGTTTGACTGTTTTTCCCTTGAAAATTGGTAAGTAAGGTTAATCTTTGAATATTTAAAGGTAAATTATCAAAGATATTAATAAGGTATCCTCATTTGACTCATTAAATTAATAACAACTTAACAAGTACTTGTGTTATTAGTCTTAGGGAGTAGTAGGTAACTGTGTCAATTGATCAACATTAGTAAAGTCAATAATGGCGTAGCAGTGAAAAATGGTCAACCCTTAAGGTGTGTCCAAACATAATAGGCGAAGGTTAGACGTTCAGTGAATACTGTGATCCTGATTGATCACAGTATTCACGTATGACGTTTACGGAATACACTTTGAGTTAGACATTGATCGATACAATTCAATCAATAAAAATCACGGTATATGGTAATTATTGATGGGCACAGTATTCTTCTGTTCCGTAGGTTCCTTCTATTACATTGTTTTGATTTGACTAGTTAGAAAAAATTGCTCTTGTTATGCAAGTGGTAATTTATATTGAAACAAAGTTTTAAAACAACTTGAAAACAATATTTTGATGCTACCGAGTACCGACTGACTAAAAAGGAAGTAATGCTTCAAGATACTTTATCAATGACTTTACTAAAATCCAGAGCATTTAAATCAGTAGTATCATAAGGAAAACATTTACATATTATTATCCAAACTTTCATTTATATTTTTTAAATGTATGTTTTGCTGGATCAAACACAAAGTTAAATATTATATAGTTATTATTATTATATATTATAGTTTTTTATATGATTTCGATGTAAGATTTTTGTTTTTAATAAATAAATTTGATCTCTGAAATTTATTTTAATTTTGTTTTTGAAAAATTCAATAATATCCTGAATTACTAGCAAAATCAGTAATTAGAAAAACCGGTATTTGCTAAATAAATCTAAAACCGATACGTTCAAATCACATCACTATTACCGGTTTTTCGCGTAGGTTGCCCATCCCTAACTACTTCCGGTTCATCGAAATTTAATTATGTATATCAAGTTAGAGCGAGTCGTTCTGGTCATGAATGAAACCCGTCGGAAGACGTAACAGGCTAGAGTGAGAGACGTGATTTTTTTATGAATGAATTATATAGATGTAATTTACGTTCAAGGTCACTCCCACTACTATCCGTTATCTACTTCAAATTGTGTCTATGGAGTTGCCTGTCTATATCCTATAAGTTACTTGTCTCCGAGTCTTACGTGACACCAATTGTCAGCAATTATTTTTATCGATAGTTACTGCATCAATGTCTAAACTTTTTTTTGTCTTCAACGATCGTTTACGGACAGTCTCCATAACTGTAAAATCCCCCAAAATTTGGGGTGATTTCCCGCATTCTGGCATCAGTGAATTCGCAGATGACAACAAGAAACAAATATTTATGGTAGACATAGATAGCGGTGATACATAGATAATAATCATAAGTGTAGTGGACTACGCCCGAATGTCTATTCCTACACCGATTGGAATGACGAACGGTTCAATGGTGAACCCACAGACGGGATTTATCTCTCAGCTCTGATTTATATAACGGTGGAACGCGCAGCGAGTTAAGCAGTGGCAGCAACTTTTTCCCGAGACGTGCCTGGGCAGTGGTGGATGTCTTCTGATCTTCCATTTTCAGCGTGGGCATGCTCGGGAATCGGGATCACCACTTCAGCAGAATTTCTCTTCTCACCAAAAGTCAGAAGTATTCTAATAAATTGCGGTATTTAGATCAGGCGCAGTGCATGAGCCACGACACGTTAACGAACGGTTTCAATAAATTCTAAACGAAACGTCCGCTGTCACCTGGCTGTCACACTTATAGGCCTATTACACTGCACTTACCACAGGGCCTCTATCTAGATAGAGCGTCGTTTATTACACAGCACTATGGATCAAATTAGGGACCCTTACTTCCTTACATTTATTACACTACCCTGATTAAATTTAAGAGTCCCTGTACTAGTGCTGTGTAATAGGCCTATTAGTGCTAATAGGCCTATTACACTGCACTTTTTTCAGGGACCCTTATTTTTTAATCAGTGTAGTGTATTAAGAATTAGGGATTGAGGGCCCCTTAATAGGTCCTTAATGCTGTGTAACAAGCGACGCTCTAATTTGCGGCCACGCCCACCCTGTGGTAAGTGCAGTGTAATAGGCCCATTAGTAATAAGCATTATGTTTAGTGTCTTTGCTTGATGGTGTGTCAAATTGTCATCGGTGATTGTCATGATTGACACCAGAGTTGACAGAATGTTACTTGTCTCTGACAGAATACTAAAAAATATTTTTTTCGGTACACCTCGTATTTCTAACCGGTTGGTCATAGTTAAGTACATTAAGCTAAGTACAGGGCGTAATTCTTCACAGGCATTCTTTAACAGCCGGTGAAAACGCACGTACATAAATGTAGCGCATAATTACACGTAAAGTACTAGTAAGGACTACATATTTTGTGAGTGCAATTTCTGAAAAATGGGTGCTCATGTGTCGAGAAACGACTTCGAGTGGGTTCACACGGAGGAGCCGCATGCATCTCGCCGTAAGATCATCCTAGGTATATTACGTCACGTTTATAATTTGTATAAAATTTGGTGGTGGTTCGTTGCGACGCGCTTGATCAAAATGATCAAAATACCATTCATTGCCTATCATTGCGCCTGATTTTCATATGACTTCACTCGCACGAAATCCAGTTCAGCTCCAAAGTAGGTACCTTAGATTCTAGTGGATCAATTTTTATCAAAGTCCTACCTAGGAATAAGTGGTAACACCTTGAGAGTACAAGAGTTTTGTAACTATCATTCCAAAAATTATTGTATTTGTAATTACTTAAGTTAATGTTAAGTGTGGCTTAAGGTTTTTTATTCCTGCGGGAACTCTTTAATTTTCCAGGATAAAATGTCTAGCCCATGTCCTTCCCAGGAATACAACCCATCACTGTACCAAATTTCGTCAAAATTGGTTGAACAGATGAAATGTGAAAGCATAGCAGACAGACAGACAGACACACTTTCACATTTGTAATATTGCTTGCAATGGATTTATATATTTTAAATGCTTACTACCTGGTAGTTAGAAGTAGACTAAAATCTGAAAAAAAATTATCATATCAATGTTGTAAGTAAAACTGCAAGAATATAGTTCAGTTACAGTGCAGTAATAGAGCTATATAACTTAGTACAACATTTTATGTTGATGTTTATGGAAGGCTATAAAAGTACTCACACTTATTGCATAGTTTCCTTATCAATACATCATTTTTACAATACAACAACAATAAACAATTCTAACGTTGTATTCTTTGGCTTTTATACAATATGACTGATCTGTCTGAGTTTGACTTATAATAAAATTACTTATATTATAATTAAAATCTCAGCTGTATTAATTATTTAAATATTATGATGATGACATAACTTACATATTTTACAAAATATGTTGAATGACTCAGAAGTACAGCAAGCCCTTCAATAAACCCATGTCCAGCAGTGATTATCAAGTGATCATCAGTGGAGATCACTACAATGTTAGACAGTTTTGGCTCAAATCAATCTACATCAATTCAGATGAATATCAGATGAAAATGATAAAAAGTAGCCTATGTGTTATTCCGGACTATAATCTATCTCTGTGGCAAATTTCATCTAGATCTGTTCAGCAGTTTGGCCGTGATTGATACATCCATCCATCCAAACTTTTGCATTTATATATTATTAGTATTTGGCATCAATTGCCATGAAGGTCACATGATGTGACAATTGACAATAGACAAATGTTCAAGGTCAAAATTGTGTCTCTGATGTCTGAAACAATTTAAAATCATAACAACATAGGCAGAGCATCTAGTTAGGTAGTAAGTATGACTAAATTTAGAATTAGCATCTCACCTCGAAGAAGTGTACTAATCAGAATAATTAACAACATTTATTGAGAGGCTAACGTGGGAACACTCATTTGTGCTGTACCATAATATTATACTTACACTGACATATCTATTTACACAATAGTCTTAACTCTTAACACTAAGGAGAAAGGCAGAAAATTAAAGCTTTGCAAATTTCGGAGGTAAGAGGAGGGGGACATAATTGCACTAAAGTGTTTCCATTTTACTATTTTGGTATGGAACCCTAAAAGCTGTAAATAAATGAATGCAGAGGCGTGCACAGGGTTTGAAGCTAGGGTAGGCATTATTTCACACCACCCACATTTTACACACCACTGGACCAGGGGATACATTTGAATGTGTCACCTTAGTAACCTTGAGCAAATAAAATAAATATAAATTGGTCCTTATTGCTGTGTAATAAGCGACAGTCTAATTAGTGGCCACGCCCACCCTTACAGGGCCCTGTAAAAAGTGCAGTGTAATAGGTCTATTAGTTCAGTGGCGTGCAGTCCATAGAGGCATAAAAGCGAATGTCACAGTGAGGTCTACTCAGTGACCTCACTGGGTCATAAATTATGACTTACTTAATAACTTAGATAATAGTTAATCATATTATCGGTCACGTACAGTCATATAATCAATAGTGGGTACGTAAATGTATATCACTGGTGCAATTTAGAGATTATTTGATAAGGGATTGCTTAGCGAACATCTGTTCTGTGAAATATTTAATTTTAACATTTCATTTCTTCATAATCATGATAACATTGTCAGCATACTGTTAGCATACAGGTAAGCACAAATCTTCTCAGAATGGGAATGGTTTACACCACACTTTTTGGTTGGTTATCATGGTATATTTATGGATTGTACACACCTTGGCTTCCTTACAACCGTTTTCTACAATGTTAGATTAAGTGATATTTAATAGCACCAATCTCAAAAAAATTAGAGGTTCCGAATAGTGGGTAGAGGTCTTTACCACTAGACTAACATCGCTAAGATACATTAACTGTTTTTTTCCTAAACAACTAGCCAACAGCATTCTGCTCAATTTTCGATTGGGCCAGTTGGAACATGGTTTTTTGGAAATCTGAATGAAAATAATTACATGCAAATACCAAAAAGAGATTCCTGCAAGAAACTGCGCCTATGAAGATTTGTTTGATGATATTTCAATTTTCTGCTTCAGAGAAATACCCAGAAATCAAGAAGCTGTACGGCTATGACCCGATGTTCAAATGGGTGGTGACTCTCATGGTACTGACTCAGTTTGCGATGCTGCCCCTAGTGCAGCACATGAGCTGGCCAGTGCTGCTCGTATTGGCGTATTGCTTCGGTGGTGTCATCAACCACTCCCTTATGTTAGGTATGTATTGCAACCAGATGTTCATCATACTAATACTATAAATGCGAAAGTTTATTTGACTGTTGGTTTATTGGTTTGTCCTTCAATCACGCCTCTACAAAGCAACGGATCGACCTGATTTTTGAAGTAAAACTTTACGCACGCTTGACTTGGGGAGTAAGCTGGTGAATCGGACGAAAACGGAACCCTCGTAGCTTTAGTTTTAAGATACCGTAACCAATTATCACCATCATGTTTTATAAGTAAGTAATTTTTAACGTCAATAAGTGTACCTACAGTGTACCTATATTGATTAAATGACACTGAGTATTGATTATTGAGTATTGAGTATTGAATTGCGTAACGAGAGCGTTACGAAAAGTGTGATCGAGCGAGGCGAACGAAAGTTGAGAGGGAGATATAAGTTAGTGAAGATAGAGAGTTACGTTTCGTAAATTACTGTAGGGGCAAGAGAGAAAGGTGCCAGCACACATTTTCTTACTCTCTTTCTCTCATAGCCAGTTACTAATAGGCCTATTACACTGCACTTTTCACAGGGACCATTACACTTGATTCAGTGTAGTGTAATAAGATTTAGGAAGTAAGGGTCCCTAAATTGATCGTTATTGCTGTATAATAAGCGACGCTCTAACTAGCGGCCACGCCCACCCTTACCACAGGGCCCTGTGGGAAGTGCAGTGTAATAGGCCTATAAGTTTTACTTCAGTCGTATGGTCTAAAGCGCACTCGTTTTTTTTGCATGGGTATAGTTGAGGACCTGGAAAGTGACATAATATAGGCTACTTTTTATCCCGGTAAATTAAGGAGTTTCCGTGGGAATTTAAAAATTTATTACACGCGTCGCGTTCGCACTCAACGGTGGAACAAGTCCACAGAGTTTGTGACAAAATTGGGAAATCCCTAGAGTAGAAATTATATTGCTCCAGCCTCAACATCCTACAAAGAATGCAAAATGTTACCCGGCGTTCAATTGCAAACTCGCCATGGACAAATGAAGAACTCCACCAAAACCTGCAAATAGCAACAATGAAGTCCTGGGGTTAGCGAAATGGTATGAGGAACGGCTCCTGACACATCCAAATCCGCTAGCTAACAGGCTCTTGGTGGAGAATTGCCCAAGACGCCTAAAAAGAAAACGCATAATCGACCTGAGTTAAATGACTAACGAGTCCTGAATCCTATATGAGGATCAGCTCTACACGACAGTTTACTCTTCCAACTTATTTGCTTATAGTCCTTTGACTGATTGCAGATTATACTAAGAAAAAAAAACTAAGTTTGACCTGCATATGACTGATTGAGTTTTCAACAGAATCCCCTCAAAGGAAATCGCGGACAAGAGCTAAGTATAGTAGTCTAGACTCGAGACCATTTTATCGGCGCTAGGTATAAGTACCGAAAGGTATAACTACAAACAGGTAAAGTGCGTTTAGCTCATTATTCGCACTTTACAAACGCCATACTCTGATACGACTGATAATATACTCGTAACTCAACGAGTAGAAACATAATAGCCAGTTTATTGTAACAAGTGTAAACGATAAGATAATGCTCTACCTGCTTAATAATGTATTAATGGAGGATTATGAACTTTTCTTTTTAATGAATTGATGTATTATTGTTTTTATCGGTTTGACTTAGAAATAACGATCTACCTTGATAAGGCATAGAATTTTTCATTAACCATAACAGATTTTTGCCCAGGTTTACTGTTAATTTTCATTATCATCATTACAACTCATTGCCGGCTCACTACTTAGCGTCGGGACGAGAAGATTTTGGCCATAGTCTACCACGCTGGACAGCGTGTGAAGTCTGCCACTTATGGACAAAACTTTCTTGGTTATAATATTATATCTAAAGACGAAATTTCGTGAAAATCTTTTGAGTTGTTTCTTATCCCTGACCTCCCACGGTAATAATGGCAGACATTTAATGTAGGTCTAGTGTTAAGTATAGTCCCACAAACATATCTAACCCGGTGACAGCGTCGCTAGTATATATGAAAAATAAAAACAAAACTTATCAGGCATATTTTGTTCAAATTTTGGCCACCGGGCCAGACAAGTTTATGGGACTGTATACAACTGCCATTATTATTACCTACATTGCCACTGAGATCGGATTATGCCTACAGGGTTACGTCGAACAACTGCGCAAGCGCATCAGACCGAAAAGGAAGTGGAGAAACGTTTGCGTACTGCATATAAACAAAAAGTCATCATAATTCATCATACAAAAAAAACCACGTTGCTCTAAAATCATCAGCCTTGTTGATCATGATATCGTTGCGTCCTCAGAAAGGTCGTCCAAATTAGTAGTTTGCTATTCATAAAAAGCACGCCGTCACAATCTAATCGAAATTGTTATCAGATACCGATTGGCTCGTATTTTTGTTACTTAGGCGTAAACAAGAATGCGTGAAGGATTGTTGAAAGAAATCGGGTATTATTGAATTACGCCTGATTTCGTTCAGTTTATATTTTAGTATGGTTAAGATTGTTGTTTTTACTTTTTCATTGGATAATAAATTTTAATGGGATGCTCATATAGACACTAGCGGAAAAACTAAGCTCGACTGCTTTTGCTGTCAGGAAAATTAGACAGTTTACCGATGTTGAAACGGCTAAGCTTGTCTACTTTGCCTACTTCCACAGTGTCATGTATGGCATTTTATTGTGGGGCAGAGCAGCTGATATCCAAACAATTTTTATATTAAAGAAAAGAGCCATCCGTTCTATTTATAAATTCGGATCACGCGAACCACTTCGTGAAAAATTTATAAAGATTGGTATACTTACGGTGCCTTCACAATACATTTTCAATAATATAGTCTTTGTCAGGCGGAATATTAATCTTTATAAGCAAAGTAGCGACCCGCCCGGCTTCGCACGGGTGCAATATTGATTCTAAATATACTACAGAACATCTTTATCGCAATCGCTGTCCCTACATTTTAAATCTGTAATATCTTCGAAAATATTCATTTAAATTACATGCTGTAAGGGGCCATTTTGATCTATATTAAATGCATAATGTATTTAAAGTACTTAATTTGATAAGGATTAATAATGCTGTGTTACTTAAAAACGCTTCGTTAATAAGTCATTATTTCTCGTAAAAAGTAAAGGATAAAAAATGGTTATTGTCGGTTATCCCTAAGAGATAAGACTTATACTATCACGGACTTTTTATAGACCTTTTTAATGTGTACCATACTGTAGTACATTATTTTGATCTATCTCGTAGGGTTCAGCCAGCGCTTGCAATGTAAGCACAAAAAAAAGTGTTTACGACATCACATTGTAAACCTCTAAAATTATTAGTGTTTCTCTACTATATTATGCATGTATTATACAAATAAAACTTTCTCTTGAATCTCTATCTATCTATCTTCTCTATCTATTTAAAAAAACCGCATCAAAATCCGTTGCGTAGTTTTAAAGATCTAAGCATACATAGGGACAGACAGCGGGAAACGACTTTGTTTTATACTATGGTGATATGTGATACTCACAATCGATTTACTAGAAACCGCCATAAGCTTGTAACAGCGTTATATCGTGTGCGCAAGGTGCAGAAATCCTTTGTGGGGTCGAGTGTACGCTTTTATAACCAAGAGTTTCTAGATTTGCCACTACATAAATTTAAAGACTGTGTTAAACAGCACTTGTTAAGTCGAGGTTATTACACTATCGATGATTTTCTGAATGACAAAGGTGCATGGAAGCAACCGGCCTCGCATCTAGTCAGTCTAATACTTGTATGTGTTGTATTGTTTACGTATTGTAACCTTTTTCTTTTCTAAGAAAAGAGCAAATGCTTACTTTCTTACCGGCTATTCTTAGTAGAAACAGTTTTCCGAACCGGTGGTAGAGTCTTAACGTATCAAAAGTGACACAAGTTGTCCTACATGAAATAAATAAATTATTTATCATTTCATTACAGATATATTCAGGGCTCCATAATACCTACAATTATACATACCTAAAATGGAACAAGAATTAGGTCAATGCTAAAACCGGGATGATACTGTATCCTATAATTTAAACCAGCAATTATTTTATGCTTATTTTACTCATTTTTTTAGATAGGTATCATGAGTCATCCCTGAATTTTGGTAGAATTTTCCTATACAAATTTATCTGATTGGACATACAAATAATTCCCCGATAATTCTGAAAATGCAAATTATCTACATCCAAAATGCTAATTTTCTAATCCCAGCATTTGCTGTTAATTAACACGACTTACTCGTAATTGAAGGACAAACCAGCAAACATATCCATACTAATATTATAAATGCGAAAGTGTGTCTGCCTGTCCGTCCGTCTGTCTGTCTGCTACGCTTTCACGGTCCATATGTTCAACCGATTTGGATGAGATTTGACATAGGGATAGTTTGTATCCCGGGAAAGGACATAGGCTACTTATTATCTCGGAAAATTACAGAGTTCCCGCGGGAATCATAAAACCTTAATCCAGGCGGACAAAGTCGCGGGCGTCATCTAGTTGATAATATATTTTGTCCCGCGGCAATTGAAGAACTAACCAACAAATAATATTGATGGAAAAATAAAAAAAAATTGTTTTTTGCAGCAATCCATGAAATAGCGCACAACCTAGCGTTCGGCCACAACCGGCCACTACACAACAGACTGTTCGGTTTCTTCGCTAACCTGCCCATCGGGATACCCATATCTATCAGCTTCAGGAAATACCACTTGGAACACCACAGAGTAAGTTGCAAATCTATACTAGCGAAAGTTTGGATGGATGGATGTTTTTTACTCAATCATGTCAAAACGGCTGAACGGATCTGGATAAAATTGTTCAAAACTGCTATAAATCCATAGCACGCTACGGACTATAAACTATTCTTTTGTAGCATGCTTTTAAATAAGCTATGTTATAACGCGCTTGTTATAAGAAAGCATGAGGGCGGCCGGCATGCGCGATATGTCTTACAGCACACTTATGTTCATAGCGCGCTATATTTCATAACACGCAAATTGCGCGAGACTAACCATCAGGCAGTGGCAGCGCGCTACCAGCTATTTTATTTTTTATTTTACCACTTGCCGCGCGCGATCGCGTGATATTCATAACGCTTCATGGCGGCTCCTCACATAACACGTTATCCGCGCTATGGAACAATAGCGCGCTATGATATTGCGCTACAAGTTACAAGTTATATTAACCACCTCACCACATTGCAGGCTAGGCTCTAAACATTACCTTTGTACTTCACCTCAAAGCCCGAAGCTAATAGACTAAGTAGAGCCTGTGTTAATAAACCAACACTCTTTCTCTGTGCTCTACTGTTCATAATGTCTTCACACACAAGTAGTAAGTGAGCTCTCACTCTCTCAAACTCATAGCCCGATAAGAGCAATCAGACATGACCGGGGTGAGATTAAGTGCAGGACCAATAACTTAACATGCTCTTTGAGACATAAGGGTATACTTATAGCTAAATTTCTTGACAGAAAAACCCTATTTATATACGACTGCCTGAAA
Organism: Erebia palarica; assembly: GCA_964035005.1. Classification (NCBI taxonomy): domain Eukaryota; kingdom Metazoa; phylum Arthropoda; class Insecta; order Lepidoptera; family Nymphalidae; genus Erebia; species Erebia palarica. The sequence goes on from OZ035987.1 coordinate 33,858,069, forward strand.
AAAGGAGTATATTGTTTTCAGGGTTCATGTATGTATGTACGTATGTATGTATGTATGTATGTGAGTTTGTATATTCCACCATAACTTCTATACGCCTGAACCGATTTTAATAAAAGACGTATCGTTACAATCCCTAGCTTAACCCGGGTGACATAGGCTAGTAAAATTTAAAAAATAATTGATGGGCTGGCCACAGTCCTGCATTAAAGACTAAAGTTGAAAAAAATAATTCGAAAATAAGATTAACTATATAATCATCATCTAGAAAATGATAAGTAGATTTCAATAATATATAACACTATAGTTCAATATCCAGTGATTCACCAAAAATATAATTTAATAAATGTGTGAATAAGATTCTAATTAGCTAGATTAATTTATATTTTTACTTTTTAGTTCGATTTTTGGCAGTCGTGTTTTTTAATTTTTTTAATTATTTCTTTTTAGTACCAAGGCGACGAGATGATAGACGTAGATCTGCCCACGCTGGTGGAAGCAAAGCTGTTCTGTACGACGGGTGGCAAGCTGGTGTGGCTGATATTTCAGCCACTATTCTACTCGCTACGGCCGCTGGTGGTGAGGCCTAAGCCACCCACGCCACTGGAGCTCATCAACCTCATCATACAGCTGTTCTTTGACGCGATAGTTGTCAAAATTTTTGGTGAGTACCCTACATTTACAACAAACGGCAAGTTAGTATGGCTGATATTCTAGCCACTGTTCTATTCCTTATGGCCGACCATCCACACCGCTGGAGCTTGTAATCACCATCATTCAGCTGTTCTTTGACGCGATAGTTGTCAAACTTTTTGGTGAGTACCCTACATTTACAACAAACGGTTGGCAAGTTAGTATGGCTGATATTCTAGCCACTGTACTATTCCTTATGGCCGCTGGTGGTGAGGCTCAAACCATCCACACCGCTGGAGCTTGTAATCACCATCATTCAGCTGTTCTTTGACGCGATAGTTGTCAAACTTTTTGGTGAGTACCCTACATTTACAACAAACGGCAAGTTAGTATGGCTGATATTCTTGCCACTGTTCTATTCCTTATGGCCGACCATTCACACCGCTGGAGCTTATAATCACCATCATTCAGCTGTTCTTTGACGCGACAGTTGTTAGGCGTTTTGGTGAGTACCCTATATTTACAACAAACGGTTGGCAAGTTAGTATGGCTGATATTCTAGCCACTGCTCTATTCCTTACTGCCGCTGGTGGTGAGGCTCAAACCATCCACACCGCTGGAGCTTGTAATCACCATCATTCAGCTGTTCTTTGACGCGATAGTTGTCAAACTTTTTGGTGAGTACCCTACATTTACAACAAACGGCAAGTTAGTATGGCTGATATTCTTGCCACTGTTCTATTCCTTATGGCCGACCATCCACACCGCTGGAGCTTATAATCACCATCATTCAGCTGTTCTTTGACGCGACAGTTGTTAGGCGTTTTGGTGAGTACCCTATATTTACAAAAAACGGTTGGCAAGTTAGTATGGCTGATATTCTAGCCACTGCTCTATTCCTTACTGCCGCTGGTGGTGAGGCTCAAACCATCCACACCGCTGGAGCTTGTAATCACCATCATTCAGCTGTTCTTTGACGCGATAGTTGTCAAACTTTTTGGTGAGTACCCTACATTTACAACAAACGGCAAGTTAGTATGGCTGATATTCTAGCCACTGTTCTATTCCTTATGGCCGACCATCCACACCGCTGAAGCTTATAATCACCATCATTCAGCTGTTCTTTGACGCGACAGTTGTTAGGCGTTTTGGTGAGTACCCTACATTTACAACAAACGGTTAGCAAGTTAGTATGGCTGATATTCTAGCCACTGCTCTATTCCTTACTGCCGCTGGTGGTGAGGCTCAAACCATCCACACCGCTGGAGCTTGTAATCACCATCATTCAGCTGTTCTTTGACGCGATAGTTGTCAAACTTTTTGGTGAGTACCCTACATTTACAACAAACGGTTGGCAAGTTAGTATGGCTGATATTCTAGCCACTGTACTATTCCTTATGGCCGCTGGTGGTGAGGCTCAAACCATCCACACCGCTGGAGCTTGTAATCACCATCATTCAGCTGTTCTTTGACGCGATAGTTGTCAAACTTTTTGGTGAGTACCCTACATTTACAACAAACGGTTGGCAAGTTAGTATGGCTGATATTCTAGCCACTGTACTATTCCTTATGGCCGCTGGTGGTGAGGCTCAAACCATCCACACCGCTGGAGCTTATAATCACCATCATTCAGCTGTTCTTTGACGCGACAGTTGTTAGGCGTTTTGGTGAGTACCCTACATTTACAACAAACGGTTAGCAAGTTAGTATGGCTGATATTCTAGCCACTGCTCTATTCCTTACTGCCGCTGGTGGTGAGGCTCAAACCATCCACACCGCTGGAGCTTGTAATCACCATCATTTAGCTGTTCTTTGACGCGATAGTTGTCAAACTTTTTGGTGAGTTCAGCGCCCACACTGCAATGTTCTTTGAGTTGTTAAGCTTTTTAACACTATGTTTTTGACGACCTCCGTGGCGCAGTGTTGAGCGCTGTTGTCTTAACGTGCGGAGGTCCCGGGTTCGATCCCCGGCAGGATTTGGAAATTTATAATTTTTAATTTTCCCTGGTCTGAGAGTGGTGCTATATTAGGTAAAGAGAATAACTTGCATAATGCGAGGATAAAACCTGTCTGCGCAATATATCTGGAATAATTGTATAATGTAACACGATTTAAGCCTCTTACAATTGTTTTAATTTCCTTATTACTTTTGGTTAAAATTTTCAAAGAATATTCATTCTGTTTAAAATATCAAATGTTTTATTATTTGTTTCAGGTTGGAAGGTACTCGGGTACCTTCTTTTAGGATCTTTCATGGCCATGGGGGTCCACCCTGTAGCAGGTAAATGTTCTGATACTCTTTGAATCTGTAGGTATACCGCACAATGTTTCTTGCAAATAAACAATTGAATTGAATTGAATTGCCAAACATGCAATGATTTTGGTAACAGATTTTTTGTTGTACGTTACCATCACTGCGGCGTGTATACTGTATACCTACGTATATTTTAGGAATTCATATATACAAATTATGTTAAAATAACACAAAATTCATGAAAGAAAAAAAAAAGACCGTTAGCTTCACTCAGACATAGACGGCATAGGCCGGTTAAGATACTTTGATACTTTGCGTAATCAAGTTCTATTTTCACATGTTGATAAATGTTTATAATCTTATTTATTACTTTATTATTATTTTATTTTAATAAATGTTTATTTGGCATACATATACTTTTATAAAATATACTTACACACGGGTATATGTAAGACTAAAAACTAGATACACCTACATGTTTTTTTTAGGTAGTCGTATAATAATAACAGTATCGTTCGTTCGTTCGAAGAACTGTTGTTCATTTATTTACTTATCATTAAAATTTATGATTATTTTAAGTTTTAAAACCTAGGCTATCTGACTGTTACTAATAATTAAGGTACACGATTATTGACCAAGTTTTACTACATGGGTTATTAGAGTAATTAGGTCTCTTAGAACAGGTAGTCTTAAAACACTATTGTTATTTTAAAAACAACTCACAGATAAGCGATTGGTATTGTGTATTACGCAGGTGTAGTTAGCACGTGCAAAGGATTAGTCATAATTAATAATATCACTATAATATGCTATAAATGCATAACAAATCGGTTTACGGGGATAGGGTTTTTTCTTTTTATTATATTTTTTTTTTATCCACTACAAGTTAGCCCTTGACTGCGATCTCACCTGATGGTAAGTGTACACACCATATGCGGTATGTGTGAAATACGTTACTTTCGCAACGTGATTTAATCAAAATCAGGAGCTCAGTTATACGGTCGGAGGTGTAAAAACGATGATTATAATAAAATTATTACATTTATTGAAGCAAGCAAGCTAACAGGTTTTCGAATCTACTCTGGTGTCCGCTCATACGTTCATCTGTCAGATTATATGACTTCTGAATCAAACCAACTCACAAGCAATTCATAAACCAGTGGGCCAATGCTGACCAAATACTAACATTTGTCAAAAAATAAATATAAATAAAATTACCCTGGACAAACCACTAGTTTTTGAAGTGAAACTTCTTTAGAATCGTTGCGATGAGAAAATTCGATGAAACGAAAAAGCGACACTAGAAAGAGACAAACATATTCACAATAGGATTTATAGGCCTATTACACTGCACTTCCCACAGGGTCCTGTGGTAAGGGTGGGTGTGCCGGCTAGTTAGAGCGTCGCTCATTGCACAGCAATAAGGATTAAATTAGGGACACCTACTTCCTAAATCTTATTACACTACACTGATATAAGTGTAAGGGTCCCTGTGAAAAGTGCAGTGTAATAGACCTATTAGCCTGTGAGATAATGAGATAGATCACAAGTTATATTTGTCTCATTCTCTCGTTGGCTACTTTTTTGAAGTTTTACTTCTGCTGTCTGCACACATACACTTTATTGTTCTCTATGAAATATATTCTAGCTTTTAATTGTAATTTAAAGCCTAACTCTACTAAATCGCTTCCAGGCCACTTCATATCGGAGCACTACATGTTCCGGAAAGGCTTTGAAACCTACTCTTACTACGGGCCTCTCAACTGGATTACCTTCAATGTAGGCTACCACAACGAGCATCATGACTTCCCCGCAGTGCCAGGGAGCAGGCTGCCTGAGGTAGGTTCCGTAGTAGATTGCTAAGGCAGATTGCTGAGGCAGATCCTAGGTAGATTACTGAGGTAGGTCCGAGGTAGATTGCTGAGGTAGGTCCGAGGTAAATTGCTGAGGTAGATCCGAGGCAGATTGCTGAGGCAGATCCGAGGTAGATTACTGAAGTAGGTCTGAGATAGGTCCGAGATAGATTGCTGAGGCAGGTCTGGGGTAGATTGTTGAGGCAGGTCCGTGGTAGATTGCTGAGATAGGTCTGAGGTAGATTGCTGAGGTACGTCTGAGGTAGATTCTTGAGGCAGGTCCATGGTAGATTGCTGAGGTAGGTCCGAGGTAGATTGCTGAGGCAGGTCTGAGGTAGATTGTTGAGGCAGTTCCGTGGTAGATTGCTGAGGTAGGTCCGAGGTATATTGCTGAGGCAGGTCTAAGGTAGATTGCTGAGGCAGATCCATATCGGACTGCTGAGACACGTACTGCTGGAGTAGACTGATGAGGCAAGTAAAATAAAGTAAAATGTACACCATAAAAGGAAATAAAAACTGTAGTATATTGCTGAGGCAGGTCCGTGGTAGATTGCTGAGGTAGGTCCGAGGTAGATTGCTGAGGCAGGTCTGAGGTAGATTGCTGAGGCAGGTCCGTAGTAGAGTACGTAGATTGCCTGTAAACAGCCTCAGAGTAGACTGCTGAGGCAAGTTGTTGGCAGCCTCGAGAGTTTGACACGATCCAGCCACGATCTTTAGTAATGAAGGATCGACCAAATAGAGAGAGATACCACAACTTGGCAACACACAGGCTGCCTGAGGTAAGTCCCATAGTAGACTACTGAGGCAAGTCAGTAGTGGCTGCTGAAGAAGGTTCTAACGCCTATTAAGAACAAAATCGTGAAAACCTACATAAATATGAGAATTACATTAAAATTTAAGCAGACAGTAAAGAAATCTCAAAATTTGGTATCACTTTTCATAATGGCGATATCCTTTACATCCGAAACCCGATTGCGTCCGCGTTTTTTTGATTGTATAACGATTACGTTTGAGAATGACTTTTTTAATAATACTTTCTTTTTGATTTATATAGTTTATTTCTTTTTCATATTAAAATATTAAGTTATTACTTTTTGTAAGTATTAAAGAATTTCCGGAAAATATAAAACTTTTCCTTATTAGTAGTTACCTACCAATAAGGAAAACTTTTTATTTTCCGGAAATTCCCAACAAGAACCCTCAAGCCTATTAGTAATAGGTACTTGTCGGTTATTGTTTACAAGCAGACAGGTGTAAAGTCTGTTATCTCGTATTCGTTTATCGCTTGTGTTTATCGATTTCGTAGTATTACACTTACCTATTGATAATAAAGTATGCGTAATGTGAGGTGACTCATTTTAAACGTGACAAGGTGGTACCTAGATGGTTTGCTTAGAGTTAGGGTCTGCCCAAAGCGGGAAGTCTTCAATTTTCCCGGATAAAAAGTAGCTTATGTCACTCTCCAGGTCCTAAACTATACCCGTGCAAAAAAATCACGTCGATTCGTGCTCTGTTGTATCGTAATTGAAGGATAAACCAGTAAACAAACCCACTTTCGCATCTATACTAATATGTATGTTTGTTACTCAATCACGCCAGAACGGCTAAACGGATCTGGATGAAATTTGGCAAAGAGATAAATTATAGTCTGGAAGAACACATGGGCTACTTTTTATTAAAAACTCTAAATAAAATTTAATTATTTTACGGGGATTTTTCTAATTTCGGGAAATTTCCCGCCGTTTCCCGAAAAAAGAAAAACCCGCGGGTACCAAAAAACCTCAATCCACGCGGACTAAGTCGCAAGCATCAGCTAGTTGGAACGAAGTTCCTTATCGCGCGTTGCGAAAAGGGGCTAGACGGAAAAAATTAAGACCAAAAGTTGTAACGGCACTTTTTGCTATAGTTGTAATAGGCCTATTATACTGCACTTTCCACAGGGCCCTGTGGTAAAAGTGGGCGTGGCCGCTAGTTAGAGCGTCGCTTATTAGACAGCAATAACGATCAATTTAGGGACCCTTACTCCCTAAATCTTATTACACTACACTGATTCAAGTGTAAGGGTCCCTGTGAAAAGTGCAGTGTAATAAGCCGTGTGGCGTGCGCGTGTTTCTCTGTCTGTCTATCTCTCTCTCTCTCTCATAGAAAGCAAGCCAGTTATCAGTTATTTTCGTTTCGTCTTTCTATTTCGCATTGAACAGTGTGGTGTCGCGACGATTATTTTTACATTATATTTGTTAATAATAAAAAATAGTAGATTATACATCAAGGGGATAAAGCACTGTTTTATGTCACGGGCGCTACATTGAATCCTGAACGTAACGAAGGACTCCAAATTTAACTCCCGAGCGCAGCGAGGGTGGTATAAGTTAATTCCCGACCAAAGGGAGGGAATTAAGATTGAGTCCTGAGTGCAGTGAGGGGTTCAAGCGCCCAAGAAAAAAACTGCTTTATCCCGGTGGTGTATACTCTACTTTATACTTCTACCATAACAGTAAAACAAACTGTAATGGTTAGATATTTATTGCAAATCATAGTAAGTAGGATACATAGGTCTAGTAAATAATAAAAAGAAAAGACAAATTAAACTTTTTGCTTTTCATGCTGCCAGTGTTTATGCAGGTACACATACTCCTTGGTTTAAAAACTTTTATGTCAAATGGTACGATCGTTTGGTCGACCAGTCTGGAGCCTAGACTCTGTTGTGCATATTTACAGTATGGGGTTGGTCAACTAGTTGGGCGATCGATCGACTAGACTACGGCCCTAGGGCATGAAGACTGACTTTAGACCCGCAAAAGTATGATTAAAACAGTAGTAAAGGTATGGTAGAAGTATAAAAATTATTATAACTTAAAAAAATTTAAATTTTATTACAATTCCTTCACTAATTGATGGAAAGAAAATTCGTTCCATCCGAGTGTCCCTTGACACCTCTCAAGTCTTTTTAAATATATTAGTATGGTTTTGTGTATTTGTCACCGTAAGGTTGTAAAAACCGTTACCTAGATTATAAATCTAACTCGCGTAATTGCAAGCTGTCGAAAGATTACAATTTAACGCATTATTTTCCGGTAGATTGTTATCTGATAGGTATTTAAACCCGATAAAACCTAACCTGCGGCCGGGCACTACTTGATTATTTATGTCAAACCCTAACCTAACCTACAAGAAAGAGACAAGAAAACGTAAACACAATGAATATTTCAAAAATTGACACTCAGAACATTGACACACAATCACACAGTCTTTCGACAGTTTACAATTTCGCGAGTTAGATTATAATCTAACGGTTTTTACAATCTTACGGTGACATATCCGCAGGTAAAACGCATAGCGCCGGAGTTCTACGACGACCTGCCGCAACACAACAGCTGGTCGGCCGTCCTCTACGACTTTGTGATGGACCCCGAGATCGGGCCCTACGCGAGGATCAAACGAAAGCACGCCGGCCTGGAGACATAGGTGAATATTTTGTTTTTTATATAACTACTAGCGAACGCCCGCGACTTCGTCTGCGTGGTCAGAGGATTTTTGACCGCGAATTTTTAACGCTGCGCTATTAGTATGGATTACGCGGTGTTAACACCACGTAGAATGTTAACCTTTTTGACGACCGTGGCGCAGTGTGCAGCGCTGTTGTCTTAACGTGCGGAGGTCCCGGGTTCGATCCCCGGCAGGGTCAGTTTGGGAATTTATAATTTCTGAATTCTCCCTGGTCTGGCCTGGTGGGAGGCTTCGGCCGTGGCTAGTTGCCACCCTACCGGCAAAGACGTACCGCCAAGCGATTTAGCGTTCCGGTACGATGCCGTGTAGAAACCGAATAGGGGTATGGGTTTAATATAACTGCCATGCCCCTAACAGGTTAGCCCGCTACCATCTTAGACTGCATCATCACTTACCATCAGGTGAGATCGCAGTCAAGGGCTAACTTGTAGTGGATAAAAAAAAAAAACCTACATAGAATTTTTAATAGCTTTTTTGAGGTCTTCATTGAGTCAGTTTCTTCAATTATAAAACACTAGCTAATGCCCGCGACTTAGTCTGCGTGGTCAGAGGATTTTTGGTTCCCGCGGGAACTCTTTAATTTTCCGGGATAAAAAAATTTGATTGATTTGATTTGATTATTTGATGGAGTATCTATACTAATATTATAAATGCGAAAGTTGGTATGGATGGATGTTTGTTACTCAATCACGCTTCAATGGCTTAACGGATCTGGATGAAATTTGACACAGGTAGATTATAGTCTGGAATAGCACATAGGCTACTTTTAATCCCGGAAAATTAAAGAGTTCCCGCGGGAACCATAAAACCTCAAAACACGCAGACGAACTCGCGGGCATTCACTAGCATATTATAAATAAGAACATTTGGATAGATTGTTACTCAATCACGCCAGAACGGCTGAACGGATCTCCTGAAGATGCTTCGGTGTCGGAGTGAAACGTGAGTTGAGAATAATTTGTAAGATTTTTGAAGTGAAAACTTCTTTATGGGCGTTGAGCACTTTTTGGTAGGGGGTAAAAATGTAGATTCGCGTGACCGACATGCTCGCGAATATATAAATATACTCCATTCGAAATTATGCTTTATTGCCTTTGGTGTTAAGGTTTATATTTTAATAATATTAATTTAAAAAAAATATAATAAAAAAAATAGTTTTCACTTCTATCGGTAGTCCCTATACCACATACACATAGAATTACCTATTGTGGCGGATAATAAGCGAATAAAATATATATATATATATATATATATATATATATATATATATAGCGAATTAAACTTCCAATTCTTTCATTATCCTTGACTTCCGCAAAGTAACGCCTGCCTCTATCAAATATTTTCAAAATGTTTGAATGCAGATATTCTTATTAAAAAAAAATCTTGTGACTGAAAGATATCTTCCATATTTAAAGTACTTTTATCCCGTTTCTTTTTTCTACCCTGTATGGAGTATATTTTATTGTGTTTCAGATAACAGCCTGATGAATTCGTTGACTGGACATCATTCTCATTTTCAACATAGGAAAACGTCTTGCTGATATTATGTAATGTGCATAAAGCATTTAAAATCTTTTATCATTTTTTAATCCTGTGTATAATAATATTAGTAACGATTTTTTATTTAAATACATTGTATTTATTTTTTAGATTTCTTACTTGCTCTTTAGGATATGTTTATCTTAGGTATTGTATTTTTATTTTAAATCAAAATTTTTAAATATTTCCTGATTAATTCAATTCAAATGTTTTGATTTTAGTTTAACTTATTTTCTTTTGATTCTCTACCATAATAGTATTTGATAAATGCATAGTAGTAATATTGTGAAAAATAACTCGTACAGGAAGCTTAGAAACCTAAAAAAAAATTGCTACGTATATTTAACTATTTTCATTTAAAAAAGAAATCTTTTTTTACGGGTAAGTATAATTGAACATCATAAATGTTAATGAATGTAATTGTAAAGTAATATATTTTGATATGCCTAAAGGCCCAAACAGACACGATATTGTAGTCATCGCCGATTCTTTTAGTATTGTGAGTGTTTAGGCCCTAAGCACATATTGTATAATTCCAAAAAGTAGTCATAAATGTACATCTGATATTTTTTACTGTAATCTATATTTTTAGTCAAAATATTCTATGGATATTAGAGTGGTCACACACGGGCCCATTAAAACCGACAGTAGTCTTGCTTGAGCGACTGTTTAGTTTGAACTCGTTGAAACTAAGAATACGACTGACTTTCCGCCATAACTGTCAACTGTAACATGCAAAATTACTGTTTGCAATGAAAACACTTTGCACACATCGATTTGTTAACTTTATTAACTTACTCATAGTAGGAACTTCAAATTCGAATCAAAATTTGAAAATACTTACTATAGCGCTATAATATATTGTTGTTATTATATAGCGGAAAGTCCTTCCTATTCTTAATTTGAGCACATCATACAGTATTTCTTCCATTTGTCTTATACGAAGCCTTTTTAGCAAGTACAACTACTGTTCTAAGCAATCAGTAGCATGGCAAAATTACGTCGAGCACCTGCAATGGCACCTAAAATACATACTCTATTTTGCTGACCTTCAATCGGTATGTTAAGCCGCAGCTAACCCCGCCAGTTTTATTTTTTAACATTGAATTGTCAAGTTCTCCAGGTGTTGAAAACTTGAGCAGTTAACAATAACTGCTTGAGCAGTCCGTGTATGGCCGCCCTTAACGTTTTTTTAATGTGTAGTAATTGCATTGTATGCAGGGGTGATAACTAGATATTATAATTAAATATAAAACTGCTGGTTCTTGTTTCCTAGATGTGAGACACTTGAAGATTTACGTCCACGTAGGAAATATCCCGAGGGAACTATGACTATTAATATTTCGCGATACAAGCTGTAATGATTTTCTTCAAAGTCGGTTAAACGGATAGACCGTGAAAAGATAACGGACAGATACCATGTTCGCATTTATAATCTTAATTATAAAAAATAATTGCTGATCGTTAGTTTCGGTAAAACTCAGAAACGGCTTGACCGATTTTGATGGAATTTTTTGTGTGTATTTGTGTGGGTCCTACGATGTTTTATTTACAATTGGACCCGGTAGGGTGTGCTGCAAATCGGGTTCTAAGTTCAAGGCAGGACAACATTTGCCGGGCCCACTAGTGTTTTATACAATTATATGGATTTTTATGAAATATTAAATATGCCCATAATAACTATTACTATGAACAGCACGCATTTTGATCTTGGCATTTAAAGTTTTTATTTTGCGAATGTTTCATAATCACAAAACGACAGACATTTCGATCCCGGCGTTTTGCGACGAAAGGATCTATACTAAATACATAATATAATTATTTCTAGTATAAATACTTCATATTTCGTAAAGAAATACCGATTTTTAATAAACCAGAGAGAAGATTGGAAATGGTTTGGTCGCGTAGGGCCTATCCAGTATGAAAATCTTCTAATTATAATGAAAGTTACGTTAAGGCCTATTGCGCATTATAAGAAAATTTCTTGTGTCTTATAAGAAATTCAGTCGCAATTGTTGTTGTATGAGACCATACAGAATATGTAGGTATATATTACAAGCCATTTTTTCTTGTGTCGGATCAGACACGCGCATACAAGATATTAAAACACAAGACATTTTCTTATAATGCTCAATAGGCCTAACAACTGTTAATCTATCATAGTTATTAAAGTCATGAGATTGATTACACAGATCATGACGATCTTATTGAGTAGGTACATTGCTTTATTTATAACGAAGAGCATATATTTTGCGTTAGTTGTAATTAAAATCTACTGTTTTGTATAGCTACCATAGCTCGAAGTTTCTGTAACATTGTATGTCACCGTAAAATTTGCAAAAACCGTCAGATTGCAATCTAACGCTTTTTATCTCGATAGATTGTAAACTGTCGGCAGATTGTGAACCGTTCAATGTTCTGAGTGTAAATTTTTGAAATATTCATTGCATTTACGTTTTCTTGTCGGTTAGGTTAGGGTTCGATATAAATAAGCAGGTAGTGCCCGGCCGCAGGCCGATCACTTAGGTTCTATCGGGTTAATATACCTAACAGATTACAATCTACCGAAAAATAATGCGTTAAATTGTAATCTTTCGACAATTTACAATCTCGTTAGATATGTTACAATCTAACGGTTGTCACAATCTTACGGTGACATACATGATTATGGTTCAAATTGAAAAGTTAAGGAACGTGACGCTTGTGTACCGTAAATCTACATTAGTTTACTTACTTTTGATTATCAGAAGTATTAACTTTTTATGAATAAAATTATTGACTAAAGGCTTCTTTAAACATTTCTTAGTCAAACGTTTGAGTCGTTACTCTTTAGTCGTTAAAACCCATGAAGGTTTTATCCTAAGTTATTCTAAGATAACAGAAAGATCTGTATTTTGTTTAATCTGTACTTCTGCGTTGATACGAAACAAGGTCACATACAGGATGTATCGGTGTAATGTACAAAGCTATACGTTTGTATTATATGTATTATGTTGTAATAAATTGTTTAGAAAAATCAATAAAATGTCTTCTTTCTTGCCACTAATATTCCTTCTTTTAGAAAGCCAAGAGACAGACTAAATAAATGTAAGTATCTAAATCCATTATGCTAAAGAAAAAATGGTTTGAAGGGCCTATCGTGATAGTGGTACAACGAGGAATGACAATTCCTTCTCGTGCCATTGGTGGAACGTGTCAGGAAGAGAATCTCGATTTACTTCTTAAAATTGAAACACTTTCAATAAAAAATAAAAATCAATCACAGTATAAGTATAGTTTATTTACTGGACGGTTCATTTTACATTCAAGATATACATTAAATGGTAGGTTAACTATTACTTAATTATTGTATTCTTATTATAATTATTATTTTTTTCGTTAGAAGCTCTAATTTAGAACACATTAAAATTTACCATGTCGAACAGTGAACCAGTTAGGTATTGGGCAACTTGTGTAGTTCTGAACTAGTGTTTTGGTTCGATGGGTACCAGGGGCCATACTGCCAACGCTTGTAGGCCTATTACACTGCAGTTTTCACAGGGGCCCTTACACTTGAGTCAGTGTAGTGTAATAAGAATTAGGGAGTAAGGGTCCCTAATTTGGTCCTTATTGCTGTGTAATAAGCGACGCTCTAACTAGCGGCCACGGTCACCCTTACCACAGGGTCCTTAAGGGCCTTGGCATTTGGTCTTGATTCGTTAATACTAAAAATGATGAACGAAAACTAGTTGTGTTTTACACTTCGTGTTGTATGTAACTTGACAATATAGATTATGTTCCTGATCAATTAGTACGTAAGATATCGTTTGTTTTAATATGAAACAAATAAGGAGAAAACATGTCACTGTCGTTAAAATATGGAAAACGCAATGCGCTTACTTTTAATTTTGGGAAAGTATTTTGAAAACATTAATATCCAGGGATAAACACAAGTTCAATCTAAATAAACGTATAATATGGTGGAAATATTCTCGAATTGAACTGCCTCGTGGGTCCAGTGGTTGGCATGTTCGACTGCGGCCGACGATATCCCGGGTTCGAGTCCCGGGTCTGGCCATAATTAAGTATTGGGTTTTTCCGACTAGAAATTCACAGTACTAGCCCGGAGTTAGGAAGTTGGCGGTGTCTCACCCCCGTGCAATTATCACTAACATGATAATAGTCGTTAAAGCCCGCCAACCCGCATTGGAGCAGCGTGGTGGGTCTAAGCTGTAATTCCCTCTCGTATGAGAGTGGAGGCCTGTGCCCAGCAGTGGGACGTTAATGGGCTGTAGGGGATTCTCGAATAACAAATTATTTTGGTACTACATTTGTATGGGCAATTCACCCTCCGCCGCCTTTTTAAAACAATATTTTAGCCTATGGTTCACTGTCAATCGTGCAGTGGTTCACTGTGTAACATTGATGGAACACAGTGCACTAAATCTCATTTTTTTTAAACTAGATTTATTGAGTTATTGTTGTACAATAAAAGTTCTAAGCTTTGTTTCGATATACCAAAGTTAAAAAAAATCGCACTTGAAAAGCATTATTTTTTAAAGATTACAGGTCTCCGAAAAATAAGTGGTTCACTGTTCCACATGGTACCCATGGTATTCCTAAATAACATCCTAACTTTAAGCAGGTATAGTGTAAACGTCACTCATTTTAAAAAAGATATGGTTTAAAGTTATTGTATATTGTCATATTTTCTAGACACAATAGATAGTTTAATGTTTCAACATTAAATGGAAATGTTATAAAGAGCACAATACATGCTATGGAATAATCTTTGTACATAAGTTCGATTGTAAAATGTATTACTAAATAAAATTATAATAAAACGATTGCTATGATTTAAAAAGAAGTCTAAGACGTTTCAAACATGAATATATAAGTAACCTACGTTTAAAGATAATAATTGGCAGAAACTGGCTGCTATTTTATTTTATACAACTGCTTTAAGTATCTTATGCTAGGTCCACATTAAGCGTTCAGCAGACTATACATACAGGTTGGCCCAATTAGTGAAACCAAAGATATTTTTTTGAAAAATCTTTTGAAACAGATTCCTAGACCTATCAGAAAATAATTCAAAAATTTCCTACTGCAGTTAGCCATAAAATTGTTAAAATAGACAAAACTCAATTTTTAGAATCAAATTTTAAGTTGAGAAATTACTGCCTTACCACATTTGAAGTCCGATTTCTCACAATAATGCCCCTAAAGTACCAAATTTTTTAATTAATAAGGGAACTAATAATTGGGCTTAGGAACCCCAAAAGTTTTTGAAATTAGTCTGAAGTGACGTAGACAGGTTTAAGTATTTTTAATCTTAAGTTGTACTTAAAATTCGTCTCTACTGTCGAACGTAAACTTTTCACTTTCGACCAAAAATTTTTCAACTTGAGCTAATGGTTTGATGGTAACTATTTTATGCAAAGTAGCAGACTTTATAGCAAGCATGCTCACAAAAAAAAAGTTCGGAAAAAAAACACTAAATAAAAAGAAAATAAATTAACACTCATTCCCTCAGAAATCTCACGAAAAACTTAAAAAAATTATAATACGAAAACTACCAAAAAACGCTGAACATACATAGGGTATTTTCCAATAGGTCGTGGAATCTAAATTTTTTCTTTGGACGTCACCCTTTGGGCCATCCTGTATACGTCGATATTCCAACTTGATAATTTTATCTAATTTCTCTTATGCTCTCCAGTCCAATGGAAAGGCAGCCTTAAAGACTAATTTTGATTGCTGCATATGTCAGCTTCTGATCGATAACAGTTCGTAGAATTGATCATTTCATGATATTAATCAACTATATCATGGAATGGTCAACTTTTGACGATATTAACATGTCGGCTATTTCGTGATATAATATAGGTACATGATATTTTTATATCAATGGCAAAGCTATATGTATACTTATGACTAAATCGTAAAATTAGTCTTAATAACAAATATATACTCAATAAAATCTTAATTTTTAACTTTAATATGTATAATACAAAAACGTATATAAAATTTGAGATTCAATATTGGAAATTAAGTAAAAATATATTCTCATACTCATATATACATATATAAAAGACGCATATAATAAGAAGAAACCTTAACAATAACAATAAAACCATCGGACGGAGTTAAAAACACAAATAAGGGCATTTTTTTAAATAAAATTAAGCATACCCATACTAGCAATATATAATAAAAAATAATTAATATCTAATAAAAGCATTCAATGTTTTTTAGATTTTTTGTGCTGCCAAGACAAAATACGAATAATACAGACAAGATACAAGAAAAATTTACTTAGGACCGATACGAAAAATTATGCTTCAAAATTAGCAAAAACTATAAAGTTATAAATACAAGTACTTAGCAGTAAGTTTTAATCAGTCGCAATGCATAGAACATAGAAAATACGTGTTATAATAATAAATGCAAGCTACACTCAGTGATTTCAAACTCACTTATAAATTACAAGGCACACAGTGCATTTTTTTTAAAAGGCAGTATTAAAGAATTTTAAAAGCTAAAACTAAAACGGTGGAATTTGATAATAATGGCAGATAATGAGGCTAATGTATAAAAATACATAATCTCTATGGTTTGTCTAATTTAGGATAATTTGTTTTGGTAGATGCTGTTTGCACAGAACTGTTTCAGTCTCACTGTCGTCCTTCACTATTTCTATACACCTCTCATATGTTAAAAACCATCCTAAACTAGACAAAAAATAAACTGAATTAAAATGACACATCTAGTTTTATTGCTGTCCCTTTGATAATGTAACCTGCGGAAATGGACATCATTAGATTTAGTGCTGTCAATTTAGAGATTGTGAACAGCATTAGCCACGTCATTGCTAATATATAATTTTAGATAAGTATGATGAGTCCTGATTGAAAAAAGATTTCAATATAAAATCAAACATCTAACTTACTATTTTTGACACTTGGCGACATTTTTGACGGGATTTTGAAACTGACTACGCCGATATGCCAAAGTATAGTAGTATACCAGACAACTGTTATGATATGTAAGTTAAGTTCAAAGTCATTACAATATGTAAGTAGAATGGTAAGTATAAAAGATACCAAGACAGGTAGAAAGGCCACAGTATCTCTAGTTACCGTAGCGTCACATAATATTAATTTTAAAGTATTATTTTATTTTTTAGAATTCATTCAGTAATTTCCAGACCACCCTGAGTCAACCCGGGCAAAAGCGATAGGGGAACCTGTCACTACATTCTTCTATATTTTGGGTATTAAGCTAATGGAAAATTAATACTGAGTTTCTAATATTAGTATTCATACTCAAATCAATTAAAAATACTCAGATCAAGGGGCACAAACTCCCCTTTCACTGGGGGCACCTCATCAAGGGGCAGGGGCTCCCCTATCGCACGGAACACAAATTCCTTGTCTATGGGCATATTATTTTAAATTGTGGTCATATAAGTGTCCCTTTACATTGGTTACGTATAAAATTAATAAAGAGTGTCCATACAGTAGTTTTGTTTAGGAGGTAGAACACCTTATTTTTCCGAGATAATACAGATCTTCAATGCAAAAAATATCATCGATCCGTAGCTCTGCCGCAACGTGATTGCAGGACAAACAAACACACTTTTGCTTTTATAATATTAGTGTGATATATCTTAATTAGGGTCATTACAAGTGTTCATATAAAGTTTATACTGTAGTTTCAAGACCACCTTCATCCGGGAGCAAAAATACTTCATCGAGGGGCACGGGCTCCCCTATCGCTTGGGGCACGGGCTCCCCTTTCGCTAGGGGCACAAGCCCCTCGCATAGGGGAGTAGTTTCCTCAATGGGGGTGGTCTTGGTGCCGCATCATATTTGCGAGGCGGGCATCGTGGAGACGGTTGAATGTGGTGTGGTGGGCCGTGAACCGGCGAGCGATGCGTTGAGAGATGCCATCGTACCCATCTGGAAAACGATTAAACAAATGTAGACTATCTACTATTGAATAAATTCTGACTATTGTTAAAAAAAAATAAAAAAAAAAAGAACTAGATGACTTCACCCGCGTCGATTGAGGTATTTTGATTTCCGCGGGCACTCTAACAAAACAATGCACGTAAATGTATGGGACCTGATACAACTCCTCAATGGCAGTAATATATATGTCACCGTAAGATTATAATCTAACTCGCGAAATTGTAAACTGTCGACAGACTGTGAACCGTTCAATGATCTGAGTGTCAATTTTTAAAATATTCATTATACTTACGTTTTCCGGTCTGTTTCTTGTAGGTTAGGTTAGGTATCGACACATATAATCAAGTAGTACTTAGGTTCTATCGGGTTAATATACCTAACAGATTACAATCTACCGAAAAATAATGCGTTAAATTGTAATCTGTCGACAGTTTACAATTTCGCTAGTTAGATTACAATCTAACGGTTTTTGCAATCTTATGGTGACATCTATATCCATGTATGTTCCGTCTATAACACCCAGAAAACCCTTACACACGACCAACTTTAAATAAAGAGTTTGTACATACCCTCAAATGAGCCAAATCCTCCAACTTGGTCAGGTCAGATAGCTCCAAGTAAAGGCTGTATACAAGTAGCCAGCCGTACGCACCGCACACACAGAACAGAATCCAACTCAGACAGATGAAGATGTTGTATGCGAATATCATGTCGCTGACTATCGATGCGAATAAGAAGGCGATGGTACGGAACGATATGAATACCCCAAATGCGTAGAGCCATGGCACCATGCGTTTTTCGTATTCCTGAGGAGTGAAATGGAAACAGTTCTGTATTTACAGGCTTTTAGATTAGGGATGAAAGCAAGAAAAACATGTAACGAATAATTCTTCAGCATCTTAGCCGATTCTTCACACTAAGTTGCAAACAAATGCAATATTAAATAAACAAAAAAAACTGGTGAAGAAACTGGAAGTTTAATTCGCTATAATCCATCACAATACGTAAATCTATGTGGTACAATGTGTATCTTGCGATATTCACCGCACCACACAAATCTTGCAAATTATTCTCAACACACGTTTCACTCCAACACTGCATCTTCAGGAGATGTTGACTCGATAATGCACGATTGTAAAGTGAGGATCGTGTCGAAAATTTTCGTTCACACGAATTTTCGATTTGGCGGATTATAGCGAATTAAACTTCCAGATCTTTCATAATCATGGACTTCCGCAACGTAACGACTGCTTCTATCCAATATTTAAAATCAACTGAGTAATACCAAGCATGTGTTGCATTGCGACTATTTTACGTTCATGGGGTTACACAAGAAATCTTAACGTAAGTGCTAATAAAAACTTTACAAACTTGTTTAGATGAACAATGCGCGATAACATAAACACATTAATTTTATAACAATATATTAATGAATTAGTTATGTAAATGTTAAATAAACATGCATATTACTTACTTTACCTATTTAATACCACACAAATCTTGATAATAATATCATGAATTTATAAAGCCCACTCAAAATAGCAATGTTTAACGACTACCTTATTTTTACCAGTCAGCACTAACTATGATGGTTAGCATAAAAAAACAAACATGAGATGAGAAATTAGAGAAAATAATTGTTATTGCAATTCCCTAGTGCCCGTGAACTTTACATGTGATTATGCACAATGTGTAAGTATGTGGGCCTGCAGTCATTCTTACACGCATGTATACAGATACGACTTTAACACAACCATGAGCCACTCGCGCTAGTGATTTGCAATAACTATAAGTAAAATTGAACAATACTAACTAGAAATTGCTCAAGTGCATAGTTTTAAGGCACTGCATATTAACAGAAATTGTTTGTTTGAAATACTTTATTGCACATACATTACAATGTACAAAGGCGAACTTAATTCCATAAAACTCTTCCACTTAACCTTTGGTAGTGGGGACAGGGTTGAAATAACAGTGTGTACAATATAAAGAAAAAAGTGAAAGAAGAAACATAACATAATATTTAGGTAGTAGGTAATATAGACAATAGTGAAGCAAGATAATATTGTGCAATTTAGTAAATGGCTTGAATAAAGAATTTAAATAAAAATAAATAGCAAGAAATACACAAAACCATTTAATATACTAAAATATATACTGTAAATTAAAATAATGTAAAATAAAATATATACATATTTAAAGTACAATATACATTTGTAAATATAATATATACTTACACATAAGTTGAATAAATAAATATGAATGTAATTAATTATGTGGAGGGATTCTGTCATTTTTGAAAGTCTTTGTGTACTCGACGCTTAAAAAGTTTAAAGACGGTGCTTGAGGTGCTTTCTGGGGAAGGGCGTTCCATAACCTGATTGCAGTAACTGAAAGTATCTGAATAGTTGTCTGTGTCCGTCAGAAAAAATTCGCAACCGAAAGCACTTTTATCCATACTTTTTGTACTGTTTTTACTAGACTCATGATAGACTATCAGAACTTTGGTGGATCAGACATCTGCTTATTCACCTTGGGAACATCAGAATGTGTGTCACAATCTTGTGACTACAATAGATAATTACAAGGTTGTCTGAATTGGATCTCCCTAGTCTCTATAGTGACAGATGACAAGATAAGACAACCTATTCTCAGCAAAATCTTTGTATTTTTTGGTGTGCAACAAAAAGGATAAGTACAATTGCTGATAATATGTGGCCAGTTTAATATATTTTTCTAGTACTTAATAAAATAAATTTATTCACCTTCCTCAATGCGATGATCAATATTATACTTGTTACCAGGACGACAACAGAACCAATCCAGGAGAACAGCGAAAATACTATCAGTACATTTCGCACTGTAACAATAGTATTGTTTTAGTATCTCGCACATTTTAAATTAATATATTAATTATAAATTTCTTAACAAATTTAATTACCATGTATTAAAATTTAAATTTAATCATCATATTAACACTGAATAGGAGAAATTTTCACTTTACAAACAATCAACCAACACCTGAAGAGATAATGGTATCTCTCTGAAAAATTAATTATTTGTCAGGATAGTGGCCATCATCATCTCAAGATATAGATGTCCAATGTTGGACAAAGGTCCCCTGCATGGATCACCACAGACCACGGTTTTGTGCCGCTTATTTCCAGCGGCTCCCAGCTACACACTTGAGATTGTCTGTCCACCTAGTGGGGGGTCGTCCAATGTTGCACTTCCCGGAAGGGAAGGGTATAGTTAGAAGTGGCCATAGTAACAAAATATTAATATTTTAGTGAAAGTTTCTGTGAAAATTTATTTCAGTACTTAAATACGACAGAGGATCGTATGTTGTGTTTGTGAATGAGACAGCTTTTTTTTAAATAATGTTAGTTGGAGTATTGCCAAACTCACCTGCAGGGCTGCCAACATAAACAAACTGAAAGCTTAAGACATAATATCCGTAATGCACTGATCCAGGTGCAGCCATGCCCAGGCAGTAGAGATCAAAGATGCTTTGTGCGAAGCTAAACAGGGCTATGAACTGTAAAGGAAAAAGAGATGCAACAAATTATTTTATTTGACTTCTAATTCCCTCCCGTTCAGAAAGTCTCAGTACAAAATGCCTAACTACTTGATATTATATCTCATGAAAAATATGTCTCAAACAATTACTCAGGCCATCAATAGTAAAGTAAAACATCTGTAGCTAGATACTAATGGAAAGGGAAGTTTAAATTTTTCAATTCAGCCTGAATACCAGTGTTGTAGTGTTTAGACATTCTCAGCCTCGTGTTGCTGTGGTCAGGGGTTCGATCCAAAGGCTAGCGGCAATGGCGGCAACATTTTGTAGTTATGTGTGATTTAAGCAATGAAATATCACTTGCTGTAGCGGTGTAGGAAAACATTGTCAAGAATCCTGCATACTCAAGAGTCCTTCATGGTGTTCTTAAAGGTGTGTAAAGTCTGCCAATCCCTTTTTGGTGAACTAAATCCAAAGTGTCCCTCAGGCGCCTCTCATTCTGAGAAGCATCTGATGCTCAGTAGTGGGACAACAATGGAATGAAATCTATAAATTATTCTTTGTATAACAAACAACATACAACAACACTTCTTTTACCCAACATCTTTAAGCTTACAAAATTAATAAACTCTCTCAATTATAGATAATTCATTATCACATGAAAATTTAGTCAAATATTTATATATTTCTCACCAGTGAAATAAAACCTGTGAGCAAGGATCCCCTCTGCAGATCCAACACCCAAGCATCATGTAATATAGGTTTCTGATACCATGGCACCCGGAGCGACCGTACTGATTTTGACGATCTCAAGTTGGTTGAAGACCTAAAATTATAGGAAACATTAGACAACAGTTATGTGGCCTTCTAGTACCACCACTGTATGGCTCAGCATACATAGCCTTGCACTCTTTCTGAACCAGTGCTTTTATTTAAAAATTCAGAGGCACTTAGGTTTTGACTGTGAAATACTTGAAATATACTTGTATACTTTAACCTCCAGTATGCCAGGCCCTGACTAAGAAAAAAAAAAGACTGTTTAAGACACAAATTAAAATGTAGAGTGGTTATAGAGTAAATAATGTACAGGTAAAATTTTGTTGATTTACCAACAATGTTTTCTAAGCAGTTGTGTACTGTTGTTACATGACATCAGAGCCACCCATGATATTTATGTTTGTTGAACTCGTATTGATGGATTGGTCAGTCATGAAAACAGTTTTATTTAATACTAGCTGATGCCCGCGACTTCTTCCGCGTAGAATAAGTTTTTAAATTCCCACAGCAACTCCTCAATTTTCCGGGATAAAAAGTAGTTTATGTCACTTTCCAGGACTTCACCTATACCCATGCAAAAAATTACGTCGATCCGTTGCTCCGTTGCAGCGTCATTGAAGGACAAACCAATAAACCAACTAACAAACAAACAAACAAACAAACACACTTTCGCATTTATCATTTTAGTATGACTATATGAAGCCCTTTTATCTTAAGGAAACTCTGATACACTTAATTTTTTTTCGCGGTTTTCCACCTTTAAAAGCAACCTTATGTGGGTCTCCAGAATGCAAGTATTTCTGAATCTGCCTCTGCATTGCCTTAGATCGATTACATGAATGGGCGTGAAAAGTACAGACACAGAATTTCGCACTTTAGCAATTGTGATTTCTATTGTGATCTATTATTAATCTATTTAAGGTAAAAGAATTAAACTTACTTGCCAGTGTAATGCGAATACACAGAAGGCGTTGAACGGTATGTAGAAGGAGTCTTACGACCGTACATTGTCATTTCATGAACTTATTAATGATTTATTTATGAATGGTTGACGCCCTGTAACAAATAAACTTACGAAGTTAATCAGCAAAGTTTTAATTCAGGTTACTGATTATTACATCTTTTAATTTAATATGTTTCTGATTTAATGGTGATTTACTGGTTTATTTTGAAAAGCCACACCTGCATTTGAAAACAGAGCTGTTTCGGGACGCGAGGCGACCGATTTAAAATCACAAAATCTAACGTCAATTTGACAGTTAACGTTGATGGACGATCACAGAGTAGAATTTTGGAGAGTGACGTAGATTAGTCTGAGCATTGCCGTAATTGAGTTACAGGCCTATTACACTGCACTTATCACAGGGACCCTTACATTTGAGTCAGTGTAGTGTAATAAAATTTTGGGAGGAAGGGTCCCAAAATTGATCCTTATTGCTGTGTAATAAGCGATGCTCAAACTAGAGGCCACGCCCACCCTTAACTTATGGCCTTGTAAAAAGTGCGCTGTAATAGGCCTCTTATAACTTATGAATAGGCACTCCAGATTTTCCTATAACTTCGTGGTAGCCCTTCAAACATGGGCCTAAAGTTCGTTCTCTTTAAGTACACTTTACAGTGACAGCGTAAAGCTGGGTACACACGCAGCGACTAAAATAGGCAGCGACTCGATGGCGGTTAAAGCCTATATGCCTATTGCGTTAGACATGTTCCTTGCGTTAGACAATTGAGCCACTGATCTAGTCTAGTCTAAGGGCCTCTTAAATTTTAAGTAAGTAAAGTTAAGTAAGTTATTAAGTTAAGAATTTAAGTTTTCTTAAAATTTAAGTACGCTTGTGCGCTAACACCCATCCTGTGCATTAGGAGACTGTAGTATTTAGAGCCATAAAGCATCTTCATGTTCAGTTAAAATTAAACGTTAAAATCAGATTACACCACATTTTATTTAACCTTCAAACATTAACTTGATTTTTTAAATAATCACTGTTGACATAAATAGGACCACATTGCCATAAACACTTTGGACAGTCCCGACTTATCGTTTTGTCGTGCAAATCTATCCAACCACAAACGGATTCTTCTATTGAAGACTCATTTTCGAGAAATTTCCACATTTTGTTAAATTTTTCCAGTTCAACTCTTTCGTGTAGGTATTTTGTGAGCTTTTCTATTTTTTCAGCTGCGGTGACAATTAAATTTTCTTGTTTTGCTGATTCTTCATTCGACTCTGAGATGGAGACTTCGGTGCGATTCTCAAAGGATAGATCCCAGCTTTGGGAATCCTCACCTAACGTGATCGTAGCCGGTGTCGCAGCTGTAACATTTTCTCTATTACGAACCTATGAAGCAAAAATATTTTTAGTAAAAAAATTGTCTGTTATAGTACCTACTTTAGGATGTAGGGGTTTTCGTTCATTGGCTCAATACATATAGACGAATAAGAAATTAGAAGTATTAATTAGAAATATTATAAAACGCGAGTATAATAATGAAAGTGAAAGAATTACATTTCCTTGCTTCATTCGCCCTGGGCTCATTCTGTTGGAATAGCTCCTGAGGACCGGTGCTGCATCTGCAGAAGGGCGGTTGCTGCTGGCCCTGCATCATAAAGATGAAGGGCGCAGACTCCCTGTTACCACCCATGAAGTCTTTCATGTTATTCGCAAACTGTGGACTGGTCTGCCTGTAAGTAGTTTCAGAAACGTTAAAAGTTAACATAATAATATCAATTTCTCTATTTGCGAGGTAGCTATTAAGAATTTCCGATACCATAGCGTTGTATAAATATAGGCACTTAGCAAAAAGCCATAGGTACCCCATAAGCGCAGGAGAGATTTTTGGCTCAGATAAAAGAGAATTACCATTGTTCGAAACAGTTCTTGAAGAATTCGGAAGAGTTGTCTTTGTTACGATTGAAGACATGACGGTAGAAGCACTCATCGCAAAACATCTGGCCGTAGTAGAACTTTGGATTAGTTGTAGGGACTTTGTGGCAAACGGCTGAAAATAAATAGATATATAATAATTTTTCTCAAACATGCTTGGAAATTTGAGCATTATTTTGACAACCTTCTTCGAGATAAATCGAACTTGCCGTACTGGCCAAATACATGCCAGCAGCGGCCGGCAAAAGTTGTATGAAAATCCATATCTGCCGTGGTTTAGCGGCCAAATAAATTACATTGTAAATTCGTATCTGTCGTTTAATTTAAAAATGGAACGATCTTTTACTCCGAAACATGGCAACCGAGGAGGTAACTTATCAAAGGTTTTATTTAAAATTTCGAACTAGCTTGCAAATAGAAAGCTGTTTATTGAAAAAAAAAACAAATGAACACTATAACGCGGGAAAAATTATTGTTGTTCGTTGTTCGTCATTGATTTTGAAATGTATTTGACAAAATGAGTTCAAGTGAAGACAATGAGTGGGATGAACTTACTTTAACGCCATCTGAAATTCAAGAGGCGACAAGAGCCGTAATAGAAAACTTGTTACCGCCAAAATCGTAAGAAAAATATTTTTAAATAAAAAGTTCTGTCTAGGTACTACTTAGTTTTAATTTCCGCGCATTATTTGAGAAAAGCACTATACAAGCCTTGGCAACAACTAGACATTGATGGACTCACGTATGTGTGCCTCGGCTTCGCCTCGGCCCACATTTACACGTTCGTCCTTCAATGCCTGTTTTGCTGGCCGCTGCGGTAATGTACTATAAATCATACACATGAACGCTCATCACAAATCTTTTATGGCTCTAGTGATACGAAAATTCATCATGTCACTAGCATGTAATACGAAAAGTATTACCTAAGATTCCTTAAGCCAAGCTTTTGCGCAGGTTAACCCAGTGGTTCTCTATAAGGCAAGATTTGTGACGAACATTATGCCATTTTGTCGCAACTGCCGTGTGTGGAGACATTTCAGGTTGGCTAAGATTTTGGTCAACAGAACATTACTTAATTATAACTGAAACAAAGCTTTTCCAGAGTAATCAATAATAATTGATGCCTTGAACTTACTGCATTGGCCACACTGCGCATGGAAGCTCTGGTCACCGATTGTCACTCTGTGACTCGCGTCCACAGGTTGCAAACAGCGCGCGCATATAAAACGCTTCGATTGTTCTTCGGATGGTGTTTCAGATTCATTTTCTTTAAAGGATAATAAACATTTTTCATAATTATATTGCCTAATCAACATACTAAGTATTCTAAAAACGATGATTCTACCACAGAACAGCAAGAAATCGTCAGCGTTGGCATCCTTCTGGTTGACTTTCAATCTGATCGCACGTAGCGTTTTTGCTCGATGTTTCTGACCTGAACCGCTAGAGTGTGGAACACCCTCCTAGCGCATGTGTTTCCTGCCACTTATAACTTAGGTAGGTACCTTCAAGACAAGAGCGAATAGGCATCTTCTAGGCAAGCGTGTTCCAACCTAGACCTCATTATTGCTTTGCATTAAGCATGACTGTCGTCAAGCCTATCTCACAATAAAAAAAGTATTCATAATATTAATATTATAAAAGCAACTCAATAAAAGAGTGGCTTCTAAGCAGCTATTCTGTTTTGCGACAGAGCAGTGCAGACAGACTGAACTACGGATGGATGGGTATAAAGTTTGCTTTACTTCCGTTTCAAAGTCCTACACCTAACGAAGTTTTACTTCAAAACTTTACCAGTATTCTTCTGGTCTTGAGGCTTGTTGCCAGGCCCCCACTGCATCCACCAGCTATTGGAGTGAATACGTGGACCGTTACCCTTGAATGTCGTCATCACGTGCGCCTTGAAGCAATCGGTGCAGAACACGTGGCCATAGAACATTTTCAATGTAGTTGGTATCGTCCGGCAGATGCCTAAAAATAATATTTTGTTACTTTTACAGCTACCTTTTATATTGCATGTCAATTTAACCCAAGCAGAGTTTTCTGGAGTGATCATAACTGTTTGGTAAACGTGAAAATTATTTTTCATTTTTCAATAATCTGACCGAATGAATTGACGAACTCTCCAAACTCCTCTTCGCTCGTGTCTAAAGCATAGTGAGCTTATCAATTCGGGTATATATAACTATCGCCAGGAGGGCTGATTCAGTATTTGTTGCGTGTAGGGCTCATGAGGAATTTGTGATGATCTGCCTGCAAGCGGCTGGAGACCTGACTACTTATCGCCGCTTAAAGACAAGTTATTGTCACCAAAAATGAACAATAACTAGGAAGGCTGATTGTTGTATAGTATTAAAGTATAAAAATACCCGATGAATAGCGTCAGCGTTATTTATCGGGGCGTTCACTAGATATTGCCTCTCAAAGACGTAATAAACTTACAAAAATAGCTAAATGTTCGCCGCATTGATAAGACACTATGCTTGCAAAAAAGATGCAAGAAAGTAGAATTTAAAAACCTGTAAGTAATGAACCAAAAACCACTTACAGCACATACTGCAAATTCTGTGAAAATTTTGTCCATCAATATCGACTCTGTCTGCGGATTCAATTGGCAAGAAACATCTCGCACAGAAACACTTTTTATTTTCTTGAGTTTTGTCCATTATGAACGTTAAATTTTAAATGTAGTATTAAAAAGAAATATAAATAATTAAAATTAGAGAATCAGCAATAATTAGAGAATTTTCATGGCTTTGTGACAGATGGATACAGAAATTGAAAAAGAAATTCAAAACAAAAATAAATATTTGAAAATGGAAGAATAATTCTTATCTACATAATTAAAAAATAAGTAATCGTATAAATGAGTTATTACTATTTTTATTGGGACTTTATAGTTGATTATTTACTTACCACTTGGTGGGTACCACACTCACACATATTCTGCATCGCTGCTCTATCCTCGGGTCAATAAAAAAATCGTTTGGAAGAATTATGAACATCACTATGAGTGACGAATCATGACGCGAATCGTAAAAAAAGTTATGACATCACTAGTTCTACTTGTGTGATATTCAACCGTTGTTTGTGTTATCTATCATGTTTTTATCAAAAAGCGATGTTTGTGAAGTAATTTGAAGTAAAATCTACGTAAATTTAGTGGTAAAGTACATAAGTTATCTAATCTTTATCTTCCCGCTTGATAAGAACGTCTTACAACAAAGTTTGTTTAGGTTATGTCTAGGATACTCTGAGACCAATATGAAGTCATGTTTTTCAGAATTTTTAATAGAAAAGCTTGGTTTAATTGCCTTGCGAGGTCGTTAAATGGTCAAAGACTGGCATATTTATCTTACAAACTACTTTTTTCGATGCCTCAGGTCGTTTTTCTATGTGTTAAAGACATTAAATCTCGAGGCACTTTTAACAGTACAAACTTCTGTGATTTGGGTCGACCTCGATTTTGTTGTAGACGTTTGGCGGGCAGCAGACTTTGATTGCGACAAAAGTGAAGTAATACATCGCATATTTATTACAAAACATTGTTTATGGAAGTTACGAAAACTAATAAACATTTAAATAGTGTCTGGACTATGTTCTTATCACGTTACATTGTTATTGTGATTTGCGTCACATATTAATTAGGTAGTTTATAATTTAAGCTTTAATGTATATATCTGCAATATATTTACTTAAGTAAGTTGAAATAATGTTTCCTTCAAACAATTTTGGTATATCAGCTTAAGTATGGCAAAAAGTGCATAGAAAGACTTTAGTTTATAAAAACCATGCAATTTTTTTTAAAACCACCAGAAATACTTTTGCACCCAGAATATTTATTGTTGTTTAACTTGTATAGGTTTGTAGGCTGTGGTGCCTCCTGCTATTTTTCTCAGTTTCACATGTTGACTCCTTTTCTTTTTAATAATTATTCAAAATACTTGTTGTACAATGTTTTCCATTAGTACATATTGGCACTGTCATTTGTCTAAATACTTAATTTGATTATTATGGTCATAGTCACTAAAGATTAGACAAATGCATGATGCACAAAAGACTTCTAAACTAAGTATATTATATTTTATACATAACTACAATACAATAAGTGTAGTATACCGCGCTAAATTGAATAAACATTATTTGACTTTGACTTTAATGGCTTGTTTTCAAGAGTGTGCTGCAGCAGCGAGTATTTATTTTTAATTTTTAAACTTAGTTACTATGTTGTTTCAGAATGGTGCATCTGAATGTCCATAAGAGAAAAATGTCCCGCCATGAGAAAGCGAAAAGTGGCTTTGTAAGTACAGCTTTTAGATTATTTATAATAGGTCCTTACCTATGAAATTGCCGTTTTGTAAGGGAGGGACATAAAGTCGATTTTTTAAAAATATAATATATTTATTTAATCAAAGTATGTACCATTGCTATCTATGTACTTTTGCCATCTCATAGGTAGTTCATTGATTCCTTTACTAAAAAAACCATTCGGACGGGAATCAATAAAATCTTTTAAGGCGCTTTGGACTGCTCCATCGGAGTTGAATTTTTTCCCTTGCAAGTAGTTATCCAAAATTCGAAAAAACTAGTAATCTGTTGGAGCAATGTCCGGGGAGTACGGTGGATGTCTTAGACATTCCAATTGAAGCTCCTCTAATTTGGTAGCCGTCTGTTGTGCAGTGTGTGGTCTAGCGTTCTGAAGCGTCCTGAAGCACTGAAGCAGCAGTGGCCTAGAGCAATTGACGAGCCTCGGTTGTTTAGCAGCTAGCTTTTCCAGCATGGTTTGCAGTTGCTGACAATAGACATCTGCCGTAATCGTCTGGCCAGATTTAAGAAAGCTGTAGTGAACGACACCGGCACTAGTCCACCAAATGCTCACAAATATTTTTTTTGAGTCAATTTTCGCCTGGGGCAGGATTTGGCTGGTTCGCCAGGGTTCAGTCGTTGCGATTAGCGTTTCCGATTATCGTACAGGATCCACTTTTCATCACAGGTAATAATTCGATTTAAAATCCCTTCATTATTGTGCCGGTTGAGTAATGTAACGCAGCAGTCGTTGCGCGTTTGTCGGTTTGCTGCACTCAAATCATGAGGTACCCACCTTTCAAGCTTTTTCACCTTCCCAATTTGCTTCAAGTGGATTAAAACAGTTTTATCACTAACACCGCAACCTGCAGCTAGCTCGGACGTGGTTTGCGATGGATCCGCTTCCAGAATAGCCTTCAATTCTTCATTATCAACTTTGGTCTCCGGCCGTCCACAGGGCTTGTTCTGCAGGTCGAAATTTCCAGAACGAAAACGTTGGAATCAAAAACGCACTGTGTTTTCTTTTGCCACACCGCCGCCACACACATCATTAATCCTACGAGCCGTTTCTGCAGCACTGGTACCACGATGGAACTCGTACTCGTAAATAACGCGATATTTCAAGTTTTTCATTTTGTAAACTGAGTGACGCAAAGAAAAACCCAAAAGAGGAAAAAACAAATGAATAGGGGTTTTCAAAACACAAAAGCATGAGTAAATAGCTGTATAAATTTGAAATTGAAATTACCAACCAAAGAGGAGATATTTGAGATCAAAGTGGCCAGTACGACAAAACGGCAATTTCATATGTAAGGACCTAATATTAGATATTTCTGTTTTACAGAATCTCTAAACAAAACAAAAATGGCAGTTCTAAATATACAACTATTTCTATTCCCTTTCATAACACTCCTTGTGGGAAAGCAAAGAACTAGATTTAAACCTTAAAGTTTTGTTTAAAGATTGTCTTCTACAAAAATGCTTACAAAGGCTTAGTCCAGTGATGGGTCATCTCTGTCCGTCAAACTGTTTCAATCAGGCCAGCGGCTCTTTTACGTCCAAAATCGTAGATGTCTATCGACTATATTATTTTCGAAGATAAATCTAAACTTCTAAAACACACACTTTGACAAAAATCAATGTGAAGATGCCTAAATCGGCATAAAAATAACCAGAATAGGGTGAAGTGTTAACATCTGGTCACAGTGGGGTTGCAGGCTAATTGGGAGGCAGTGCTTTGGCTCAGACTATGGGCAGTGAGCTTTTACTATTGCTATCTTGCATGTAGTCCTGGAGTTGAATTGAGCCGTGACATGGTGGGGCAGAGTCATGCCTAATTCATGGACTAGAAAGGAATGCCTTTTGAAGGCACTCATTTTCAGTATAAGAACTTCAACTCTATGTCAGGGTAAATAAGATGAGTTTTATTTGTTAACAAATAGAATTGAGTGCTACCAGTCTTATTATTATTAATTATTATTATTAATTTTATTATTAATTATTAGGATGATTTACTGCTAACCTGTCACTTATTATTTTATTACTTTTCCATGTGATATTAAGTTTTTCTACTTTATTATCTTACTGCCTAGCCATGAAAATTTAAAATTCGTATACAAACAGTTGGCAGTTAACATAATATTTTATGTACACACATATAGTATTACCTACTGAATAACTCACGTTATCTCACTAGGTTTTCAGTTTTCACGCGTTACCTGATAAATGTGCACGTGTTTGAAACACTTTACTTGTGTGTGAAATTTAAAAACAAATCCTTATAGTGATTTTATTGCATTTACTGAGTCTATGTACCCAGAAGATGTGCTCTTGGAAGTGGAAATTTTAGCCATTAATCCTTGCATCATAATTTTATCAATACCATTACTCAATATTATAAATGCGAAAGTTTGGATGGATGGATGGATGGATGTTTGTTACTCAATCACGCCAGAACGGCAGAACGGATCTCTATGAAATTTGGAACAGAGATATTTTATAGTCTGGAATAAAACTGGCTACTTTTTATCCCGGAAAATTAAAGTGTTTCAAATCCCGTGATACTGAAGACTATGCACACGGCGTATTTTATACGCGCAGGCAAACCGCGTTTCATGAAAGCGCTGTTTCCGCGCGTTTTCAATTCAAACAGCAGATTGTAGCATTTGTATCGATACAAACGCGCCTATAACGCGCATTGACAGCGCGTCTGTGTTGCGTTGTAGTGAGTTTTATTATTAATAATAAGGTTTTTATTAAAAACCAAGTTGCCTAGTATAAATAATTTGAATAAATACAAAAATATGAAAATAACATAAAACTAATTTCAAAAGTGACGACCTCACTGGCGCAATATTGAGCACTGTTGTCTTAACCTGCGGAGGTCCCGGGTTCGATTCCTGGGAGGGTAAATTTGGGAATTTATAAATTCTGAATTTTCTCTGGTCTGGCCTGGTGTTAGGCTTCGGCCATGGCTAGTTACCACCCTACCGGCAAAGATGTGCCGCCAAGCGATTTAGCGTTGCGGTACGATGCCGCGTAGAACCGATTAGGGGTATGGGTTTAATATAACTGCCATGCCCCTAACAGGTTAGTCCGCTACCATCTTAGACTGCATCATCACTTACCATCAGTTGTGATCGCAGTCAAGTACCTACCTAAGTCGCATTAAAAAATAAAATGGTCCCACTATCTTCTTTCGCTCTTACCTAAATGGGATAAACGCGCGTCCTTAGTCCGTCTGTATCGACGTGTCTGCGTGTTTGTATCTGTCACCGTAAGATTGTAAAAACCGTTAGATTATAATCTAACTCGCGAAATTCTAAACTGTCGAAAGATTGTAAACTGTTCAATGTTCCGAGTGTCAATTTTTGAAATATTCATTTTATTTACGTTTTCTTGTCTCTTTCTTGTAGGTTAGGTTAGAGTTCGACATAAATAATCAAGTTAGTTAGTAGTAGTAATTTCGTGAGTTAGATTATAATCTAACGGTTTTTACAATCTTACAGTGACATATATTTGAAACCGTAAATGCCAATAAAATGTCATGTTTGCCAAATTCGGCCGCGATCAGAATCCAGATCTCAAGATTTTTACATGACTAGACGTTTGTGCCATTAATGAGATTATTTTATGGACAAGATAAAATTAGTAAAGTCCCCGGATTAACTAGATAATTTGTTCACGCTTTTATGGGTGTTATAGTTAGAAAAAAATCCATGTTAGTTACCAATTCAGCGTGTGATTAATGTGATTAATTTGGTCAGATTGAATCAAATGACTGAATGAACTATCCATAGAAGTATAATATCTTTAGGCTGTGGCACAGAATCCTTACGTACCTGGCTAAACGATGCAAATTAGCTAATAATATAAACGAGGCAATCTTACAGATTGGTAGTATAGTACCGGAGGAAGATGTTTTAATTGTTTACAAAACAAACTGTTCTCGCTTCTCTGCCTAGTTGAGTGTTACGTAATTATTGTGGCAGGCGTATACGACAAAATGTTTGTAAACACATACAAACATAAATCTTTTAGTACTATCGCAGTGACAGTAGGCGAAGGTAGTAAAATATAATTAACGATCGATATCTATTCAAGTAGCGAATATAAATTACGACACTATTCATTGTATTGTATTCAAGTATGTACTTCTAACGCCCAAAGTAGAGAAACAATAGAGTAATAAATTTCCACAATTTTTCGTGACGACTGCCTTCTTAAAACAGTGGAAAATTGAACTCCAACTAACGGTCATTGAAAGTGTCATAATAAATTTGCATAAATAAAATAAATTAAATCTGACGTCTATCTTCAAACTGATCAGTATATTCAGTTAAATATTTTTTTATCATACTCATACTATTGTGCTTTGTTTATAATTTATGAATATAATTTCTTTGGATACAACTTATTCTTGTATTTTGGCAAAAGTGAAATGGATTTCAAATATTTATCATATTCTCAAAATTAACTTACTTAATTGATTTTTTTTTGGTGATAATAATATTTTTTTTGGTCTAATAATAGTATATTATGTTAGTTCTACCCGGACATCATATTTTACACGCGCGTTTTAATAATTTACCTTCGTAGTTTAAAAAAATGGTACTAGCAATTAACACGGTAATTAAGGACTTAACATAAGAATAGATAGTAAGTAGTAGCTACCACACATCACTAACAACGTCTTTGTCAGGCACAGTAAGCATTAAGTCATGGCAGTAAGTCATTCTTTAGTCACTTATTATTATGCTTGAAAGTATAACAACAAACTTCGTGTGTGTAATCTGCCAATTCAATTTGACGACGGCGCCGCGTAATTTTGAATTTGAGTCCCACAGTATCTATGAATAAAAAATTGAATTTAATAAGTCAGAGCACTTTAGGATACCTATTTAAATATTTTTGTTAATTTAGTACATTAGCATAAATCTTTAACTGAATTAAAAAATATAGCGATAAAGATAAATTTATTTCATAAATATACAGTGTGGGACAACTAAATAACATTTATAGCCTTACACCTAGGATTAAACTAATATAGTTGACATACAATCTTAATATTATTGTGCACTTGTTTTCCTAACTAGTTAAAACTGTGTCTCCAATTGTGTGGAAAACAGGGCTTCCAACTCGAGACATAACCAAATTTACAACAAAAACAACATATACAACGAACTTTAAAAAACAGCTTTTTAACTAAGTAATTTCCGACAATCACCAATAAAATATTTTGCACGGTAAATGCCGAAGAATTTCTATATTTATCAACATTATCTTGTTATCTTTTAAGATAAGGAGTGGCTACGGATGATAGATCCAAATATATCGTTAGTATTGGTTCAGACTTTGTTTTGTGTTTAGTGAATGGGAATTTATGTTTGAACTGAAATGAAAATGAAAATGAAAATTTTACAAATATTCACTTTGCGTTTAACACTAAACACTTTATTGCTTGGTATTTATTTTTAAAAGGACTCTTTTCAATGTTTGGTGACTGAGTATTATTATAAGTGCTTAGATTGTCTAGTGTCACAATTTGTGCAATAAATATCAAGGTATAAGCAAATCATGTGATATCGTACTGTAGAGTGTAAAGTGGAAAATGTAACTAATGAACTATTGTAATGGTGAAGTAAAGTGAAGTGAAGTGACAAGTCACTATGTACAACAGTTTGCCACGTTTAAAACGAAGGGAGACGTGGAAGAGGAAGAGTGGGGTAAGTTGATGTGACGAAGACAATTTGGTACTAGATGATGCCCGCGACTTCGTTAAGTTAAGTTAAGTTTCTTAAGTTTGATTAAGTTTTTTTTGGTTCCTGGAAGAACTCGGGATAAAAAGCCTAGATTTTTCTTTCCTGAAGGCCAATCTCTATACCAAATTTCATCAAAATCGGTTGAAAAGATGGGCCGTTATAGCGCAGCAGACGGAAACACACTTTCGCATTTATAATATTGTATGGATTAATTTGGACTCTATAGCTAGTATAATATCAAATCTGTTAAATCATAATATAATCCCTATAAACTAAACACAGCTCATCCGGAAGTAAACTCAAATCTCTGGGTATATGATTGATACATGATTTTCCTCCCACACAATAACTCTTATAGAAACATGAAAATCATCATTATATTTGTTATGGATGACATCATTCTGAGATCACGAGGTGAACACATTTTTTTATACGCATTGGTATTATCTCCTTGCGATACTGCACTTACAAAGGACATGTCCTTAGTGTAATTATTGTAGATTGTCTCTTGTTACTTTATGAGAACTTCGTTGCCTGGAACTTCGTTCATACAAATTCCGTATGAATTCCTTGCTTCTTGGTATCAAATCAAGAAGGGTAAGACTTCTAAACCAGTTCTGATTTATCAGTGCAATCCTGGTAAATGTTGGCTTCTGTCAGGACTTCAGGGCTTTTGGGAAATCTGTTGGTCGTCGTCGTTTCAAGATTTATATCTGTCACAGGCAAATGAGGACGTCAGTGATTTCGCGAATTTCCTAGCGGTAACACTTAATCCGGAAAAAGGGGAATACCCCAATTGTTGACTTAATTTTACTAAACAAATCTAGTGATATATTATGACTATTAATATAATATTGAGGATTGTTTGTGCCCGCAGAAAGTATTAGGAAGATCATTCCTCTGATTTCCTCGACCTCGAAAACTAAGCGACAACACACATGCAAACTTTCATGTCTTTAGAGCTACCGGCTCAACCTGGCTCCATAATTAGAATCTGCCCTCACTAGGTATACGAATTTGCGAATATTAGAACTCAGAAGCGTACCGCCGGTAATATTCTGGCAATATGCGGTGTATCTGCCAGGTCTAGAACAAACAGTATGAGCAAGATGCCTTCCGAAGCGCGTCCGAATTTATTTCGACATAAACCGATAGTATGTAGTCGAGGTAAAGATGTGCGTTGTCAAACAGTATCAGTCTTGGAATGTTATGGAGTGGTTCATTTAAAATACTGCCACAGGTGGAATGTGCAATTAAATACCTATTATGTCGCGACCTGGCAACCTTGGCTTAATATTGACCATGTGCGCGTGAGTCATCCGTAAGTTAAGGCGCTTACGTTATCAGGTCGCACCTCTCATCTCCATGATAGCCTCACCATCACAAGTCACAAGCATGATTAACCACCTCTGAGATTCCCGTAAAGGAATTTTAGTGATAGGTTTGTTTACTGTTTTTCAGATTATTCCTCTTTAAATCCTGGAACTTTTGGCCATGCTTCCACAAGGTATAGTCTTAGCAAGGTTTTAATAACGTACGTCATTAGTCAAAAGTACCAAATCCTTGACATAGATCAATGACTAGCGAAGCTGAAGAATGAATACAGGGTATTATAATATAATATTACCAAAGCAACCCCGCATCGTATAATGTAGCGTTGGAATTGGAAGATCCCCCAGTAGGCGGGCGCAAAATCTCAAGCAGCAAGATCGTTGTGCGCAATCTTCGGCCTGCGGTGGACGTCTGTCGGTTGAGGCGTCGACTCAGTGACCGCTGTTGGGACTGCCACCTTAAGACCTTCGAATATGCTTGCCAGGTTATTTGTTATTGGAGTCAAACATCTATTAGTCATGAGGAGGCCGGAGGGTCATCTCCCGAATGATTAGAACTTGGGTAATAGTGTCCCTTATAGTTGGTCAACATAAATCGACGAGCCGCTGTTGGTACTTCAAGATAGCGAAGTAAAAGGAAGCAATGATTATGATTGCGACCCAAATTAGGTACTTATAAGAGTTCTAATACATTCTAATATAACAATACGGGGGGTGAACCTAAAAATGAATATAACGGGCCAGGACTCAGGACTCGTTGAAGTTGAAGTAGGTCAATCAGCGAGATTTTTCATCTCTCTCACACTCATAGTCCAAATTCTAGATATCTTTGTCTCTCTCGAACAGGTCCTCGATGAGAACGCGGGAGGTTGTGTCATTAACATCATCATCAATTTATGTTGTATGAAGTCATATGGTGCCGGAGCCGAATTTATAGTGGAATCCCTACATTTTTCGTTTTTTTTTCATTTTGGGGCCTTGCTGTTAGTTAAGCAATTAAGAATTACAGCGTAATTTTATCAAGTCGGAAATGTAGTAAAATCTAGATAAAGTCTCCAACATTGCCACTTCAAATATTTAAAGTCCTTACTTATGGATCATGCGATGCGGAATCACCTCTACTAATTGGGAATACTCTACAGCTTTTTCTGCACTTTCATTGTATTGTACTATCTTTTCCCTTTTAAGTTTCGTTGGATTCGTTCACAGAAGACTTGGTGCTGGGCATGTGCTCCAATCACATGCATAGCAAATGCCTGAGTGAAGGGAATTTCGGGATCACACCACAGATTTTGGCATTTTTGTATCATGGATTTTAAAAATACAAGTATAGAGGATATATATTTTTGGCTGGAAGTTGGGGCAGCAGCCAGGGTAGAAAACCAATTAATAGTAGCTATTTTTTTAAACCGCACGATCATTTCTTCTTTCATGAAGCAGAATCTGACTATGAATAGCGGACCGTATGATCGGCGTAAGCGCATAATAATTTACATGTTTGCGTCCATGCAGTATTCCTTTATTATTCGCAATTGACGCGCGCGTCGTGTTTTTGTTTTAAAAGTTAAAATCGTACAATCGTGGATATAATAGTTAAAAAATATAAGTTTAAAAATGATATAGCTTCTATTTCTTGTGATAACCTGTGGGATGGATACAATGTGGGATATGCTCACTGTAAGTTATAAAACTCTTTTTGGTAGAAAACGCTTAGAGATAAGGACACAAGGCTGAAAGTACTAAAGGCTCGTGTTATGCTGACTTATAAGACTTACAGTATTAGTTTGCTAAATAATCAGAATAGTTTTGAAATGAAATAAAAATGAAAATACACTTTATTTACATCAAACTAGATACAAAACAGAAGAACATAGACATAGTTTTATTTTGTTTTTTCACCTCATTAGGGACATGCTTACTTTAAGTTAGAATCTTTTCAATTGTACCTCTTTCTTTGGCCTTTCCGTTTGTATTTATAAGGATACTAGATGATGCCGGCGACTTCGTCCGCGTGAATTACTAATGTTTTATTCCCGCGGGAACTCTTAAACTTTTCGGAATAAAAGGTAGCCTATGTCCTTTGGCGGTATCTATCCCTGGTACTAAACTATACCAAATTTCATCAAAATCGATTGAACAGATGGGTCGTGAAAGCGTAGCAGACCGATAGACAGACAGACACACTTTCGAATTTATAATAAATACAAACTTTATTGTTTACCTTATTGTTGCGTTACTCTTATACAATGAATGCATCCTATTACTGAGTTAAAATCTAACAATAAACAATAGGTAGCAAACTCAGCATTACCGAGCATTGCATTAATACAAGTGATGGATTCCCATTCTCATCTAGTTTTTATGAAAAACTAGATGAGAAAAAAACTTAAACCTCCAGTTGGAGGTCTGTTGTTCTATGGAACAACAGACCTCCAACTGGAGGTTTAAGTGCGGAAACCTGCCCAGTAGAAACACATAGAAGTCTTCTCATAGTTTGTTATCGATTCATCATTAGAGAGAGAGATCATTTCTGGTTACTTGTTGTATAAAATGAGAAGGATAATTTCGCATATTTTCCTCTAAAACAGGGATTCCCAAAGTGGTCGAAATCGGCTTCCCAGGGCGTCGATATTAACGAGAACTGATTTTAGGGGTCGACGAGGTCTAAAAATCGACTCCTATGTTAATGTTTTTTGTTTTCAAAAAATAATTACCTAGTTAAGCATTTTTTCATAATTTATATTAATAATTATTATTTACACTTGATATTTACAGTATTTTATGTTTATTTATTTTGTTCAATTTTGATGGGAAAATGATGTCAAGTTTAACCAACTGAAAAGTTTCTCTTGCCCAAAATAGTTTGGGAATCCCTGCTCTAAAGTATCGAACTATCAGTGGCTTTAATGTTGAGATCATTCAAATAATGACAAGCTTGGAATGTATCCAAAGAACATAGATACACCGGTACACGTGTATTACGATTGAGGTAATACATAAAAGATTCACTATTGTACTATTGACAAAAGACATGACTCTTTCCGGGTTGTGAGCCATTGTGAAGTTGTTTTAAATTAACTAGTAGCTGCATGCCCTCTGCATTGCGCTTGCGTAAAGGGTCTTAAAAACGTGCAAGATTAGGTTTATGTACCTAGCTCTCCTAAGGTGTATTGTGCACTGGGTTTATTCGACTCCTAGAAAAGGTCTGATAATTATATGATAACGCGATCGGCAAGGTTTTATGGAACAAGGATCGGTGCTATCGCATGAAAGAGTCACTACATTTAACGTGCCACTGCTGGGCACAGGTCTCCACTCTCATTGGAAAGAGGGAATTAGAGCTTAGACATACCACGCTGCTCCAATGCGGGTTGGCGCAAAACGTGCTTTCCGAGGCATGCGGGTGAACCACCGCCAACTTCCTAATTCCGGGCTAGTACAGAGAATTCTTAGTCAGAAAAACCCAATACTTAATTATGGCCCGACCCGGGACTCGGCCCCTGGACCGCGTCGACCGCAGCCGAACATGCTAACCACTAGACCAACGTGGAATGAAAGATCACTTTATTGAATTTATTTGCACACTTTTGTGGGTTAAACATTCTTGACTTTAGTAGTTTCATAATGGAGAATCTCTCCTCTTTTGGCACATCTTTAATAAAATGAGTCCAACCTCAGTAGCTCTAAATTACCTACTAAAACTTTGAAAAATAAGCTTGCAGAAGTAGCACACAGATAGACAGACAGACACATACTTTCGCAATTATATTATTATTCAACCAAAATTAAACTTGCATTATAAATTACCTTTTTGCCACCTTGCAAAGAAAGGTCGCTGAAAATATTCTAGTATGTATTTTACGCATCATTTGGGTCAATGTTAACGACCTTCAAATCGATGTCATCATTAAATATACTCAGCTCAGCATACAAAGCGATGGATGACAAAACATTAACTTTTCAACTAACACACTCTTATGATAACCGAATAAAGCTCAATATCATGACATTTCATTCATCATGACATTTTTGGACTATCTATATATAGTCTATATACCAATGTACATTCCTAAAGGTATTCCTAATTTGTGTCTTATTGCCTTCCAATAATAGCGATATTAACATGTAAGTGTGTAATATTATGTATTAGGAATTTGGTTTTACGTTCCTTAATGGGGTTTGGTAAAAA
The DNA here is from genome assembly GCA_964035005.1 of Erebia palarica. Classification (NCBI taxonomy): domain Eukaryota; kingdom Metazoa; phylum Arthropoda; class Insecta; order Lepidoptera; family Nymphalidae; genus Erebia; species Erebia palarica. Next base: position 33,898,573 of record OZ035987.1, read on the forward strand.
CTCAAAACGGCATGATTTTAAATAAAAGTAAGTCTTGTAAGTCTCGGTCTATAAATACTGCTCTTTTCTTGGGAAAATCAAATGAATAGGTACTTTTCTATTTCTATAATACAGTAATCATATTATAATTATTTCCCACTGTCCTTAGTATGATTTTCAAGGTTGCGGTAGTCTATGTATGTTTGCGGTATGTTATTTTGATGCAAAATATCAGCTTTTTTTATTAATGTGTTTCTGCCTTGTCTATGTCACCGTAAAATTGTAAAAACCGTTAGATTATAATCTAACTCGCGAAATTGCAAACTTCGAAAGATTACAATTTAATGCATTATTTTTCGGTAGATTGTAATCTGTTAGGTATATTAACCAGATAAAACCTAAGAAGCCTACAAGAAACAGACAAGAAAACGTAAATACAATGAATATTTCAAAAATTGATACTGAGAATGGAACGGTTCACAATCTTTCGACAGTTTACAATTTCGCGAGTTAGATTGTAATCTAACGGTTTTTACAATCTTACGGTGACATATACATTGCACATTACTTGTAAAAAAAAGATAGATAGATAAATTGTTTATTGCCGCACTACAAGTGAACTTAATTTAAGGAATAAAAAAATACGACTGCCCTGCCATATTATTTTTGGAGTTTACATAATATGCAAATCGCTTCTTTAGGAATAAGATTCCAAAGGCTATATATTATATACATATATATTATATAGCCTTTGGAATCTTATTCATATTTTGATTAAATGATATTTTTTGTCACTGGATATTGAAGTATAGTGTTATATATTTTTGGAATCTACTCAACGTTTTCTAGATGATGATTATATAGTTAATCTTATTTTCGAATATTTTTTTTCAACTATAATGCGGGATCATGGTCACCCCATCAATTTTTTTTTAAAGTTTACTAGCCTATGTCACCCGGAATAAGCTAGGGATTCTAACGATACCTCATTTATCAAAATCGGTTCAGGCGTATAGAAGTTATGGTGGAATATACAAACTCACATACATACATACATACATACATGCATACATACATACATACATACATACATACATACATACATACATACATACATACATACATACATACATACATACATACATACATACATACATACATACATACATACATACATACATACATACATGAACCCTGAAAACAATATACTCCTTTTTTCAGGCAGTAGTATAAAAAATAAATAAAGTTAACAAGCAAAGGAAATAATAAGTTCGCAAAGGCGGTCTTTTCACCTAGTCGGGGGTGCCGGATGCGTCAACTTATCCTTGTTATGTTATACTTACCCGCTCGACTTCAACATAGTGTGTAGAAATCAAAATTATTTTTTACTTTACAGTGGCTTTGGAAGCCGGTTTTTTGGAAAAAAAATTTTTTTTTAACATTTTAGTGTCAGGGTTGAGGATTTGGAGTCAGAATTTTTTATGGGACCACCTCGAGAGCTTCCTCTAACGACTGAAAAAATCGGTTCAGAAACCACGGAGAAATGCACCGACATACATAAAAAAAAATACGCGCTGAATTAAGAACCTCCTCCTTTTTTGGAAGTCGGTTAAAAAAAAAGTTTACTTAGGCAGGTTCAACTCCCAACCGGCAATCAAACCCATAACTACTACAATCTTCTCGATTCTGATTCTCACACACCAATTAATTTGAGTTATCAGTATCACATTTTTTGCTGTTTAAGATCTGTTAAGGGGTATGGGTGTAATATAACTGCTTTATAATACCCCTAACAGGTAAGAGATACTTATAAAGCAATTATATACCTAACCTATTACCTAAGTATATCGTGTTAGACTGAATTACCGAGTCACCACTTATCAGGTGACGGTTAAAGGCTAACTAGTCTCTCGCTCTGCGTCGTATTCTTCATTGCTAAGGGCCGTAACCTCATTATACCGATAATAATGCGGTGGACAGATTCCCAGGTCCTTCCGCAAACTAACTAATTAGTAGTGGTATAAAAAAAACGTAAGCTAATTAATCTATTTTTCTCGACCTATTTGTGTATTTTTGCAATCCGCCATGTTGAAATTGTCATGATGATTTAACACGCGGTCCGCGGAACACTATGGGAACCTACACTTCATCAAAAATCGTCAAAATCAAATAGGGTGGCACCTAATGAGCGAGCGACAAATGTATGTAAACCGCTACACCGCTACTTTCCTCCTCCACTATACAGCCCATTAACGTCCCACTGCTGGGCACAAGCCTCAACTCTCATTGGAGAGTTGCTATAATGCGGGTTGGCGGGCTTCACACTCAGTTGGTTAAAAACATAAACAAAACAGTCGCATGCGATACAAATACCGTGATTCATATGCAAAATTAAGTCGCCAGATTTACCTAGCTTGCCAAGAAAAGACAAAAATAATTGGCATATAAAAATAATAATAGTGGTGACACCACTCTGTACTCCAAAAATAAGCTTTTCTGCTGTTAGACAGTTTCTTATTATATTTATTCAGTGGTGCATTTTCGTCCAAATTGGACTGCCGCGTCTTGGAAAATTCTAATTTTTTGTTGTAATCGTTATATTTTGTTTGTAAATTAAATTAAATTTATAAAGTGACTCTTTATAATATAAGATATAAATTAATTGATATTAATCGAATATATTAGTTCTATTAATCGAATATTGATACAATGCGTTTGATAATCTTTTGATTTGGTGTGAAAAGAAATCGTTGATTATCCTGAAAATGGATACTATGAAAGTTGTGGGAGATTATGTGAGGGAGAAATCTCCTTTTTCGGTAAGTTTAAAAAATCCGACAGGGCCGCAAAAAACAATTCTAAGATTAGTCGCCGATCGCGGTGTTTTTAGATCTCGAACACAAGATGAATAGAAGATCTTGGCAATCAAATAAGCTGCTAACTAGTTCTAGCTGGGGATGATGATAATTTAAAAAGAAAACCCGGCTGAGTTTGTTGTGGGCTCTTCTCAAACCAGGGCGGGTTTGGAACCCAGCGTTCGTAGCTTTAGTTTTAACTGATTGCCATCATGTTTTAGAAGTAATTGACGTCAATAAGTGTACCTAATTTGAATAAATGAATATTCCATTGAATTGTAACCGAGTCGACATACATTTATATAGGAACTGCTATTGAGTCTTCCATTCATTTGGTTTTCCAGCTGGACACATGGTTCGGGCGGCCGAAGAAGGCGGGCGCGGGGCTGGAGCGTGGCTACGACACGATGCCGCGCTCGGAGCCCCGTCCTGAGGATGAGGAGCCCGCCGCCGAGTATACCAGCAAGATCGACGCCTTAGATGACGCGCAGCTCGAGGGCCGCTTCGAGGAGATGCTGGTGAGTGTCCCCCAAGCCTCCAGCTGACACGTGGCTCGGGTGAGGAAGAAGGGCGGGGGCTGGAGCGCGGCTAGGACAAGATGCCGCGAGCGGAGCCCCGCGCCTAGGACGACGCCTTAGATGACGCGCAACTCGAGGGCCGCTTCGAGGAGATGCTGGTGAGTGTCCCCCAAGCCTCCAGCTGACACGTGGCTCGGGTGAGGAAGAAGGGCGGGGGCTGGAGCGCGGCTAGGACACGATGCCGCGCGCGGAGCCCCGCCCCGTGGACGACGCCTTAGATGACGCGCAACTCGAGGGCCGCTTCGAGGAGATGCTGGTGAGTGTCCCCCAAGCCTCCAGCTGACACGTGGCTCGGGTGAGGAAGACGGGCGCGGAGCTGGAGCGCGGCTAGGACACGATGCCGCGCGCGGAGCCCCGCCCCGAGGACGACGCCTTAGATGACGCGCAACTCGAGGGCCGCTTCGAGGGGATGCTGGTGAGTGTCCTCCAAGCCTCCAGCTGACACGTGGCTCGGGTGAAGAAGAAGGGCGGGGGCTGGAGCGCGACTAGGACACGATGCCGCGCGCGGAGCCCCGCCCCGAGGACGACGCCTTAGATGACGCGCAACTCGAGGGCCGCTTCGAGGGGATGCTGGTGAGTGTCCTCCAAGCCTCCAGCTGACACGTGGCTCGGGTGAGGAAGAAGGGCGGGGGCTGGAGCGCGGCTAGGACACGATGCCGCGCGCGGGGCCCCGCCCCGAGGACGACGCCTTAGATGACACGCAACTCGAGGGCCGCTTCGAGGGGATGCTGGTGAGTGTCCTCCAAGCTTCCAGCTGACACGTGGCTCGGGTGAGGAAGAAGGGCGGGGGCTGGAGCGCGGCTAGGACACGATGCCGCGCGCGGAGCCCCGCCCCGAGGACGACGCCTTAGATGACGCGCAACTCGAGGGCCGCTTCGAGGGGATGCTGGTGAGTGTCCTCCAAGCCTCCAGCTGACACGTGGCTCGGGTGAGGAAGAAGGGCGGGGGCTGGAGCGCGGCTAGGACACGATGCCGCGCGCGGAGCCCCGCCCCGAGGACGACGCCTTAGATGACGCGCAACTCGAGGGCCGCTTAGAGGAGATGCTGGTGAGTGTCCTCCAAGCCTCCAGGTGACACGTGGCTCGGGCGAGGGAGCCGTGTGACGTTAACGGTGCCATAATAATAATAATGTCCTCCCGAACGAATTTCGGCCACGGCAAACAATCTCCACAGAGATTGGCCATCTGCGCGGGAGATATTATAGTGCATAAGTGTGTGCGCAAAGAGGAAGCACTGTCCTTTACTCTCATAGCCCGATGGGACGGAAAATCCGCGACACTACCGAAGAGAGATCAGGCGCACCAACATCAGAACAGACCAACGGTCACAAATATTAACGCGACCATAAACCTACAATGAATCAGTTACGTTTAGCTTTTCTTCTTTAGATGTTACCAGTTACCAGGGGAAGCAATCCTCGGCCGAATTTAGGACTTCTAGAGTTGGGTCAAAAGAGTAAGCCATGCATTCCACATATATACAAGTACCTTCTTCAACCAAACCACAAAAATTGGTGCATTGTCAATAAATGACAATATATCGGTTTATAGTGTGTACTACATAGACGCTATTACCTATTTATGGAATGAATATTACTTCTTTACAGACTGATATGAATATTGTTGAGAAGAAGAAAGAGCCGCTGCGGAAGTACTCAAGAGATCAGAAGAAGAAGATGCTAGTCGCCTATAAATTCGTAAATGCTCAGGTTTGTGCTCAAAATTAAGTACAATAAATTAAGATGTGAAATTTTAAACGTTCCTACATTTTTCTGATGCTAAGCTTCTTCTTCGGACTTTTGTGATGGTAACCTGATTGTATCTCATGCGCAGCTCGTGTAGAATTGTTACTTATATGGTGGGTGAGGGAAACAGATGCATTGCGACAAGTAATGGCACGACTGAGGATTATATAAATTCATGAAATACTTAATTTTCCCTTTTTTGCTGCTTTATAAAGGACTGAAATGACTGTTTTTAGATTGTGAATTGAGATTGAAGTTCATCAAATGAAATTTCGTTCTTTCGAACAAAGTGGTGGCAATTTTTGTTCAAATAATTTTTTATGAGATATTTTAATCTACTTTGCAGGAAGGTCGCTCAAAATTCGAAAAGCCGTCCGATTACGTATCATATCTAAATCAGCCCGAGCTTTCAGTGGGCAAACTGCACAGTTGTCTAGAGAACTTGAGGATAGCGCTTACGAATAACCCGCTCTCGTGGATCGAGGAATTCGGAGCCAAAGGGATCGAGAGTTTGCTGACTACCCTCAATGTTTGTTACATCAAGTAAGTTGATATTAACAACGATTTTAGGTACACTGAACTACCAACCACTCTTCAAACAATTTATTTTAATATGACAGAGCTAGCAACAATCCAATCCAAGTTATTTTTGGTTCAAAAACATTTTGTAATGGAATCTTTATAATTCTTTGAAGTTAATTTGGTAAGTATGGTAATTTGAAGTTTATTTTTACATGCTATCAGTGGGAGTGGATTTTATCGGTAAGATTCGATTTAATTATCTGAACTTTTAACATACCGGTACAGAATTGCCATCAACAATCTTCAAGTTATAAAGTAATATTTTACAGCTGGGAAGACTTGTGCACGTGGCATCACTGTCTTAAAAATTGAGTGAATTGAGATATTTTTTTTGTACAAAATGTACTGTATATTCACATTTTGTTAGTTCCGAATTTCGCCACACGCACAGATAATCTTGTCATAATGTAATTTGGTCGGTCCTTTATTGAATTCTGGTTACCCTACACGGCCACATCTTCGATGTAGTCACTCTCAGACCTTTATAATGCCACTCGGTAATATTTTTCTCCCAGTTTATAAAATTTAATCTATATAATTTTATATAAAAGCGAAATACCACTCATTCACTATATCTCAGGAACAATAAAGCATACAGACTTGAAGGATTGGAAGGTGTAGACATTAGCTAAGAAACGGTTTTGAGAAAATTCACCCCTAAGGGGTTTAAATGGGGATTGGAAGTTTGTATGAAAGTCCTTTCTTTTTGAAGTTAGAGACATGAATATTTTTAAACTAGTTTTAAACAATAAAAACTGCATAAACTATGTAAAGCCTCTATAGATAGGATTTTTTTAGCGGGGAAAATTTCAATTTTTTTTATTTATTTTGAATACAACAATATGTAGGTACAAATACAATATACTCCTTAAAAAAACTAAACAAGGTTATTATTATTTCGGTACTTATGAACAAAGGAGTGCTTAGACACCCGTACTAAGTTAACTTGTGTTACGGGTGTCGTCAGTTTCATAATCTCATGGGAAATCAGAAATTGAACGCGGACGAAGTCGCGGGCGACCTCTAGTTGTTTAATACACACGCTCGTCTTCGTTGTTTTCAGTGACTCCCGCTATGACCGAGTACAATACGAGTGTATTAGATGTCTGTCCGCGATACTCAACAACACGGTCGGCATTCGGGCGGTTTTCGAATGCAGAGAGGCGTTCCCCGTCCTAGCCAGAAGCCTTGACGCTAGGAAACCGCACTGCGCGTTGGAGGCTGCCAAGGTATGATATGCAGGTCAGCGTGGTTGACTATGGCCTTTGCCCTTCTCATTCTGAGAGATGAAAGTTATGCTCAGTTGTGGGCTAGCGTTAAACTAAAAAAATTGTTTATAAATATTTAAAAAAGCAAGGTTATTGACTGATCTATCACAGCTCTAAACACTGGATGGATCGGGCTGAAAGGCATTAATTGGCTATTATGTCGAAAGCTACCGCAACAAAGAGTATTTTAAAATCATCCTTTAAGGGGGTTAAATAGGGGCTTGAAATTTACCAATTTAACGTGAACGAAGCCGCGAGAAAAATCTAGTTTCTTATAGCATATATGTGTCTTTTTTGATATATCTTGTTTTGGCTCTACCATCAGTTTGAAATGCAGATTTTGCTAAGTCGGCGGGAAAGAAATGAACTTAAATTAGGCTTACATTTTCGGCTGCATTTTTGGTACCTACTGAAAACTTCATTAGGTTTAATCAAAACCATCATTATCAAGTATTCTGCGATCAGCATTAAACAGAAACCCTTTTTTTTAAACCTCTATAAGCATTTTTTTCGTGTTAAATCTTAAGACTTAATCGGTTTTTGCTTTGTATTTCAGGTTCTCGCAGCGATATGCTTCATCCCGAATGGCCACGAGAAAGTTTTGGAAGCGATCACAATGGCGGGCGAGTCAAGTCGAAAGGCGAGATTTCTGCCCATTATAGAGTGTTTAGATGCCAAAGCACCGGAGAGTTTAAAGGTTCGTCATTATGGAACAATTATTATTTCATTAAAAATAACTTTGAACTAAACGTTCTATGCGTGCGTCACGGACGGAAGTTACGTCCGCTGAATCCGTCCGCATTTGCATCGCCAATTGTACAATCATCCAATCATAGGCATAGGCAGCTGTAAGCACAAAGTATCATTATGATTTGTCACGTTACGGAAAATACATTGTTTGTATAAAAATCGCCACTAAGTGCTGGAATAACTAACCACCTCCAATACTTTTCCTAAAGAACAAATTCAATAGCAATTTTTTTTCTTTTATATTTTATTATATATTTATCTCACATGGCTGTATGTGATGAAGTAATCTATTAATTTTAGAATGGTGCTATGCAACTGATGAACGCGTTAACGACGGAACCTGAAGAATTGGAGTTTCGAATGCACCTCCGGAGCGAGTTCATGAGAACAGGCCTTTTTGATTTATTAGGTACGCTGCTATTCATGCCTTTGTTCACCGATCTATTATTTTATTACATTATTTAGTTTCATTCATTTGTCGTCATAGCCATTTAAAAATTAATAAGCTTTTAGAGGGCTGTAAATTTGAGATTTAGCACAGTTATAGAAAACTGTTACCGCTACGCTACACTCTCATACGAAGAGTACCTTTACTTTAATTTTTTAATATAAATATTTAAACAACAATTGTTCACGCAAAAATCGATTAAGGTTTTAGCAACTATGGTTTTAGTTTTTATTTAATAATTATTTTATTTCAGAACAGATTTTTTATAGTCTGTGGTTGTTCGTTAAAAATTCAAAATAAAAATATTTTTTATTCAAATAAACTTTTAAGTGCTTTTGAATTGTTGCGTGCGTGATGCGCGCGTATGCACTTCACTACGATAAGTGAGCGGTACCCATCAATGAAGTACAATATCTGTAGTATATTTTACCGGCAAAAAATACGAATCTTCATGGACGTGGGCTGTCACAATTATCGTCCTTAATTAGACAAACTTTAGAGGACTATGGTGGTCGTCGAATCCGGCGTGGTTAATAAAACTCCCTTTTAGGACTACCACTATTATATTAGGGATAGTATATAGTAAGTACAGACAGGGAAGGAAACACAATTAGAATTAAATTAAATACAAAAGACTAAACAAGAACAAGGACTAGGACTAGGACTATCTAGGTACGCGCCTGGCGTTTGGCCACAAGGCGAGCGCGGACCTCTCGTCGCGACAGCGGTTCGGTAAGGACTACTTAGTAAAATCTGAAGCCTCCAGGCGCGCGCGCATGGCGTGATCGTGACGTCACACGGGCCGGCTTCTCAATAGGTATAGACAGGCGGACGCATGCACCGGTGAGAGCGCGCGGCGCGCGGAATAGAAATAGGTAAATATAATAATTATTTTGTATGTATGTATGTGTTTCATAAATATTATTACGTATATATTAAATATCAGGTAAGTATTTATTATATTATAAGTGTGTAGCGTGTGAATGAGTGGAGTGTCCCCATAGGACCATTACGGAACCCGTCCTTGAATCCTACCTGCCCCGCACTTGACCAGTTTCTATTTTTTTTAATAGATGACTTGCGAGCGGGCGCGGAGGACAGCGGTCGGCAAATTCAAATCAACGTGTTCGATACTCACGCGGCGGCCGATCAAGATGAATACTTGACAAGATTCGACGACGTGAGGTAAGAAGAATGTTTTATAATTGAAGAAACTGACTGATTGACGTCAATGAAGACCTCAAAAAAGCTATTAAAAATTCTAGGTAGGTTAACGTAGAATGTTTGTTGTGGCCTCTTCTCAGACCAGGGCGCGTTTGGAACCCTCGTAGCTATAGTTTTAAGATACCGTTTTTGATTATCACCATTATACTTTTTAAATAACTGGACGTCAATAAGTGTAGTATACCTACCTAAATTGAATAAACACTATTTGAGTTTGAGTTTGGTGGGTATCCATGGTCGTCATATGGTCGAAGTTGAAGTCCGAATTGCAGATGTGCGGAGCGCAGTTGCATCGCGAACATAATGGATACTCACAGTTAATGAGAATGATTTTTGTTATAGATTATAGACCAGAGCTTGGCTATTCAAACTTACTGGCAAATGGTGATGCAATTTATTCATATTCATATTCATTTATTTTGCATTCCAATACAATTCTTATAGTAATTCACATGTCAATAGAATAGTTCTTATTGTAATATTGGAATATAATATAAAATTGGTGGGGCACAGCAAAAAATCAGTCGTAGTAGAGAGACGGCTACCTTATTTTTCTTTAAAAAAATCATCTAGATTATAATACATTTTTTCAATTAGAAATGTTTTTAAAGAATTAACAAAGGCTGTATTACTCTCCGAAGATTTGACGTGGTCTGGGATTTTGTTACAATTTCTTACGCACATCGGGTTAGGACTGGTACTGTGGATACTTACGTTGGAACTGGGAATCATCATATTATACTTTCGCGTGGGTCTTAGTTGGTAACTTTGCGGTAGGTCCTCTAGTTTTTTAAAGTTTTGCGGTTGTTTCCTTACAAATTTGCATATATATGTTGCAGCGCGATTGTCTTGACCCTAGAAGATACCTACCTATTCACTCTTGATTTTAATTTTTCTTTTTATATTTTAGGGTAGATTTCAACGACGTGAACGAATGCTTCGAGTTAGTTAAGAACCTGGTGGTGGAAACGCCGGCGGAGCCGTATCTACTGTCGATATTACAGCATTTATTGTTTATACGAGACGACGAAGAGATCAGGTAATTTCTTCTTTATTTTTATTGATAACAGGTTGATTTTAAATCACCTGCATTTATTAGTACAAGTTCATATAGTTTTAGAACTCGATTTTCGATCTCGAGTTCCTTCAAAAAACTACAGCTAGGGATACAAACTAGGGATTTTGTGTAATAAAATGCGTTGTTGGTACAGCGTTTACTGCTCTAAAACTACCGTCATTTTGGCTTATTCTGTTAATCACAATCTCTAAATGATTTGTATAATTTTATTACTTGTCTGTTTCATAACACTCCCTGCGGAAAGGGACCGCACTAGATTTAGGCCTTTAAAAAAATAGCCGCATTATATTATCCATTTTAATACCTCACGAAGGGAGGGTACCCTACATGAAGGGTGCCCTTCATGTAGGGTACCCTCCCTTCTTATCGGTTACAACACGGTGTAAGCACGACGAAGAGAGGAGTTTTCAAAAAAACAAACGGAAATTGAACCCATTACCTATCCTTACCACCACTGATCCATATACATTTTCTTGATATTCAAATATGTATTTCAGGCCAGCGTACTACAAATTGGTAGAGGAATGCATAACACAAATAGTTTTACACAAAAATGGCTACGATCCTGATTTTAGACTCACTCAGCGCTTCAATATCGATGTGCAACCGCTAATAGAGGGATTGATAGGTAAGATTTTCTATTTGTCTATCTATATTCTGTCCAACCATTTATTTTATATTTGACACCTATGAAGTTTCATATTTATTGAAAGGCAACCATCGACAAAGAAGGCAATACTTCATAGATGCTTTGCTATTTATCTATCTATATTCTCTGTCTAACCAATTATTTTACTTTTGAATTAAGCACACCTATGAAGTTTCTTAATTATTGACAGGCAACCATCGACAAAAATTAATATCAATGTGTCAAATCGATTGAAACTCCTTCATAAAAAAAGTCGATTGTTATCAAAAATCGAATCAGTAACGCATTAGAACATCATTGACTCGAGCTGCCAAAAGTAAAATAAATGATTGGACAGAGAATACGACTAAGAATATACCTTACAGTGGTGTTTGTTATTGAATATAGGTTTAATATTGGTAGTGATTAAAAAATAGATTTTTTTAGAAAAATCACGTGCCGAAGAGGAAAGGAAAGTGGATGAGTTGAAGAGTAAACTGGAAGCCGCCATCGCGGCGAGACAGGAAGCGGAAGCGAGGGCCGCTCATCTTGAAGACCGTCTGAAGCAAGCAAGCACACCCACTGGCCCAGGCGGCGTCACGCAAGGGAATATAGCCGCTATTGCTAAGGTAATAGCTGCCAAAGTGCATTATACTTGAAACGATACACTTACACACCACGTCAATTATGCTCTCCTAGTACATTAGGGAGCCCGGGCGGTGTCACGCAAGGGAATATAGCCGCTATTGCTAAGGTAATAGCTGCCAAAGTGCATTATACATGAAACGATACACTTACAAACCACGTCACTTATGCTCTCCTAGTACATTAGGGAGCCCGGGCGGTGTCACGCAAGAGAATATAGCCGCTATTGCTAAGGTAATAGCTGCCAAAATGCATTATGCTCTCCTAGTACATAAGGGAGCCCGGGCGGTGTCACGCAAGGGAATATAGCCGCTATTGCTTAGGCAAATAGCTGCCCAAGTATGAAACGATACACTTACACACCACGTCAATTATGCTCTCCTAGTACATTAGGGAGCCCGGGCAGTGTCACGCAAGGGAATATAGCCGCTATTGCTAAGGTAATAGCTGCCAAAGTGCATTATGCTCTCCTAGTACATAAGGGAGCCCGGGCGGTGTCACGCAAGGGAATATAGCCGCTATTGCTTAGGCAAATAGCTGCCAAAGTATGAAACGATACACTTACACACCACGTCAATTATGCTCTCCTAGTACACTAGGGAGTCCGGGCAGTGTCACGCAAGGAAATATAGCCGCTATTGCAAAGGTAAATAAGCTGCCCAAGTATGAAACGATACACTTACACACCACGTTAATTATGCTCTCCTAGTACATTAGGGAGCCCGGGCAGTGTCACGCAAGGGAATATAGCAATAAGCTCCCAAAATGCATTATACATGAAACGATACACATACAGTATACACTCCACGTCACTTATGCTCTCCTAGTACATTAGTAGGGTGACGCCAGACGAGCGTAATTTTTGAATTATGTATGAGTCGCGTTATGGTCACGTGATTTTCATTTTATTAATGTCCGAAACTGCCAATGACTTAAACTCGCTTTTGGCGGTTTTGGACCTGTCGCTTTCGAGACCTTTTTTTAGATTAAAAGTTAATAAGTCGTATCACTATAATTACAAAGGGTGACTTTATTACGCGATGATACCCTGGATGGCAGAGTGAAACACCCAATATCGCACGTCTGAGGGTGTAGACAGTACGGTGTCAACTGTTATCTTACTGTATGTAGCCAGGCGCTAACTCAGATACCTGGGTACCAGACCAGATACCAGACCTTTACAATGGGGCCGTCCCCCGCACCCCTTTGCCTTCCTGCAGTTTTATTTTATTAGTTACTATTTAATAGTAAGCACTCCTAAGTCACAGTATATTTCCACCAAGCCTATTAGTCACTAGCTTGAATCGTATTTTTTTTATCCACAGTCTATAGGTAGCCCCGGCGGACCGCCTCCACCGCCTCCGCCACCAATGCCTGGAGGTAAGTCGAACTTTTTGTTTGTTCTTCTTTGAAACTCAAAAGGTTTGCACGATACTTATGTTTTTAATCATATGAGAGGAGGTTAGTTCAAAACTAATTTTAAGTTTATTTATTTATTTTTTATTCGAAAATGCGAAGTTTCGGACGGAAAACTGATCTGTAACCAAACCCCAGTCGTAAAATTTTGGGGGCTAATTTACCCACTGTTATTTAGCCCCTTTCCATTTCCCATACCCAAAGACTGTGATCGTGTAATAGCGTATTTTATGAATCAAAGTTTTCTGCAGCCTTAAAACTGATTTATCTGTCTCAATATCCCAATCGCAAATTTAGAATTTTGGGGGATTATTTACCCCCATCCATACCCTAAGATGGTGATTGTGCACTAACGTTTTTTATTCATCAGTTTTCTGCAGGCTGTTTACGGATTTGAGGAACTCGTTATTTTATTACGTTTTCGAAATCTAGATAAGCTTGAGTTATATTTTCAAGTATTACATTATAGATCATGTTTTAGTATTTTTGGGGGAGCAACGATCCGGCCGAAATTTCGCATCTGTATGGGAGAGACTTTATTTTGCACTTATAAAAAAAACAAATATAATTTCATATTTTTATTTTATTGCACAGCTTTGCTGTCAAAAGAGGTTGGGGGATTTACTAAAAGAATAATTATATTTTATTTCTTTTGATATTTTGTTTGATAGTACTAAAAAAAATTAAAGCACACTATAACTGCATGTGGCACTACAAGTCTGTCTCGGTGTGTGTTTCCAGGAGGAGGGGGGCCTCCCCCGCCGCCCCCGCCGCCTATGATGCCAGGTGGGTTCAATATTTTCCCCCTTTTAACCGTTTTCATTGCATGCACTTTATGTGACCCATTTGTACCCACTGTACATCTGTACACATTGCCATCAAGAAGTTTAGCGTGACCATGGTGTAGTGGTCACGTTAAAAGTGGTGAAGAATCAATGAAAAGTTCAAATTACCACTATGTCTTATGTCGTTATCTCTTGCATACTATTTTGAACTCTATTATAGTTTTAATTTATTTCATTAACTATTTATTAAAATTGTATATACGTAAAATCGTTAGCATCTGTCAGTTTTCAGTTGGATTACATTTTATATTATCGATTATCGACCGTGAAGTGCGAATGGCGTCGATTGTGGATGCGAATTCAATGGTCGATACAAGCTTCCATACTAAACGCGTGTATTGACAATTATTAATAAGGATTTGCTTATTTCTCGTGCAACAGGTGGGGGTCCACCAGCGCCCCCTCCGCCGCCAATGCCAGGGGTCCCCGGGGCCCCGCCGCCGCCCCCCATGCCTGGCATGGGTCCCCCGCCTCCACCGCCCATGATGGGCATGGGGCCTCGTCCACCCCCGCCGCCGGGCATGATGGGCCCCATGGCGCCCAGGATGGTGAGCATTACAAATTAAATGAATACTAGTATAACATAAAAAATGCGCTTTTAGAATCCTCTTAGTTTTATGTTTTATGTTAATCTAAATAAATCTAGGAACTTAAAGTATTTTGCATGCAGATTTTTTTCTATAACATAAACCCCCTACAAAGGGTATGATTTAATAAAATTAATATTTTGACAGATGTATATTGGAATTCTGTCAAATTACTGTTTATTTGTGAAACGGGCCCTAAGAATAGATTTTCAGAAATTCCAATCTCTATATAGTCTCAAAAAGTACAGTTTTCCTAGCATCCTCAATTTTTATGGACACTCCATAGTCAAAGTTGCTTTTGCAGCCCCAACCAGATGTCCTGCCATACGGTCTAAAGCCGAAGAAGAAGTGGGAAGTGGAAGGCCCTCTCAAACGTGCCAATTGGAAAACCATTGTGCCACAGAAGATGTCCGAAAAAGCCTTCTGGGTCACGGTAAGAATCTTCTAAAATATAAAAAAAGGAAAAAGTGACTGACAGAATGACTAATCTGTAAAGTGTCAACGCACAGGGAGCTTACTACCATCGCTTAAAGCAGTATTATTTTAATATTGTTAACACTTGTTGCAGAATTTTATTCCTTATTTTAGGGACAACAAGGTATGTCATATAAAATTTGACATTTAAAAACAATACTGCTGCAATGGTAGTATGCCAACTGCTCATACTATTGAACAGATCGAGCAAAAATTAGGCATACAGGCTTTTGAATGATCAAGTCGTCAATCGTGTTTTGAATCTACTATTGGGTCGGAATGCCATTCCTATTTTCTACCAAGAAGAACTAGAAACTCAGTGGTACAGCTTTTATAAAGTTTATCAATAACTAGCTGGTGCCCGCGTCTTCGTCCGCGTGTATTGAGGTTTTTTTGGTTCCCGCAGGAGCTTTTAAATTTCCGGGATAAAAAGTAGCCTATGAACACATATCACGATTATGGTATCGTACATACCTAAAAGTATAAGAATGGATACACGAAATTGAGCTCTAACTCAGTAATGATATGGTTTATTTTACTTTGACACCGAACTTAGACGATTTGATCGACAATTCTTACACAATTGGGGAGCTGATCCGTTCAGCCGTTCTGGCGTGATTGAGTAACAAACACCCAACCATACATCCAAACTTCCGCACACATAATATTAGTATAGATTATTGATTTAACTGGGGTACCACATTAACACACACACACTCATTTGGAGCAAATCTGATGTTTGGCATAACGTTTCAGGTACAAGAAGACAAACTCGCGTCTCCTGATATACTCACAGGGTTGGCAGCGAGGTTCTCAAGTAAGCCGGTCGCTAAACGGAATGAAGACAACGTCGATAGGTGAGTGTTAGCGCAATACGACTTTTCTCCGACTCGTCTCGCTATTTAGTCTAGGCAATAAAGCTAGTCGACCCCAACAATAATTCCTCAGGCGAGAGGGACACCCACTTGCGCCGACATTGTCTTAAGATGGATACAAGGCAAGAAAAAAGACAACGCCGTTAGAGGTATATAGTTTTACGAAAATTATCGTGCATAATTAATTGCATTAACATACCAACTGTAGAACGGCAATGGTAGGTCAAGCGCCACTAGTTCGAGTACATAGTCTAGGCAATAAAGCTAGTCGACCCCAACAATAATTCCTCAGGCGAGAGGGACACCCACTTGCGCCGACATTGTCTTAAGATGGATACAAGGCAAGAAAAAAGACAACGCCGTTAGAGGTATATCATTTTTACGAAAATTATCGTGCATAATTAATTGCATTAACATACCAACTGTAGAACGGCAATGGTAGGTCAAGCGCCACTAGTTCGAGTACATAGTCTAGGCAATAAAGCTAGTCGACCCCAACAATAATTCCTCAGGCGAGAGGGACACCCACTTGCGCCGACGTTGTCTTAAGTGGTTAATGGATATAAGGCAAGAAAAAAGATAACGCCGTTATAGATATATAAATTGCAGAACGGCAATGGTAGGTCAAGCGCCACTAGTTCGAGTACAATAGTCTAGGCAATAAAGCTAGTCGACCCCAACAATAATTCCTCAGGCGAGAGGGACACCCACTTGCGCCGACGTTGTCATAAGTGGTTAATGGATACAAGGCAAGAAAAAAGACAACGCCTTTATAGGTATATAAATTTTACGAAAATTATCGTGCATAATTAATTGCATTAACATACCAACTGTAGAATGGCAATGGTAGGTTAAGCGCCACTAGTTCGAGTACAATAGTCTAGGCAATAAAGCTAGTCGACCCCAACAATAATTCCTCAGGCGACGAAACTTTACAGTATGATAAAGTATCATGAGTTAAACGCTTATTATAAATATCCAATAAAAAATCAGAAAGGAAGTAAGGGTTTTTATGCTATACCCAATTCTTAAAGGAGGAAGGTACATTATCTCGTAAACGCTGTATATGATTGATAATAAAATCGGTTTAAATATCGATGTTCTGCATGATTATTTCGTTTTATATTTCGGTTTTGAGTGAGATATTTTATCGATTTCTTTTTAAAATAATAGTAGATACTAACTACTATTATTTTAAGAAGAAATCAATCATAAAAAAAAAATTCAATCATAAATATTAAGTTTTAGGTATAAATACCTAACTTCCTGATGGATTTTTGTTGGATATTTTTTTATAAGTACTGGTTCATACCATACTACGACCCTGCCAAGTTTCAACGACTGAGGATTTAATGCAGGGGTCTCCATACAACAAACCGCCCCATTGCCTAGACAAATTGTTGATATACTACGAGAGTTGACAAAAATACTGTCAGAGTAAAGTGGACCTAATCATCTTTGAGTTAAAGTCGAAAATCAGTACCGCCGATTTAATTTCTGCTTGGATTGCCGGCTGTAGATATATAGACGGACTTTAATTTAAAAACAAGACAGTTAAGGTACATTTTACTTTGATGGTGTGACGACGCTCGAGATTTAAAATATACTAAGGCTTCTGTTATTTGGCAATGCGATATACTAGTTTTGAAAAAGGATTATTAATCTTGGTGAGATTTAAGATATACTAAGGTTTTTGTTATTTGCAATGCAATTTGGCAATGCGATAGAATAGATTTGTAAAAAAAAAATTGTTAAAATTAAGCTGAGAGCTTATTAATGAACAGTTAAAAACGAATGATTTGTATTTTAAGGGTTCACACGTTGAAAAAAGTGAAAGACCTCAAGGTTCTGGACAGCAAAGCTGCGCAGAATCTGTCCATCCTCCTAGGCGGTTCGCTCAAACACATGTCCTACGAACACATACGGACGTGTGTGTTGCGATGCGACACCACGGTACTCACTGCTAATGTATTGGATCTATTGATACAGGTGAGTCGTTAAGTAAACTTTATCCTCCACTATATAACCAAATATGTGCTTATAACAACCCACAAGTCAGTGCAAGACTAGCTACGTAACATAACGTATATGTCACCGTAAGATTGTAAAAACCGTTAGATTATAATCTAACTCGCGAAATTGTAAACTGTCGAAAGATTGTGAACCGTTCAACGTTCTGAGTATCAATTTTTGAAATATTCACTGTATTTACGTTTTCTTGTCTGTTTCTTGTAGGCTTCTCAGGTTTTATCTGGTTAATATATCTAACAGATTACAATCTACCGAAAAATAATGCGTTAAATTGTAATCTTTCGACAGTTTGCAATTTCGCGAGTGAGATTATAATCTAACGGTTTTTAATATCTTACGGTGACATATACAAATAAATCATTTCTTTCTCTTTGTTATTTTCTTTCTAGTATATTATTTACAAAGTGTAAAATTTATTTTTATTTAAAAAGCAACTGCTGAGTTTCTTGCCGGCTCTTCTCAGCAGAGTCAATTTTCCGAACCGGTGGTAGAGTTTTGTGTCTAGAAATGAGCGCTGTTGCCTTAACATGCGGAGGTCCCGGGTTCGGTCCCCGGCAGGGTTTGGAGATTTATAATGTCTGAATTTGGCCTGGTCGGCCGTGGCTAGTTATCACCCTATCGGCAAAGACGTGCCGCCAAGCGATTTAGCGTTCCGGTACGATGCCGTGTAGAAACCGAATAGGGGCATGGGTTTAATATAACTGCCATGACCCTAACAGGTTAGCCCGCTACCATCTTACACTGCATCATCACTAACCATCAGGTGAGATCGCAGTCAAGGGCTAACTTGTAGTGGATAAAAAAAAATCATTTAATTATGATAATATGACAAAAAGTTACAATTTAAACCATAGTAAACATTCCTAATATTTATTTCCTCCGTGTCTTCTATAGTCCAACAAACCTAACTGACCCGGTGACAGCGTCGCTAGTAGATATGAAAAATAAAATAAAAACAGAAACTAAACAAGCATCAAAATTAGTTCCGATTTTGGCCACCGGGCCAGATAAGTTTGACGGACTATACTTATTTATTATTATTCATTTATTTCAGGCATCAAGGCCCATATTCTAAAATACATAGAATATTTAAAGAATAAAACCAATATAAAATAAAATACAAACTTAAAATACTATACGAAGGTAAATACAAACTATTTGTACGTCAAATATTTGTAAGTCATCAGGGCGACCGCGTATCTCTGACAGCTACAGTGTAATGATCGCAATCACCTCTGATTAGATAACACGCTTCCACTATTGGACAAAATCCATTGACGCAGCAAGAATACCATAAATTCAGCCAATCACAACAATCGATACTGTAACAATGATTGATGCAGAAGATACGCAGTCGCCCTGAGGGTTTGCCTGACTGGACCGATGATGCGGCTTACAAATTCATCAACAAACATCTCAATTTCACATGTTCTTACATATTAGTACATTACATCGCGAGACCGGGAAGTACGCGTTTTCTGGTCGAGTGTTAGTTAGACTTAGTTAGGCTATATACGAGACCAAAAATGCTCTCCCGGTCGAGGTGTGCATAGTGCTTTTCTAAAAAATGAAACAAGTGACTTTTTTTTTAAATATATTATATTATGTAATTAAAAGAAAGTAAATAAAAAAGCAACCTACTTGAGTAATAAACTCACCTTCATATTTAGCGGAACATAAAAAAAAGGTCCATAATTAAAGAAATATGGTTTTATTTTAAAATCTACTTACTACACTTCTTTTGTTATTTAAAGTTTCATTTGTTTTACTTAATATGAGATCAAATTTAGAACAGATTTTGCGAGTAAAGGCTATTTGTGAAAAATGGTAAATTTTTTGAACTTTTCATGTAACCGGGAAATGTGAAATTTAATATTAAAATAACAATTAATTAAATTAGAAAAATGGTGATTAATATCGCGTATTTCCTCCACGTGCTCTTATTAAAGTTTCTACCCGTCTAGGCATACTGAGAATGATGTTATCGATGGTCTCCTGGGATAGTCTCCGCCATTCCTCAACTACGGCGATTCGCAGTTCTCCCACGTTGGCAGGAGCTGGAATTCTGGACTTAACTTTTCTTTTCAGCAAGTCCCAAACGTGCTCTATTGGGTACATATCCGGTGATCTCGCCGGCTACTCCATAACAGTGATATTCATATCATTAAGATAAGCTTGAGTTACCCGAGTGGTATGCGGCCGAGCATTATCCTGCATAAAAACAAAATCTTCACCGATATGTGGGGCAAACGGTACGACATTTTATTTTAAAACTTGTCTGATATAGCAGTCTGCAGTCAGACTCCCTCTGTCAATCACTACCAAGTCTGTGCGAACTCCCAAACAAATGCCCGCCCAAACCATTATTGATCCACCACCGTATGCAACTGTAGTTTCACTGCCGTCAATTTGATTTAAGAGAATTCTGCACTCACCACTAAACAATACCTTACTCCATTGGTCCGCGTTCCAAAGTCGATGTTCCTGAGCAAAAGTTAACCTGTTTCTACGATGATTTACCTCGAGCCTTGGAGCCTTGGCGGGCACAAATGAACCCAAACCAGCTTCTTCGAGCCTTCTTCGTTCCGTACGCTCACTTACGGTCACACCCCGCACTGCTTCTATTCTTTCATTTTGTTTTTATGCAGGATAATGCTCGGCCGCATACCGCTCGGGTAACTCAAGCTTATCTTAATGATATGAATATCACTGTTATGGAGTAGCCGGCGAGATCACCGGATATGAACCCAATAGAGCACGTTTGGGACTTGCTGAAAAGAAAAGTTAAGTCCAGAATTCCAGCTCCTGCCAGCGTGGGGGAACTGCGAATCGCCGTAGTTGAGGAATGGCGGAGACTATCCCAGGAGACCATCGATAACATCATTCTCAGTATGCCTAGACGGGTAGAAACTTTAATAAGAGCACGTGGAGGAAATACGCGATATTAATCACCATTTTTCTAATTTAATTAATTGTTATTTTAATATTAAATTTCACATTTCCCGGTTACATGAAAAGTTCAAAAAATGTACCATTTTTCACAAATAGCCTTTACTCGCAAAATCTGTTCTTAATGTGATCTCATATTAAGTAAAACAAATGAAACTTTAATTAATAAAAGAAGTGTAGTAAGTAGATTTTAAAATAAAACCATATTTTTTTAATTATGAACCTTTTTTTTATGTTCCGCTAAATATGCCGGCGAGTTTATTAAAAGTTAAATAAGTTTTTGCGCTGTGAGTACTGAACGCGTAATACGGTAGAGTTCCAAATTTAAACTATTTAGGCCAAAGAACATTATAACAAGTTAAGTTAGTTCAGGAAGAAAGATTCCAAATTCAAACTTATGATATGTAATGAAAATACATACATTCTTTACTGGTCTAGGCCGGGAAGTTTAACTTTCGAACTCATTTACAGGGTATAAAATGTGCACATTTCATATCATTTTTTAGAAAAAATCATTTCTTTATTTGTTTCTTACTTTCTCTATGTACCCAGTACCTCCCGCCAGCGGATCAACTGAAGAAACTAGCGGATCTCAAATGCAAGAGCGAAGAGTTGACCGAAGCGGAACAGTTCGCGGCCACAGTCGCAGATATCAAGCGCCTTGTTCCCCGGCTAAGGAGTCTGGCCTTCCGGGAGCACTATAGCGAGATCATTTCTGAACTTAAACCGGTTAGTCTATTCGAGTTTTAAATCCATACTAATACTAACGGACCCGACAGAATTTGTCCTGCATCTGCCATCTGCCGGGCTGATTTGTGAATCTAAACCATACAGGGCACCGTCCAGACGCTTACAAAAAAATTCATTAAAACCGGTCCAGCCGTTTAGGAGTTGACATACACACGTACAGTAGAATTATGGGTATAAAGATTATAAAGTGTGTCTGTCTGTTTGCTACGCTTTTCGCTCATCTGTTCAACCGATTTTGATGAAATTTTGTGCAGGGATAGGTTGTATCTCGGGGAAGGACATATGCTATTCGACGTACGTCGACACAAAATACAGAGTAAAATGGACCTAATGAATGAATAAATAAATAAATGAATCATAAACTTTACCTTACCTTATAAACTAAACCTTATTTAAAGTTAAAAATACTGTACCTCGGATTTTTTTTTCAAAAGTTTTCCGCATGGATCTCCGGATTTAGATATAAAAACGAACTTGAACTATATAAAAAAGCTGTTAAGGTACACCAAAATCAAGGAAAGTAAGAATGGCGATGATTGCAATTACTTTTAGTCTAAATTATTAGATAATTTTCATTTCAAATGCAATTGTAATTTTTTTTTGTGAATAAACTATATTAGAAAAGGTGAATAAATTTTAATAATTTTTTTTTATAATATCTTTAATGCATAATGAAGAAACCAGAAGTTTAATTCAATAATAGGCAAATCTATGTGGTACAGTGTGTAGCTTGCGATATTCACCACACCACAGAAATCATCCTTGAGAATACCTTTTTATACGACTGCCTGAAAAAAGGAGTATATTGTTTTCGGGGTTCATGTATGTTGTATGTATGTGAGTTGGTATATTCCACCATAACTTCTTAAATTTAAAAAATAATTGATGGGGTGACCATGGTCCCGCATTAAAGACTAAAGTTGAATTTTTTTTTCTTAAATAAGATTAACTATACAATCATCATCTAGAAAATGATGAATAGATTCCAAAATATATAACACTATAGTTCAATATTATTAAATTAGATAGATAGATAGATTAGAATAATTTTTTTAAATTAGATTCACAATAAAATATAATTTAATAAAAATGTGAATAAGATTCTAATTGTAACCAGATTAACTTAGAATTTTAATTTTTTAGTTCGTTTTTTGGCAGGGCAGTCGTGTTTTTTAATTTTGTTAATTATGACTTGTTTGAGAATAATCTGGAAGATCCTTCGTTATCGTAGACTTCCACAAAATAACGCCTGTTTCTATCCAATCATTCAGGACATAGTTTCGGGGACGGCGGCGTGTGAAGAAGTGAAATCTAGTCGAAAGTTCGCGAAGATCCTGGAACTATTACTACTGCTCGGAAACTATATGAACACAGGCTCGAATAACGCGGGGGCGTATGGCTTCGAAATTAGCTTTCTCACTAAGGTTAGTACATTTCTTTGATTTAATTCTTGAAGTTGGGTGTTTTAAATTGAGATCAGCTTTCTCACTAAGGTTAGTACAATTCTTTGATTTAATTCTTTCAATTTGAGTGTTTTAAATTGGGTTCAATTCTTTGTCGACATTCGAAGTCAAGTCGAAAGTCGAAATTATGTTATAGTATCCATACTAATATTGTAAATGCGAAAGTGTGTCTGTCTGCTGCGCTTTCACGGTTTTATCGATATCAACCGATTTTGATGAAATTTGGTACAGGCATAGGTTGTTTCTCGGGTAAGGATCCAGAAAAACTAAATTCTCGCGGAAATTAGAATTAGAATTTATTTATTGCGTAAGACACTATATTACGTATACAATAAATAAAACAAGTGCCAATGTCATGGGCCCATGGCGTGCAATTCTTAATTTTTTTTAAATAAATCTCAACAAATCAATATCAATTAAGATAAAAAATGGTAAACAATGATAAAATTTCTGCATTTTCGACAATATCTGCATAAAATCAAAGGAACAAATGACTTGAATACTAAATTAAATATGTATTATTACAATTAAAATGAATGTAAGTAAATTATTGTCAGCTATAAAAAAATATTTCCGACCATTATTAAAATTAAAAAAAATACTTGATTCACGCGGACGAAGTCGGCGGGTATCATCAGAGGTGCGATTAGGTAAGAATTGCCCATCAAATCGTCAAAGTAAAATAAACCATAATGTCATTGAATTAGAGCTCAATTTTGTGTATCCATTCTCATACGTTTAGGTATGTACGATACCCTAAACAATGATGTTATGATTTATTTTACTTTGAAGCCGAACTTTGACGATTTGATCGGCAACTTTTAGACAATCGGGGGGCTGGTTAGTAATAATTTAAAAAAAAATGTTGTTCCAGTTAACGTCAACCAAAGATCTGGAAAACAAACAAACCCTGTTACATTACTTAGTGGATACGATAGAGAGCAAGTTCCCGGATGCGCTCGCGTTCGCGGACGAGATGCCGCACATAGACAGGTATGTGGCATATGCATTTTACGGTATACTAACATCCCATACACATAACATGTGACATATGTATAACATAACATAACATATGTATGTATGTTTGTATCTGCGTATGAATATCTTACTAATATTATAAATGCGAGAGTTTGAATGGATGTATGGGTGTTTGTTACTCAATCACGCCTGAACGGCTGAACGGATCTACGGTATACCAACATCCCATACACATAACATGTAACTTCATAACATAACATATCACATATGTATGTATATATGTTCGTATCTTCGTATGTATATCTTACTAATAGTATAAATGCGAAAGTTTTGTTATTCAATCACGTCCCAACGGCTGAACGGATCTGGCTGAAATTTGGCACAGAGGTAGATTATAGTCTGGAATAGCACATAGGCTTTTTATCCCGGAAAATTCGAAGAAAAAGTCGCGGGCATTACCTAGCTTATTATATATTTTAGTGTTTAGACTTTAGATGTTGCACTATCCCACACTCTTGTTTGATAATCTCCTCTCCCCAAAGGTTGTCTTGAAGAGATTGCTTTAGCAAGCAAGCTTTTTTTTTGACCACTTCAAGTTAGCCCTTGACTGCGATCTCACCTGATGGTAAGTGATGATGCAGTCTAAGATGGTAGCGGGCTAACCTGTTAGGGGCATGGCAATTATTTTAAACCCATACCCCTATTCGGTTTCTACACGGCATCGTGCCGGAAAGCAAATCGCTTAGCGGCACGTCTTTGCCGGTAGGGTGGTAACTAGCCACGGTCGAAGCCTCCCACCAGGCCAGACCAGGGAGAATTCAGAAATTATAAATTCCCAAATTGACCCCGCCGGGGATCGAACCCGGGATTTCCGCACGTTAAGACAACAGCGCTACACACTGCGCCACGGAGGTCCTCAAAGCGGAGCCAGTACCTTATAGAACTTTCAAAGCCTCCTTTTTTTTTTTAAATTATATAGGCCAGCGCTTGGCTGCAATCAGACTTGCTTAAAGTGGTGATGCAGCCTAAGGTGGAGCGCGCTTGCCTAGAAGATGCCTATTCACTCTTGATTTGTTTCTCCACAGAGCAGCCCGCGTGTCGATGGAGAGCCTCCAGAAAGCCCTGAAGAAGATGGACAACGACATCAAGGCTCTAGAGACAGACCTCAACAACTCGCGCGTGCCCCAGGGTCCCGACGATCTGTTCAACGAGACCATGAGTGTATCCTTTTGTGTTGGACAGAAGCAGACGTTACTTCCGATGACATAAAGAAGGTGGCGAGAAGTGGGTGGATGAGGAATGCGGAGGACCGTGTTTGGTGGCGCTCTCGAAAAGGCCTATGTGCAGCAGTGGATGCATACAGGCTGATGGACGGATGGATGGAGACGTTATTCAAATTCAAATGTTTTTTTATTCAAATAAACTTTTACTAGTACTTTTGCATCTTGCGGAACTTTGCGGAAGTCCATGACAATGAAAGAACTGTAAGTTTATTTCGCTATTATCCGCCACAATAGGTAAATCTATATGGTATATATGTGGTGAACAACGCAAGATACACATTAGTGTATCTTGCGATGTTCACCACATATATACACAAGATACACATTCACATTACACATACAACATCGCAAGATACACATTAGTGTATCTTGCGATGTTCACCACACCCAACAAATCTTGCAAATTATTCTCAACGTACGTTTCACTCCAACACTACATCTTCAGGAGATGTTGACTCGACAATGCACGATTGTAAAGTGAGGATCGTGTCGAAAATTTTCGTTCACACGAATTTTCGATTTGGCGGATTATAGCGAAATAGACTTCCAGTTCTTTCATCGTATGCTTTTATCGAAGGGCGGGAAAGTTTGACCATTTTGAGGAGGTGTTAACACTTATTCAGTTTTATCCAGCTGTTCATGCGAAACTTTTTCTATAGAGCATCTTACGCGTCCAGCCCCCAATTGTGTAAGAATTGTCGATCAAATCCTCTAAGTTCGGTGTCAAAGTAAAATAAACCATATCTTTATTGAGTTAGAGCTCAATTTCGTGTATTCATTCTTATACGTTTAGGTATGTACGATACCATAAACTTATGAGAATAGATACACGAAATTGAGCTCTATTTCAATGCTATTATGGTTTGGTTTACTTTACTTTGACGCCGAACTTTGACGATTGGATCGGCAATTCTTACATAATCACACCTCAGTTCCGTTAACTACGTTAGCTTAATGAGTTCGCGTCTCAGAAACGTTCAGCAAAATTTGTTCACGGTTTAATCCAATGTCTTAAGGCCTTTAATTCTATATATGTCTCTTCCATAACTTATTATTGTAGGTTTTTCGCAAGTCACAACCAATGCTGTACAACCATTAAATCGTTGTTATTGTCAAAGTTGGCGAGTTGACCTACAAATAATGAAACCAGCTTCCACTTGCTGTGTGCAACACAATACACAAACAACAATATGTGTTAAACAGCATTTGTTAAGTCTAGGTTATTACACTATCGATGATTTTATTAATGACAAAGTTGCATGGAAGCAACCGGCCTCGCATCCAGTGACCCACAAGTCAGTGAAATACTTGTAACGTACGTGTTGTGTTGTCTACATATGGTAAACTTTTCTTTTCTATGAAAAGAGCAACTGCTGAGTTTCTTGCCGGCTCTTCTCAGTAGAATCAGCTTACCGAACCGGTGGTAGAGTGTTAACGTTTCATAAGTGACACAAGTTGTCCTACATGAAATAAATAAATCATTTATCATTTATGGGAGGGAAGATAGGGACGGATTACTAACGAGGGTGTAGTTTGAGGCGATATACGTAGCCGTAGAGTCGAAATTACACTGATCTTACTAAAAAAAAAAATGCGCGTTTACAATGGATTATCATGACCTTTCCCCGCCCGTTTAGCACTTTAGAAATATATTTTCTTGCGCCCGCATATTTGTGCGGCAGTATTGATATGTACATTCTACCCGGTTTTGAAAAAAATACAGAAGATATTTTTCAAGCTGGTGTAGTTAAATTCCTTAAACGCCGGCAATTCATAGGTGGTTTATTCTTGTAATTGTAAACCGCTACTTATTTGCTTGATTTTCATGTTAAATATACATGTGTTGGGTTTAAAATCCTTAACAAAAGCACAGAATTTCGCAAAAGAGGCGCGCGAACAATGCGACCTCCTCCATTCGATGTTCAGAAAAATGGACGCTCTGTACTCCGAGCTGGCCGAGTTCTACGTGTTCGACCCTCACAAGTATACGTTGGAGGAGTTCTTCTCAGATATTAAAACCTTCAAGGACGCCTTTGCGGTAAGTCGGTTTATTGTCGAACAGTAACCATAAATTAATTTATGTTTTTTTTTTAATACGAGATAGTTTTCCGAGATATGTATAAGATTTTAGAATATCTAAATGCGGACGAAATTGCCCGCCTCAGCTAGTTACCCATAACCTATAAGGAATAAATATAAACGACCTGTCATAAACTAAAACTAAGAAAACAGTAACTTGAATATATTTTTTTCTTACCATAAAGTCCCATTACAATTTTATAATGTCAACTTAATTGCCATTAAAAAAAAATTGATGGGGTGACCATGGTCCCGCATTAAAGACTAAAGTTGCAAAAAAAATTCGAAAATAAGATAACTATATAATCATCATCTAGAAAATGATGAGTAGATTCCAAAAATATATAACACTATAGTTCAATATCCAGCGATTCACAAAAAAATATCATTTAATAAAAATGTGAATAAAATTCTATTTAGCAAGAAAAGATTACAATTATTTTGCTATAATCCGCCAACTTTTCTTGCTAAATCATGAACTTCCGCAAAGTAACGCCTGATTCTATCCAATATTTAAAATTCTATTTAACTAGATATAATTTAAAAAAATATCATTTAATAAAAATGTGAATAAAATTCTATTTAACTAGATTAATTTAGATTTTTAACTTTTTAATTCGGTTTTTGGCAGGGCAGTAGTGTTTTTTATTTTTTTTTCTTGGGCGCTTGAATCCCTCACTGCACTCAGGACTCAATCTTGTTAAATTTGGAGTCCTTCGTTACGTTCAGGATTCAATGTAGCGCCCGTGACATAAAACAGTGCTTTATCCCTTTGGTGTTTCTACTACAGTGTAAACTCTTTATAACGACTGAGAATTTTTTGTCGTTATAGAGAGTTATCGTTATATGGAGTGAACAAAAAAACAACCAAATTAACAAGAATTTTCAAGACTTAGTTCAAAACGCTTTCCAACATCACTTTTCTTTTCTCCCTTTTCAATCGCACGTATCACACAAACTTTTTCGTCAACACTAATCACTGTCCGTTTACTGGCCATGTTAACAGTTTCAAAGTAGGTTTACGACTGATAATACGATAGGTACCCAGTATGCTTGGTCGAAGACCATCACTTCCGAGAAAACAATGCGTCATACTGCACGTGTTCAAGGCAATTAAGGATAACAAAAGCTAGACCGACCTCGGATGTTTCAGAGCTTCAAAGTCTTTTTTTACCTGATAACATAACATAAACATTAATACCGATAATAAATATTTACTGTCTACAAATATGAACACATTTCTTCGTAATAGAGAATGGCGTAGCTATAAAGAGTGTTTCAATATGTGGGTTTTAATGCAAACCAACCAAGTTGGGCTCACTTCAACGTTACAGGGAGTTTATTGTTATAAATGATAACGTTATAAAGAGTTTACACTGTATTAAATTATGACTTGTTTATAGACCGCTTATCAAGAGAACGTGGTGGCGCGAGAGACGGAGGAGCGAGCGAGGCGAGCGCGCGAAGCGAGGGCGGCGGCCGAGCGCGAGAGGCGCGACCGACAACACCGATACAAGCAGTTTGTTGACATGGAGCAAGCGCAGGATGGCGTTATGGACAGGTAACCTATTATTTATACGACTGTCTGAAAAAAAGGAGTATATTGTTTTCAGGGTTCATGTATGTATGTTTGTATGTATGTATGTATTGTTAGACTGAAATTGGCGGATCTATCTATGGTCTGATTTCCTCTACAGCGCCCTCGACCGTGACGGGCGATTGGAGCGGTTGAGAGGGAGAGCGAGACGTAATGGTGGTACATATTAATCTATGTTGTAATGTCAAGCGATGGCTGTACAGTGTTTGTGTGTAAATTGCAAATAAAGTATGATTAAAATAGTTAACGAGTGTTTCAACCTTATTAGTATGTATGTGAGTTTGTGTATTCCACCATAACTTCTATACGCCTGAACCGATTTTGATAAATGAGGTACCGTTAGAATCCCTAGCTTATACCGGGTGACATAGGCTAGTAAAATTTTTTTAAAAATTGATGGGGTGACCATGGTCCCGCATTAAAGACTAAAGTTGAAAAATAAAATCGAAATTAAGATTAACTATATAATCATCGTCTAGAAAATGATAAGTAGACTCCAAAAATATATAACACTGTAGTTCAATATCCAGTGATTCACAAAAAAAAATCCATTTAATAAAAATGTGAATAAGATTCTATTTACTAGATTAATTTCTTATTGACAGGGAAATCGTGTTTTTAATTTTGTTAATTATGATTACCTAAAAAGGAACCTATTTTTTTGAAGTGAAACTTCTTTAGAATCGTTGCGATTCGAAAATTCGAAAATGAAACGGATGTTTTCGCCACGGTACAAGTGGCGCCACCGGACGAACGTATATATTGGGGTGTATCAAAAAAAATAAAAGTCGTTTTTTTTAACGCATACCCTCTTATTTTTTTAACTTTTAACTCAAAACAGTTTCAAATAAAATTTTAAGAAGGTAGGACCTCGGTAATAGGCCTATTACACTGCACTTGTCACAGGGACCCTTCCACTTAAATCAGTGTTGTCTAATAAGATTTAGGGAGAAAGGGTCTCTAATTTGAACCTTATTGCTGTGTAATAAGCGACGCTCTAGCTAGCAGCCACGCCCACCCTTACTACAGGGCCCTGTGGAAAGTGCACTGTAATAGGCCTTTAACCCGTGCCGACTTACATAAATACATCTCAGTACTTTCTCTCTAAGACTGACGCGACCTAACGTGTCGATGTGCTTGTGATTACTTGTTATTTAGATATTAGAACTCGCATTGTTTTCAATCAGTTAGCATGTCAGAGCAATTACGCAGTTCTAAAAGGGGTAAATTTTTAATAGGTGACGTAAACATCAAATGACTGATCTTATCTAAGTAGCGAAATTGTAAACTGTCTACAGATTGTAAACCGTTCAATGTTCTGAGTGTCAATTTTTGAAATATTCAATGTATTTACGTTTTCTTGTAGGTTAGGTTAGGGTTCGACATAAATAATCAGGTAGTGCCTTTAGGTTTTATCGGGCTAATATACCTAACAGATTGCAATCTGCCGAAAAATAATGCGTTAAATTGTAATCTGTCGACAGTTTACAATTTCGCTAGTTAGATTACAATCTAACGGTTTATGCAATTTTACGGTGACATATACAAAGCGTTTCATTTTTGTAATTCTCTGTTTAGTTGTTTAAATATGGCAGTAGAACGTCTGATTTGTTAATTTCTTTATGTTTTATTTTAATCCGCCTCTGATTGATAAAACGAAAAAACGAAACGAAAAAGCGATTCCAAAAAAAAAGAGAAAAATTATAATAATCCCATAGAAAAATGAACGTTCAACATTTCCAAATGTTCTAAAACCCTAATTTTTAATTTTTTATTCCACTACAAGTTAGCCCTTGACTGCGATCTCACCTGATGGTAAGTGATGATGCAGTCGAATAGGCAGTTTCAAAAATCTTTTGATCCTTTCTTAGCGGATGCCTACGTTATTATAGCTGTCTGTATGCCAAACAGCCCGATCCGTCCAGTGGTTTGAGCTATGCGTTGATAAATGAGTCAGTCAGTCAGTCACCTTTTCATTTTATATATTTGAATTTCACTTGTTACAGTTTGATGGAGGCGCTACAAAGCGGTTCTGCGTTCAGTCGAGAACGGCCGCGAAAAAAGGCTAACCCCAGAGTGGCGGGAGGTAAGATTATCATATTATCATATAGACTACTTAAACGACAGGGAAGCTTGGCAATGATTTGCCCTATGGCTCTGATAAATCCTTAGTTAAGATTATTTGTGAGATGGTGATAATAAAAAGAAAAAAACCCGGCTGAGTTTGTTGTGGGCTCTTCTCAGACCAAAGCGCGTTTGGAACCCTCGTAGCTGTAGTTTTAAGATACTGTAACCAATTATCACCATCATGTTTTATAAGTGATTTTTAACGTCAATAAGTGTACCTACAGTGTACCTATATTGAATAAATAATATTAAGTATTGAGTATTGATATTTTCAATGATTTTTATATGTTAAAATTCAAAAAAATTATATGAAAACTCCAGTAACTGTAATAAAAAGCTATTGTTAATTTAAATGAGATTGTTTGTTTAGTTTTCAAAAGGCAGATTTTTCAATCGTAAAGATGTCTTTACTGAGGAATAAATATAAATTTCCTACGCAAAGCTTAAATTTTGCGTAATCATAATCCGTATAATTGACCCTAAATTTAAAAATGGCGTATTCCAATCATGAAAAAGAATACAATTTGGATAAATGTAATTCACCAATCACTTCATCATCTTTAGCGTAAGATCATACTAGGAAAACTTTCAGTGATAAGTTGTATTTAATCTTACTATTGTTGCCCATATAAGTGAGTGGGACAGTACAAGATTATTTATACCAATGTCCACGAACGTTTGCTTCTGCCGAGTATGCCACGATATCTCAATGCATTTAAAATAACTATTTTAAACGTGGTTCCCTAGTCTGATCTTATTCTTAGTTTCGGTACACAAAATCATAAGGTTCAATTTTGCACGCACTTCATTTAGAGGACAATGAGGACGACCAGGGTTTGGTACAAGCTATTTTGGACCGTATTGCAGGTACGGTTACCACTAGTACGTAGAAACGCACTGAATATTTCCTTATTTAGAACCATTCTGCTTTACACATCACTTGATTTGCCATTTTGATTCCATTCAAGTATGTATGTAAGTGTTGTCCCAAGTCAAAAATAAACTATTTACTAGTGAAAAAGTACATCAAATGTTGATGAAGTCACATGTCAGTATTTCATTCAAGCTGCCATACCGAGCGATAAAGCCGTTTGCCTTTTGATAAAGTTGCTGTGAGAGAGTATAGATTATCAAATACATATACAATTGCCCTTGCCGGGAATCGAATCCGGGACTTGCAGGGTGGTTATCAAAGATGTATCTATTTTGTAATTGATTAAAAGATTTCAGATTAGCGTTTTTTCGGGGCGTATAAGCTCGTTTTAGCTCGCTCGTATAGGCGCACTTTGCAACTCTTACAAGCGTTGACGCTATTATAACTGACTACTAAGGACTGAAACAGTAACCGAAATAAGGGGTTTAAACACTGTTCTTTGAAACTGTTATAAAACAAAAACCCTTATAACGGAAACAGAAACGATACTGTAACCCAATCAATCTGTAAACGTTTATTTCTGTAGTAAAACCCTAATGGGTTACAGATACAAACCGTGCAGTTTGTTAGGGCATGTACCTTAATAGGTACATGCCCTAACAAACTGCAGTGCAATAGGCCTAATAGGCCTATTGCACTGCACTTTTCACAGGGACCCTTACATTTGAATCAGTGTACCTAGTGTAATAAGATTTAGAGAGGAAGGGTCCCTAATTTGATCCCTATTGCCGTGTAATAAGCGACGCTCTAAATAGCGGCCACGCCTTAACACAGCCCTGTGGAAAGTGCAGTGTAATAGGCCTATTAGCCGATACGAGCTTTGTACGCGCAAAAAATACGCTAGTCTGAGACCGCCCTGAGACTCAAAAGTTTTCCAAAAACAGAGTCAGCATCGTTGATGCGCTGCGGCCGACGGCGCACGAGACGCACCTCGTCTCCGACCCTCGAACACTATAGACAAGTTGTTGCATTTGGAATAATTAAGCTTTTGGTGTTATTAACCGCTGGGCGACCGGCTTAAAATGACAGCTACAGTGTAACGATCGCAATCACCTCTGATTGGTTAACACTCTTCCACTATTGGACGAAATCCATTGACGCAGCTAGAGTACCATAAATTCAGCCAATCACAACAATTGACGACCTCCGTGGCGCTGTTGCCTTAACGTGCGGAGGTCCCGGGTTCGATCCCCGGCAGGGTCAATTTAGGAATTTATAAATTCTGAATTTTCCCTGGTCTGGCCTGGTGGGAGGCTTCGGCCGTGGCTAGTTACCACCCTACCGGCAAAGACGTGCCGCCAAGCGATTTAGCGTTCCGGTACGATGCCGTGTAGAAACCGAATAGGGGTATGGGTTTATTATAACTGCCATGTCCCTAACAGGTTAGCCCGCTACCATCTTAGACTGCATCATAACTTACCATCAGGTGAGATCGCAGTCAAGGGCTAACTTGTAGTGGATAAAAAAAAATTGATACTGTAACAATGATTGATGCTGAAGTTACGCGGTCGCCATGCAGACTGCAGCGGTTGACGTCACGTAAAAAGAGTTCTGACAGCGTAGTAGTGTAACAGATAGAGTCAGAGACGATGCCTTCTCTGTCACTGTCAGCCAGCACTGTCTGTCAGTCTATTACGCTTTAACGGCCCATGTTTTGAACCGATTTTGATGACATTTGGTATAGAGGTAGACATATAATGCTACTTTTTATCCCGGAAAAATAAGGAGTTCCCGCGGGAGTAAAAAAACTTAATCAATGCGGACGAAGTCGCGGGCATCGTCTAGTTAAATTATAAATATGATACAAAAAGACATTCTAGCCCAATTTTCTAGCCCTCGTCGCGTAATCGATTTAGATGATGAGTCTGCAATTTGTGTGGGTGCCGATCGCTATAAGGATAGAACTTGGTAGAATGATGGGAGTCAAAGAAAAATTAGGGGGTTAGTACTTCAATGTTATTCGTTCATTTATTCACCGTTCGTGCCTATGCATAGACACATACACTGTCCAGAGCTCTTTTTATCTGGAACCCACTGTATTATAAAATAGCCATTAAAGTGGTCTAGCTGTCGAAATTAATGAGATTATCGCAATCCTTCCTCTTGGCTGGCACTCGTAATAAGGCGATAATTTAATTGATTTTAGCAAAGGTTCCACAGAGTTCAGAATAATAACACTTCGCTTTATCGTAGAATAAAAATTTCTTTCTAAATTGGTAGATTAGATCAAACCATCCTGATTTTAGCTTTCGATGTCGTCATGTTATTGTGTTTTTAAATATTCTCTACTGTATTTCTTTTTTCCTCCTAAGCATGTTATCTCTATTTAACATTTGAAATTATATTAGAAATGAGTTTTTTAGATAAATAATATTGTTATATTTTACATATAGTTATGATGCGGTGCTAATTCGGTTGAAATAAATCTCTAATTAAAATTATTAGATTTTTGATAATTTAAAATTAATTGAGAATGTTGTAAATAGAAGTTTTTCAGTCAAGAGATAATTTTAAAGCCAATTATCACCAATTTCTTACAACTAATTAATCACGAATAATATATTAATTTAGAATTAAATTACTTATTATACTTTTTAGCATATTGATGCTATACTGTTGTCTGAAAAATTTAATTTAAAAAAATGAGATCTAGATAATTGTTAAAAATCGGTAAACCCGATACAATTGTTAACAACTCGGCATCAAATCAATCTGTCAAAGATCTCAACTGACATATCAAAACTAAACAAAATCGTCATATTTTTATAGATTATAATTAGATACCGAATACCGAATGGCAGTTATATTAAACCCATACCTACCCAAGGTATGGGTTTAATATAACTGCCATGCTCCTAACAGGTTAGCCCGCTACCATCTTAGACTGCATCATCACTTACCATCAGGTGAGATCGAAGTAAATGGCTAATTTGTAGTGGTAAAAAAAAAGAAAAAAAAAATGATTTCAAAGAAACAGAAAATATAGATGTCATAGTTATGTACCTGTATGAAACTGAGTAACTACCATAGGTGCTTTATCAATTCTTCTAAAGTATTCATCAAACCTTGAAACTTTGAATTATTAATTATAGCTAAAGAGTACTTCTAACTAAGAGTATTTCCAAAAACTCCAACGAAGCAAAGCCGCTCGCGGGTGAGCTTAAACAAACAAGATAACGTATCATGCAACCACCATATTGGCAAATTACCTATACATGAACAAGTGTTATTTCTTGCAGCTGAACGAAGAGCCCAGCTGAACCGATCGCGGTCGCGGTCGGGACTGACCGGCTTGCTCACAACTCGGGAGCTGACCAAGTAAGTTTCTTGTTCTCTGAGTGCACTCACAAAGTTAGCAATTTGCACTATAAGTTATAAGTAGGTGATATTTTTTTTTTAAATAGGATATTAGGTTTTGCACATTTGTATAAGCTGAGCTAGATATAAATATTGTAACTACACCATCGTATTGGGAATTCCTGTAAAGATGATGTAAGAAGTGAATAAATAAATAAAAAATAAGTATTGCGATTAAAGGGTATCTTTAATCTTATATTCTCAACTAGTGTACTACCCTCATCTTCAGTTTTATTAATTAATGTTAATACAATGATCCATCAATAAGTTTGTCAGAATCGCAATCATGTACCTACTTTGAATTCTACAAGTCGGTGGATGGACTTAATTCACGTTGTTGGACGTTTCATTAAAGCGTGTCATATAAAAATTAAGGTTTCTTAATCGCTTCAAGTCTAAGTTTTAAAAGTTATCTAATTAAAAATTTGGTTAATAGTATTACTGACTAGGCCGGATATAAAGCAATTTATGACCGAATAATAATAAAATACGTAATTAAAAAATCAATAGCTATTTTTTCAACAAGAGAGCAAAATTCGTTTTAAAAAGAATAGGAATAGCAAAAATGATGTTGAAAAACTGTCTACCAATTTTTATTATCCTTTTGCGGATTATTGTAAAATCCTGGCTCAGAAATGAGCTCATTGACGTAGGTAAACTAATATATATAATTTTTTTCAAAAAAAATAAGGATTCTTGCGAAAATTGCAATAATTTGAACTAAGTCGGAAAAAATCGTCTCTTCTGAGAGCTTACGTGGCGTGCGCTGCGTAAATAGTTAAATTTACATGAAAACAATGTATGGCGGAATTGTTCCTCTCTAATAGTTCTGAAAAAAAGTCCGTAACTATCTTTTAAGGTTGGCTCACAATAACCATTTTTATGATTTTCAAATTTATCTAAACCGATGCTTTACTTGCGAAAGTGTTTTTACCGACATAGTATTAATCCTTAACAAAATAAATATGTTAGTCAACTCAAGTATTAAATAAAGATAAAAATTGTCCTTTACACCACTTAATTTAGATGAATATCTTATAAGATATCATAGAAATCATGTAACGTGCAAGGGAAAATAGCGCGACTGCGGCCGGCGCTCAGATTAAATAGTGCTGGCGGCAGTGGCAGGTGTATTGAGTGTATTAAAACCTGCCCACTGCCCACTGGCTATATTGAGTATAGACTATTAGGATTATTAGTGCTACCCGTGCGAAGCCGGGGCGGATCACTAGTATTTTAATAATGAAGCAATTTCCGAGCAAGTAGGAGAAAAATATAGATATTTCTATTAAAAAAGCTTATTAATATAATCCTTTTTTTCTCTTTCAGTGAGTTGCTGGGTAACGCGTGATGGCTTTAACAGTGATACTAGTGCGATATAATTTAGTTTATAAGTTATTATATTATTATACGAGAAAAACATACGGCCTATTTCGTGATTTGTATTTAAATGCGATATATTATGTGTGTAGGGCGTTTCTATATGAAGCTTTGACAAGTTTATTACCGTTTTCGTGTACAACTAGATAAGTATAAATTATTTAACATTAAATCTACTACTCTGCTCCTTCGACTTTAAGACTTCTTTAAAATGTTTGCCCCAATTTAGTCTTCCAATATATTAATATAAATATGATTAACACATAATGTATCGAAATTCCAACCCCTGTTTAGTGTTCATTTACCCCTTACAGGTTACGTATACAGGTAATTAATATACCTAGTACCGAACTTCGTATACAAACGCCCGAACTTAAATCAAAACACGTGTTGGCGACACATTGGC
Source organism: Erebia palarica (assembly GCA_964035005.1). NCBI lineage: Eukaryota > Metazoa > Arthropoda > Insecta > Lepidoptera > Nymphalidae > Erebia > Erebia palarica. The sequence continues at coordinate 33,935,883 of OZ035987.1, forward strand.
TCATTAGCCTGAGTGTCTAGCCTTTACCAACCGTAAAAGAGCCAAAAAAAGAAACTCAAGCTTCTCTACCTCAACAATGAAATCCTAGGTTCCTCCGTTCAGAAGAACGGAGCCCCGATTTGTAGAAACAGACGCTCAGCTATAAAGATATCGCATCTTTATAGCTATTGCTCAGGCGATAGTAGTCAATGGGTATCCATCTTTACTAAAAGTCCACAGTTATTTGTGCTAATTCGGTTGTACATAATCTCTAAACTTAATTGACAGGTTTAAAATAGTATTCTTTTTTACAATATGCCCGCGACTTCGTCTGCGTGGTTTGAGTTTTTTGGTTCTCGCGGGAACTCTTTAATTTTCCGGGATAAAAATGTAATTTGCCTATGTGCTATTCCAGACTATAATCTATCTCTGTGCCAAATTTCAGCCAGATCCGTTCAGCCGTTGGGGCGTGATTGAGTAACAAACATCCATATATCCATCCAAAGTATCGCATTTATGATATTAGTAAGATTGCTTGCGGAAAAGATAGCATTCCTTTTAAAAGTTTGATTGTAACATCAATTCTTTGATACATACTGATATTATAAATACGAGTATTTGTCTGTGAATTTTTCTGTTAGATTTCCAAGGCCCGTCCGCATAACGGTTTTCAACGAAATATGGAAAAGAGATAACATATAAGGGTGTGTGGATCACCCTCATAGCGTGTCCTGCCACATATAACTTATGTACCTTCAAGGCATAGAGTGAATAGGCATCTTCTAGGCAAAGGCGTTCTAACCTAGACCTCATCATTGCTTTGCACTAAGCATGATTGTCGTCAAGAGCAAGCCTATCATACAATAAAAAAAACATCCTGAGATGAACTTAGGCTACTTTTATCCCGAGAAATTTTAGATTTGACACGGGTTTTTTACTCCACCTTATTGAAGTTCCGGGCCTCATCTAGTTTATTTTTATGTTAGAGATGGTTTTCAGCTGAATAAGTACCATTTAAATTTGTATAGAAAGCTTCTACGTGTCGATAGGACGTTTTTGTTATTCGCTAATTTATGGTTTTTTTTGTACAAATAACAGATTTTTAATGTTGTTTTTGCACAAACTTTTAAACTATAGAAATGAGGTTATAAATCTCGATGCCAAGAAACAATTCAAGTTGAATTTTACACGAACAGTAGGTATTTGAATTGTTTCTTATACTATAGTCAGTTCTAGTGCAAATGGAATTCCGATAATTATTCTTCTTCATAGAGAGGTGGCTATGCAGGACTCCTGACGCCCTATTCTCTAACTCAGATTATATCTATCAAAAAAAGGAAACCCCCGGACATATATTTCTTATCCATTGAAGGTTTGTTCTATGTAAAGAAAAATTGCATTTCATAGCGAACCTTCAATGGACAAAAAATATACACTAATACAGACCTAATAATGTTCAACCCGCATTACCCCTTTAATATACACATTTTTTTGCTGCTTAGCGCTAGAACCACATATGCGGCCTTCTTATTGTACTAATTCCGATCTTAAATAGGAAAATAATAAATGATCCATTAAATTCGAATAGATAGATTGCTCGGTAAAAGTTTGAATCTTGTATAATTTACAACAAATTAAACCCTTTCAAAGAAATGTGTTGAAAAGTTGAAAATCGCCGAGCTATTGAGAAAACAATCATCGTTTTTCCATCTACCCTAAAAACTGACTATATTTCGATAAATAAATACATAAATAATATGTTTCAGTATTTAATTTAAATTACAAATATTATAAGAATTAACAGTAACTTTGCCGGATCGTAAAAAAAATTGGCATTTTCCGTAGATCGCTACCAAAAAATATTTAATTACGTACCTATTGCGATATGGGGTAACTTTGTTTTTCAATGTTTTGACGGTAGAAGTAACATATTACTTTTCGGTAAAAGTATGCTTATTGTTTTGTGCCGCATCGCAGACAGAGTTTGAATGAACTATTACATGCTCGTATGTAGGGGATTTCTGTCGATGCGGGAGTATGCGAATGTAAAAACAAGCGAAATTATGTGCACTATTTTCAACCGCAATCCGTTACGCCCCGCCTGAGTATGCGCCTACCTTAAAGTAGGGTTTCCACCAGTGGCGTGCACAGATTTTGAAGCTAGGGTAGGCATCAGTTAGTCAGAATACCTACTTACTAGCTGTTTTGATGAAAAATGAGCATTGAAGTATTTTCATTTGGGTAAGCAGTGCTTTTATGCCTCTATGAACTGCACGCCACTGGTTTCCACCGCGAGTTGAGTGAGCTATGTACGGAGTCCAGTATGGCTAGCATGCGCACGAGTAAAATTATGTCTATACCCGTTATCTCTATTTGTCTACGGGAGCTAACATGGTTACATAAGTCGTTACGTCAAAAGTAGAGATAAGTGTAATATTTCTTATCCGTGGCATTTTTCTCTACGAATCTTTACATGCAAAGCCAATCCTGCTCATTACCCTTTTGCAGTGGAAACCTCGCTAAAAGTTAAAAGTAACATTGAAAAGCAAAATTAACTCCATAAATATACTATTTATTACGTAACTATGTACCTAGCCGTTGCAAATGTATACTTATCGTCATATTGGTACAGTTCAAAATAAAATGCGTCCACATATTATTACCTCTATAAATGCACGCACAATCAAAAGCTGGGCACACAATTAGTTCTCGTTTCACTCTTATATCAACAAGACATTATATTAATGTACATACTTTTAAAATGGTAATACATTTTCTATTTCAAGACTATTTTCTTGTCATTACTTACTTTAGGTATCATGTATATTATCTTTGTTAAGTTCTCCTAGGTACTTTTCAACTCTGTAAGTATGTAAAAGAATTATCAACTTAAAAAACTCTTGCTTTACTGCTGATATATTATTATACTTACCTACTGTATCTTTACTGTCACATTACCAATGATGATAATTATTTGTCACGACTTTAATAATTGGGTATTTGACAAATAGTCAAATCAGCAACTTTTTTTCTAACGTCAAAACGCGTCCTAAGTGTGGGATTTATATGAAAATCTGAAATGTGACGTCATTAAAGTTCAGACGCACTTTTTTACTTTAATCGATTATTTAAAATGATTATTATTCAACATAAAACTATCAGGGGATGTGGATATTACGACTTTTGGGAAGTCCTCTATTTAATCATCACAAAAAACAAAATTTATTTGAATATTAGTCAAATACCCAATTATATTATATTCGCTTTAGTAGAATGATCGATTAAGAATTGTGTGTTCTGCGTAAAGAAATTATACTAACGTACTTACAATTTTACATAGATAAATATTGTATTAGCTAAGCTTCCATACTCTCAGAGACAATGAAAATATTTGAAGAACGATGTATAGTTTTTACTAGTTTCCAATCGAAATTAAGTTTTTTTATATATTGGAATTTTAGTCTGTATGTCGATATACATAATATTGCTATAATAAATGTAAATATATTTTTGTAAAATGTTACATTTTGATTAATTACAATGTTTTTTTAAACTTATTTTTTGTTTATTTTTTACTTACTAGCCCAAAACTTACCTATATTTGTAGTATATTCTTAGTATAGGAAAGCCCAAGCGGTCCAGGATTCAAAACTTCGAAACTGCAGTTTTAAGTTTAAATATCACCTAGCACCTGCTTTAGCGGCAAGAACTTAAACCGTGGTTTTAACTAGGTATCACGGTTAAATCTTAAGTACCTTTATAGGTAGGTTATAGTATTAAAAGAAAAAGCCTGACTCACTTGCTGACTGATTCATCGACGCCCAGCCCAACCTCTTATGTTAGACCAAGTCAGCTAAAATTTTGTATAGCGGTGCTTACATTTTTTTTCAATGTTTTGACGACAAGGCTTATTCCTTTCTTATTACAAGATGTTTGACGCCAGTGTAAATTGCATAGCACAACAGCGTAGGTACCTACTTGATTCGGAAAGTTAATTGCTGTATGCTTAGTCCAAATAACACTACAAATTCGATTGATCAGAATCGAACGTTCGATCGCATAGTATCGTCAAAGTAAAATGAATTTTAAAAGCATTGTTTTAGATCTCAGTTTCATGTAATACATTCGGAGCCAGCGCTCCAAACAGAAACGTTTCGTTTCGCTGTGAATGCATACACAAAATGACCTCTAAATCACTGCGGTTATGGTTCATTTTACTTTGACGCTAATCTGATTTATCGCTCGATTACGACCAATCGAATTTTTAATGCAAAAACTTTAGACTAAGCGTACTGGTAATCCAAGAATATACGTGCTTAATGGAAGTAATGGAGAATTATGAAAAAGAGCTCCGGAAGTTGAGTAGGTACCTAAGCGACAGGCACTACGATTACTTACGAGTACTCTGGGAGTCGAATGTTCAAGGGGATTTTTATCTCCTACTTACGTAAAAAAACAGCTTCGAGTCGAACCTACGATCTCATAGTTTAAACTGGTTTAAACTTTAAACACTAACGTCTAACCAGTAGAATTAGATCTTCACGGCTCTGTCTGATCTTAAATCCTATCAATAATCTGAAGCAATTTGTCCACTCGTCAGAGGTGAATGTAGGTGCGCGTAGGTACGTCGAAGGCGGAGTTTGGCAGACTCCTCGTCCCGCCTTCGATTCATACGAGATAGTTAGCTATTTATTTATACGTAATTATGTAGCTATTTATATTTGATTGAACATAGTTTCTAATAGCAAAAGCAATGACTGGGGGATGATATCTTAGGTTCCTACCTACAGGTTCCTGAAAAGATTCAGCGGTAAATTGTAAGTCTATCTACAAAAGTTGGCGGCACGTAAAAAGGTCTGTTTGATGACAGTGACGTACCTACGTAAGTATGGAGCTAATTCTCGGTCAGCTAGACAGCAATAGCATTGTTTGTTTTCGCACGATGTTTTCCTCATTGTTATGGCCAGAGATAATTATAATTGCTTAAAACGCAATTTACCCTAAAACGTGAAAACTTAAGAGGTGCGTGTATGGAATCAAGCCCCAAACAACGGACTACCCCAATAGGAAGCCGAATTTTTAATCACTAGGTTTTTATATAGAACTATCATTGATCAATAGGCTATTACCGTCGTCAAATGTTAGTGGCAATAGTTCGAAGAAAATTAAGATCTCAGTCTACGTTCGCACTGCGAAAAACATTCGGGCGAATTGTAGTGAAACAAGTCAGAGGCAAGAGACCGAAGAAGAGTTTTCTCAAGACCGCGGCATGTACAAGTCCCTGAAAGAGTTGACGTCTATCCTATGAAACCTATGAAATTTGCATGGATGTAGGAATAAGTATATATATAGTCCCATAAACTTTTCAGACCCGATGATAGCGTCGCTTTTAAAAATTAAAATAAAAACAAAAAATAAACAGGCCTAAAAATTAGTTCTAATTCTACTTAAGTACCACTAAGATACCGTGCCGTGTGCCGTGGATACCCTGGAGCCATAGAGTAGGTAAGTACAGAGTCAGTGTCGAAAATTTCTCGCTAGACATTTCACCGCGGTTATTTGCCTCATCGTGACAGTCAGGCTAGGTAGCTCATTGTTTGGCTGTCCAGCGCGGATATGCAGCTAGCATTCTTGCTGCCATTCTTCCACGAGGCAATGATTTGTATAGAAATTAACTGATAAGTTAGCTAGCTATAAATTTTATTAAGTAAGTAGTAACGTTTTCCAATCCTATTAATATTATAAACTTGTAAAACCAAGTTTTTTTAAACATAACATTTTACTGATTTATTGAGATAAAACATACTTAGTTTATATCTACTATTGCAACCATTAGGTATATTATCGTTCTATAACGATGAAAGTTGCAATAGTAGGTATAAACTGATGCGCAACCACTAACGCCAACCTCAGGGAATAAGTACAGAATAGATACTGATAAAGAATAAAATTAATATGTAATAATGACAATATGTACCAAGATACTTACTTCTGACGCAGATGTCAGCATTAGCAACATCAAATATCGAAGCATTTCTAACGAAACAGAAGTTAATCCCTCCTCTTCCATGTCGGTGCCAAGTCGCGTCGAACCGTTCATTGGTTTTGATTTATTTGCGCTGGACGTGGTCTATTCCCGGGCCGCCCACAAACTGACTCGGGCGCAGCAATGATCTACGTGTATTTAAAAGTCCCGGATTCGATACCATGTATAGTGAAACAAGCCCTATTCCGAAAATCCATTGTAACAATCCCAATAGCGGATTTTATGGTATTCTTGATTTTTAATCCCCGAAGCAAGGGGGGCATTTAAGTTTAGCGTGTGTATCAGTTCTGTATCATTCTTGTATGATATCGTTTTTTCGTTTTACGAAAGGCGACGTCTTGATCAATGATCTCTTAGTTGGTCAGCCTACGATATTTTTTTTTTTTTTTTATAAATATACCTCTTGCTGTAAGAGGACCCTGGTTCCTCCGACATGGTGGTCGGAGCCCTTTTTTACTTTTATTAGTTTCGCCTACTTTTGTAGTTTGTTGGTTTATTACTTATTAATTTTAATTACTTAAATTTGTTATTCTTTGTGCAGAATTTTATTTTATTATTGGTTTATTTATACTGTGTAGAATATGTTGATTTATTAATTTGTGGGTCGCTTTTATAAAATTTTATTATTAATTCGTTTATTAAGTTGTAACATTTATCGGTTTTAACTGTGTTGTTTACACTTTATTTTGTTATTTGTAGGCTTATTAGTTATTTTTAAATGTGTTTATTTATTTAAGATTTGTGTTTTATTCAATTCCGTTATTTGTAAGGTTTTTAATTTAGTACATATTAATTGATTTATTAGTTTTGTTATAATTTGTAGATTTATTTATTAATGTTAAATTTGTTATTTGTTGATTATTTATGTTCTCCACCCTTAATTTTATTATTTCTTGGTATATTAATTGTTTATTTTTGTTTGTGTTTTGATTTTATAATTCTTTGTTAATTTAACTACGATATTAGGAGGGCTCAGCCATTTGAAGGTCATCAACTCTTATCTAGTATAGGTAATACTAATAAAGCTAGCTAGGTAGGATAGGTTCAGGTGAGCAACTTCAGTATGTTGAGGCCTAAAATAGTATTAGGTATTTAAATTTTAAACTTATCTACTTATATTTAGTTTGGATTTCGCATCGGAATGAAACAAAAAAGCTTATAAATAAATATTTATTATTATGAGTAATTGAGCACCAGTTACTTTTATTCTTATTGCTAAGAGATCTATCTACTACAGTGGTTACGGGTTGTCCTTCGCTAACGCTTGCACTATACACCGGAGACGCGCCAGGCTATTCAGTCCACAAGATGCAGACTCGCCTGAAACAAAACAAAACCATTACCTACGCTTAGTTTTGACATTGCAAATTCGATTGATCGAACGATTGACTTGGCTAAATCTAGTCTAATTTAGTTTATAGAACTTGTAAAACACCTACCATACAAATTTATTCAACTGTGGATGGTGAATTTAGGTTTTGGTTTGCGGCTCTCATACGCTTAAACTATAGATTCTACAAAAAAGGTTACTACATAAACGGTAGGAAATTTTCCATAGTTTAATTTATAACATAACTATTTTCATCGTAAAATGAGTCGGAAAGGATTTATTGTCAAAAAACTGTTTTTGGGCGCCATTTTTCCAATATGGCGGCGCGAGCTGCAAAGATACAAGGTGGCGAAGTGAAAATTCGGAAAGAACACGTCGAAATCTATAAAATACACCAATTTTCAAAACTCCCGAGAAACTATTCAGGTAGAACTACCAAATAACTAGGTTTATTGGCGTCAAAGTAAAATGAACCCAAAAGCTTAGGTATTTATTGGTTTAAAGCCATACATTCAGTGCTACCGATTTTAATTTCGAAACGTTTCCGTTTGGATCTCTGGCTGTGAATTTATTTATTTAAATATGAAATACATTTTAACAATCACAGTATAATATTACTGTTTACGGTGTCACAAAAACCCGGATGTATATTATGTATTATTTAATTTAAGTTAAAATTAACTGCGATCTATATCAATTAAGGATGATCGCGATCGTCACGGTGTATTAAGGTTAATTTTTCTTTAACGCTAATTTGATCGAACGCACGTTACGATCAACGAATTTGCAATGTAAAATTTTAGTAGATTATCTGTGTGCTTACTCCCAGTTTTAACATTGCAAATACGATTGATCTACGTGAGAGCTCACCACGCCAAGTGTAAGTGAATATTTTCAGGGAGTTACGAATCCGCCATCGAATGTGAAAATGACGTCATTCTCGCATTGAGTGGTGAGTTATTAACTCGATCTGTCTCATCAAATTTCACTTGGAGTGAGAATGACTCGGTGACTTTTTGTTCACCATGTCTCCGCTTGAAGCGCTGGCTGTAAATGTATGGAGGAGCTCACTTTCACCTCACTTTAGTGAGACGTATTTCAAATTCGATCAATCTCAGATTAAGGGTACTGTTGAAAGAGGTCGCAAAAACCGGCCGCATAGCCCGCACGAGTTGCTAAAATCTCTCGTAGATTTTCATAAGCTTTAGTACTTGATGCTTACCGTTCAAAAATGGTTTCTCTCTCTCTGTCTTTGTGTCTCGCGATTCGCTTTGTGTTTTCGTCGTCGTCGGCTCCACGTAGCCTTTACAGCTTTCAGACTCCAACTGGGAAATAAAAGAAAAGTTACAAAATTACCATAAAAGCACTCAAGTAAATAGAGTACCTAAGCTACTCTTTCTGCGAAGCTTCCCAAAAAAATTTTTAATCGGGTATAATCTTATCATGTAAAAATGATTGCTACAGTTTAACAATCGCAATCACCTCTGATTGGATAACACTCTTTCGATATTGGCCGAAATCCATTGTCGCAGCAAGAATGTGAAAAATTCAGCCAATCCCAGAAGAAAAGGCAGATTGAACCGGTGGCAAAAATTGGAATTAATTTTTATGCCTGTTTAGTTTTTGTTTTTATTTTATTTCTCATATGATTAAACTAGCGACGCTGTCACCGAGTCAGTTATGTTTGTCGGGCTATACGGATATTTGACGTCTCAACTCATACTTTGTAGAAACACTACTACTACACTAGTGTTGTCTTTTTTGACACGAAAAGTTAGTCTACGAAGAAAATGCACACGGCAATGGCAAATTAAAGTTTCAGATGAAAACTCCAATGGCTCATAGCCCGCCACCCCGCATTGGAGCAGCGTGGTGAGCCTATGTTCTAATTCCCTCTCTTCTATGAGAGGCTCTTCTATGGCTCTAGAGGCTTATACTGTTTTTTGCTTTTTACAGAAAAAGAGGATACCCAGAGAAGTCATGCAAATGTCCTTTTCCTTTAGAATAACTCGAGCAAGTTTATTTCCATTTTGCAGTCAGTTTATTCTCGATCTGAGAATATCAAATGCGTTTCAAACGACAACGATACGGCGACTGGGTGTGACGAATGCGGGGACATAGCGTACAAAACATACAAGACCAACAGAACTGGTGCAGCGATGATATCAAATGATGGTTGCTATTTTATTGCGCGTATGACGACTGATGGATGGATTGATTCTTTATTTTTGACTATAAGTAGACTTGTTGAAATGCTTCTCAATTGAAGACGTGCCTAGCTATCGGTGATTTATTAAGCTGTATGATGCCGAAATGAATTTCCCATAAAATAACTACTTACTTCAAAATAGGTTTACAAGGGCACATACCTAAAGGGCAAACGAAGGCCTGGCCGAAGAATATTCTAGCTTAAACCCCCGCCTAATAAATTGTTTGAAACCTTAGTTAGTAGTCGATAATCCAGTAGATTTTTACAACTAATTTTTTTTCAGTTTTCGCTGGAGTCTGATTGTCATGTCTTGTTGATTGAGCCTGTCTCGTCGTTTACCATAACAACGTTTGTCTTGTTGTTGACAGCTGAGACGTCTCTTACAGATATACCTAGGGCTCGTGCAATCACTCTCATTTGCCTCGGTCTTGTGCCGCTCGGATTCAGCGGCCCCCTGCATCTCGTTTGTTGTCGCCCCTCTATCTAGTGGGAGTCTGACAACGCAGACACTGCAAGTTCACAATTTCAGTACTTTGGGGCCTGGGGGAAACTATCAGTTCTCCGATCAATGTGCAGTGGCAATCAAAATCGATCAAGATTGTCGAGATGAACGAAATCCGACCCACCTTACCGCAGGCCGAGTGGAAGTATTTTTATTAGGCGTAGGCATTCGATCGCGTTAAAATTAACTAACATTTTTATAATTATGCAATTGATCCGAGCGCCAGATGTAAAGCTCTCGACAATTCCAAATCGTACCTTAAGTTTAACGCGCTCGAACACATAAACAAACTCCTACTAGGCCCCCTGATCATTCTTCCGTTACGCTTTTGGGCTTAGAATTAGACACTAGTATATTTCCAGGGCTCCTAATCCCTACTTAACCGTCTCGCATCGCCACAAAGAGACGTAGAGAGGACACGGGCGACGGGGTGGAACGAATGTTCGGACGTACGTCGATACAAGAATAACAACTCATGTAGTTATAGCTGTTTTGTATGTAGGTACATACATAGGCATACTTATATTATTAAGTAGAACATAACTAATGCCCAACACAGGGATTCCCAATATTGGTTTTCCAAGGGTCGACATAAACGAAAACTGATTTTAGGGGTCGACAAGGTCTAAAAATTGACCCCTATTTTATTGTTAATTTTTTCAAAAAATAATTAAGTACCTACCTATACTTAAGTATTTTTACATAATTTGTATTAATAAAATTATTAATTACACTTGATATTCACTGAATTTTATGTTTATTTATTTTGTTGAACTGTGATGAAAAAATGATGTCAAGTTTACTCACATAACCAACCGCAAAGTTTATAAGTAAGTATTTTGTATCAATAGAAAAAAAACTAGGGATAGGATTTTGAAAGTTATTTGGCTATGGGTGTCCGAGGTATCAGTTCATTTTGGAAAAATTGTCTCTTGCCCAAAATAGTTTGGGAATCTCTGATCTTGCAGATCGATAAATTACCCCCTGCTCTCTGCACAGGCTCAAGGTTATGACTCTTTTTTCGTGGCGTCATTAACATCAACCCCGAAACGGCGCGTATTTTTTTTTAAATGTATGTGGGTGCATACCTCCGTGGTTTCTGAACTGATTTGAAAAATTTTTTTAGTCGTCAGACGAAGCTCTCGAGGTGGTCCCATAAAAAATTTTGACTCCAAATCCTCAACTCTGACACTAAAAAGTTAAAAATAAAAATTTTCTTTCCAAAAAACCGACTTCCAAAGCCACTGTAAAGTAAAAAATAATTTTGATTTCTACACATTATGTATGTTGAAGTCGTGCGGGTATAACAATGTTATGCAAAGTTCGTAGAACATAGTGTGTAGAAATCAAAATTATTTTTACGGTCGGTACGGAAGTCGGTTTTTTGGAAAGATTTTTTCCATATTTTTTATTCCAATCCAAGCTCCTTTATAAATATTTCTATAGAACGTTATCCTGCAAAATTATAGAAAAAAAAAAGTAAAAAAAGTCCGTCATTTGATTTAAATATAGCAGCTAACCGCGGAAAACGGCATGTCGCGATGTTAAATCGCCATTAATTCACGTCGGACATTATTTATCTGTACACGTGCGCGCCCCGAGAAATAGAATACGTGGAACCGGGATCGGATTATTTTAATTGGCTCCACATTTTGTGCACTTCTTGTTTGACACTCTATCGAGTTAAGTGTATAATATGGATTTACATCGATATGTTTTGGGTTCCAGACCTAGAATATAGAATAGTTAAAGCATAGATTTTTTTTAAATCTTTATTTTGTGACGGGGCTTTAAATCACTTCGTGATTATGTCAATAGGCAAGACGTAGGTAATAACTTATAATACTTATATATGTTATGATAACATGAGTTATTTAATTTTTATCCAACTTCAATAAATATAGGGGATTCATCAATTACCTACCTATGGTAATTTTATTTTAAAGAATTTATTTTTAGATTATTTCTTTGTTTGACAGGGCCCGTCTATGTAAATTGAGATCGTTGGGATTTAACTACCTCTATAATTAGTCCCACAAACTTATATGACCCGGTGGGCAAAATTGGAACTAAAAATGCCTGTTTAGTTGTTGTTTTTATTTTATTTTTTCTGATAAGTTTGTTGGACTATACTCACATCCTTTATTCAATACTATTATTATACTCGTAAGTGCGAAAGTGTGTTTGTCTGTTGGTTTAATGTCCTTCAATCACGCCGAGTCAGTGATTTTTAGGATTCAGTACTTTAAAAGGAAAAAACGGAACCCTTATAGGATCACTTTGTTGTCCGTCTGTCTGTCTGTCAAGACCTTTCTTCTCAGGAACGCATGGAGGTATCAAGCTGAAATTCGAATATCGAAAGCATATCGAATACTCTAACCTACTTACCCTCTACTGTCCCTTGGAGCTGTGAAAATGGTAACCGACATCGGTTACAAAATTGATGAGTTGAAACTTGTAAATACGCATTATAGATCAGTACACATGCCGAACTATGGACAAACACTACAGACTGCAGACAAACAAAGGAGGCGATACCTAGCCCCAGTAAACGACTTATTAAGAAACTTCTGCAACTCAACCGAGTCAAACTCAGGATAGTTGATATGATAACAGGACGCTGTCCTCTAAACAAACACCTATCCATTCTAGGTATCACCGACAGCCCTCTATGCAGAGCCTGCATGGAGAGCGACGAGACACGGGCTGCTCGAGTGCAGCGGTGTTTTCACCCAACGAGAAGTCTACATTGGCTCCCAGCAACACTACTGGAAGTCCTAGCCGACTTGCGTGGCCTGCTTGGATTCTGGAGTGAGCTCGGCTGGCTGGAGTGATCCAGCTGGGAGTCGCTCCAGTGATTTCACGTACAACGGACAACGAAATAATCCCAGGATACAAAGAAGAAGAAGAAGGTACATAATAAGCTAGGTTACTCACAGCAGCGGCCGCACGCAGCGCAGCTTGCAATCTCTCAATGTGTTGTATGGCAGCTCGCAGGATCTCCAGCTTGGGCAGCCGACCGCTGCCCGCTCGCGCTCGTATTCGAAGCTCTTCGAATGCCGCGTTTACCTGCAACATTATCATTATTTTGTACTTTGACATACTTATTGATGGTTATTGATGTGCAGAAATCCTTTGTGGGTTCGAGGGTACGCTTTTATAATATGGTTCCCAAAGAGTTTCTGGATTTGCCATTACATAGATTCAAAGACTGTGTTAAACAGCATTTGTTAATTCGAGGTTATTACAATATCGATGATTTTATTAACGACAAAGTTGCATGCAAGCAACCGGCCTCGCATCCAGTGACCCACAAGTCAGAGTAATACTTGTACCGTATGGGTTGTGTTGTCTACATATTGTAACCTTTTCTTTTCTATGAAAAGAGCAACTGCTGAGTTTTTTTGCCGGTTCTTCTCAGTAGAATCACCTTTCCGAACCGGTGGTAGAGTCTTAACGTTTCATAAGTGACACAAGTTGTCCTTCATGAAATAAATAAATCATTTATCATTTGAATTTTGGTTCCACTCAATATATTCTCAGGTCACAGGTAACAGATTGGAGTTGGACAACACGCAAAGATGTTGGTCCTGCATCTGATCTCTCTCTGAGAAATTCCAACCAAATGACATTTTGTGGATTGCGCTATCGAAGTTCTCATATACAGGGCTATAATCTCCCCGTAGTAAATATGTTCCTTGGCTATAATATACCTAATTCTTACAACATCCAAAGTTCAGTCGTTGAATCTAGGGATGTTGCGGAGCTTCGACTCCGACTCCGATAAGTCGAAACTTCCGATTGATATTACACCAGACTTCGAATCCGACATTTTTAAATCGGACGTTTTAATCAGATCGACCGTCAAAGCAAAGCGGTTAGCGATGCTGCGGCTGCGGTTACCGTGTACGAACCGAACCGGTTTATAAGCATGTGCTATTTTATTTTAATAATTGCACTTAACACAGCTTTCTTCTACCACCGACTACGATTCCGTTTCCGACTCCGACAAACCAAAAAAAGCTCCGACTTCGGTTCCGATAAAACCAACTCCGTAACATCCTTGGTTGATCCCTGGGTCACGGGTATATCACTAGCTCAGACAGACATATCGTCCTAATGTAATCCATGTTACGATTGAGCCATAATATTGCTCCTGTAGTACAGGTGTTCAGAAGTGATTTTAGAGTTTTTTTTTCTGCTAGGTAATAAATAAGATAATAATAATTTAATATATTTCCTGAACAAGAAAATTAATATGAGATGCCTTCGTGCACGAGATTTATTTTTCTTTTGAGTGAAAATCCCTCACATAAAAATAACTGGGCTTCCACAAAATGAGCGCACACTCATTAGTTCCGAGCCATTTGGACGCGCTACGCGAGCGGGATCAAATAAAAATTGTCTTGACAAACTATCTAAAGGACGACTGAAGAGACACCCTTCCCTGGCTTTGATATTTTTTACGAAATTGCTTTGAACATAATAGCTAGCTTATTTTAAGCCCCACATACTCACCTGACCCGGTGACACTGAAGAGGCATAAAAATTAGTTCCAATTTCGGCCACCAGGTCAAATAAGTTTTTAGCATTGTGCCTACGATAATTTATTTTTGTCCAAGCACACAGTTCCATTTATACGGCACTAACAACTTTGATAAAAGTTGCCGACCTCAAAACAGCTGTTTGATTTGAACACCTTTCGTTGACACTTGAAAGAAGGAAAAGTAGGTACTAAGACCCGCCAAAAGACCTTATAAGTAATTACTCAGCCACGCCTAAATAACTTTCACTTCAAAACAAATAAAAATATTTCATAATTTAAATACCTAGGTAATCAAAGGTCTCCGCAAATAAGACAGTTCCTAGAGATAGAAGATGCGCTCATAAAACTTCCTTAATGTTATGTGACAGCGCCCTTACATCAAAAATAGCGTCCAATAAACCATGAAATATATGGGGGACATCTTAATTTCACATAAAAATAAATTTATCGCCACGTTCAAAGCGTTACAATTTATTTTTATTCTGAAACTCTTGTACCGTTTTGTAAGCCTCTTCAAATATTATGATCGTTTGTAATAAATCTGTCAGGAGTGCGCACGAGTCGGACAAGTGGGGGTTAATTTATTGAAAGGGAATCAGTGAATTCTATGTTTCTAGTTAATGTTACAGGGGCTTTATTGATTTACTGTGCTAATAAATTAATTACTGAATTACATTTAATAAACTACTACAGTAAGGCCTCCACTTTTTGTAGGTTCGATATAATATATAATCGGGCCGACTTCATCACCGACATGTCATGTCGTCCAATTTCCGATTTTGTTTTTGACCGACTTTTTGCTGGAATACGTAGGTAATTATTGCAAACTGTATGTATCATATTTTCAGTCACCGATTGTCTGATGTGGACGAAACCACTTAGGGTTTTTAAATTCCGCGGGAACACTTGTATTTACTTTAATTAATTAGTATCTATAGCAACAGAAGATTTTTAATGAGGGGCATCATCTACTAGGCATTTTTCTGTTGTAGTGGAAGCTGATATGAACGTGCAAAATAGCGGGAATTAGGTTGGATATCCCTGAATGTTCCCACTATATAGATTTTTGTTTTGCTTTGAGTTTTGTATACCTATTACAGTGTAGCCAACTGTAATAGGTATAAAAAACTCAAATATCTAAAAACATTAACCGTTTTCACAAGACTGCAGAATCTATGTAATAATATGTATAAGTGCTACGAGCTACGAATTAGAATGGTTAGTTTTGCAGTTTGCATCCCGGTGAAGAACATAGACTGCTTTTAATCCGGGAAACAATATCCAAAGGGATTTAAAACTCCTTAATCCACGCGGGCGTAGCTGTACTACGAGCTACGACTTTGAAAGGCTGCATTTTTACGCGTAGACGGCCGACGCGCCGTAGAGCTTATTGTACGGAACTTTTTGAAGAATACACTAAGTAATAAGAATCTTAGATTCAATATATTTTTCTGAACTAATTAAACAAAAAAACAAAAATATCAAGTTCCCAGCTTAAACATGCTAATGATTATTAGTTGCCATAATTATGTAGTAATTAACGCGAATAAATGAACGCGAATATGGAAAGTATGGAGTCTATTTTTTTTTTCATTAAATTTTATAGCGAGCTTTTTTTCAATTAAAGCTAGATACATTATACATAGGAGATTAAAGCACAAACATATAGTTTGTTAACTTGTTGGGTTAACATAATTAATTTTAAAACTTTATTTTAAGTCATGTGAAAACTTGTGAGTTAATGCCATATGCATTTAAATTGATAGTACATAGGTGGACTAAAAATAAATAACGTCTAGTTCTAGAGTAGTTTTCTCGATCGCGTGTCACTTCTGTTAATGGTATTTTAAACACCCCTGTCACCATGAGAGGAATCTGTCACCTCAAATTAACGATACCACTTTAAGGACAGTTTGCTTTTATTTTTAACCCGCTTTTAGTACCTTCTTATTTATCTTATTTTGTGACTATAAAGAATGACAAAAGATTTGTTTATAAAAAGAAACTAATAAAAACTGAAAAAAGCGCTAAAGTTCATTTCAAAATATTCACCTCAAAATATTTTATTTACGTGCTTAAGTCTAACTTAATACTACAACTAATAATACTAGAAGTTTTAGAGTTAATTACGTTAAAAATTTACCATATTCCCACAAACTTATCTAACCCGGTGACAGCGTCGCTATGTAAAATAACATAAAAACAAAATCTAAACAGGCATAAAATTTGTTTCAATTTTGACCACCAAATTTATATAAATGGACTATAACATAATAAATTTTTTGACACTAAAACGCTCATGTTTTAGATAATTATGTCAATAATTAATGTTACACATATATTAAAGAGTTAAATAAAACTATTTGTAGCCAGTAGCCACTAATTATAAACTACAAACGATCGGCAAACCTAATCCATTCAATTTGTCACAACTCTTGCACAAGTAAATATTTTTAATCCAAAGAAACTGTTTTCGGATCACGTATCTTGGATTACGGGCTTACGAGGACATTTCAGGACGCGTCCGGGATCACGCGTTTAAAAGATTAACATTTGAAAGGTACTGGAATAAACGTTGGAATTGGAAAATTCCTTTCTGATTCATAAAGTACAAAACACGCTTATCTTTGTACTTTAAAATATTTTTTGCATTTCGAAATTCCTTGAAGTCAAGTTAATTTGGTTTTAAATATGAAATAAAAATTATAAAAAGCACGGGAATGCACATGCACTATCAGTAGCTGCTGGAAACATTTCCAGCAGCTACTGATAGATCTTATTAATTTAAAATGTTTTGTAAGATAAGAGAAAAATAAAAAAAAAACCCCGGAGTTTGTTGTGGGCTTTTCTCGGGCGTGTTTGGAACCCTCATGACTTTCGTTTTAAGAATAGATTAATATATTATTAATCTATGTTTTAAGATACCGTAGTTAATTATCACCATCACTTACACTTTGTATAATGGACGTTCCAACAGTGTATTGTGTAGGTACCAATTTTAAATAAACATAGGTACTTTGAATTTGAATAAATATGTATAACACTTAAGTAGCTACACGTTAGAGGTAAATATTATCATTCATTTTACACGAACAGTCAAAATAAGGATCCAAAGGTCAGGTAAGATAGGTATTTAGATAGAACAATTGTTACTTTTACAATTTTCAAAACACGTGCATATTTTGGAAATTCAGCTAAAAGGATGAATGCCAATCATTTTCCGTTAGTTTTTCTATTTACAATACATTTCCTTTGTTGACTTAAAAGTTGGTTGGGTAAATAGTCTGTGATTATGAAATGACTTAAAAGTATACAAAATGCAGCAACTTTGTCTATTTAGGTAGATACCTCTTAAGCTTTAATCTATCTACGTCAAAAATATTGTGCCTATATTTGCAACCAGCTGTTGTCCGCGACTTTGTCCGCGTGGAATAAGTTTTAATTCCCGCAGGAACTCCATTATTTTCCGGGATAAAAAGCCTATGTCACTCTCGGTCCTCAACTATACCCATACCAAAAATCACGTCGATCCGTTGCGACGTGATTGAAGGACAAACCAACAAACAAAAACTTTCGTATTTATAATATTTTTATTATATTTGCTATATTTTATGTTGCAAGATGCCAACACCCGTTCATCAAAAATTAACCAACTCAAAAATAATCACATGCACTCAAGCTTCAGAGCGCTTAAAATTCTCAGACGTCTATTAACAACCTACTTTCCGTAATCTCCGCCTTTCGCGCAACGTCGCCGCTTTTCTTCTATCCACCGCCGCAGTTTTCCTTTTACAAGCTTTGCAAGCCCACGCCAGGCACCGCCTACTAGGTCCTATAACGTGCTGAATGTGTTCTTCCTTCGCCTCACTTTCATTCTTTTCTTTTTTCATTCCATCACAGCACTCTTTGTCGTTCACTTTTTGAAATTCGAATCCGCAATCATAGACACTATAGCTCATTTTGACATTGACAGTTATTTTTTAAACTCCAAGCGCCGCGCGCAACGATTCGCGCCATACTGATTTTCGAGGGGTGTCTTCGGATTTACAAAATATGTCTATTAATAAACCTCAGTAATAAACAGTCTAGCGACGTCGTTGAGAGATGCCAATTTATTGGTGTTTGGATTGAAATTGATGCGGGTGATATTTTTCCTTTGAATTTGCGTTGAAAGCTTTCCGACGTTATGCCATGTCGTCCTCGAGAGACATTTTTTATGAATGATCTTAAGATTAAGTGTGTAAAGTTAACTTATATTTCAAGGTAACTCGTCGAAGACAAATGAAAATTTATAAGACCATTCAAAACTGACATGAAATTGAAAAATTAATAATAAACTATATGCCGCATGTAATGCAGAATTCTTCAAGTACACAGGACTCATTGGTCACGATTTGGTCATTTGGCTACGCACCGAAAACGAAAACGGATTAAAGGAAAAGCATCGATGTTGGAAAAGTAAATTATATTCGTGTTTGGATAAATATAATTAATCCCCAATAATAATCATTACGAACTGGCTAAATTGATAAATAAATAAGCGATATTGCGGTCGCATTCGTTACAAGCACGTGTAATTTTGTACGATTAATGTGCAATTTATTTCGTTATATATCTCCGTACAAAATTTGAGAGCAGTGTTATTTAGTATTATCATTAATTTTACTCTATTAATATCAATGAAATCTATACAATTATACATTTTGAATAATCTTAGAGTACGATGGTAAGAAAAGTACCATTCGCAAGGAACGGTTTTAGTATCCATCATGAAGAACCGATTAACTAACTCAGCAGTTCTACGAGTACTTTACTAATTTTAAGTGCAAGTTTTGATACCAATATTATATTGTTAAAATTTATAACACAGGCAAATCGATTTTATTTAGGTATCACTCGGCAACATAAAAGTTAAATTATTGTTCATTAACTAAGTAGTAAACGGCCTTTTAACTTAATGAGAAACAAATATAGACCACCTTTCTTAACCAGAAAAGTACTCTGTGTCGCTCTCTGTGTTTCATTTTTTAAGAATTTCATACAAAACTGACAGACACGGTGTAGGGATTCTTTTAGTTGGAAAACAGAAGCATCGTCGATTTGAGATCGACGCATGCGCGTGGTGGATTGAAAATGAAATGGAGGGATGCTGTGTAAGAATAGGGAATGCTATGGAGAGGAGTGGTTATTTTATAATAGTTCCAAGGGTGATATTTTGGAAGCAGTTGGACAGGCTGAAATGATCTTTTAAAGAGTTTGATAACTTAAAAAATATAAGAGAAAAACCATGTAGGTTACATACATACCACCGAATTAAAAGAAAAAGGATTTATATTGATAAAGATGTATATTAAATGTGCTAGACCGGTTTTATGTCGTTTTAACACTAGGTATCTACAAAGGCTAAAAAATCCAGTCAGCATTTTTTCACTTTATGCAAACAATTTTAATGAATAACCAGAGATATTTCAAAAAACATTGAAAATTTATAGCGTGCTATTTATGGGACAGTTAATATTTCTTTTAATGAATAGAGAAGATATTTTTATTTTTGTTTGTAAAAAACCTCTTTGTACTTATTATAAATCAAAAATCCTGTAATAGAAAAGTTACAGTTTTGTCGACTCTATGCATTTCTCTATTCCCCTACACAACATACCAACCGGGGTGTGATCCGCAAAGGACACTTGCGCTATTAATTTTACAATAAAATCTTGAAAAACAACCTCGTAAAAACCGATACAACAAAAAAAACACCAAAATAGGTTGAAAAACTCAGACAAATGTGTAAAGTGATCGAAATCATATAAAACCTTCTTTCTCGTCGATGCAAGGTAACGATTTTTTTAACCTTACTTAATCCACAATACTTATTTCTATTTTTAAACTTGCTGCAGTGTTAAATTAACTTAAATGGAAATTTTACATTTTGAATTCGTTACGCCTTGTCTCGAAATATGAAAATTTTAATATTAATTAATATAAGTTAAAAAAAAGTATAAATTGGGATCTAATAAAAAATCTGTTTTGGGTAAAATCATTGAGGTTTTTGTTTCTTTTTATACATAAATGAAGCAATTTCTGATTAAGAAGATAACAAAACTAAGTACTAGATTTGTTTTATTAGGTAGGTATTTTTTTGGTCTAATATTCATAACTTTTCAGGGCTGGGTAAATTTTTTGGGAGTATAACATTAACGGTGGTTACATTACAAATGGTCTTGAATTAAAAGGTTTTAACTGTTTATATTTCTTTATGTGTAAATAAATTGAATTTTATATCAAGATTTATAGGTTAAAAATCGAAGCTGACCTAATTTCAAGCAAGATGACATTTACCTCGTAGATGTACGGGGGTGACCTAGGTCATGACAGCCCGGGGTAATTCAAATACAGTCTGAATTGTAGAATAATAGTAATTACCTCCATAAACTTATTTTATTCTTGAATATTATCTTTATTTAAATAATCGACTTCGAAAATAACTAGGTATATCAATCGGGGCTCTCTGAGTTCGGCGCCTTTTTTTTTATATTTTGAATTTTCATAGTAGGTACCCTATGAGGTAGGTACTGTGCACTTTTTAAAATGATGTGATTTTTGCGTCTGGAACCTCGTACTTGTGTGTTTGTAGTTTAAAAAAATATTTTTAGTGTTATAGCTATCTACCTAGTGTTACTAGAACGAAGTTTATGGAACTTAGCCAATGCAGTACTTCAGCTTCCGAGTTTCTTAGATAAACTATCTGACAGACGACCACAACATTTTTTAAATGTTTTTTAAAAAAGAACCAGGGAAGGCATGACATGATTAAATCGTGAATGTGATTAACCTTATTTTCAAAATAGCTAGTAATAATTATTTCGTGGAAATATAGATAGCAAACTCTAACTCAGAAGAATCTTTGCAAATATGATAATTAAGTATAGGAATGTAGGTTCGTTTGTCTTTGACAGGTAAAAAATAGATTATAGTTCAGGCTCTATATTATGCTATTTTAAATAAGTTATTTCTATTTTTTATATAGGTTATTTTCAACGTCAGTATGCAATTTTAATTTTTACTCTATATGCTTCATATTGTTACGTGGACTGTGCAATCAATAGGTATTATACTAAGAAGATACATAAATAGGTACTTTCGATACTTTTAGGATCGGCAGGGCGACCGCGTGTATTCTGCATCAATCATTGTTACAGTATCAATTGTTGTGATTACCTGAATTTATGGTATTCTTGCTGCTTCAATGGATTTTGTCCAATAGTGGAAGAGTGTTGTCGAATCAGAGGTGATTGCGATCGTTACACTGTAGCTGTCAGAGATACGCGGTCTCCCGGCGGAATTCAAACTCCCCTCGAAACTGACTATAATAGTAGAAGTCTCGAATATTTTTCCCATTAACGTAGATTTTTCAATAACGATAAATGCTAAGTTACGTTGCTATGATTTACACTTACAGGATGGCGTGTTAGATAATGGACAAGATCACCTCTGAAATGACACTAAAGAAAATACAGTGTTTAGAAGTTGTTTGAGTTGGGTAAGTGTACACTAAGTTACCTACTATATACCTATTATGTAACCAGAGTGACGCTTTAATAATTTTCATCGTTTATAAGTCCGGCTCGAAAGACCAATAATCCAATAAGTTTGTAATATAAAACTCACTATTGAAGTAAAAAATGTTGTAATTGAATAAATAAATAAATTATAAAAACTGAATTTAAGTATAAGAATTTAAACCAAATTAATCATTGGAAATCTTGCTATCACGATCAGCGTAATAATAAGAATCGAATACTTTTAACCCACGACAGAACGGAGACGGTAGGTATATTATGTGTTTCCCCTTCAGAACATGTGCGTTTGTGAACTTTTTGTTACCATTTTCCTGGAAAACTACTGGACCGATTATTATTTGGTTTTTTGCATTAGGTATGCATAACATCTGTAAAGGTTCCTAGATATGTTTTAGGACCATAGTCCACCAAGCTGCGTTGCAATCGTGATTTTTAAATACTGTATTACTTTTCCATAGATAGTTTCCGAAGTGTGCGAAGAAGAAGACGATATGCACCCATCCGCCAGGTGACGCTGCCGTTTACACCCGCGGAATATGTCATGGGACTCAATCGAGTCGCGCGACTTCCTCGGGTATGTTACCCCAGTCTTATGACTGAATATAATATAGCTTCCATGGTTTGCGAAGAAGAAGACGATATGCACCCATCCTTTAGGTGATGCTACTGCTTACACCCACGGAACATGTAATGGGACTCAATCGAGTCGCAAGACTTTCTATTATGTTCGCTGAGGCTCATGAACTTTTATAGAGTCCCTCCCCGACGTAACTTCCGTGTTGTCTACCTAGCTCCCAAGATGCGTGAAGAAAACGCGAAGCACTCAGGTGACACGACAGCATTAATGCATAAAAGATTTAACAATTCGACGGCGCTCTTGAGGTACTTCCTGATGAAAGGCGCCATCTTCTCCGCGTCGAGTGAGCCGGCTACTGGGTTGAAGAGAGAGAGAGAGAGAGATATGTGAAGTTATGGATAAAGATATGAGTGTATTAATGAATGTTGTTTCTAGATCCTTAGTGAAAATTTGTATGATCTCTCCGACCCTACCTAAAGGCTGATAAAAAGATACTATAGATTTTAATCCATGAAAAGTTGAATTTGTATTTTTGATGTTTGGTAGCGGGGTGCCGGCGCACCAACTGTCGGCTACGCGGCTGCTCAGCTCCCCTGATCCGTCGCGACATCACATTGAAGATCCACCTGGTAAGTTACAACTTGTAACGGATAAGGCCCGAAGTGTAGATGCTTGAGAATGTGTTCAATGGAGCTTATCTCAGTTTAAATAGCGGCCTATTAGAAAACATGAGTAGTCACCAAACGTGTAATTGGAACTGTACCAATAACCATCGCGCTTATATTTTTTTTTTAAACTGATCGGTGATTCTTAAATGGGATGATATCTCCGAAGAGGTATCAGGTGTATGAGGAAGATACCTAAGCAGTGGGACTAAACCTATCATAGAGCACATGCAAATGAAGCTTTTGGTCGGTTTTTTACTCCTTCTTAGAGGCTGTGGAATAAGCTTTACATCGGCAGCATATTTATAAAGTATGCC
Source organism: Erebia palarica (assembly GCA_964035005.1). Classification (NCBI taxonomy): domain Eukaryota; kingdom Metazoa; phylum Arthropoda; class Insecta; order Lepidoptera; family Nymphalidae; genus Erebia; species Erebia palarica. Next base: position 33,959,634 of record OZ035987.1, read on the forward strand.
GATAGAGCTACACAACACGTCTTTCACACATTCAAAAGGTGTTGTACTGTAAACTGGAAGTTAAGGCTCTCGAGCAATGCTGTCTAGCTTTAAGTTCGCTTGTAATAAAGCTCCTTTTGACCTAACTTCATATATTTTTTTATTTTTTTTTTATTTTTATAGTTCTTTAATTTAAATTTTTATTGCTCTCAATTTTCGATATCTTTTTTTTTACGGGGCGGAAATCTTGAGAAACCCAATCTCCGGGGGAGGAGATCGGGTTATGTGGGATTTCTACCCACTAAAACCCCCTCGGTGGCCACCCTCTGCGTGTAATGAGAAGCTCCGGGAACTCTTAAGAACATGCGCCGGAGCTTCTCTGCGCACGACGCCCATTGGGCTCGTCCATATAATCCCCAATTTTCGATACCTAACCATCCACAAAATGAACAAGGGTTTCGTTTCCATTTCCTCTTTCTTGTTCGCCCAAAACAGGTGTCCTCGAATTTTTTCAGAACTGTTTCCGTTCTCAGAGGAGTACCCGGCGGAAGCGCGCAATGGTGCGATCCGCTGGGGCTCGCGCTTCGGCCCAGCGCACCGGCCCTCCGCCGGAGTGCTCGAGTGCTTCCGCGTCTGCAGGTCCCGCATCGACCAATATCTTGCCAGGCGAAAGGTGATCTTTAGACAATACTTACTCAATCTCTCCCAACAATCCAATGCCGGCTCACAACTGAGCGGGAGTCTCCTCTCGGAAAGAAAATGGTTTGGCTACAATCCACCACCTGACCATGTGCGGAACGGCAGACTTCACACACCTTCGAGGACATTTTGAAGAATTCTCGGGCGTGCAGGTTTCCTCACGATGTTTTCCTTCACCGTTTGAAGCAAGTGATAAGCTAAGTACAATTTGACTTAATCTACTTACTGGATCCACCAGTGGATTGAATCTCTTGGAGCTCTGGAGTTCACTAGGATCAGCCATCTGTTTGGGTCGTAGGGTCTGGGTGGATCCTGCAACACTTAAATCGCTCCCATCTTCCAAGTTTCTAAGCCAGCCGGGTCATGTCAGGCATAAGAGACAGTATTCTTTGTTTTAATTTTATCATCATTCTTCACAATGAAAAAAAGAAAAATAGTAGGACGTAATCTAGACCTAAATCCTTTCCAAGAGTCCACGATAATGAGATACCCTTGCCCCTCCCAAAGCGATGTAAAGAATTTTATTGTTCAGATCGAGCGGGGAGTCCGTCTGTACGGGCAGAATGAGCAACGCCTGGCGGTGAAAGTATGGCTGTCGGCTCTCCGCGGCGTGCGTCATCGCAGCGACAAGTTCGCTTTGCTAGGACATCTCTATCAGGCTTACATGGACTTTGGGAAATACAGGTAACAAGTGAGATGGACTTTGCGAAATGTGAGGAAAAAAACACTCAAAATTTTGGGAAAATATAACCTTAGAGGCCAGACGGGACACAATTAGTGTAAAGATACATTTTTGCGAATAACAATTAGATGGACTTTGGAAATTCTACGTGTGAGATGTAAATGATAAATAATTTATTAATTTCATGTAGGACAACTTGTGTCACATATAAAACTGTTGTGTCACTTAACAAATGCTGTTTAACGCAGTCTTTAAATTTATGTAATGGCAAATCCAGAAACTCTTTGGGAACCATATTATACTCGACCCCACAAAGGATTTCTGCACCTTGCGCACACGATACGACGCTGTTACTAGCTTATGGTGGTTTCTATTATATCGATTGTGAGTATCACCTATTTGCTTATAAAGATTAATGTTCTGCCTGACAAAGACTATATTATTGTATATTTATTGTGAAGGCACTGTAAGAACACCAATCTCTTTAAATTTTTCACGAAGTGATACGCGTGATCCGAGTTTAAAAATAGAACGGATGGCTCTTTTCTGCAATATAAAAATTGATTGGTTATCAGCTGCTCTGCAGGTAAGTATTTAGAGAAATACTGATAAGGAGTTGGTACGAGTACATACGCAAGACTACATAATGTAGGTAAGGCGGACTAAAAATATTACACTAGCGGCACGCTATGATGGCCGGTTTGACACATTACAATAGTGATGTGGAATGTCAATTTATTCTCGAACAAAAAACAATTAAGTTTTGTTTTTGTACCTGATTAAATAGGTTTAATAAAACAAAAATGTATATGTTTATTTAATTTATTTGAACGAACTGAATATTTGAACGAAAATGAATATACATACTTTATATGCACACAAGAAACATATGAATACAAAAGATACCAAAAAAGGTGCCACAAAAGGCCATAATTAATCAGATTCGTCCATACTACTATTTTCACTGTCGTCACTGCTATCATCACATACATTAATAATTATATGTTCGTTTTCTATAATATTATCTATTTTCACATCTCTTTCATAATCTTCCCTTATTAATTTAACAGTTCTATTCACAACCCTTTCCCAGTCTCCTTTAGTCACATGTTCACAAGCTTCTTCTAATAATTTTAGCATTTTTTTTGTGGTAAATGGGGGTTCTGTATTGTGTCTTGCAGCATATCCCTTAATTTGAGCCCACACCAACTCAATCGCATTATACTCACAATGGTAAGGCGGTAACCGTATAACTCTGTGCCTATGTTCTAATGCTATTTCGTCAATGACGTATCGGATCTTGGTTGGTTTGTTTTCTTTTAAAAGACGTACTAATTCCGCTTTTAACATATTCATGTTTGCATCTACGCTATTTTTACGAAGCCATGCGACGATATCAGCTTTCTTTTGGGATTGGGCAGGTGGCTTGTCAATTTGCATCGAGTGGTATGGGGCGTTGTCCATAATTATAATAGATGGTTCAGGGAGGCTACACAACATTGAGGTAAACCATTCAGTAAACTTTTCTCCATTCATGTCTTCATGATAGTCTCCAGTGGTTTTTGACGCAAAAGCCATGAGAGAACCTTCGACAAACCCGTTGATGGTTCCGGCGTGACAAATTATAAGTCGCGATCCTTTTCCTACAGGAACTTTGGAAGTAGATGCTGCTGTGTCATCGTTCCAAGAACGGCCTACAGTATGGTTAGCATTAAGCCATGTTTCATCCAAGAACACAACATTTTGCCAATTTTTGATTTCTTTCACTTGCCGTAAAAAAGTATACTTGCCATCGCTAAATCTTTCCATCAATATTTTGCGTTTGTTACATTTTTTGTATCGAAATCCAATGGTCTTCAAAATCTTCGTTAAAGAACTTTCCCCACCGAAGAATAATCCAGCTTCCTTCAGTGAATGCACCAACTTTTTTCTTGTTGGATACTCCTTCTGTAAATAGTAGCCGTAAACATGTCTTCGGATAGCATCGGCATCAAAGCTATCGATGCCTACGACTGGTTTTGCTCGTTTTCTCTTTTTTGGTGTGTGAAGTTTATTTTCTTCTGTGCCAGTCTCGCCATATTTTTTTTTAGTTATCCGTCTAACAGTTCGTTGTCCAATATTAAGCGCATCAGCTACGCGTTCAACCACTGACGTTATAGGTAAAATTGGCCCTCCATTTTGAGCTTCACGATCGAAATAGTTACGAAGGCGTATTACGAACTCACGTGTCTGACTATTTAGAACAGTTCTCTGCGTACGTTCGGTCATATCGACGAAATCCACAACAAAGGGCTTGAACAGAGTCCAAATTAACGAGCAAGGGTCAACAGTAATGCAGTATCAATATTTGAAATCCAAAGCCAGGTCAAAACTATATCACAATCGCATTGCACTGACAGTTTATACTTTTCGAAGCAACGTCAATTCGAAACTGCTTTGTTTTGCATTGAGCATTGACGCGAGTTTGCCGGAGGTAGTAGTTGTGCTAGCCAGCGATCCTATGTGACGATCGTATTAGATTCCATTTTTAAAAATTTATTGATATTTTTTTGCGATTTCAGAGGTTTGTCCACATAGTGAAAATTGTTCATATTCACAAGTACATTCACCCCTTAAATGGTGCAAACTGATTTTTCTACACTTGTATACATTTAAGAAATCAATTTAATAAATAAATTTTGAGTCCTAAACCTAAAACTACATTCGATAAAATTTATGAATCTCTGCACATCACTATCGTCAATAAAGTAATACAATTATTTCCTTCAAAGTCGTTATCAATTAATACGGAACTTCATGAGAAACTACATTCGATAAAATTTATGAATCTCTGCACATCACTATCGTCAATAAAGTAATACAATTATTTCCTTCAAAGTCGTTATCAATTAATACGGAACTTCATGAGCGGACAAACGTCAAACCGGCCATCATAGCGTGCCGCTAGTTTAGATAGAGTATAAATATGCAGGCGATTGAAGTCATGTGCTTACTGTTTCTAAAACCTTTTATTATGTAACCTGTGGTTCAGAACTTCATAACTATAATACCTACTATAATACTTTGGCTTATCAAAGATGGTTTAAATAAAAATGTTTATGATTCCAGAGAATCTCTGGAATTCGCAAATAAACAGCTTGGCATATCGGAGGAGCTGGACTCGGCCCCAATGAGGGCCGAAGCCTATCTCAACCTCGCACACACTCATCAGACCTTAGGTGGACTTGACAGGTATTCACGATACTTTTTCCTAAGTTGAAACATGCAAATCAGTAGGCAGGTTCAGTTTCTCGTCCGTTTAATCTTTTACCCCTTTTGCCAATAAACTGACCGTCTGTAAGCGAGTTAATTATTTTATACCTAATCATTGCTGAGAAACTTACAATCTGTGACTGGTTTATCCGTCCCTTGAATAATCATAATATTATTATAGTATTTTTTTTCGAAACACTAACCTGAAGTTATTTTGATTCCATATTTCATATGAATTTTGCTGTAAGAAGTGTGACACTTGCGGGCAATTGAGGGTAGTTACAAAATAATGGGAAGAATGCCAAGCATCCAACTTCAATTATGATTTATTTTAAACGTGATGTTGCAGAATATTTTAGAAAGTTTGACTCTTTATCAAATCTTCTGGCATTATTTAAATTTACTTCAAGAACATCAAATACGGCTCATACTTTATGGTCTCTCTTTATAGTATTATCATATTTTGGGATACTAAATTCCGTTGATATATGTAAATTTTCCCAGAGCTCTTTCCTACGCTCGTCACGCTTTATACAACGACTGCGGCGGCGGTTCCACCGCAGGATGTGTACATCTCACAGTTGCTGCAGTGAGTCTGGAGCTAGGAGCGTTCTCAAAGGCGATGGACGGCTTTCAGAAAGCTTTGGCCGTGGCTCAGGCGCAGAATGACAACACGCTTTTATTACAGGTACGCCGTACGCACTAAAACAATAAATGTTTTACCACCCTATTCACCTTTTTCATTCTTCTACTATTTGCTGATCGAATGTCTTTTACACCCTTCAGCCAATTAATAGTCTAAAATAATCGGACTGGCCGCCTTTTGTACCTATTTCTTCTTTATTTTATTTCATGTTTTAATGTCTTTGTTTTTCTTGTGTGGTGTAAATAAAGAGTTAAATAAAATAATAATAATAATACTAACCCCTTGGCTCAACTTGCCAGAAGCCATGGTTCTGATAGATCTGTATTTTGGATGCCGGTACTAAAACTCACTAGTAATTAAACTATTACATATCTTCTCATGAAAAATGGGTGTCTTCTGTCAGGTTTACGTCGGTCTATCAGAACTATGGCGACGTCTACGCGATACCGAACGTTCAGTGGCTTGTGCCGCGCGCGCGTGCGACCTCGGCCGCGGCCCGCGATCAGCTGACCTCAACACGCGGCATCATCGCACCGCGTTATTGCAAATGGCGGCCGCATTGCGCGCGAGAGGCGAGTTGGGAGATGCACATGACTATTGTAACGTAAGTATTGTAGGTACCCACAGTTTGTCTGAAACCTGTTTTAAACAATATGCGAATGAGCCCCGATGCAACCTGAGTGGAGTGGAACCAAGTATTATTTACTTTTTAGAAACACTTATTTACCAACTTAAAAACTGTTTCGTATGATTTTTTATGCAAGGATAAATAGGCTTATTACACTGCACTTTTCACAGGGCCCTGTGGTAAGGGTGGGCGTAGCCGCTTAAAAGAGCGTCGCTTATTACACAGCAATAAGGATCAATTTAGGGACCCTTACTCCCTAATTTTACACTACACTGATTCAAGTGTAAGGGTCCCTGTGAAAAGTGCAGTGTAATAGGCCTATAAGGGTTAAAATTGGTAAGTAAGTACTGAAAACTGAACACAGAGTAGGCTCCATGAACTCGCGGCGAACCGCCGCGCCGTACCGCTGCCATTTGCCAATCAATATAGATAAAGCATAAAATATAGTAAGGTACTTTGATTTTTTATCAGGATAGACGTCGCAGCGTCTTGGCACAGTAGTCTTGGCTTCACTTCACTCTGCGGGTATACGTTGTGCCTTGGAGCGAAAACACACTATAATATTATAGTACACACTAAAATTTATAGGAACATATTCTTTTCCGGTTGCCTAGTGAACGAGCTCTACAAAGTGAATGCCGCCACATGACGAGGACTTTTAGTCCGCCAGAAAATTCATTTGGTAGCGTGCATAATAGCAATAATAGTCAGAGAAACGGCGCGGCGTAGGTACAGCTACTTAATGGCCACCTACCACCAATTCAAGATATTTTAGGCCATCAATTTGTATCCGAGAGTTCTAAATCTAGATCTCACGCCTGTTATATAGTTTTATAAAAGAAACACCATGAAAACTTGGCTTTATTCAGCTAAAATTTCCTTATATATTATGATACTCTTTGAGCTAAAAATGTGACACAATGAACAAAGGATATGAAGACATTTGAGATATTCTAAATTTTAAATAATACGTCAACGAGGATTTAGTTGTGGCCGGTATTTTTGTTAAAAAATAAAAAATTGTGCCTCATCATTCGGGCCAGTTCCATGGCCCATTCGGGTGATGGAGAAGCTTCTAAAACTTCCCAAAGTACCACAATTCACATGGTAAATAAGAAATTAAACTTACTAAACAATTTTAATCACTTTGGATCAACATAGATACATAACTTTTTTTAAAGAAAATTACGATAATGGGAAAAAAGGCTATCCGTTGAAAATTAAGCGAGCAATAAGCATAGCATATACATAGAGCTTATATAGGTACCATGGATGTAGGAATTTACTTGGAATTTATTGATCTGAGGAACTTACGATATAAAAAATGTAGAATATATTTATGAATGATTGTGTGAATGATTTGTGAAGTGCGTAAGTAAAAAATTGACAAACACGTGACAAATCAAGCGGTGCGGTACAGTTGTTTGGTACAGTCAAGTAGAAAACACTAATTCATTTTTATAAAATTATTTTGTTATATTTACTATTGCGTTTTGCGACTTACCTAGAGTAGTGTGTTTACGCAGGTATTACGTAAGTAATAAAATTAAAGCAAATCCATTTAACAATGACAAGATATACATCCAAAACTGGATCTGATTGATTTTTGCCTTAACTACTCGGTGAAGTTCAATGAAATTTATTCAATCAAATTAATTTCTCACACAGAGGGCTTGCATGGTAGAGACGGGCATAGAATCTATCCCAGGCACGCGGGATTTAAAAAAAACTTTAAGCTCGTTTTTGAACCGTGGTTTTTGTCATTTTCACGTAAGTAGGTCGTTAGGTTCACCTTCCTTTACCAACAGGTTTTAATTTTATGACCTGCAATTTACTATTATACTATTTATTAATTATATTTTCAGGAAGCACTACGCTTAGCAGCGGTGGCGGGTGACCAGGGTTGTTACGTGCGCGCCGTTAGGATATCTGGCGATGTATATCGGAGGAAATGCGATTATGGGAAGGCACTTAGGTTGGTAGGATATATTATTGAGTATAAAAATCAGGAACATGTTAGGTACTCCACCTAACATGTTCCCGGTTGACAGCAAACAATGCAGTAAAATAACAGAGTTTAATAGAACACTTGTTCCAGAAACTATGAAGTCGCGATGGGAGCTACGCAGACACTGGGTGATCGTTTGGCTCAAATGGAGGCTATGGATGGAGCCGCGAGATGTTTAGAAGCGTTGAGACTACAAGGACGTATTTGTAACTGTCGACCACTGGAGTTCAATACGCGGTTGCTAGAGGTTGCCACATCCGTTGGTTCCAAGGTATAATATGGTGGTTGCGCGGGAATACGTATTTTAATAATAATTATATTTTTAAATAAATAAACTGCTCAATCGTCCTTTATCCCGATTTATCCTATTAAATCCAAAACCCATCTCCGCGTACCCATATCGGCAAACCTCACATGGACGCTACTAGGTGGCATTACGCGTTTCCAAATAGCTTAATTTGAAGTTAAATGACGACCAATCAAAGGCCGCATAGATCACACCACTGTCCGCCGCAAGGAGATGGTTGACTTCGAGTTTCGAGACACGTTGGTCGAGAAGGTCCTGCTTTGAAAAATCCGCTCCGCACCGCTAAATCTTTCGTAAAACCGCAATTGCCCTAAGCGATTACTATCTAAATCCTACCCCAGAACAATAACTGTACTGATAATCAGTGAGAGTGACCTGTGAACCTAAACAACGAGTGAATTCACCGGGATACGTCGCCACGCCTGCATAGCAGCTTCGAGGTACGTGCCGATATTCCCTTATCATCCCTAATTCCTAGGTACCTCATTGAGCAGTTTAGATCTAGAAATACAGTCCATTGAATCGAAACGAATTAATATCTTGTCGCGAATTCTATAATCTAAAGGGATTTGGAAATTCGACTAACCGCGCCACCATATGGTATAAGTGGAGATTGCTGCTGAGCTTTAGACTTTCCAGAGCAAATTGAGGTGGCATTTCAAGCAAAAAACACGCTCTTCATTGATATTTTAAGATCTAAGGTTGATTCTCGCTCTTCATTGATATTTTAAGATCTAAGGTTGATTCTCGCTCTTCATTGATATTTTAAGATCTAAGGTTGATTCTATGATTCTGTGTGTACACCCACAGAATACAGTGGGAACTAAAGACAAGATTTCAACTATACACAACTACCGGACAAACTCACGTGTTATTGCGGAAAATGCCCGACTAGTTTCGAACTCTGCAAAACGGAAAATCTGCAAATTTGGAACCGGACACGATCAGCTCGGCATGTTTACATCACAATGACGACGCCAATGAAGAAGATCAGCAGGAGCCGTCGGGAGAGGACGAATTACCACCTCTTGCTCTACCTCAACACCCCTCGTAGAGAACTATACGGTATGCGGCCCGCAGTCAGACAACGACCACGTCGCGTAAGCAGGCCCACAAATAAGGGCCCCGAATGGTTTCGAAACTAGTCGGACATTTTCGGACATCACACGTGAGTTTATCCGGCAGTTAAGTATAATTAAAATGAATACCACTCACGATAATTTAACCGTTATTAGACAAGATTTTGAATTAAAGGACTTGTAAATTAACCTCCCACATCTAACACGATCACCACTGTGCTAGAGAGATCATTAAAACTTTATTACTTTCGTTGAGTCAACCCACCAACACTACAGCCCATTAACATCCCACTGCTGGGCACAGACTTCCACTCTAATAGGAGAGTGGGAACTGGGAGTTAGAGCTTAGACCCACCATGCTGCTCCAATGCGGACTAGTGAGCTTTAACGACTAACTATTATCAACTTGGTAGTCTGTTTGTTAGTGATAATAACCGGGACCGACGACTTTCCACAGGGCCCTGTGTTAAGGGTGGGCGTGGCCGCTACTTAGAGCGTCGCTTATTGCACAGCAATAAGGATCAAATTAGGGACCCTTTCTCCCTAAATCTTATTACACTACACTGATTCAAGTGTAAGGGTCCCTGTGAAAAGTGCAGTGTAATGGGCCTATTAGAATTTCTAGTCAGAAAAACCCTATACATAATATATGTATTGACCGTTCAACTTACAACGGTCGGACCAGAAAGGTCCCTGTAAAATGTGCAGTGTAATAGGCGTATAACTTGTAGGGGATAAAAAAAAAATTCGCGTGTAGATGCTAGTGCGGCGCGTGCGCCACCGGCTGGCGGAGATCTACACAGCACTAGGAGACAACAACGCAGCGGCCAGGCAGAAACGCGCGGCCGGAGCCTGGGCGGCCCCCACTTGCGCCAGGTGCCGGGAGCCGCTCGCAGAGCGCGCGGAGCCCCTCGCCTCGCTGCCCTGTGCTCATATCGTGCATCACGCGTGAGTGATGTTTTCCTTTATCCACATACTGAGGCTGAGGCTGAGGCCCGCGACTTGATCCGAGTGGCTTAAGTTTTTATTTGTAAAATAGATTCCTACTGAAAAAAAGCATTTTTAGACAATCGAACTGTTCGAAGCAAGGGCAGATCTGCTTGTGAAACTTATATTATAATATTATTATACAAGCAGACTGCATAGCCTATGACACTCACAAATAATGTTTCTATTGGTACCAGAATTTTCAAAATCGGTTCAGTAGATCCAGAGATTACCCCCTACAAAGTTACAAACTTTACCTCTTTAGTATAGATAATTTCATTATACCCAGTTGCATGCCCGAATCATGGTCTCGGCGCTCGACGCGAAGCTCTGGAGGGGCAGAGTGTTTGGAGTGCGCTTCGCCCCGCGCGCCTCGCGTGCCCCCGCCAGCTCCCCCCGCACCCAGGAGCTTACCGTCACAGGTGGTGAGTACTGAGCACCTCATGAGAAGGAGTGACCTGTCCCAACAACCCTAATTTACATAGACGGGCCCTGTCAAACAAAGAATGTTGACCAGCAGGGCGACCGCGTACCTCGTACCCTCGAACACTATAGACAAGTTGTTGCATTTGACATTAAGCTTTTGGTGTTACTAAACGCAGGGCGACCGGCTTAAAATGACAGCTACAGTGTAACGATCGCAATCACCTCTGATTGGATAACGCTCTTCCACTATTGGACAAAATCCATTGACGCTGCAAGAATACCATAAATTCAGCCAATCATAACACACTTGACTTCCTTGGCGCAGTGTTGAGCGCTGTTGTCTTAACGTGAGGAGGTCCCGGATTCGATCCCTGGCAGGGTCAATTTATAATTTCTGAATTTTCCTTGTTCTGGCCTAGTGGGAGGCTTCAGCCGTGGCTAGTTACCACCCTACCGGCAAAGACGTGCCGCCAAGCGATAAAGCGTTTCAGTACGATGCCGTGTAGAAACCGATTGGGGGTATGGGTTTAGTATAACTGCCATACACCTACATGGTTAGCCTGCTACCATCTTAGACTGCATCATCACTTCCTATCAGGTGAGATTGCAGTCAAAAGCTAACTTGTAGTGGATAAAAATATGTTCCATCCACGCTCTCCATAATCCATTGCAAAATAAGGTACAGACGCAATGGCTCAAGGTGTAACTCAAAGACATTCGAGTGTAACACTGCTAATTTTTCAACTCAAACTTGCTATCGAGAATTTCTTGACAGTAAAACCCTGCAAGTGACTATTATGGCAGACTAGGGTGTCAAAGTCAAAGGAGGCTCCGATTTCGTTCCTTTATGAGGTCTCGGAGCTTCCCGACACGTAATATATAAATACTATTGGCGCGTAGAATGGCCACCGAGGGTGTTTTAGTGAGTAAAAATCTCTGGCTCTCACCCCAAGAAGCCAGGCATCTTATGAAGATTTCCCCCTCGTGGAAAAAAGGGAGTCAAAGTCAAGCTTGCCGAGACTGTTAATCTAAAGCTGAATGAGCTAGCTAATAGAGCAACTCGGCGGACTCTTGAATGAAGCTTTTAATTATCACACTTTCAGGATTTCCCATTCGGCACACCACCAACTCTGCGCGAGTCGGATTTGAACTCTGTACTCTCTGACCACAGCAGCCAGCAAGCCACGTCCAGCGTTTAATTTAATTTGAATTCTATTTTTATACTCACAAAGATCTTATTCTTTTACTTACTATTTCTCGTATGGATCTTCACGGTAGTTTTAGCTACTTTACTTTATACAAATTGAAAGTACGCTTATTAATGCAGTCAGAAGACGTAACATTTAAAAAAAAATGTAAAATTACATTTTTAGCTACACATGGTCGTTATACTCTCGTACGAAGTATATGTTACCGTAAGATTGTGAAAACCGTTAGATTGTAATACATCTAGCGAGATTGTAAACTGTCGAAATATTACAATTTAACGCATTATTTTTCGGTAGATTGTAATCTGCTAGGTATATTAACCCGGTGGAACCTACTGACTAACTACCTGATTATTTATGTCGAACCCCTAACCCCTAATCTATAGGAAAGAGACAAGAAAACGTAAATATAATGAATATTTCAAAAATTTACACTCAGAACATTGAACGGTTCACAATCTGTCGACAGTTTACAATCTATCGAGATAAAAAGCGTTCTGGCGTGACATATACACCTATTTCATTAATTTAATCTTACCACGAGCAGTTACTATCAAATAATCCTTTTAAGCCTTATTTATAAACTGGGTGCGACAGATCACAGAATCTTCTTCTTACTACGAAAATTCTAGGTCAGAGGTATAGGGCTAATCTAATATAATGTATTACTGTTGAAGTACTGTACTGTATCGAGTTGATAAAAGTTCCGTCAAAACAGAAAAGGGACGCCTGAAAGGATTTGCAAAGTCGTAATAAGATGTTAATTTTAAAAAAGAAATATTTTGAAAAAATGATTTTTATTGATCATTATTAATATAATTATGAGATTTGTAAATGATATGTTTTTGTGAAAAGTGTTATGGGAAAATATGTGACGAAAAAGGAAAACATAAAATATTATAAAAGAGGAAGGAAATGTCCATATCTAATAAATATAATATTATGTGTTAAAAAATAAGATATTTTAAAATACGCTTTATTGAAATAACTATTTTATTCTGATGAAATGTTGATAAATGTCACAGATATTATATATTATTATTATGTGTCGTATACATGTCGTAATTTAAGATAGCATAAAAATAATGTATAATTTTTAGGTTTTGTGAAATTTAATGACGCTTGTATCGTGATATATATTTGTTGCTAATAATAATTGAATGATTTTGTAGTTGTTAAATCGTTACCGAGTTAACGAATGCTTATCAAAAGCAGGCAACATTACTGAGAACTTACTTTTAATTGAGTAAAACATTTATCAAGTTGTATATCAATTATATTACCTACGTAAATTTGTTAAATTAAAGTAAAATGATTATTTGAAACCACGAACTGCCAAACCATTACTTGTGGTCAATTATGAATAAAATTTAAATAAAAATGATAAAGGAAATTGCACTGGTTTTGTAAACACAATTTTAAAAATGAAAATTAAACTGTATTACTTTGTCGGCTCAAATAAAGCTATTATAATGGGGCAAAATAGTTTCTCTAACTTTTCAATTTGTAAGCAAGTAATTTGTGGTTGTTAATTACAAAACTAAGTATCTTACATGAAAATACTCATAATATCTTGATCGTTTTCGATATACATAGAAAGTTACAAGTTCTGTAGCATTTCACACTACCCTACACAGTTTTTTTTTCTGTAATTGTATAGCTTCTGTACAAAATCTTTTATTTTGATAAATTTATTTTCATAATATGTAATAAGTATTAATATAACAAAAACACAAATAAGTACTTTTAGTATTTATTGTTAGTGTAACATACAAAAACGATAACTTAAATTTGAATGTCGCACATAATATTACCTACATATAAAATATTTGAATTGAATAGTGATATAAATAAGATATATAAAAATAGATAGGTAGAAGGCAATATTGAATTTAATTTATTCTTGTAAAAAATATACTTATAAAAAAATATTCTACATTCTACATACTTACTATTGTGAAAAACTTCTATTGCTGTTAACTTCGTTAAATTATATTTCACTGTCTATAGGAACTCCTGAGTCTTAAAAGTAAGCAAGCGGCCAGGTGGAAAGGTAAAGCAATAAAAGAAAATATTATACCTCATAAGTAGTAGTTTTTTTTCTGCCTATGTTTATTATTTTAGAACGATGAAAATAATTTTATTGTTTATTGTAAGTATGGGGTAGGTACTTGGACTATTAGGTACTTATTAGGTATTTTAAACGTGAGAAATAAAAACCGCGCTATTAATAGCCGCCATTAAGTCTCGAAACAAGCAAGGGAGAAATTATTTTCTAGTGAGTAGGTACCTACTACCTACTCGAGTTTTATTTTCAAGTTTTCTCACAAATGTATTGAAAGACGTTGTGTGAGACACGGTTGTTAAGGTTTTTATAAACTCGTTACGATGACATAAATCAACTCGTATGTAAAAACCTACTTACCGCTCTTATATCACAAACTACCATTATTTTTTATTATTTACTATTTTTTTGTGTTTACGTTTTTTTAAATTAGAAACAGATAGATAATTATAAATATTTTGGATTATTTAATTACTTAGGTAATAAAATCTATCTCAACGTTATGCTACTTAAAAATCTAAATTATAAAAATACTATTTAACAGTAAAACTGTAAATATATAGTCTTAACTCCTACATATTATGTACCTGAAAAACTCAACGTTATACTAATAGTATTTAATTTTTTTGTTGTTCAAATAAGAACATTCATTAATTATACTTACTTGAACAGTTTACTTTATTTTGACTCGTTTGGTCTTTCTATTCTAAAAAATACCGGACAAATATAATATAGTAGATAACATCTCTATTCTAAAGTCTTCGATAAAGCTGATCACTTTACATTGCATTCATGACAGACATTTAAAAGCTCATGTCATTTTAACATTTAAATACTCTTATTAATTTGACTGTACCTTATTCAAAGCTTTAAAATAGTTGAGATAGCACTACCTATATACTATTTCCGCCTCTATACATCTATCTTTCTCTATCATATAACTGTCTTTCCTAACCCCCATCACCGGGCAGTAAGGCGGTTTTTTTGCATTACATTGCAGTTGCATTTATTTTTATTTCGTTTGAAACTCTCAAAAGCACCCTGTTTCAGTATAAAATTATTGTCAGAGCATTTAAAAAAAAAGTATTGTTCAAAACTTTTAAAATATAGGTACGAGGAGTTATTTATTTTATACAAAAAAATAAGTGGGTATTACATTTGAAAAAACATAATAAATTTAATATAAATATTATATTTCTAATAGTTAAATGATAATTTACTAAGCCCTTAAATTTACATTCCAGAAAAAAGAAATTGCTAAATAATAAAACATGTAGTTGTGATTTTGGCGTTGTGTTTATCTATCATTTTAGATAAAAATATAAATATGTAAGAGTATAAAATATAATGATTGTTCGTTATATTTTAAAATTTAATTGAAAATATATAAATAGAAAATCCATAAAATGCGTTTTATTGAATTCCCATATTATAATAAGGCAGTGTACTTTATTCTTAAATCTTACTACTCCCTGAGGGAAAGGACGTTTAGACCTGACAATTTAGTTAAATTGAGAACTAGCAAATATCATGTTATGGGGTGTTAATTTTGGTCGGGTGGTTTTTGTTGTTATTGATGCAGTATTTTTTTCTAAGACCACTTAAAAAGAGAAGTAAACATGTTTCTTGGTTCTAGCTCTAGTACATATATTATAGTACTTCCTATAGAGGTTCTAATTTCAATGCGTAAGTATTATTTTATTTATAAATTTTCTTTGTTAACAAAATATTATTGTAACACTTAATAAATAGGCAACCAAATCAATTCAAAATAATTAACAAGTACTTTTAATATGCAATAAGTAGAGGCGAATCACAGGTGAATGCTGTTAGCAAATTAAAAATTATTTTGTAAAAAAAATTTTTGTCTTTAAATCTCATGAAACAAGAAGTGTTATATTGTATACGAAAGAATAAGCAGCACGAAGCAGCAATAAGTGTAATAAAAGCAAAAAAAAATTACAAAATTAATAGTACAAAAATATTTGAGTCTTTGTTATGCGACTGTACTGCGAATTTGAGTTTGAAACTTGGCGCCATAATAGTCTCCATAGAGTAGGATGTTTAGCAGCTGGAAATGGTGGAAAAAGTATCTTGGAGATTGTTCCATTTCACGCATGTATTGTAGGACGATAAAGTACTGGATCGTAATTACTTTAACAGAATTCTGATAAAATTAAACTAAATTGTCAAAACAAATTGTTGATGATTACGCATTAGTCTAGTCAATTGGTATTGAATCACTTTTACAAATTAAGAAGAACATAATAAAAATAATTTAATAATTGACTTGACTTTGAAATAAGTTGCCATATTACAAAATAAAAATAAGTTGTTTATAAAAAAAAATTGTATTGATTTTCCGTCGCTTTTCTCGCTATTGAGTTTCTCTACTGAAAATCAATTAATTTATTAATAAACCTACGTTCTCATATCCGATAAAAGATAAAGGTATTAAAATAATATGTGAAGTTTGCTTTCAAAGTGCTTTATGTACATTTTTTTGTGTACATTTAGCTTTGTTTATCGACCCGTAACGGGGAGAATGAAATTATGAATTTTATGATGTATTTCCTAGTTTTTAATAAGTAAAATCGTGATTTCTAGGTAAAATGAGTGCCATAGCACAGCAAGAGTGTCATGTTAAGGAGAGTTTATTTCAGTTTATTGAGAAAAACATCCCTTCTGCGGACGTGAGTGCTATAGACGACATTGTACTCTCGTATGTAATTTCCATTCTAGAGGAAGCTTCCCAGGATCCATGTTTCGATGTAGAAGGTAAGCTTCAGAATGAGATTCTCGTTGTATCTAAATTTAATAGTATTGTCTCAGTATTGGCCATACAATTTTAGAAATAAATAGCTTTGTGTAGACTGTAGTACAATGGAGCAAGACATATATACTTACCTACTTCGTTTTTAAATTTGGTTTATTTTTGCAATTAACAAACTGATTTACCGTAGCTCAGGCCCTAGACTGAGTATTAACAATCTTATTTTGATGTACAGTTAAAAACTTAGCAAATCAAATTTTATTCTTAATTAGAGTCATAATTATCTATCTATCCAGTTTCTGTAAATATATTATTAATATTAAAATAAATGAGCTATGTAAGTGAAATTATCTGAGTTATAATGTTTCTCTTGTTATTCAACAATGCTTTTACATGCTAGCATTGAATGCAGAAAACTCAAAATATTTCAGCTATCACTTTAATTGGATTTTTGAAAAAAAAATATTATAACAAAACTATTTTTAGTTTTTTTTTGCTATAATTTAAAAGTTATATCAAATTGAAAATATTTTTTTGTATTCAGTACAGAAAACACTCCATATAAACCCCAGCGTGTGTCACGTCTCAGTGTTAACGTAAAATTGCTCTAACATTATGACGTTACTAACATGTCAACGGATTGTGGAGCAATCGTAGTCACATGGTTCTTTTTAAAATTTTATAAATTTTTAATTGTTTGTTAAGATTTTTTTTAAATTAGTAGTTTTTCGCATTGACTATTTATACAATTTGTGTTAAAGTTTTAAAATACATAAGACAAACAGATAATTTTTTTAAATTCAAAACCAGCTTCTGTATAGTTTACACAGCAGGCATGTCTTTGGGGACTCCACTGGGTCAGAGTACTTGTTTATTAGTTAGGAGTGTATAATATTTACATAGTTATTCATACTATGCGCCTTTATTGTTTGTTCTTTAAAAATTCCCCATACCCTTTATTACCCATGTCTCAAATAGCTAAGTTGATTTCTTATTATGAATTTCCCAGTTAGAATTATAATGGTTAGTAGTTAGGTCAAGTACTGATGGATTAGGAAAAGCTTGATTAACTCCATTCAGATTATAGTTACTGAATTAGTTTTAGTTAAAGTCACAAAATAATCAGAGATACATGGCCACAACCACTGGATAATCAAAAAGTGCATCGATAATTTATTTGACGTAAGTAGCGATTGTTGGTGTGAAATCTGTAAACCAAATTTTGATGATATGCCAACCAACGAGAATTCCGTGAGTACCAGGAATAAAAACTCTGCTTTACTTACTACTTTCCCAAATGAAATCTAAAATTTCTATTTTGTAAGCGTTACTTCAAATTGTTGTAGGTTTTATAGAAATGATGGCAGCATACATCCCCAAGTTTGCGAGCATAGACCCTGGTCTGGTTTGTACTTGGGTCTTGGAGCTAGAGGCGGAACTATCACGGAGAGATGTGTCCGATACTGCATCCAATCATGGTAAGTTTGCCTGAGGAGTTAGGGTCAGTTCAGACCAACTGAAAAACCTTTGCGAACTTTTCTGATGGCACTGCAAAAAAATTCGAAACAGACAACAAGGAAATGCTTGTTGCTCGTTTCGAATTTTTTATTGCAAAAAGGGTTGCGCTTGTCGACAATCAAGCTTAGTGCATAGTAAAGATGAGGTCTAGGTTGGAAAGCACTGCACTATAATATGTAGCAGGAAATAAATATTTATTTCCTAGGAGAAGGGGCATTCCATGCTTCATATCAGAAACTTAGATTTACTCAAATACTTAGTCAATACTGATACAGATCTTTATTCAATGAAATCTTAAAAGTGTGAGGATTTTTCCATTTGGTTTGAATTGACCCTTGGAGTGTGACATTTTTTATTCGAATGCAAGTTAATCTTTCACTGCAAAACTTTACCTGGGGCCTACTACGCAATCACCTTTGACTAGTTAACATATTTCTTCCGCTATTGGCTGAAATCATTTTTCTAAATCAACCAATCACAATAATAGAGACTGTATCAATGTCCAATGAGTCCAATGTCTAGGGGACTTCTTTCGTAACACGGACTGTACATTGAAAATGGTGCGAAATTCACGCACCTTTGGGTAAAACGTCACCCACAAGGGAGCTACTTCCCTTTTGAAACACATCATTTGAATATTTTCGCATCGTTTCAGAGGACTCTGCAGTTAATGATAAAATCAGCCTCACACTGCAGAGCCTCAGTGAGATGTTGCCAGTCCAATCCGTGACCAAGAAAAATCGGTAAGACATTCCATTTATTCTTTAGAGAATATACTTAAAGCAATATAAAGCGAATTCAAACAAAAAAACATTTGGTTAAGATGAATATGTTAAATTTATTTACAAATGCGAAAGTCTGAAAATGTATTTTTTGAAAACTTTACTCGTATTTTTTAAATATGTGTTTGGTTTCGGCTTAGAGTCATCGTGGGCACTTACGTCAATTCTATTATCTATTCTGTGCTCGCAGTTCGCTCGATATAGGTTATCCATGTGATATGACGTCACCACAAATTCAACATGGCCAGTATGACAAACGACAATACTTGGCGTATTAAAAAAATAGATGTTATGATTAAATATCTCATATAATAAAAATGAAAGGCCTCATTCGTCAACCGCGAGCCCAAACCCTTACACCTAAACAGCTGAAATTTCTTCTAGCAGAACTTATCTACCTTATACTGTAGGGAAGGAATTAGGCGGGATTTAGCGTTCCGGTACGATGCCGTGTAGAAACCGATTAGGGTTATGGCCCTGACATGTTAGCCCGCTAACATCTGAGACCGCATCATTACATCGCTACCACCAGGTGAGATTGCAGTCAAAGGGCTAACTTGTAGTAACTTGTAGAGCAAACGAGCTGGCGGGTCACCTGATGTTAAGTGATTACCGCCGCCCATGAACATTTGCAAGCACCAGAAGAACCGCCAATGCGTTGCAGGCTTTTGAGAAAGATTATCCAACCTTTGAAGAGCCCCATATTGTAATCATGATCTAACACAGATATATATTAATAATAGCCGTCGTTTGTAGCTCGCACTCCAATTCGGAGAACTCGGATGGCTCGGAGAGCAATGAGCGCCGCTTGCTGGACGGAGAGGAGTACGCAGAGCAGTGCCGCGCTCTGCACGATATGTTCCCCAACACTTGCGCTATGGAGGTGAGCTGTTAGACTACATATCAACTTATTTACCTCGCACTCCAATCTGGAGAACTCGGAGAGCAATGAGCGCCGTTCTTTGCTGGACGGAGAGGAGTACACAGAGCAGTGCCGCGCTCTGCACTGTTAAACTACATATTAACTTTAAGCTCGCACTGCAATCCGGAAAACTTGGAGAGATATGAGCGCCGCTCCCTAGTGGACGGACGGAGAGTAGCGTTCTACACAAGATGTTCAAACACTTGTCCAATGGAGGTAAGATATTCCCTAGGTATGTTGTTTTGACAAGGAAACCCTGGTGGGAGGCTTCTGCCATAGCTAGTTACCACCCTACCGGTAAAGACGTGCCGCCAAGCGATTTAGCGTTCCGGTACGATGCCGTGTAGAAACCGAATAGGGGTATGGGTTTATTATAACTGCCATGCTCCTAACAGGTTAGCCGCTACCATCTTAGACTGCATCATCACTTATCATCAGGTGAGATTGCAGTCAAGGGCTAACTAGTGGATAAAAAAAAACAACTGGTTCGCTACTTAGGGTCCGTAATATGACGGTGAAAAGAGGTCCGTCTTATGCAGGCAGCAGGCAGGCAGGTTGCATTGACGATAAGTCATTTGACTTAAGTCCAATATTTGAACGCCAAAATTGTTGCCCCTTCGCGGAATAATTCCAAGTGACTTCTTTTCTCGAGCGGAGTTCGCACAAACACGATCCGCGCGGCTTAACGCCAGGGGGGCAAGGATTTCACACTCAAATGTAACAACGCGTCAAAGCTTACATATTCCACCACTCACGATAAAATTTTGGTTGTACATCGTGACTAGCAAGCTAGTGATAGCAAGATCTTCCTCCTGTTGTGCCCGGGACCTTTCTGGTCCGACCGTTGTAAGTTGAACGGTCTATACACAACGCTATTCTCAGAAAACTTCGATATCGCGATTCTGGCTTGTACATGTCTTATAAGTTTTCAGACGATTATCTATCGTGTGATGTAGATACAATGAACGCCATCTAGTTGACACAGTGGTAATAAGCCTATTACACTGAACTGGGAACTTAACCTCCAGCGCGACTTCACAATCCCGCGTCCTCCCAGAACCAAGACCAACTGGGAGACGTATGCAGCCGCGCTGTCGGAGCTTGAGCTCGCAGGACCCATTTCCACCCCAGCCGACGTGGATAGAGCCGCCAGCTTTATTACGGCGGCCATCCAACAGGCCAAAAGTGAGGCCACCACCACCATGCCTCACGCTGGACGACGGGACCTGCTTTCGAGCTCGCTCCGGGACAAGCTCGAGAAGAAGCGCGCCCTACGTAAGCTATGGGCGCGCACTCGCTGTCCGAGGGTCAAGCGTGACCTCAACCGTCTTGCACAGGAAGTGTCACAAGCACTCTGCGCCCGCGAAGACGATGACTGGGAGAGGACCATCGACGCGGCGTCCGAGTCCGAAACATCATTGTACCACCTGTGCAGGACCCTCACCGGCTCAAACTCACCCGTCTACCCTCTACTCGACGGACAGGGTAGACGAAGATACCCCGCCATGGACCGAGCTGAGATCATGGCGGAGTATATGGAAGGACAGTTCACCCCTAATCCACCGGCCTCCGACGACACCGTGTCCAGACACCACGCGGCGATCGTACAACAGATAGCGGACTTCCTGTCGAGCCCGACTCCCCCGCTCCGGGGAAATGACTTCATCTCCCCGTCCGAGCTGAGGAAGGCCGTCTTCCGACTTCCTAAAAGGAAGGCGCCAGGCTACGACGGGATCCCGATCGCCGCCCTGCAGCAGCTGCCGAGAAGAGCTCTCGTTGCATTAGCGAGACTCTTCAACGGCGTACTCCGCACCGCTCATTTCCCGGATTCATGGAAATTGGGGAAAGTAATCACTATCCCCAAACCGGGAAAGGACCGCCGCCTGCCAGGAAGCTACCGCCCCATTACCCTCCTGCCGTACATCGCCAAGCTGTTTGAGCGTCTGTTGCTGCGAAGGCTCGCTCCGCACCTTCGACCGCGTGCCGAGCAGTTTGGCTTTCGCAGCAACCACTCAACGACGCTCCAGCTGGCGAGAGGACTGCACTACATCGCCAGTGATACTGGTACTGGTAGCATCATTCCTGGAAGGCAGGTCCTTCCGAGTGGCCGTTTAAGGCGCGGACTCCCAGCCGCGTCCTATACGGGCCGGAGTACCCCAGGGCAGCTGCCTATCCCCGTGTCTCTACGCGGTGTACACGGACGATATCCCTACCCTCGCCGACCATCTGCGCGAGGGGGAGGAAGACGTGCTGTTGTCGCTTTATGCTGACGACAGCGCGTACTCCGCGTCGTCGTACCACCAAATCGTCGCTACAAATCGCATGCAACGTCTGCTGGACTTACTTCCGGAATGGCTGGACAAATGGAGAATGGCCGTCAACGTGGGGAAGACGGCCGCCATTTTGTTCGGCGCCCGGAAGCACATGCGTCAGCTCAAACTGCGAGGCCAGGACATAGAGTGGCAGACTTCGGTGTGCTACTTGGGGTGCCACATTGACGCCGGCCTGGCCATGGTTCCCATGATTGATCATGTTGTGAACCACGCCACGGCTGCTGCGTCGATGCTGCACCAGGTCCTCACCTCAAGCCTCACACCGAAGACCAAGCTCCGGATCTACGGAGCCTATGTCCGCTCGCGGCTGACGTACGCGGCTCCCGTCTGGTATGCGATGTGCTCTGCATACCAGAAGAGCCGCCTACAAGTCCGGCAGAACAAGTGCCTGCGCCAAATCGTGGGAGCTCCGAGGTACGTGAGGAACGACGTGATCCATCGCGACCTCAAGACGCCCACCGTGGAGGGGTACGTCCGTACACTCGCGCGGCGCATGTTTGCGCGCGCGGACAACGGGCCGTACGAACATCTCCACGGGATCGCACCGCCGACCACCCGACCTCCGACCGGGCGTCCACTACCTCGTGAGCTTCTACGATCGCCATCACCTGCGCGGCACGCAGGCGACCGTAGCGACGACAACGACGCGACACACACCGGACTTGACACCGACTCCGCGCGCGACGGCGACCCTATCGCCCGCAGCGCGGAGTCCACCGGCCTTGACACCATCTCGGCGCGCGAGAGCGACCCCATAGCCCGCAGCGCCGAGATACCTGGACACGAGTCCTGCACGCGGAGGTGATGATGTCACCCGCAGTGCGGACCCAACACCGGAAGAGACACCCGACCTAGGGGCCCGTAGCCTACAAGGCAGGCCCTAGCCGGTTCACCGGCTTCAAGATAATCACCGGGGCACAATGTTGCCCCGCTCCCCGCCCGGGTAAGGAGGCTCAGCCTCGAGGCCCGTACCCCCGCTCGGCCCCACGGGCCAAACGGAGAAGACCCACACAAGCAATGGGAACTGGGAGCTTGGGCCCACCACCACCAATGCGGGCTGGTGAGCTTTAACGACTAACTATTATCAACAACAAATTAGACAATTTGTTAGTCTGTTTGTTAGAGATAATAACCGGGACCGACGACTTCCTAACTCCGGGCTAGTACTTATAGGCCTATTACACTGCACATTCCACAGGGCCCTGTGCTAAGGGTGGGCGTGGCCGCTAATTAGAGCCAATAATTAGAGAGGACCAATTTAGGGACCCTTACTCCCTAAATCTAATTACACTACACTGATTCAAGTGTAAGGGAAAAGTGCAGTGTAATAGGCCTATAACCGGTAACAAATGTTTGCAGATCAAGCACTGCGTGTCCATCGCTTGCGGTGACCCGGAGCGCGCGGCCGCTACTCTGCTGCATCGTCTGGAGCAAGGGCAAGCGCTCTCCGCGGTCGCCATGCACGCGGCGGCCAAGCAACCCAAGTGCGATGACAAGGAGCTGAAGAGCCGGATCATCGCTCGGTGAGTGACTCAATAACACTGCATCGTCTGGAGCAAGGGCAAGCGCTCTCCGCGGTCGCCATGCACGCGGCGGCCAAGCAACCCAAGTGCGATGACAAGGAGCTGAAGAGCCGGATCATCGCTCGGTGAGTGACTCAATAACACTGCATCGTCTGGAGCAAGGGCAAGCGCTCTCCGCGGTCGCCATGCACGCGGCGGCCAAGCAACCCAAGTGCGATGACAAGGAGCTGAAGAGCCGGATCATCGCTCGGTGAGTGACTCAATAACACTGCATCGTCTGGAGCAAGGGCAAGCGCTCTCCGCGGTCGCCATGCACGCGGCGGCCAAGCAACCCAAGTGCGATGACAAGGAGCTGAAGAGCCGGATCATCGCTCGGTGAGTGACTCAATGACACTGCATCGTCTGGAGCAAGGGCAAGCGCTCTCCGCGGTCGCCATGCACGCGGCGGCCAAGCAACCCAAGTGCGATGACAAGGAGCTGAAGAGCCGGATCATCGCTCGGTGAGTGACTCAATAACACTGCATCGTCTGGAGCAAGGGCAAGCGCTCTCCGCGGTCGCCATGCACGCGGCGGCCAAGCAACCCAAGTGCGATGACAAGGAGCTGAAGAGCCGGATCATCGCTCGGTGAGTGACTCAATAACACTGCATCGTCTGGAGCAAGGGCAAGCGCTCTCCGCGGTCGCCATGCACGCGGCGGCCAAGCAACCCAAGTGCGATGACAAGGAGCTGAAGAGCCGGATCATCGCTCGGTGAGTGACTCAATGACACTGCATCGTCTGGAGCAAGGGCAAGCGCTCTCCGCGGTCGCCATGCACGCGGCGGCCAAGCAACCCAAGTGCGATGACAAGGAGCTGAAGAGCCGGATCATCGCTCGGTGAGTGACTCAATAACACTGCATCGTCTGGAGCAAGGGCAAGCGCTCTCCGCGGTCGCCATGCACGCGGCGGCCAAGCAACCCAAGTGCGATGACAAGGAGCTGAAGAGCCGGATCATCGCTCGGTGAGTGACTCAATAACACTGCATCGTCTGGAGCAAGGGCAAGCGCTCTCCGCGGTCGCCATGCACGCGGCGGCCAAGCAACCCAAGTGCGATGACAAGGAGCTGAAGAGCCGGATCATCGCTCGGTGAGTGACTCAATGACACTGCATCGTCTGGAGCAAGGGCAAGCGCTCTCCGCGGTCGCCATGCACGCGGCGGCCAAGCAACCCAAGTGCGATGACAAGGAGCTGAAGAGCCGGATCATCGCTCGGTGAGTGACTCAATAACACTGCATCGTCTGGAGCAAGGGCAAGCGCTCTCCGCGGTCGCCATGCACGCGGCGGCCAAGCAACCCAAGTGCGATGACAAGGAGCTGAAGAGCCGGATCATCGCTCGGTGAGTGACTCAATAACACTGCATCGTCTGGAGCAAGGGCAAGCGCTCTCCGCGGTCGCCATGCACGCGGCGGCCAAGCAACCCAAGTGCGATGACAAGGAGCTGAAGAGCCGGATCATCGCTCGGTGAGTGACTCAATGACACTGCATCGTCTGGAGCAAGGGCAAGCGCTCTCCGCGGTCGCCATGCACGCGGCGGCCAAGCAACCCAAGTGCGATGACAAGGAGCTGAAGAGCCGGATCATCGCTCGGTGAGTGACTCAATAACACTGCATCGTCTGGAGCAAGGGCAAGCGCTCTCCGCGGTCGCCATGCACGCGGCGGCCAAGCAACCCAAGTGCGATGACAAGGAGCTGAAGAGCCGGATCATCGCTCGGTGAGTGACTCAATAACACTGCATCGTCTGGAGCAAGGGCAAGCGCTCTCCGCGGTCGCCATGCACGCGGCGGCCAAGCAACCCAAGTGCGATGACAAGGAGCTGAAGAGCCGGATCATCGCTCGGTGAGTGACTCAATGACACTGCATCGTCTGGAGCAAGGGCAAGCGCTCTCCGCGGTCGCCATGCACGCGGCGGCCAAGCAACCCAAGTGCGATGACAAGGAGCTGAAGAGCCGGATCATCGCTCGGTGAGTGACTCAATAACACTGCATCGTCTGGAGCAAGGGCAAGCGCTCTCCGCGGTCGCCATGCACGCGGCGGCCAAGCAACCCAAGTGCGATGACAAGGAGCTGAAGAGCCGGATCATCGCTCGGTGAGTGACTCAATAACACTGCATCGTCTGGAGCAAGGGCAAGCGCTCTCCGCGGTCGCCATGCACGCGGCGGCCAAGCAACCCAAGTGCGATGACAAGGAGCTGAAGAGCCGGATCATCGCTCGGTGAGTGACTCAATAACACTGCATCGTCTGGAGCAAGGGCAAGCGCTCTCCGCGGTCGCCATGCACGCGGCGGCCAAGCAACCCAAGTGCGATGACAAGGAGCTGAAGAGCCGGATCATCGCTCGGTGAGTGACTCAATAACACTGCATCGTCTGGAGCAAGGGCAAGCGCTCTCCGCGGTCGCCATGCACGCGGCGGCCAAGCAACCCAAGTGCGATGACAAGGAGCTGAAGAGCCGGATCATCGCTCGGTGAGTGACTCAATAACACTGCATCGTCTGGAGCAAGGGCAAGCGCTCTCCGCGGTCGCCATGCACGCGGCGGCCAAGCAACCCAAGTGCGATGACAAGGAGCTGAAGAGCCGGATCATCGCTCGGTGAGTGACTCAATAACACTGCATCGTCTGGAGCAAGGGCAAGCGCTCTCCGCGGTCGCCATGCACGCGGCGGCCAAGCAACCCAAGTGCGATGACAAGGAGCTGAAGAGCCGGATCATCGCTCGGTGAGTGACTCAATAACACTGCATCGTCTGGAGCAAGGGCAAGCGCTCTCCGCGGTCGCCATGCACGCGGCGGCCAAGCAACCCAAGTGCGATGACAAGGAGCTGAAGAGCCGGATCATCGCTCGGTGAGTGACTCAATAACACTGCATCGTCTGGAGCAAGGGCAAGCGCTCTCCGCGGTCGCCATGCACGCGGCGGCCAAGCAACCCAAGTGCGATGACAAGGAGCTGAAGAGCCGGATCATCGCTCGGTGAGTGACTCAATAACACTGCATCGTCTGGAGCAAGGGCAAGCGCTCTCCGCGGTCGCCATGCACGCGGCGGCCAAGCAACCCAAGTGCGATGACAAGGAGCTGAAGAGCCGGATCATCGCTCGGTGAGTGACTCAATGACACTGCATCGTCTGGAGCAAGGGCAAGCGCTCTCCGCGGTCGCCATGCACGCGGCGGCCAAGCAACCCAAGTGCGATGACAAGGAGCTGAAGAGCCGGATCATCGCTCGGTGAGTGACTCAATAACACTGCATCGTCTGGAGCAAGGGCAAGCGCTCTCCGCGGTCGCCATGCACGCGGCGGCCAAGCAACCCAAGTGCGATGACAAGGAGCTGAAGAGCCGGATCATCGCTCGGTGAGTGACTCAATAACACTGCATCGTCTGGAGCAAGGGCAAGCGCTCTCCGCGGTCGCCATGCACGCGGCGGCCAAGCAACCCAAGTGCGATGACAAGGAGCTGAAGAGCCGGATCATCGCTCGGTGAGTGACTCAATAACACTGCATCGTCTGGAGCAAGGGCAAGCGCTCTCCGCGGTCGCCATGCACGCGGCGGCCAAGCAACCCAAGTGCGATGACAAGGAGCTGAAGAGCCGGATCATCGCTCGGTGAGTGACTCAATGACACTGCATCGTCTGGAGCAAGGGCAAGCGCTCTCCGCGGTCGCCATGCACGCGGCGGCCAAGCAACCCAAGTGCGATGACAAGGAGCTGAAGAGCCGGATCATCGCTCGGTGAGTGACTCAATGACACTGCATCGTCTGGAGCAAGGGCAAGCGCTCTCCGCGGTCGCCATGCACGCGGCGGCCAAGCAACCCAAGTGCGATGACAAGGAGCTGAAGAGCCGGATCATCGCTCGGTGAGTGACTCAATAACACTGCATCGTCTGGAGCAAGGGCAAGCGCTCTCCGCGGTCGCCATGCACGCGGCGGCCAAGCAACCCAAGTGCGATGACAAGGAGCTGAAGAGCCGGATCATCGCTCGGTGAGTGACTCAATAACACTGCATCGTCTGGAGCAAGGGCAAGCGCTCTCCGCGGTCGCCATGCACGCGGCGGCCAAGCAACCCAAGTGCGATGACAAGGAGCTGAAGAGCCGGATCATCGCTCGGTGAGTGACTCAATGAGTAATTTTTTTGTATCCACTATAAGTTAGCCCTTGACTGCGACCTCATCTAATAGTAAGTGATGATGCAGTCTAAGATGGTAGCGGGCCATACCCCTATTAATAAACGCGTAATCGCTTGGCGGCACATGTAACTTGCAGTGGTTAAAAAAAAAATTGAGTCGGTGTTGTTAACTGGCCGACTGAAATTCCAGATATTCGTACGTGGACCAGAACTCGGGCACGAAGGAGCACAAGCCACTGGCTCCCAAGATCGAGCCCAAGAAGATGGTGCGGTACCGCGACAACAAGATAGTGTCGCTTAAGGGGGAGCGCTACACTGAGGTGAGATTCATGTTATACCTGTCACCGTAACATTGTAAAAACCGCTAGATTACGAGTATAATCAAACTCGCGAAATTGTAATTTTTTTATTTTTTTTTAAATAATGCAATAGACCTTAATGCTAGCTAGCCTTACCTAATTACTATATAAGATAAGATTATAATCTAACTCGCCAAATTGCAAACTGTCGAAAGATAACAATATAACGCATTATTTTTCGGTAGATTGTAATTTGTTAGGTATATTAACCCGATAAAACCTAAGTGCAATACCTGATTATTTATGTCGAACCCTATCCTAACCTACAAGAAACAGACAAGAAAACGTAAATATAATGAATATTTCAAAAATTGACACTCAGAACATTGAACGGTTCACAATCTTTCGACAGTTTACAATTTCGCGAGTTAGATTACAATATATCGGTTTTTACAATCTTACGGTGACATATAATATACAAGTTCTCAAATTCGTAACAAGTACGATCGACACTCCCTTAGGTGCCGAAGTCCGGAATCGACGAGGAACATTTAAAGAAGCCGAAGAAACAGCATTGCCCTTAACCATTACAACCACGTCAGTACGGTGGAAAAGCGGACCCGCGTCCCGCACTCATTTCCCTTTTGTCTTTACTCGTCCCCTCCCTTGCGCGCCCTCTTGCGCGCGAAAACCTTACACACACGCGCAATTACCCGTGCGCGCGTTATTACCTAGACGTTAAATGTGTAGATGTTAGGCAAAACTCGAGTAGGATACGTGAAAATCTCACTCTTTTAGTAACACCAACGAATCTGACGTATGCGCACGAATACCCAGCCAATAAACGAGCAAAAGGAATCCATTCATACGTAAATCTCGACACACTGAAAGTGATTTATTCGCGAGAATTCTTAGATAGTACACTGGTTTTAGTGACACACGTGTGCGAATGTTTGTCCAAGACACGCGCGATTCTGTCAAATTCGCATAAATACCTAGTTAACGATTGCGCAAATGTGTCAATTTGGCGTGATTATATTAATGTAGTGGTAATTTTCGCGTTTACGCGTCATTACTTAAATGAAATAGATTTAAAAATAAATTCGCGTAACCACCAAATTAATGGACGCGTTTCAATCGATAAAGTAGATTTAAAAATAAATTCGCGTAACCACCAAATTAATGGACGCGTTTCAATCGATAAAGTAGATTTAAAAATAAATTCGCGTAACCACCAAATTAATGGACGCGTTTCAATCGATAAAGTAGATTTAAAAATAAATTCGCGTAACCACCAAATTAATGGACGCGTTTCAATCGATAAAATAGATTTAAAAATAAATTCGCGTAACCACCAAATTAAGGAACGCGTTTCAATCGATAAAGTAGATTTAAAAATAAATTCGCGTAACCACCAAATTAATGGACGCGTTTCAATCGATAAAGTAGATTTAAAAATAAATTCGCGTGACCACCAAATTAATGAACGCGTTTCAATCGATTTTATTCGCTGGGATAGCAAAGTTGATTGCCCATTGCAATGGGTTAGAGGTAATAAAGCGCAAATTGTGCGCGTGTGTTGCGGTTTTCGCGCTTTAACTGAGCCAGTTAAATACGGGCGCGCATTGATTCGTGTTAGTGTTAGTGTAGATACCGCGCGTGATTCGCACTTTTTTTACGCGGCGATTTTTTTAACCGCTTTTTCCAGTACTGATTTTTTGTATGAGTTTACAGACTCGCCTCTTTGCAGGTGTGTTCATAGTCAGTTAATTTATTTGATTCGCGTATTTATTGTTAAGTTTAGACTCTCTTTAAGGCAGCTCAGTATTATTTACACTAGCGACACTATGGCATCATATTGTTGTGACATTATAGGGATGAAAAAATGTGTTCAATTTGATAGGGAATTTCTAGGAACAAATTTTTCGAGCGTGGGCGATGCCATAGATTGTAGTCCAAAGTGTTTGTCGACGAATTCGTGCGACTTAGATAGTGGAGCGCTAAAATGTCCCCCGATTTGTGATTACAAAGTCGTGAACCATTTTAGCGCACTAAGAAATCTATTCCCTATAGTTTTAAGTATAACCTTTACACCTGTGATTTTTAACTGTTATAATTTTATTGGAAATGTGATTTGTATAATAGTTTTGTCGTTTTTATACTCGTCTGTGATTTTAATGCCATTAACTAATAATATAGTTTACCCTGTAAGCGGTTTTTATTTAAATTTAGGTTTATTATTATTATTATTAATAATAGAATTTATTATGATTATCTGTTACCAGTGCGTATGTGCGCACTAAACTGTGATGATTTTTTTAAAATAGTTTATAGATATTTGTTAGTGATTTAAGGAAAACGTGTCAGAATTTACTTATTAAATGAGCAAATAATCAGTGCACAAGACGCCTTATTCGCGGGTAGTGACGCGCATCAACTAATAATAATAAATAATCTAAAATTTCTACGAAGGGGTCATCCATAAAGTACGTCACACTAATTTCGTGATTTTTGACCCCTTCCCCTTCCTTGTCACAGTAGGTCACATTTGTGAGACCCCCCCATAGTGTGACATATCTTGCAATTTTACATCTAGAAATTATTAAATAAAACCAGCAGTTCCGAAATTTGTTTTGTTTCCATTTAAATTATTTTTTAATTCAACATCAAATCAAACATTTGAAAAAATTAACAAAACTTGAAAATATTTTAAAGTTTTTCGTTAATAGTTCAAATTTGGCATTTTAACACTTAGATATTATATAAGATTTTGAAATGTGACGTCACGAAACTTAGGACCCCTCCCACTCCTTGTCACACAATGTCACAGTTCGTTGACCCCCTACCAACGTGTGACGTACTACTTTATGGATGACCCCTAATAATTAATAATTTGGTTACATGAATGTCCGATTTTTGAATAAAGCAAATCGATGTTGCACTAGTCACAAAATGTATGTTAAGCTCATAATTATCGTATGGTTTCGATAAAGCTTCGTGTGTTTTTCTGAAAAATCACTAACACTTATCGCAAACTAGACTTTTTGAATAGACTGATCTATTAAGGCGATCTCATTGGATGAGGGGTAATCATTGACGTGAAATAAACAAAATCATTTCAAGTTATTATTGATATACGACTTATTAAATGCTGTCCAGTATGTTGACCTATTTTTTCGTCTATATTTCATAAAAATCTGTTAAGTCCTTCAACGAGGCTTGTTAATGAACATCTAGTTGCTTTTTTGTTTATTTTACGTCAATGGAAATAGATAGTATTATTTTTTTCTATTAAATCTTTATTCTCTCGGCACAGCTGAGTTTAATAATTTACGTTTAATTTTAAATTTGTCTAAAACCTCTACTGTGCGAAAAAATCGCGTCAGAATTTTTCTGACAGAAAATTCTGTTAATAGATAACAGGGGGATATTATTTGACATATTTTTTTATGATTTGACATTTCTTTGAAAAAAAGCAAGGCCAAAATTGGTGCTTTAAAACTAAAAATTAAATGCCAAAACGCATTAGATAATTTATATTAAAAAATTGAATCTCTATATTATTCTCTTGCCTGATTATAATGTCTAATTAGTAGTATAAAATATAAGTATATTGTTTTAAGTTATGGAACGGTGTCCTATTGAGCCAATTTTATGAGTCTGACTCAAGAAAGAAACAACCCAAAAATAAAAAAACTTATCTTTTATAGTTTTATCCGCCTGGAAATATTTGTAATGTTTTTGTTCTTCGTTTGTTTTTTTTCATTTGATCTGATTTTGTGCTTTTTTATTTCGGAAACACCTGTGTATATGTTATAAAATTAAAATTGACATTCACATATAGGGATGGCAACACTGGTATAACTTTGAAAGCATTTTTAATACTTAATAATTAATTACAAAATAATAATCTTATCTTATTGACAGTTTTATTAGCATTTATCTTTAAGTATAAGTACCGAAGGTATTTTTTATATTGACAATTTCTACCATTTCGTACAATGCTGATGGAAATTATGTACCAGTGTGGCCAGAATTGGCGTCAAAATCACAGATGAAATTAAAAACGAGCTAAACGCTTTAGTATCGCCGCATTTATTTTTACTTATTTTTTTGATTTATTATATTATTATAATTATTTTTGTATTAATTTAATTCATAAATTATTATTAATGTTAATTATAAGTGTAGTTTTGCGAGGATCGCGCACTTGATGTCATATCCAATTCGATGTGAACAATACAATGTATCAATATATCGTTGAATAACCTTAACTCTCGTTTTACTTACCTTAGATGCCTACCTAACCTAAATGTTATAAATCAGTACTATTTGAAAATTTCATTAATAAATATTTTTTCTATTTTTATCCGAGGAGGAGGGAAATCGGGTCCTATATGATACCTAACATGGCACTGACGGACGTAAAAATTAAACCAACCTATAAGTCTAAAATCGTTTTGCTGTCTGGAAAAACAAATATTTATTAAGTAAATAAATAAAAACAGTCATTATTATTTGAGATATAAAACTTAATTTATTTGGAATCATGGTTACACATGGTTACTTGTACCTACTTTTAATACAATATTGTAACGGAAATATTTTCTATTTATTCTAAGTATTAATTAATACTGTAATCAACAATAAGGAATGAAGGACTGTCCAAAAATAACAGCGGCGTCGTCACTTTCTCTTGCCATATTGCCAATATTTTCTGAAAAAAAAAGTTTTTTTCATTTTTAAAATAGTTTTTTCAAGTGACTACAATTACCAAGCCAAAATAAAACAAACTTCAATAAGGAATCCTATAGCTCGTAATAAAGTAAAATATTATCTTTTCAATGAGGCCAATTTGAGACTGATAAGGCAGCTCTCATTTTTTCTTTTTTTAACTCTCAGTGTGAATGATGATTTATATTTAACTTACTGGTTGATTCCTGATTTGTGTGGTACCAAAAGCTTACCGAGCGCCTGCGCTTTCACTGAAGAAGCACCCTTGAAAGATGTGATGTGTTGAATTTATTGTACCTATCTATTTTCCAGCAATAGGACAGCCAAACAGAGGTGATTGCGATACATTACTCCTTATTTACTGTCTATATAATATTATATAAAAGCGAAAGGTCACTCACTGATTCATCACGAGATCTTTTACGTAAATCCATCCCAAAAGGGGTCCAATGAGGGTTGGGTTACATAAAAGTTCTATGATTTTTAGTTATAAAGATAAAAATCATCAATTAGGTTATAAATCTTAAATAATAAAAACTGCATAAGCTATAAAGCCTCTTTAGATAAGCTTTTTGCAGCGGGAAAATTTCATAATATTATAGGAAATCAGAAATTGTACGCGGACGAAGTCGCGGGCGACCTCTAGTCTACTTATATACCTACCTACCTACTATACCTATGGCGTGACAGTAAGCCTCAAGCCCCTTAGCTCTAAAACAAACAACCGCACGCAATCACCTAAAATATTGGTTAAACCGCACTGTTGTTGCATGAATTAACTCATTATTCAACCAATCACAGTGGCGATTTTCATAACTTTCTTCCTAGCTCTACTGTAGTGCTTCACGTCAACAGATAGCGCTCTTGAAATAAAGGCGCCCTGTAAGCTTAATTACTTTACCTTACCGAGAATGAGGATATCACGCCGCTACGCTACAACGACGAATCAAAAAACGGTCTAAGGAGCGGCCGGCCCCTTAGCTATCAGAAAATTGTCTGAACTCAGATTCGCCGAAGCGAAGTTTTAGATATATAAATATCTAGTGAAAGCAGAGTGAAAAAAAACACTGAACACTTGATCATTTTAGATTGCACCAGTGTTGCCAATATCTAAAAGCGTTAAATAATCCACTTACAGCTTTTACAAGAAGACTATAATTTTAAAATCTACGGAGAGTGCACTCACTCAAAATACAACGGGCATTAGAAAGTTTTCTGACAGTCAATTTTTGGTAACATGCGACCGGCCTGAAGGTACAAACAAATTACTGTGTGTTTTATGTATCGAAGATCAATCAAAATGTGCTTTCCAGCGTCAATGTGATACAACACTATTGTGCATGACTTCATAACCCATGACGACCTCCGTGGCGCAGTGTGTAGCGCTGTTGTCTTAACGCGCGGAGGTCCCGGGTTCGATCCCCGGCAGGGTCGATTTGGGAATTTATAATTTCTGAATTTTCCCTGGTCTGGCCTAGTGGGAGGCTTCGGCCGTGGCTAGTTACCACCCTACCGGCAAGGACGTGCCGCCAAGCGATTTAGCGTTCCGGTACGATGCCGTGTAGAAACCGAATAGGGGTATGGGTTTAATATAAGTGCCATGCCCCTACAGGTTAGCCCGCTACCATCTTAGACTGCATCATCACGTACCATCAGGTGTGATCGCAGTCAAGGGCTAACTTGTAGTGAATAAAAAAAAATGCACAAATATGACTCCGATTAACAATTTGTGCATCACGACACGCCACTACACGGCAGTTTGTTCGCACCATGCACAATACTAACAAAATAAAACACCAATCTACATACTTTAAGAATTTTATTCGATTTGTTTTACAAACTAAAATAAATAATGGAACTACATTGCACGATAATACGTAAGTAGTTCATTCCTACAATCATTAACTTTGGTCTGTTCCTTTAATCATTATTTCTTTGAAACAAACCTTACTTTATCACATGTCGTGTTATAATAAATTATTTAGTTTGTACAATGTACAGTATAAGTACCTAATGAAATCATATAGTAGGATTAGGGAATAAATGGAGTTTTCTTGCACCACCATTTTTTCCTCATTTTAGAATGTGGTCAAACCAATGTAATAGAAAAACCAATAAATTAAAAGAGTTTTACGAAAAAGTACCATTAATGAAGTGAGACGATTAGACTAGATACATTAATACACAATATGCTATCGCCGATAGCAGTCAAACACAAATATTTAAAAAATGTGCTTGTATTCGAAATTCCATTTGCAATATAATTAAAAATAGCATAATATTCCTTCAGGCATAATAATATATTTATTTAGTGGGCGTTAATTAATATTTTATCAATTGAAAATCTCAACAATGATATTATAGCATGTCTCATATGAAAAGTCTAATTGAGCCGACTAAATAACAATAGCTTTAAAACTCTAAGTTTTACTGTTTCACAGTAAATTATAAATTAAAATAACAAAAAGCACAATTTACCGTCTAGATACGACAAATACTGGCAAAAAGAAAAATTGCTACACAAACACAAAATAAGCTAATCAGATGAGCGCTTAAAACTACAAAAAATAAATAGCTAAAACAAAAAAGTATGCAACATTTTTGGCAAACTTTCAACACGATTTGGCACTATATTTTTTATTAAATATCAATAATTCAGTACCGATCTTTTTGTATACAAAAGTATACTTGAAACTTTAATTGATTAAATATATTTTCTTAAAGAGTTACAAATTTTTTTTCAAGTTTTCCTTTTTTGTTCAAGAAAATATTATATTGTGTTTTTCTTTCGTAACTGTAATTAAATCATTCTGTCTATACTTTAATCAAGTAGGTATACTCGGTAAAATTCATTATACCCTGTCCATTTCACTATTTAATAAAATTATGTACTTAATTGCAATTTTTGTGGTAAAGTTGTATTTGGCAAATAATAATTTATATGTTATTTGGCACATAGTGGCCTGCTATCGGCCGGTAGGAAGGAGTTTGTTTTTATTTTCAACTACCCTCAACTAACGTCTGAAAATAGTCGTACGTACACGGTACTACAAGTATATCATGCTAATCTCGAAGGACGAATACGAAGTATAAATAATATTTTTAGCCGAAGGATTAAAAATAATAATCCCCCCTCTGCCAAATGTATAAGATGGTAAGACCGCTAGTCAATCCCGTTTAATGATAGCACGTCGTTGTATGTATGTAATATGTATAGTTAAACATAATGTTTGCCAGTTTATGCAATAAGTGTTCTGGTGTGGTCGATACAAACTTTAATATCAACAAATACATAAATGAATAGTGCTGGTATCAAAGTGAAATAAGCAAAACGGACAGATTATAGAGAACCCAACAGATATAAAAATCATTTTTATATATAATATATAAATAAATATATAATTCGAAAGACAGCCAAAGACAGTACAAAGTTTAAGAGCGTCCAATATTACCCATAATATTGTTCACGACCTCTGTGGAAGACGCTGTGCCGCCTACATCTGGAGTCAGCACCTAGTAAAGAATACAAATACATTTATTTTTGGACTTGGACACTGTCCACCATACAAGATAATATCTTGAAGCCGGGTAACATTAGAAACGCGATAAACATTGACTTTGGACAAAAACTTTAATGTTCATTAGCAACAACTAGACTAGCCAATCTAATCGCCCAAATCCATAATTGACTAGAGGCTAAGCAAAAAATTTTCATTTCACAGCTTATAGAGTACGTATTAATACGTATTATGAACTCATACATGCTATTTGACGAGCAGACATCCATGAACACCTTAAACAAGTCTAATTATATTTGAAAAACGATTACGATTTCCTTACACCATCGAGGAGGCAGATTCTAACTCGAATTCGATTGAATGCCCAATAAAATTGTTCATCACATTTCTAAAGTTAACCCGGCTTCACTACATAATTTTTGTTACCACCACCACCACCACTACAGCCTATTGACGTCCCACTGCTGGGCACAGGCCTCCACTCTCATAGGAGAGAGGGAATTAAGAGCTTAGACCCACCACGCTGCTCCAATGCGGGTTGGCGGGCTTTAACGACTATTATCATGTTAGTGATAATAACCGGGACCGACGGCTTAACGTGCTCTCCGAGGCACGGGGGTGAAACACCGCCAACTTCCAACTCCGGGCTGGCACTGAGAATTTCTTAATTGAAAAACCCAATACCTAACATTTATGCCCGACCGGGAATCGAACCCAGGACCTCGTGATCCGCAGTCGACTACGCTAACCGCTAGACCAACGAGGCAGGCAGAATTTTTGTTAATAATTCATAAAAATATGACCACGAAAATCCACGAAAAATTATTTCGTGGATTTTTCGTGGTAGTTTAGGATAACAGCTTTACAATTGATATAAATTACTAGCTCATGCCCGCGACTTCATCCACGTAGATTGAGGTTTTTCGGTTCCCGCGGGAACTCTTTAATTTTCCTGGATAAAAAGTAGCCAATGTGTGATTCCAGACTATATCTATCTCTGTGCCAAATTTCATTCAGACCCGTTCTCACGTGATTGAGTAACAAATTAACATTTATAATTAGTATAGATTATTGTTAAATTCTGTATAAACGTATTCTGTAACATCAAAAGTCAATTAAATAAATTAACGATTAATGTTAATTTATTTAATTGAGATTAGATAAGAAAATTAACACAATCGATTTCTATTTTTATCGAAATCCTCAAAATCTATGGCTAAAAATACTATTTTATTCAAATTGGGTACACTGTACACTTTTTTCGACGTCAATAATATATGTATATGTCACCGTAAGATTGTAAAAACCGTTAGATTATAATCTAACTCGCGAAATTCTAAACTGTCGAAAGATTAGAATTTAACGCATTATTTTCCGGTAGATTGTAATTTGATAGGTATTTAAACCCGATAAAACCTAAGTATTATTTGGGCATTACTTGATTATTTATGTCGAACCCTAACCTAACCTACAAGAAAGAGACAAGAAAACGTAAATAAAATGAACATTTCAAAGATTGACACTCAGAACATTGAACAGTTCACAATCTTTCGAGAGTTTAGAAATTCGCGAGTTAGATTATAATCCAACGGTTTTTACAATTTTACGGTGACTTAAATAACAATAATTGGGTATTTGACAACTAGTCAAATCAGCACCTTTTTTTCAAACGTCAAAACGCGTGCTTAGTATGGGATTTTGTATGAAATATTGAGTAGTGACGTCATCAAAGTTCGACGCACTTTTTTACATATAGTTAAAATAGTTATATAAATATATAAAATATAAAACTAACAGGGGACGTGGATATTACGATTTGGGAGATCCTCTACTTAATAATCACTAAAACATTAATTTATTTGAATAGTTGTCAAATACCCAATTGTATGATAATTAATGACGGTATCGTAAAACTAAAGCTACGAGGGTGCCAAACGCGCCCTGGCCTGAGAAGAGCCCACAACAAACTCACCCTGTCGACATTGATGGTCTTGTGAAGGGCCCGCCGGATGAGGTCAGCGTGATAGTGGTGGCCCAAGTGTTCTAGCATGTCTACAGATGCGTTGATCATCGCTATTGGATTCGCGATGTTCTTGCCCGCTATGGCGGTACCTGTGAAGGAAAATACACGTCTAATCACGTACCCATAGCGTAATTTTGCCTGGTGGGAGGCTTCGGCCGTGGCTAGTTACCACCCTACCGGCAAAGAAGTGCCGCCAAGCGATTTAGCGTTCCGATACGATGCCGTGTAGAAACCGAATAGGGGTATGGGTTTAATACTGTCATGTCCATGACAGGTTAGCCCGCTACCATCTTAGACTGCATCATCACTTACCATCGTGAGATCGCAGTCAAGGGCTAACTTGTAGTGGGTAAAAAAGTTTAATTTTGTTTACATTGAGAACGTTCACACCCAAAAATATAATAAAAGAGTCTTAGTTCACATGAATTCGTTTCACAGTTGTATTATGTATTACTGTAAATTACTGTGTATGTTACTGTGTGTGTGTAAGTACTGTGTACTTATGTATTACTGTGTGTAATATGTATTACTACATTCCTACTTGTAAATACATAAAAAAATTATTTCTAGGTACACTTCTGGTTGTAGCTTATTACCCCAGACTTATTAAGTCAGAAAGTACGAGACGTAATGATCTACTGAAAATACATAACAAAGGAAAGAATTACGTCGCGCAAGCAAATAAAAGTATGTAAAATGATGACTTCAGTCAAGTCAACTGATCACTGAGAGACAAGAAACTAAAAACTAATGTTGTTGAAAATATTTAACTAATGTTGTTCTGTAATCGTTTAATGTGTATATGTCACCATAAGATTGGAAAAACCGTTAGATTGTAATCTAACTAGCGAAATTTTTTAGCGGTTTTTGCAATCTTACGGTGACATATATATTTGTACCTACCTATATATTATATAACATACTTACTGTACCTTATAAAAAATTCTAAGTATCTATTTTTTTTTCGACCTAAGTCGGGGTGAGGAAGCTTTATTAAAGGAAGAGATTTCCAACCACATCTAACCTATCCTATACCACATATCCATAGTAGTTTTTTTTTGTTATCTTCGGTATGTCCCATATGAAATAAACAATTTCGGTATATAAGTCACCGTAAAATTGTAAAAGCCGTTAGATAATAATCTAACTGAAAGTGATTTTAACTTTTACTTCTTCGTTAGATTGTTATCTGTTAGGTATATTAACCCGATAATATTATTATTATTATTAGGTATTGTTATAATATTATTATTAGGTATTATTTATTTAGAACTCTAACCTAACCTTGAAGAAAGAGACAAGAAAACGTAAATACAATGAATATTTCAAAATTTGACAC
Source organism: Erebia palarica (assembly GCA_964035005.1). Taxonomy (NCBI): domain Eukaryota; kingdom Metazoa; phylum Arthropoda; class Insecta; order Lepidoptera; family Nymphalidae; genus Erebia; species Erebia palarica. Next base: position 33,999,508 of record OZ035987.1, read on the forward strand.
TCAGAACATTGAACGGTTCACAATCCAACTATAATTTTACGGTGACATATATAACTTGTATATTTGTCAAATAAAATGTTTTATTTGACCAATATTATTGTAATCATGTGAAAATCAAGCAATTTTTTAATAATTTCCACGATTTTTTATTGACAATGCGTTGACAAAGGCCTTGTATATTTGACGAATAAAATTAGTTACACAAAAGGTGGCCAAAGACAAGAGAACCTTATCTCGCAGTCAACCTTAGAAAGGTGTGAGAGGCATGTTCTGGATGTGCACAAAAGTTATGCAGAAGGAGCTGGACATCCACTGCAGTATTTTCCAAGCTAACTCCTATTATTATGTGATTAATAAAAAGTGTTCACGACCTTCAGTAACGACTCGAAGAGAAGACTGGCGCCGCCCAGTATACCGCAGACTACGTAGGCTTGTATAGTGCTTTTCTCAAATAATGCGCGGAAAATAAAACTAAGTTAGTACCTAGACAGAACTTTTTATTTTAAAATATTTTTATTACTATTTTGGCGGTAACAAGTTTTCTATTATGGCTCTTGCCGCCACTTGAATTTCAGATGGCGTTAAAATAAGTTCATCGCACTCATTGTCTTCACTTGAACTCATTTTGTCAATATCAATGACGAACAACGAACAACAATAATTTTTCCCACGTTTTAGTGGTCATTTGTTTTTTTCAATGAACAGCTTTCTATTAGCAAGCTAGTTCTAAATTTAAATAAAACCTTTGATAAGTTACCTCCTTGGTTGCAATGTTTCGCAGTAAAAGATCGTTCCATTTTTAAATTAAACGACAGATATGAATTTACTATGTAATTTATTTGGCCGCTAAACCACGACAGATATGGATTTTCATACAACATTTGCCGGCCGCTGCTCGCATGTATTAGGCCAGTACGGCAAGTTCGATTTATCTCGAAGAAGGTTGTCAAAATAATGCTCAAATTTCCAAGCATGTTTGAGAAAAATACTATTCAGATGTTCTCACCAGTGTTCCTAGTGCCAGGCTCGAAGACCGCGTAATTGTCGCCATAGTTCCTGCCGGAGAGGAGACCGGCGCCGCCCAGTAGACCGCAGACTACGTTGGACACGATCGAGCCGTACAGGTTAGTCATTAGCATCACGTCGAATTGGTGGGGCCTGGAAACATAATAAATGATAAATGATTTATTTATTTCATGTAGGACAACTTGTGTCACTTATGATACGTTAACGACTCTACCACCGGTTCGGAAAGTTTGAAAATGAACATATTTATTTCAGCTTAGCTGTAAAGTAAAGTTATTACAAAGGTATACTTAATACATTTTTACCGACTTGTACATTTTACAGGTCACAATTTAATGTTTTGCTGTCAACTACACTAAGCGCAGCTTGTTGTTCTACTGAGAAGAGCCGGCAAGAAACTCAGCAGTTGCTCTCTTCTTAAGAAAGAAAAAGGTTACAAAAGTAAACAATACAACACATATGTCACCGTAAAATTGTAAAAACCGTTAGATTATAATCTAACTCGCGCGAAATTGCAAACTATCGAAAGATTACAATTTAATTATTTTTCGGTAGATTGTAATCTGTTAGGTATATTAACCCGATAAAACCTAAGGGCACTACCTGATCATATATGACGAGCCCTAACCTAACCTACAAGAAAAACACAAGAAAACGTAAATACAATAAATATTTCAAAAATTTACACTCAGAACATTGAACGGTTTACAATTTCGCTAGTTAGATTATAATCTAACGGTTTTTACAATCTTACGGTGACACATACATTACGTTACAATTAGTATTACACTGACTTGTGGGTCACTGGATGCGAGGCCGGTTGCTTCCATGCAACTTTGTCATTCAGAAAATCATCGACAGTGTAATAACCTCGACTTAACAGATGCTGTTTAACACTGTCTTTACATTTATGTATGTAATCGAAAACGAACATGAAAACATGATGATATCGTAGCAGTTCATGATGGGAATTTTGTAGTGAAAACTTCTTTAAGTGCGTTGAGCACTTTTTGGTAGGGGGTACAAAATATGAAAACGCAAGACCGACACCGTTCTACTTAAAACAAAAGGTCTTAAGTATAAATAGTACATTCGTATGCCTTAGTTTTAATATTTATATTAATAAGTGCTGTGGAATCGTGACCGACACCCCGCGTTGTTACGAAGACAAATTTTTTAAAAATTAGATTAAAAAAAATAATTAAAATATTCGTTTGCACTTCTATCGGCTGTCCCTATAACTGCCAATTATTTTTTTGTCAGAGGCATTGGACTGATCTAGGAATGACTAACGATGAGAAAAGCTGTGCGAAATAATGAAGAATGAATGCGAAATAATAATTACCCAAAGGATAGAAGGCACAGACTGCTTATTTCAGTCAGCACCGTTTTGGTGGGCGGAATATTCAGTCGAGATTTTCCAGACAGCCACTAGCTAGATAGTGTAGCTTAGGAATTTTGGATATACAAATGAATTTGTGTGGCAATAAAGAATTTAACTATCTATCTGCTGTCAATAATGTCTAATGTCAGCTCTACATATATTGCTAACCATTTCATTATAGCAGAAAAAAGCAAAGCACTTGTTTTAGACATGTCAATTTAGTTCAATATTGGGATTTGTATACAATCTACTAATGATCTTCAAATATTTTTAATTTTCTGATTAGCCACATTATTTGTTAGGTAGACATTCACCATATTGCGTTAGTAGATCTATTTTCAAGGAAATAGCAATAACTTTGTATTGACAAAAAATATACACCATCTAAATGATAGTTTATGGGTATGGTAAGACAAGACAAGACACTGGTGTTATAACTTATAACCAGTGGCGTGCACAAGGCTTGGAGCTAGGGTAGCCATAAGTTAGTCAAAATACCTATTTACTAGCTGTTTGAATGAAAAATGAGCATTAACGTATTTCAATTTGGTGCGCGGTGCTTTTATGCCTCTATGAACTGCACGCCACTGGTTATAACCCAAGACACTGGTCACATGGTAACCCATGACACTGGTCAGACATTCTCTGAGTTACCAGGCAAATCTGTTGGCCTAAATAAACTCCAGCTCTTAGGTCACCCGTAGTGCGGACCAACCTTAAGCACCTTCAAGGCAAGAGTGAATAGGCATCTTCTAGGCAAGCGCGTTCCAACCTAGACCTCATTATTGCTTTGCACTAAGCATGATTGTCGTCAAGAGCAAGCCTATCACGCAATAAAATAAAAAAAACTTTTGGAAAACAACATTGATAAAATGTTTCGGGTCCAATGAATTTTTTTGCTAATATAAATGTCACCGTAAGATTGTAAAAACCGTTAGATTATAATCTAACTCGCGAAATTCTAAACTGTCGAAAGATTGTAAACTGTTCAATGTTCTGAGTTAAAATTTTTGAAATATTCATTTTATTTACGGTTTCTTGTCTCTTTCTTGTAGGTTAGGTTAGGGTTCGACATAAATAATCAAGTAGTGCCCGGCCTGCGGCTTTATGCACTTAGGTTTTATCGGGTTTAAATACCTATCAGATTACAATCTACCGGAAAATAATACGTTAAATTCTAATCTTTCGACAGTTTAGAATTTCGCGAGTTAGATTATAATCTAACGGTTTTTACAATCTTACGGTGACATAAATATTATATAGATTTTCTGTAGCTATAAGTTTGAGCACATGCTAGGACGTATACTCACTTGGCCACAAGCTGCATACAACAGTTGTCAATAATCATGTCATTGTGTTCAATCTCTGGGAACTCGTCTTTGGCGATGCGTCGTGACGTTTCTAAGAACAAACCGTCCGATAGCTTCATTATGTTGGCCTTGTGGACTGTGGTGACCTAAAATGAAGATGCAATTGGGCTTTCACTTTATTTCGTGTTGTATTGTCTTTATAAAACTCCAAACGCTTTCTATGGTGGCTGGTTTTCTCAACTTTACAGAGCACAGATACAACAGAGCCTAAAGATAGAACTATTTATTAAATAATGGTTATTGGGGACTTTTACATCTATACTCATATATTTTTTTAAAATCTTTATTTATTTTAAAAGACTGGGACCTGTCATATACATATTGTGTATGTATAAAAGCTTATACGATATGTATATGACAGTCCTATTGTAGCTTATCTATTATTTTTAACTATTCTACTTGCTTAATTTATTTAAGTACATAAAAATTCTAATTATGTATCTATTCTATATTTTAAACAATTAATATAAAAGTTAAATAGGATTTTAGCTGGAACGGATTCCGGTTCAGATAAAATGCTATTTAACCACCCAATATCATAATTTTTTTAATTCCATGCTGACAGAGCTTGTTATCTATACTCATATTATAAATGCGAAAGTTTGGATGGATGGATGTATGGATGTTTGTTACTCAACGGCAGAACGGATCTGGCTGAAATATGGCACAGAGATAGATTATAGTCTGGAATAACACATAGGCTAGACTTAAACCTTTAAGTTTTTGGATTCCCGCGGGAACTCCTTAATTTCCCGGGATAAAAAGTAGCCTATGTCACTCTCCAGGTCCTCAAGTATACCTATGCCAAAAATCACGTTGATCCGTAACTCCGTTGTAGCGTGATTGAAGGACAAACAGACCAATAAACCAGCAAACGAATACACCTTTGCATTTATAATATTAGTATGATTGGCATTACTGATTACTTTTTACATTACTTGACCGACTTTATAGAAAGGCTATATTATCATCATCGTTAGCCAATATTCATCAACTACTGAACATAGGCCTCTTTTAGATTGCGCCAATATTGCCTATCCTTGGCTGTTTACATACGTTGGATGTTATCGTTCCACCTAGCTGGGGGGCTCCCTATACTCCGTTTTCCGCGACGCGGTATATTGTATGGCCCTATATGTATTTAACGGAAAGGCTATGCCCTCCAATAATGGAATTCTTAAGGCACTCGAATCTAATATTATGACTTAATATAATATATTTCCAGTAACTGACTGACTTTCTGTAAAGGCTAATGACAGGTGGAAAGATCAAAAAAACAAATTTTATTCATACAAACCTTCTTCCTTCCATTCCTCTTAGCAAACTCGAAGGCAAACCTGCAAACCCGTTCAGAGTTTGTGGCAGTTACCACTTTCATAGACTCGATAACGCCATAGACAGACTCATGCTCCAACATGGCATATTCACCTTCTGTATTTTGTCTGTGGACAACAGCTTTATTTAGATTTCTCTTTGGAAAAGTAGGCATTTATCTAATACCTATAAACCAGCAATTCTTGTATATGTCACCGTAAAATTGTAAACACCGTTAGATTATAATCTGTTTGTTTCAGTTACTTCTGAGTGTCAATTTATGAAATATTCGTTGTATTTACGTTTTCCTGTCTCTTTCTTGTAGGTTAGGTTAGGGTTCAATACTCAATATCATCTATTCAATATAGGTACACTGTAGGTTCGACATAAATAATCAGGCAGTAAGTAGGTTTTATGTGGTTAGTATACCTAACAGATAACAATCTACCGAAAAATGATGCGTTAATTTGTAATCTGTCGACAGTTTACAATCTCACTAGTTAGATTACAATCTAAGGGTTTTTGCAATTTTACGGTGACATATAATCTGAATGTCGGAAACGCTTGCAACAAATTTCATGAAATTTAGTATGGAGGGTGTTTCGGGGGCGATAAGTCGATCTAGCTAGAATTCATTATTAGAAAATGTCGTTTTATCCGTGTTTTCAGGCAATGAAAAACTCCTTCAATATCATTAGAATACGAAGTAAATTTCGCCACCATCTACAACCAGAAGACCCCGGTTTGAGTCCAGATGTCTCCAGTCTGATTATTTTTTTCCCTTTTTTTGAATATAAAATAATATAACATTTTATTAAAAAAAAAATCAATATAATTTATTATTCAAACATAATTTCCAAAACACACGATTTACCAAAAAAAAATACAAAGCCAAACTTGGTCATCCAGATATTTTTGATGGTAACAGCGACTTTGTCTACATAGTTTTAGTTTTTCAATGATAAAAAGTAGGCTGTCACTCTCCAGGTCCCCAACGTGAACATCCATGCAAACCGCACGTCGATTCGTTGCTCTTTAGCGGCGATATTGAAGGACAATGTAACAAAGATTGCACTGCATGATATTAAGTCCAGAGTAAACCCAAATCAAGTCACATTTATTCTGGATGCAGGACTCGACTTATTAAATATAATATAAATGGCGAATTATTGCAATTCAATTCGAGCCTAGTGGACTTTAGTATAATTATTATGAAGAACATTTGATTGTAGCTGCCAGGTCATAAATTTTAGGTATCTGTAATAAAGCAAGGAATGTAGTATGGCTCTGTATCATGGAATTTTAACAATCTTCATTTGCTTGATAGATATAAACCAGTTTTAATTTTGAAACAACTCATAATTCACAAAATTAAAATACATGACTGCCCTGCCAAAAACAAATCTAGTTAAATAGAATCTTATTCACATTTTTATTAAATGATATTTTTTTTGTGAATCACTGGATATTGAACTATAGTGTTATATATTTTTGGAATCTACTCATCATTTTCTAGATAATGATCATATAGTTGCTCTTTTTCGATTTTTTTTCAACTTTAGTCTTTGATGCGGGACCATGGTCACCCCATCAATTTTTTTTAAATTTTACTAGCCTATGTCACCCGGAATAAGCTAGGGATTCTAACAATACCTCATTTAACAAAATCGGTTCAGGCGTATAGTAGTTATGGTGGAATATACAAACTCACATACATACATACGTACATACATGAACCCTGAAAACAATATAATCCTTTTTTCAGGCTTTCGTATAAAAAAATAAAAATTTTCACACCTGCAAATATAAATTAAAATAAAATACCTTGTTGAAAAGGTATTTTAAAATCATCATGAGAGTGAGTTTACATAATATTTATGATGGTGCATGCAAGTGACAGCATGAGTAATACCTAGTCTATTACAGTTTTAATATAATTAATACAGACGCAGATAACTTTCTTCTTACCTGATTATAACAACATCGATATCCTTATGCCTTGTGGGAATGCCAGGGAAAGACTTGCAGTTCAAAACATATGCGTACATGTCTAACTCATTACGCAGGGCTACATTGCGTGACGTCACATATGCCGCTTCACTTTTTGTTTCAATGTTGCCCTGAAAATAAAAGAAAAAGGAAAATGAGAAAAAATACAGTAACCATAGCCAAATATAAGTTCTACACTTTTTTCACCCACTTCCAAAAAAAGGAGGTTCTGAATTCGATTTTGGATTGAGTTTTTAAATTCACCATATATTATGCTTTTCTCTGAAATCATTTTTACTAAATTGAAACAGAAATGCAAAAAAAGAGTTATCAGCTAAAATGCACACTTAACAATTTTTTGTGCACAATATTTTTGACATGTTCTATTTGACTTAATATTATTAGTACAAAAGTTTTCCTCTTGAACTCAACTAATGTTGATTAAGTTTAGCACATAAATAACTTGTATCCCAGCCATAGAATTTAAACCACAGAAAATCCAAGAGGTAGTACAGAATTTTTAAGAAAATCAAAAAAATGGGTTGATGTCCATGTGATGTTTTAGCTTAGTCACTACCTATATTATAATAAATGGTAAGTGTTATTTTTAGTGCAATCATACCATTCAAGCAAAATGGATCAACATTGTTCCTTGTGTAAATATTGTTAAAGACTTGTTATTTTTATCCACTACAAGTTAGCCCTTGACTGGGATCTCACCTGATGGTAAGCGATAATGCAGTCTAAGATGGTAGCTGGCTAACCTGTTAGGGGCATGGCTATATTAAAAATGTTATTGAGTACATTTTATCCCAGAAAATAAAAAACGCCTGTCAGATTTTTATCCTGAATCCACATTAACAAAGTTGCAGGCATCAGCTAGTAAATAACAAGTACCTTAAGTCCAACACCATTCCTCTTGATAGTAGTAATAGCGTACTGCACATCCTCATCATTATCTACATTAGGGTCAATGTCTACCACCTCAAAGTCTACTGGTGCTCCAATGTATCTGAAATAAGATGTAAGGTGTATTAATATCAACTAGAAAGAATAAAAGAAATTCATGGGGGTTTGGAAGCAGGTCAGCTATACTTTTTTAACAAAAGTAATATTATGAGTTTTCAAATATAGTATTTTGCACTTTTGCATTATTCACTCCTACCAATATTTAGTTGATAGACTCTGAAAACCCACAAGAAATCTCTACTTCTATAATAATATTATAAATGCCAAAGTTTGGATGGATGGATGGATGTTAGCAACTCAATCAGTCCAGAAAGGCTAAACACATTAGCTACTTTGAATCCTGGATTATTAAAGAGTCCCCGCGGGAACCAAAAACCTCAATCCACGCGGACGAAGTCACAGGCATCAGCTAGTAAGTTATAATACTAATAATGATAAAAAGATCACAAAAAAATATGAGGCATGTCTACAAAATGGTAGTAAGTATATAACCTATAATCACTGAATAACAACGCAGAATTCGAGTGCTATACATTGATATTCACCTCACGTGATTTGAAGTCCTTTTATGCTTTAATTAGAATCTGTATCAGATTACAACACAAGTACTCATTGAGGCTACTTACTTGAAAATTTCCCTGACATAACCCATAACTTCGGGACCGATTCCTCCACCAGGTAACATGGTAACGGCATGACGACCCCCATACTGGGCTACAGGAATGAGCTTCTGTTTCCGAATTACAGGAGTTTTATGTTGCGCATCGAAATCTGAGAGCTGGGCAGGTGCGGCGGCTGAGCTGTACGCCACGCCTCTCAACTCGGGCACAAGACGAATTTTAGATAATAACCTCACTGCCATTATTTATTGGTGGAAAACTCTAAGAAAAGTACTCTCAAGTATTGGATAATCACAGGAAGTAAAACGGAAAACGAAATGACAGTTCAGGGACTGTGCAGCAGAGACAAGACTGTGCAGCACCGACCAGAAAAAGAAGCTGTGCAGTACAGTATTACTTGTCTCTGTATGTCATCGTAAGACAGATCCTTTAGGTTACTTGTCTCTGATAATGGACTGTGGCCCCTTTTGTGGCCCACGGGTTGTACATATTTATCTATATTCTATGCCCACTGTGGACACGGCGACCGCGTATCTTCTATATCAATCATTGTTACACTACCAATTGTTGTGATTGGCTGAATTTATGGCATTCTTGCTGCGTTGGATTTTGTCCAATAGTGGAAGAGTATTATCCAATCAGAGGTGATTGCGATCGTTACACTGTAGCTGTCAGAGATACGCGGTCGCCCCTGGAGACAGCAGAAAGAAGACAGTTGACAAATTTTTCACTAAAGGTGGCGCTTTTTTGCCATATTAAGCCACTGTCAAGTGTCACCTGTAAAGGTCTTGCTATGCACGCAAATAGTTCCCATTCGTAGGGATTTTCAATCTTCTTAACATCGTAATTTTCAGTGAATTATGAATTTGAATCAAGAATTTGAATTTGTTATTGAAATCAAGTGTTAAAACATATTTAACGCATGTTTTTATATATTGCTCATGTATAAGTGTAAAAAAACTGATAAGAAACACGTGTACAATTTATTTTTTATCCACTACAAGTTAGCACTTGACTGCGATCTCATCTGATGGTAAGTGATGATGCAGTCTAGGATGGTAGTGGGCTAACCTGTTAGTGGCATGGCAGTTATATTACACCCTTATCCCTATTCGGTTTATACACGGCATCGTACCGGAACGCTAAATAGCTTGGTGGCACGCTTTGCCGGTAGGATGGTAACTAGCTACGGCCAAACCTTCCCACCAAGCCAGACCAGGGAAAATTCATTTATTAAATATTATGTACTAGAAGTCCACCCCTGCTTCGCACGGGTAGCACTAATCATCATAATAGTCCATACCCAATAATAGCCAGTCGGCACTGGGCAGCACATCCAGTTTTACATTAGCATTGCGATATCTTTTCACCCCGCCTGCTATTGCAGGTCACGGCCCCTATTTCTATTGCGCGTTACATTATTTCTATGATATCTTCTAAGATATTCATCTGAATTAAATGGTGTAAAAGACAACTTTGGTCTATATTAAATACTTTAGATGACAAACTATTTTATTTTGATAAGGATCAATATAATGTCAGTAGAAAATATTTTCGAACGAAAAACTTTGTTTTAGACAAATTTTAAAATCATAAAAGTGGTTATTAGACAACCTTGAAGTATAGATATAATATGCTATCGCGGACTTTTTTTAGACATTTTTAAGAAGCACATATAATGTACTAGACCAAATTCGTCTTTTACACCATTTAATTAAGAGGCACAATTCCACCATACATTGTTTTCGTGTAACTTTTACTATATACGCAGTGCACGCCACGGAAGCTCGCAGATTTTACGATTTTTTCCGACTTCATTCACATTATTGCAATTTTCGTAGGGATCTCTAATTTTTTTCAAAATAGAATATAGTCTATGATACTCGCTGATAAAGTAGCTTTCTAGAAGAAAAAGAATTTTTTAAAACGCTTCAATAGTTTTTAAGTTTATCCATTACAAACAAACAAACAAACATATCTTTCCTCTTTATAGTATTAGTTTAGATTAACATATTATGTAACATACTCAAAAATTTTGAAAATTTAAAATTTGTTATTTTCTATACTAATATTATAAATGCGAAAGTTTGGGCGGATGAACGTATCTGGATGAAATTTGGCTCGGAGATAGATTATAGCCTATAGCACAAGAGCTACTTTTTATCCTGGAAAATTAAAGATTTCTCGCGAGAACCAACCAAAAAACCTGAATCCACGCGGACGAATTCACGGGCTAGCTATTCATTAATGCTAAATAAAATTTTAACAAGTGATTACCGTGTGTCCTTTTAATATTAATTATAACTTAAAGCAATCACAAACATCTATGTACAATATCAATTTAAATAGTTAAATAATTTTTCATCTCCCCTGAAAAAAATTCTCAATACTACTTGTGGGGTATATCCTCGATTCATATTTTATGATTAAAGATAGTTCAGGTTTTGATCGAATAAGTATGTTAATGGCTGGTATGGTAATTGAGTATTTGACAACTAGTCAAATCAGCAACTTTTTTTCAAACGTCAAAACACGTCCTAAATATGAGATTTATATGAAATTCTGAAACGCGACGTCATTAAATTTCGACGCATTTTTTTACTTTAATCGATTGTTTCAAATGTTTATTCAACATAAAACTAACAGGGGACGTAGATATTACGACTTTTCCGAGGTCCTCTATTTAATTATCACTAAAAAAGAATTTTATTTGAATAGTAGTCAAATACTCAATTAACCTGCTATCTTCTAAGAATAAAATTATTAAAACCTGCAATATAGAGTTATCTTAACTTACCACACTTTCATTACATAGTACCAAGATATTACCTAGATAGCGCTAATGGCTACAACTAAACTATTTTTTTTGCGAAAATTTTCTATACACTTGAAATACGTTTTCAAATGAATTTGGAAATTATTTCATGTGAATATTAACATTGTTTTAAAATTAAACAGAGACTATTTTTGTTTTATGGCAACATTACTAGAGATTTTTTTATAAGTTCCGGGTGTTGCTGCTTTTTAGTTTTTCTTTTGACGGAGTTTCGGCAATGAGAGCGGGCGTCCATTTTGCATCGCCATATTGAAATTGGTCGGACATCTTTGGACGCCATGTTTAGTCGGACATATTTTATAAACATTTTCGCGTAAATTTCAAATATTTTTGAACACTTAATATCGAACTTTTTTTCACTGAAGTGTGTGCCATATTTTGCAGTAAAAATTGCTGGTAAAAAATTCGTGCCTACGCAAGAATCCATAATTGACTCCAGGGGGCCGTGCAGCTTTTGTTAGTCTAAATAAAGGTAAACTATTTCCACTAAAAACAATCATACTTTTTGACACATTGTATCAAGTGTTTCCAAATTTCTGTGTATTTACAACTAAATTTGAGTCCAAGGGGCAATAGAAATGAAGGTCAAACAACGGAGGTTGGTATTGTGAAAGATTGGCGTGGTCGTTTTATATAATTGTTGGAAAAAATCATTCGAATACCCGGCCGGTCTCGATGTCAACTAACCAACCGAACACAACATTCATTCCAATATTTTCAATAAGTTAAGCAAGAAGTAGGGCACGTCGATAAACTTGTTAAATTAATAAAACATGTAGGCTGATTCGTAACATGACATAAACACTTGCTTACAGCGAAACTAACTATTAAAGTTCGAATGCTCGGAATGTGTAACGCCCATTCGCGCTTATCGACATCCAAAACATACTGTAAAGCAGTTTTCCGTTATTTGCAAAGCTGTAATCTAAAAATAACTGGAATAAACTCCTAATAAAATTCATTAGTCTAATTTATTTGTGAAATGATAACGTTTGTAAACAAAAAATGGCAGTATTTTTTTAAAAATATGGCACAGATTTTAAAGACATTCAATATCTACACTCACAAGTCACACTCATTGAAAAAGCTGCTTTTTTTTTATTCTTATCAAAATCAGATAGCATCTATGGTTAAAATTATAAAATAAATCCATAGATAAATAATAAACAATATTTAACATAATATCACTCACAACTTACTTTAATTATTATAAACCCATTTAAATTAATGATTCAAAACAAAAAACCTGTTAAACTAAACTATTATTCTATTTTTTGTTAATTTAAGACTGGGGCCAAGTACTCATTCTTTTTTTGAGTACTCTGCATCCAAGTAGTTTAGTGTGCTGAGCGAACAGTGATTGAAATTACAACTATCAAATTATTGGAAGAGCTCTTTCAAGTTTCAACTATGTAAAGTCCCACAAACTTATCTGACCCGGTGGCCAAAATTTGAACTAATTTTATGCCTGTTTAGTTTTTGTTTTTATCCTATTTTTCATAAAGGTATGTTAGTGATGCTGTCACTGGGTCAGATAAGTTAGTCAGAACAATAACTTTAACGTACTACAGGGTTTTTTTTATGGTGCACAATTTTTATATGTTGCACAATAACATTTAATAAACACATATTTTTTATTTTCTTATTTTACAGAACAATAATAAATCTGTATTCTGTAACAAGTAGGTAGCCTATGTGTTATTCTAGACTATAATTTATCTGTGCCAAATTTCATCCAGATCCGTTCAGCTGTTGCGGCGTGATTGAGTAACAAACATCCATCCACCCAAACTTTCGCATTTATAATATTAGTACAGATTTACACCAAGAAACATCAGTGGATTATTTCAGATATATTGATCACTAGCTGATGTCTGCTTGGTTTGAGGTTTTTGGTTCCTGCGGGAACTCTTTAATTTTTGTGGATAAAAAGTAACCTATGTATTGTTCCAGACTATAATCTGTCTTTGTGCCAAATTTCATCCAGATCTGCTTAGCCGTTCTGGCGTGATTGAGTCACAGACATACATTTGAGCATTCTTGGTTCCCTCCGGAACTCTTTATTTTTTTTATACAAATCTTGTCCTGACTATAACAAACACAAAATTAAAAAGAATTATCCAATTTGGTGCAGTCTTTCGAAAGTGATTCTGTTAGCAACATTCATTTTTATTTATACATATAGATTAATATTAACCTTAGATGATTCTGTTATAAAATTATTATTTATCTATCTATATCATACTAATATTATAAATGCGAAAGTGTGTTGTTTGTTGGTTTGTCCTTCAATCACGCCGCAACAGAGCAACGGGATTTTTGGCATGGGTATAGTTGACCTGGAGAGTGATAGGCTACTTTTTATTTTGGAAAATGAAAGAGTTTCTGTGGGGAAAAAACTCCTTTATAAACCATAATTGTGCACTAGCGAATGCTTGAATCCTTTCAACAAAGAAATAATATCATTCATTTTTAAAATTTGGATGCTTATATATTTACAGATAGGTTCGGGCCTCACACTAGATCAAGATGATGAATCAAGAGATAATGTGTGAGGTGGAGATAGGCTCGCACGGCGGCATGGTGGAAATAGATGGCGATGACCAAGTTGGAGTTAAGGTATGTGCCTATTTTGACTGGCTAGTAACTTGTAGTTTGGTTTTGTTTATTCTACCTCATTGTAATTTTTTTTTTCTATCCACTAAAAGTTAGCCCTTGACTGCGATCTCACCTGATGGTAAGTGATGATGCAGTCTATGATGGTAGCGGGCTAATTCTGTTAGGGGCATGGCAGTTATATTTAACCATACCCCATACCATCGGTGTCTACATGGCATCGTACTGGAACGCTAAATCGCTTGACGGCACGTCTTTGCCGGTAGGGTGGTAACTAGCCACAGCCAAAGCCAAGGAAAAATTCAGTCAGTTCATTCAATTCAACTACATTGTAGAGTTCATGCAGAGTTCATTAATCAAACTCAAACTGTTTATTCAAATTAGGTCACTTATTGACATTCATTTATTTATGAAGCATGATGGTGATAATCAATAACGTTATTTTAAAACTAAAGCTACGAGGGTACCAAACGCGCCCCGGTCCCACCCAGAAGAGCCCACAGCAAACTCAGCTGGGGAATTGCAAGAACTATACCATTTCTCACTTGTTACAGTATGAGGAAATAGAGACAGTGCAATATGAGGAGTATATAACTGATGACCAGTATGAGGAAGTTGAGGAACAAGTGATTGGTATGCAGCACTTGGAGGAAGGTAAAAACATTACTTAAGATATTATGTTTAGTTTTTCTTTTACTAGTATATTTTCATGCATAATTATCATGCAAATAATTTCAAGTATATACATGTTGATATTTAATAATAATTATACATGATTTAAACGGTATAGTAAGGTTATGGTTTTGAACTAATGTGAATAGGATATGGTGATTTTAAATATTGATGAAACATAGAGAATCCAGACTAAAATAAAAACTGGGTACATCTATATCTTATGCAATTTTTGTTTTTAGCATGACGTTGAGTGTGAGTGTTGTGTTTATTGGATCATAAACTGGACTAAGTTCAAATTCTAATACTAAGTTCAAGGGAAAGTTCGAATCTTTTAATACTGTCAATTTTGAAAATGCCCTATTGCTGGTCAAAATGCATGTGTCAATTCGTAAACTAATTTTTGTTGCATAATTGTTGACTTGAAATTTGAAGTTGCTGAAAATGTCCTTTCTTGCTCCCACCCATCACTAGGAAGTTCCAAACGAGTAAAAAACTACATAGACGAAACAATCTTCCTTCTGTTATATTTCTAATTCTAATTTAAAAGACATATTACATACTAGATGATGCCCGCGACTTCGTCCGCGTGGACTAAGTTTTCTCGATTCCCGCGGGAACTCCTTAGTTTTTCAGGATAAAAAGTAGCCTATGTCCTTCCCGGGGATACAACCTATCCCTGTATCAAATTTTATCAAAATAGGTTCTACAGGTGGGCCGTGAAAGCGTAGCACACAGACAGACAGACAGACACACTTTCGCATTTATAATATTAGTATGGATTATTATCATTGTCACTTTGAGACAAATGGAAAATATTGGATTTTTGGTGATGACTAGACTTTACGATTGCAGTGGGAAGCGAGGAGGTAATCCTGCCTGGTATGCCGGGAGACGAGACTCTGCATCCACCCTTCGACCCCGTCTATCAGACACCCCCCTCTACCAGCAGGTGAGACACTGACTGTACAATAATAAATAATAATAAGATTTTATTAAATGCAATAAAACGCATTAGTTTACATAGTTATGTTATAAATATGAACTAATTAAAGAATTTAAATATTTAAACTACAATCTGAAAAAAAAATTGGAATACTTACAATCGGAAAAACTGACTTTAGAATTACAATGCAAATACTGTTCCAGTGTCGTGTCAAAATACTTATAACTGCTAAAACGGACTTAATATACAACTGGACCCTTACTTCATAATATTTTTAATAAGAAAAACTTACTCAGGACTTAATAATAATATGTACAAC
The DNA here is from genome assembly GCA_964035005.1 of Erebia palarica. Classification (NCBI taxonomy): domain Eukaryota; kingdom Metazoa; phylum Arthropoda; class Insecta; order Lepidoptera; family Nymphalidae; genus Erebia; species Erebia palarica. Next base: position 34,015,569 of record OZ035987.1, read on the forward strand.
TGGTAAATGGAAAAACTGTCTTTATGATGCAACATTTGGGCGCAAGTTGGTTTCATGTGACTTGACAAGTAAATACTTGTTTGTTTCAGAAGGGGTCGCGGCAGACCCCGCGTGAACGTGGGCCATACTAACAGCATACAACACCTCATGCCTATTGGTGAGTGTGAAATGAACAATCAAATACAAGGCTTCGATTTATTATAAACTAGATGATGCCCGCGGCTTCGTTCGCGTGGATCAAGGTTTTTTAATCCCGCGGGAACTCCTTAATTTTCTTGGATAAAGAGTAGCCTATGCCCTTCCCCGGGATATAACCTACCTCTATACCAAATTTCAGCAAAATCGGTTGAAAAGATGGGCCGGCAAAGCGTAGCAGATAGACAGACACACTTTCGCAATTATATTATATTCGCAATTATTATTATTATATATATTTATTATTATATTTATATATATATATATAAATATAATAATAAATATAAGTATCAAACTATATCAACATAATTAATATACTTATTTATATATACATATATATAAATATATGTATATATATTTATATATATTATTATATATATATATATATATATATATATATATATATATATATATAAATAAGTATATTAATTATGTTGATATAGTTTGATACTCAATCAGGCCAGTACTGCTGAAGGTATCTGGATGAAACATATGCACAGAGATACATTATAGTCTGAAATAACTAATTTTTTTTACATCAACGTGTTTTGACTTTATAGTATCAAAATTCACAATTTCAACCTCATATCAAGGTAAAGGTGACTTAGCGTCTGATTCGATAACAACTTATTTTCCCGTTACACCTGCTCCACTCCAGCCTATATGTATGCATTTCTAATCTAACGGGGGAAAAAATTAGAATTGACATTTAAAAAAACCTTTTTTTCAGGGGAAGTCCCCATGGGCCTAATGGAAGGTAACACAGGTCGAGCCGCGCGCAGATGGGAACAGAAACAGGTTCAAATCAAAACTATGGAAGGAGAATTCTCCGTCACTATGTGGGCCACAGGGGAGGACGATGGTAAGAATATTTTGGAAGGATTTTTGAAGTGAAAACTTCTTTAGCCGCGTTGAACACTTTTTGGTATGGGCTAAAATTCTGGATTCGCGTGACCGACCTGCTCGCGAACAGCGAGAACAGCTCTCGTTGTTACCAAGACAAAAGGTCTTAAATGTAAATATACAACATTCGAAATTAAACTTTAATTCCTTAGTTTTAAGGGCGTCACTATGTGGGCCACAGGGGAGGACGATGGTAAGAATATTTTGGAAGGATTTTTGAAGTGAAAACTTCTTTAGCCGCGTTGAACACTTTTTGGTATGGGCTAAAATTCTGGATTCGCGTGACCGACCTGCTCGCGAACAGCGAGAACAGCTCTCGTTGTTACCAAGACAAAAGGTCTTAAATGTAAATATACAACATTCGAAATTAAACTTTAATTCCTTAGTTTTAAGGGCGTCACTATGTGGGCCACAGGGGAGGACGATGGTAAGAATATTTTGGAAGGATTTTTGAAGTGAAAACTTCTTTAGCCGCGTTGAACACTTTTTGGTATGGGTTAAAATTGTGGATTCGTGTGACCGACATGCTCGCGAACAGCGAGAACAGCTCTCGTTGTTACCAAGACAAAAGGTCTTAAGTGTAAATATACTACATTCGAAATTAAACTTTAATTCCTTAGTTTTAAGGGCGTCACTATGTGGGCCACAGGGGAGGACAATGGTAAGAATATTTTGGAAGGATTTTTGAAGTGAAAACTTCTTTAGCCGCGTTGAACACTTTTTGTTATGGGGTAAAATTGTGGATTCGCGTGACGGACATGCTCGCGATAAGCGAGACCAGCTCGCGTTGTTACGAAGACAAAAGGTCTTAAATGTAAATATACTACGTTCGAAATTAAACTTTAATTCCTTGGTGATAAGGTTTATTTTATAATGAATATTTTTGTACTAATTTTAGAAATGACTTTTCTCTGATGACAGAATGTCTTAAAAATTAATATTTTCCAATCGTAATGTAGCTTTTAAGTGGTAGTCCTAAGGTGCATAATTGACTGAAGTTGTTGCCTTATTCTACATTTTCCTGACAGAAACTCAAAGTTTAATGTGAAGTAAAATTTAATGAATTTGGTTTTCATTTCTATTGGCAGTCCCTATGACTGACAATTTTTTTTTGCCTCTCATTGAGAGTTACATATTTATTCTGTTTGCCGTGGGTATGGAGTCTTAGTGGCAAAATTTCTTACGAGACCTTTTACCGTAGTTAATTGGGTATTTGAAAACTAAAATAAATTATTATATTGTGATTATTAAACAGAAGATTATTAAACAGAAGTGTCGTAATATCCACGTCACCTGTTAGTATATTGTTTGAAAATCTTTTCTATCGATTTAACCAAAAATTTGCGTCGAATTATGATGATTGCTCACTTCACTATTTCATACAACATCCCATACTTAGAGTGAAACTCATGCTTAGAGTTTTGACGTTTGAATAAAAGTTGCTGATTTGACTGTTGACAACAGTGTCTGTCCAGTGCAGGAATTCAGCCTACATTCTTGTCATCTTTCGACGCAGACATACTTGTATGGAAATTGCTATTGATAAGGCTAGCTAGCTATAAGTATTATTGCAACATTTGGAAGGGTTGTGTTTAGTACATAGATTGTGTGTGTGTATAGTTGGTTTGTTTGTACCCTCATAATTGCCAAACTGCGCTGTTTTAATAGATACTGTAGTTAAATCTATTGTGACAGTTTATATGCTTGTGGTTGCATTTTTAATGTTCTTAAATTAGGTTTTTTTTTTCAGATGATGGATCAAATCCAGAACCTGATCCTGACTACACGGAATACATGACGGGGAAGAAAAATGTATTGGGAAATGACAACATGGTGTCTATGCCAGGTAAACATTTATAGTCCGACATACTTATCTGACTCGGTGACAGCGTCGCAAGCATCTATGAAAAATAAAATTAAAAAAAAAACTTAACAGGCATAAATATTAGTTGCAATTTTGGCCACCAGGTTAGATAAGTTCACCACCACTACAGACCAATAACGTCCCACTGCTGGGCACAGGCCTCCACTCTCATAGGAGAGGGAATTAGAGCTTAGACCCACCACGCTGCTCCAATGCGGGTTGGAGAGCTTTAACGACTATTACCATGCTAGTGATAATAACCGCAATAGATAAGTTTGACGGACTATGATAATTGTAGACGATAGTTTTACCACCCTCTAAAGATCAATACAATATACCAAGAAAATACCTTGGTCAGCACATATAACCAACAAATCGATCCTTATACAACTAAAAATTAGGAAAAGGCTATCAACCAACCGGCGACATGGCCAGAAGGGAAGGATCAATCTTGAAAACTTTTACTTTAGTGGCAGAGTAGATGGAAAGAGACCTCGGGGACATATAGGCCTATAACACTGCACTTTTTTACAGAGTCGGCGTAAGTAGTAAGGGTGGGCGTGGCCACTAGTTTGAGCGTCACTTATTACACAGCAATAAGGACCAATTTAGGGACCTTTTCTCTCTAGAACTTACTACAAACACTGATTCAAGTGTAAGGGTCCCTGTGAAAAGTGCAGTGTAGGCCTATTAGCCCGTTGCATTGGTCGGTTCAAATGCTCACTTCTCCCGACAGCAAGCTTAGCCCTGAATACAATAAACCGAACCGAATGGCACGACATCGTCCATGATAAGATTATTGGTGGAATAGGTCACGACCCTCAGTAATGGGGAACACGACGGAGAGAGAGAGCTCAATCACCCAATATAGTAATCTTGTGATAGCTAGAAACCGTAGTGACCGTCATTTAGGATTTGAGTAGTAAATCACCTTTGCGGTGTCAGCGCCTGATGTTTTTCTTCTTATTTACTCCCGATTGCTTCTTTTATATGCTGACTAGCTTTTGGCTGCGGCTTCGCTCACGTTAATAAACTTTTTTAGTGCATGAATTATAATAATTGATAATAATGGTTAATTTAATATTATGTTCCAGGTTTAGACCTTTCGGATCCAAAGCAGTTGGCAGAGTTTGCTCGTCCAGGACACAAGATCAGACTAAAGAAACCTTCACCAGAATCCTCTGACAGAACGATAGGTAATTTGATGATTTTATTTGATGATCTGATTGATGATTTGATCATATAAAATCAAATATTTTTATTTCAAGTACACTTTTAACAAGTGCTTTTGAATAGTCGAGTTACATTTTTGGTTCTGAATGCCGTTCCTACCGAGAAGAATCAGCAAGAAACTCGGTGGTTGCTTTTTGAAAAAAAAAATGTTTATAATTACATTAATGTGAAGATACAACGCAGTCCTAAGCATTGCTGGAGCGAGTCAAATCCATGCTTTTATCGTTTATATAATCTTCAACATGTCGATCCGTTGCTCCGATGCGGCGTTATTTAAGAAAGATTATGGCTTTTTTATCAATGAAAACATACTTGATACAATAATTAAATAAGACTAGATGATACCCGCGACTTCTTCCGCGTGGATTAAGTTTTTCAATTCCTAGCCTATGTCCTTCCCCGGGATACACACTATCCCTGTACCAAATTTCATCAAAATCGGTTGAACAGGTGCGACGTGAAAACGTAGCAGACAGACAGATGGACAGACAGACAGAAACACTATACTATAATATTAGTATGCATTCTTTTACAGCATGTCCACACAAAGGCTGTTCCAAAATGTTCCGAGACAACTCCGCGATGAGGAAACACCTTCACACACACGGACCGAGAGTTCACGTCTGTGCCGAGTGTGGTAAGTCCCAGGTGATAAAATATCACCATACTAGGTGATACCCGCGGCTTCGTCTTCGTGGGTTAAGCTTTTTTCAATTCCCGCGGGAACTCCTTAATTTTCCAGAAAAGTAGCCTATGTCCTTCCCCGAGATACAACCTATCCCTGTACCAAGTTTCATCAAAATCGCTTGTATAGGTTCACCGTGAAAGTGTAGCAGACAGACAGAGACACTTTCGCATTTATAATATTAGTAGAAGTATAGTATGGATATGCCACTATAAGTCACCATTCATATTTTAAAACCTTACAACTTTATTTTACTTACGCAAAAGTTGTATTTAGCTATCAACTTGCAGGAAAAGCAATGTTACTTAATATTAGGTTCTCATACTAATTATAGTCTAGGCAGTGGGGCGATTTGTTGTATGGAGACCCCCGCATTAAATCCTCAGTCGTTGAAACTTGGCAGTGTTGTAGTATGGCATTAACCAATACTTATATAAAAATATCCAACAAATAATATATCCGGAAGTTAGTTATTTATACCTAAAACATAATACTTATGACTGAATATATTCTCGATTTCTTTTTAAAATAATAGTAGGTAGTATATTTACACTCAAAACCGATACATCAAACGAAATAATCATGCAGAACATCAATATTTAAATCGATTTTATTATCAAACCTAAATTGCGTTTACGCGATAATGTACCTTCCTGCTTTAACGATTAGGTATAGCATAAAAACTCTTACTTCCTTTATGATTTTTTATTGGATTTTTATAATGTACGTTTAACTCATGATACTTTATCATACTGTAAAATTTCGTCGCCTGAGGAATTATTGTTGGGGTTGACTAGCTTTATGGTCTAGACTATAACTGCTATTGTATGAAACTTGGAGCATCCATGTTTCTTGCCAAATAATTATAATTTAAGTACCATTTCAAGCAGGAGTGGATATGCTTCTGAGCAAGTGCGCTCCAACGTAGTTATCAATTTTAGATAGATATTAATAACTTAAAGTTGAATAAAAATATCAAGTTTTGTATTTAAAATCTGTCAATTTTATTCCTTATAATTTAATAAATGACCTGGGTAATTACACACAAGAGTACAATACAAGTACAGTATAAGTTACAATAGTAAACATAGGATTTTTTCATTTGCAGGTAAAGCGTTTGTAGAAAGCTCAAAGTTAAAACGGCATCAGCTAGTCCACACGGGGGAGAAACCATTCCAGTGCACGTTCGAAGGTTGTGGCAAGAGGTTTTCTCTGGACTTCAATCTCAGGTAAGGTTTCCAATTTTCCAATGCTTAGATGCTTGAGGGACGAATGGCCCAGTTGTGACTACTACACATATCAGTCAGTTGCCATTGTTAAGCAATTTTGACCCAAGTCGGTAACTGGATAGGCAACCGAATTTGGAGGTTCAAATTTAGTATATTTCCTTCCTCAGTGCCTCGGAGAGCCGGTCCTGGTTATTATCACTAACATTTAATAATAATTGTTACAAAAACCTAAGAGATTAAAATGAAATACTCATAGTCAAGTCGTATGCGGAAGGACAATGGAACCCACCGCATTATTATCCCAAGAAAACTATCAATTTTTGATTAATGCAAAGGGTCTCGACCTTCAGTAATGAGGAATATGACGCAGAGAGAGAGATGCTCTGGAGTCTTATACTATAATACTATATAAGACTCCAGTTTATTATTCTATTCTGCTAAATGTGCGTAAATCTGTCATCTGTCTCCTGATCGACATGATGACCGTATTGTATAGTTGCTGGTTATCTTTTGCATATTTTTGGATGATTTCGCCTCCATCTTTCCACTGACTTTAATATACCTAAGTGTTGTAATGTTTCAGAACGCACGTTCGCATCCACACGGGCGACCGGCCGTACGTGTGTCCATTCGACGGCTGCAATAAGAAATTCGCGCAAAGCACTAACCTCAAGTCGCACATACTCACGCACGCCAAAGCCAAGTCAGTATAGCTTTATATTATTACGCCATGGTCTTGTACTAAAAAACGATATATAATAATAATAATCATTATCATTATTATTATTATTATTATCATACATAAAGTGTACAGTATCATGCTGAGTTGGAGCCTTTTTTGGGTTTTCCCACACATGAATGCTTTTGTCCTGGCACTTTTGCAGAACTAGTCTATATTAATATTATAAATGCGAAAGTTTGGAAGGATGGATGTATGAATGGATGTTTGTTGCTCAATCACGCCAGAACGGCTGAATGGGATGAAATTTAGCTGGAAAATTTAAGAGTTCCTGCGGGAACAAAAATAATCTTAATCCATGCATACAAAGTCGGGGGCATACGCTTCAGTACTTAAATAAATATGTTTTCTTTCTTTGAGCGACAGGCTGCAACGCAACATGATACACCTCCATAGAAAATTACTTAAAATTGAATGCCAACATAGGCCACTTGAAGAGTCAGCTGTTTGAACTTTGATACTGTCGCGGCGCGTCATTTCTATCGTACATAGGAGGCAAAGCGTTGAACAATTACAGAATAATAAATAATCAATCTATCAATAAGTTTGCATTTGTTTAAATTTTTATATTTATGTATTCTTTTTCCAGATCAAGAAACTCCCTCTCACGGAACACAAGCACAAATTATGAGTCTGCGAGAACACACACACCACAGTACGTCCAGTTAGAGGTCTCACCCGACGACTCCAACCCGCAACTAATCTTCTACACCCACGAGTGAAACGCACGTGCGTTGGTACGCGCATACGGACATGGTTGAACATGCGTGACATGTGAAGTGAAAGTGAAAAGTGAAAATAACTGACCAAAAGTGATGTTTTATACATTAAAACATGAGTGATACTGTGTTTTCGAAATATAAAAGTGAACAGCTGATTCAAGTTGTGATAAAACATACTTTAAATAATAATTATCTTTGTCAAGAGTGGGGTAGTCCGTTTTAGGGTTGTTAGCATGAAATGAGATTTCGAAAAAGATACATATTTCTGAACAGTTTTTTATTTCTGTGACTTGTCATGTGATCAGTCAGTGGACTATCTATGTGGTAATTTCTTGTAGGAAATCTGCTCACAGTCCTGAACAGAACTGGATATGGACATGTAAAATATTTGAAAAACTGCTTTTGGATATTAGCAATTACATCATTATTAGCAATATGGATATTATCATACCAATGGATGATGATGGATATTATCTGATGAGAGAGATGAGACATTGTAAAACAACTTTCAATGTTAAGCAATTCTGTCCCTACCCAAATTAAAGATTTGTAGCATTAATAATTATAATTGTATTTACTTTCGAATATCCATAACTTCCCTAGTTCATAAGGCCAGGTCACTGGGAAGTTTTCTTGCAAAAGTTGCATTGCATTGTTGTTGCAAATATCAATGTCTGCAAGTTTTTCTAAGGGCCTGTTGTTGTTAGCTATAGCTGAGGGTACATTCCAATATACACTGTGAGCACTGTTAGTATACTGCGAAGCCATTCCTTTATAGTTAGCCATACTGGCTACTGTTTAAAACGGAATGCAGTCAGCACTGAGAGCACCTTACCATATAATAATAATAATATTATAGTAATAATATTATTATTATTATATGCACCACCACAACAAGTGACAACAGTACAAAAATAGCGATGATTTATGACGTCATATATACCTAGGATACTGTGGCATTATACTGTTAGTCCATAATGGAAAGAATTTATCCCCAGTAAGAGCACTGAAAAGTCCTTGCAGTGTATATTGGAACATACCCTAAGTAAACTTTAACCGACAAGTAACTTTGAATTTGACAGAATTCCTATACAACTTCTGTTAAAATGATCAAATGTCAGTTAATATTAATGTGAGATTGAAAAACAGACCTAGTGCAAAAAGTCTTCTACTTCTAAGACTCACGAAGACTTGCAGTAGACACTAAGCTAGTTTTAAAGATAAGAGTCCAAAGAAACGGAAAGAAGTCAGGATTTGCATTTCATAAAATTATTGATTCAAAAATTAATTAATCAAATATGATTCTTTCTTTTTAACCCACAGAAAACCTAAATTGAGATATTTATTATGAGAATGATAACTCACAATATGAATATAGCACTGTTTATATTTTGAAAATGAGTGAAAAGTGACTTGTGATTTAAAAGTGAGTAACATAATATAATGTACAGATGTTTTATATCAGTCTTGGTATGTAGATAGTGTTAGCTAGAAACCTAATTATTATAGACAAAGTTCTTTAGAGTATAATATTTTTTTTATGAGAAAATTACAAGGAATAAAATGGTGGTTTAGTTATGGTTGATAAAGATTGCAATTTTTTTCACTACTAACAAATATGCAAATTTTGACTGAATTCCCAAACAACATCTGTCAAAAATTCAAATTCGTGATTTGTCAGCTATAATATGGTACTTGGATATTGAGGAACAGAGACTAATATTTGTGCCCGCCAAATCCATCATTGCCAAAACATTCTTCAGTGAAACAAAGGTTGAACATACTTACATGACCCATAATGTTGAGGCTAACATTGTGAGTTGTTTAATCATGACCCTCTTTTACTTTGTGATGTTTGGAGAAGATCTTATCACAGGCAATTTTTATCAGTTCTTAACACACCATGACTCGCCAAACTCTTAACACAGTACTGTGAAAATTATTTTTTGATAGGCGCATAATAATGTTACGAATAAAAGATACGCTTTTTTAATATAAATAAAAGAATTATTATGTAAGAGTACTTCCAAATGATAGAATTAATCAGTAAGGTGATTAAATGAAATTGGGTGTTATTTTTAATTCACTTTGGGCCTTTTACAGAATAAGAAATATATATTAATTATTATTTAGAATTACTCTTGCATACAATTATTTTCAAAATTGTTGAAATTATACATATCAATGAACAGTTATGCAAATTATGACATGTATAATTTGCAACAAAAAATGTACATAATGTATAGAAATGCCAAAAATATAGATTAAATATTTTCTAAATTATAGTGATTAATGTTTGATAATGATTTCTATCAGAATTGGCATTTTTCCTTCATATTTTATTGTTTTTTTCTCATAGTTCTGAGGCATATTGGCACAGTATGGAAGCACCGATTTTCTTTAATGTTTTAAAGTCCATAAAATTATGTAGATATATATATGTGTCAAACATAACTATTATCTTCGACATTCAAACTAACAAAAGACTAATCTTTTGCATTATGCTTCACACAACCTAAATACATTTCCTGAGGTGATAAAATGAAATTGATGAGTGTTGTGTGTCGAATTGAAACAGGACATATTATTGTATTTCTCTAGATAAATTTGTCTTGTCTCTGAAAGTTTAATTTTTTGTTTATTTTCAAACAATATAGGGGAGATAGAAACTTCGCCTCATTATATTTCACCCAATATTTGCCCAATATGCTGTGAGTCTTATAAATCATTTTCCCAAATAATTTAACCCTGTACCATTTGCACCAAAAAACTAAAAAATATAGTTTTGATGACCTCAAAATGTATTTTACAACCTCTTTAAAAATATTAACTGCAAAATGTATTTTTTTGTCATCTTTGATTGTTTGATTCTTGGCTGGGTCCACGTGGGCATTTATTTAGAATTTGGCTTAGATCTGGTTTTGTAAGAGATTCTAGCGCCAAATAACTGACTGACCAGAGGCCCAAATAAGTAAGCCAATCGTAATCATTTGACAGTTCATAACGTGTAACTCGAATTTTTTAAGGAGTTCACACATGTTTTTTGACGCGCAGGCATCTATGAACTTCTTAAACAGGTCGAATTATACGTTTGACATACGATTACGATTACGATTTCCTTACGTAATCGGGGGGCAGGTCAAGTTTATTGAGATATGATATCTTTAATCTGATTGGTTTATGCATGTCAATGAATTTTGCAATGCAATTACTACAATGTGCACCCAGTTTTGCCTGAAAATAGTTTGTATCAAAGCAGTTGAGGTAAATTACCAATACATTGATAACTAGTTACAAATATTTTTGTGCAAATGTATAAATAGGTGTCAGAAAAGTCAGCTATAGTCGATATATTTAAGTGTGCAAGTAGTTCTTTAATTTACTTTTTAAGTGTTTTCATGTCTTTCGTTGAGATAAGCTTATAATGATGACTGATGTAAATATCGTATAATTTAATGTTGTGAGAAATATTGCCGTGTTTGAAAAGGTCAAGTATGTATATTACTTTTCTTTATGTGTTTTTATCAACTCCTATTTTTATTGATGTAATTCAAATATTGCAATATTTCTTTAGATTGTACAAAACAATCTGGAAAATGAAAATAAACTAAACATTTTTAAGAAAATATTCGAGGAGTTTAATTTTTATATCCAATAACCATCAAAATAGAATGAGTTACTAAAATTCTACATCATCTATCTATGTCTATCTCAATTCTCAACAGAGCGGTAATTGTCTAGTTAGGAATGGTGGGTCTGGACTGGAGATCTATGCTGAAAAAGGTGTAGTAAAACATGCTTGAGAGTTCTCCATAATGTTTCAAAGGTGTGTGAAGTCTGCCAATCCGCTGCCAAGCTTGGTGGACTTTGGCCCAAACAACATCTCAGGAGGAGATGGAGAGGAGACTTTCAGGACTTCAGGAGACTTTCAGTTTCCTCCATAGATAAATATGTACAACCTGAAATTCAGGTTGTACATATTTATTTATGGAGGAGACTGATCTTATCTACTGATGCTCAGAATGATGTTGCCTTCTTCAAAAATATGTATAACTGAAAATGGCGAGGTAGTCGTAATCTGAGCATGGAAAAGGTTAAAAATTACAGTATGAAGCAAATTGATCACAAGATGGACCATTTACCTGGACCTGAAATAAATAATTTATCATTTGTCACAAGCAAAATCTATTTATGTACTTATTATATAGGTGGTGGTGGTCAAGGTCAACATAATGCATGAATCACAGAGTACATTATATATGTCACCGTAAGATTGTAAAACCCGTTAGATTATAATCTAACTCGCGAAATTGTAAACTGTCGAAAGATTGTAAACTGTTCAATGTTCTGAATGTCAGTTTTTGAAATATTCATTGTGTTTACGTTTTCTTGTCTCTTTCTTATAGGTTGGGTTAGGGTTCGACATAAATAATCAAGTAGGGCGCTTAGGTTTTATCGGGTTTAAATACCCATCAGATTACAATCTACCGGAAAATAATGCGTTAAATTGTAATCTTTCGACAGTTTGCAATTACGCGAGTTAGATTATAAACTAACGGGTTTTACAATCTTACGGTGTCATCAGTATAATAATGTACTCTGTGGGTGTCATATATACTGGTATAGAGTTGCTACTCGACTTTCAATGTACAGCGACATCTATCGGGAAGTTGTCCAACTAAAATATGTATATATATATATATATATATATACCCATAACACAATGCTATAGTACTTTATATTACAAAGACGTGTATTGTTTATTAATTTATCTTAATTATTACAAGATCACCTAATTCTGCAACTATAGAATTATGTGACCTTGTAATAATTAAGATAAATTATTATACGATAAACACAAACTGTAAAGATGTTCAGATGTTAGTAAATGAAACGCATGTTGATTATTTTCTCTTATATTCTCAATTACAAAAAATATACATAAAGCATAACAATTATTCCAGTTTTATGTTTTTCACATCGTACACACTTAAAACACACTCTCTATTAAATATAGTTTCACATTGTCACATTGTAACGACTTTATCAAAAAATATATATTTCAAACTTTAAAATGGCGGCTGTCGCGACGTTTGGAAATTAAAACACAAATGTTTCATTAAACTTCTAACTCATTCCACTAAACTAAATTTATAACAGATAGTAAATCTTTATAAATTAACTAAGATAACTCATATTCTGCTCAAAAAAAAGTTTTATATATTATCAGTTTTGTGTTTATATAAATGGCAAAATCATTAATTTATCTAAAACATAAGCTTCTGAACGAACATTTATTTCAACGCCATCACAGACCCTGATCACAGACTTTTAAGTATACATACTTTCAGTACAAGATAAGCGCCATGAGCGCCATCCTTTAGAGAGTTGTGGAACTAACATCCCCATACAACAGAAAAATGTTCTAAGTGCAAAGGCCCTGGCATGAATGTTTGCAGGTTGCAGTAATAAAATGATGCGGTGGTTGGCCCTCGGTTTGGCTTTCTCTCGTCTCCTTCTATCAGCAAAAGCAATCAGTACTCCATTGCAGTTGGTGTGTAAAAATCATCGAAAAATGGTAAAAGTATCATAATACCTCTATGATCCTAAGCAATAAAACTATCCGATCGCAACTTGCGGATTTGACATGCTGCGTCAACACTGTGACATTGACAAGTGACAACTAAAATATGACGTGTAATTGTCAATAAACTGTATTCGTCGGCACCTCATAATTTTCTAATATTATCGAAAAAGAAGCTCAAAATGAGCTCTTTCAAACGTGAAAAGAAGGAAGAAGAAGACGGCGGTGGCAGCCCGTACCAGAATTTAGACAAAACAATCGTGTTGCAAGAAGCGCGATACTTCAACGAAACTCCCGTGAATCCACGAAAATGTTCTCATATTTTGACGAAAATCTTATTTCTGCTAAATCAGGGAGAGAAATTGTCCACCCAAGAGGCTACAGATGCATTTTTCGCGACCACAAAGCTGTTCCAATCGAAGGATGTGATGCTACGTCGGATGGTGTACCTATGTATCAAAGAACTGAGTAAGCTGGCTCAAGATGTGATCATAGTGACGTCTTCGTTGACGAAGGATATGACTGGTAAAGAGGATTTATACCGGGCGGCTGCTATACGAGCTCTATGCAGCATTACCGACAATACAATGCTGCAAGCTATCGAGAGGTACATGAAACAGGCGATTGTTGATAAGAACCCAGCTGTGAGATCTGCCGCACTCGTGTCCGCGATTCATTTATCGTCTAGTGTTCCTGATTTGGTGCGACGTTGGGCAAATGAAGCTCAGGTCAGTACTGTTACAGTATTTTATTACATTCATCAACCTATTTATGTGTAAGTTAATTTACTTACTAAATATTATACTTACTGGAACTTTTTAACCTTGCACTTGCATCTTACTTTAAATAAAATAAATTATTTGAAAACTGAACTTTGGTTAAAAAACCATTAGTACATGTTCAATTTTAGTGATCACCAGGTTGGTAGTTCGTTCACCAGATCTAATGCTATCCATGGGGGCTCGTTAATTTTGTTGAATAAAAAATTTAAATTTAAATACTTGAAATGATATTGTGAGCCTGTCTGTTGAGCGAACAATAGAACTATCCTCAGTCAAATTGGAGCACTTCATTATTCCATCCATTATCAAATCCTATAATATTATCTATTCCTTAGGTATAACATTTTTTAGTAAGTATTTGGGTGTTGTCTTGCTGAGATGAAGCAAGATGATGCAGGTTAAGATGAATGATTAATATCATATTTTGCAATTTATTTATATTTGTAGTTCAATTGCTTTGTACGTATAGATTATGGATCTTCATAAGTGTAATAAAACTGAGTAAAATAATGAGTAACATAAAATTAAAATAAAATTCCAGCTTAGTTTGTTGTGGGCTCTTTTCAGACCCACCTTTCCCTTCTTTCCTTGTAGCTTTAGTTTTAAGATACCGTAATTGATTATCACCCTGTGAAGGTGATAATCAAATATACCAATAGTATATTAATATTATATCTATTATAATTTATTGGTCGTCAAAAAGTGTACAGTGTACCTAATTTGAATAAATAAACATTGATTGATTGATTTAATGATGTAACAGTGATCAAATATAAAGAAAGTACCTAGTTAATTTAAAAAGCTACTTTAAAAAAAGTTGTCTTGTTCTTGAAAGACACTATATAATATAATTGAGGAGCTGGTGACATACTTTACTACTTTGCTACTTTTTATTCCTGAAGATTATTTTCCTAAATCACATTCAATCAATTATTCTCTACATTTCTTTGCTGATGGACTAATTTTTGTATAGAGAGCCACTTGTATTCAACTACCAATTGGATGTCAGGTTGATGAGGGTTCTTTTATTTGAGTAGTAATGAAATTACTTGAATTTTTCTTTATTTCCAGGAAGCAGTGAACTCAGACAATGCAATGGTTTCTTACCATGCCCTGGGCATTTTGGCAAGCACCCGTAGGAATGATAGACTATCAACCGTCAAACTTATTACTCCTCTTACTAAATATACCCTGAAATCCCAATATGCTCTGTGCCTTTTGATTCGTATGGTGGCACAGTTAATTGATGATGATGAGTCAGAAGCTTCACAGCCTTATATAAGGTTCATACAGTCTTGTTTGGGCCACAAATCGGAAATGATCCTGTATGAGGCAGCTCATGCCATTTTGAACCTTAAGAAGACTCCTAGAGATTTAGCATCAGCTGCAGTCTCTGTGTTGCAACTATTCTGTGGTTCCTCTAAAGCGTCTCTGAGATTGGCTGGAGTCAGGACATTAGCGCGGCTCACAGTCAAACATCCAACGGCAGTCGCAGCTTGTGCTGTTGATTTAGAGAACCTCATTTCTGATCCAAACAGATCCGTAGCTACACTGGCTGTTACCACACTGTTAGCTACAGGGGCAGAGAGCTCAGTCGATCGTCTAATGAAGCAAATATCTAGCTTTGTCTCCGAGATTTCTGATGAATTCAAAATTGTGGTCGTCAAAGCTATTCGACGTTTGTGCCAGAAATTCCCAAGGAAACATCAGTCACTCGCCGCGTTTTTGGCAGGCATGCTTCGCGACGAAGGTGGTCTAGAATACAAAGCGGCGATCGCAGACGCTATTATAGCTCTTGTGGAAGAGAACCCAGATGCTAAAGAAACTGGATTAGCTCATTTGTGTGAATTTATCGAGGATTGCGAGCATACAGCTTTAGCCGTTCGTATCCTGCATTTGCTCGGACGCGAAGGGCCAAAATCCCGCCAACCGTCTCGGTACATACGTTTTATATACAACAGAGTCATTTTAGAGTCGGGACCAGTCCGGGCTGCAGCGGTATCCGCGGTGGCACAGTTTGGTGCCCAAAGACCCGAACTTTTGCCAAATATAAGAGTACTTCTCGCTCGTTGCGAATTAGATGACGAAGATGAGGTCCGCGATCGAGCTATCTATTACAACGCGATTCTAGACACAGCAGATCCAGAATTGATTAACGATTATATTATCGATGTTCCAAAACCCAACCCAGTGTTATTAGAAAGAGCGTTGCGAGACCATATCGCTAATCAGTCGCAAGAGCCGTTTGACATCATGACTGTTCCGACAGAAGAGCAGAAAGAGGCGAAGGAAGATGTCGTTGAGATAGAAGTGCGTAAACCTAAACTGATGTCCATTGAAGAAATCTATTCTGAACAACTGACTAAAGTGCCTGGAATCGAAAAACTTGGTCCTATCTTCAAGACCAACGTCCCTGTAGAACTGACAGAAGCAGAAACGGAGTATCGCGTAAGATTGCTGAAGCACGTTTTCGTTCGTCATGTAGTATTGCAGTTTGAATGCATCAACACCCTAAGCGACCAAATATTGGAGCATGTTCACGTTAGATTGGAATGTCCGCCTGACTATGAAGTGAAGTCTATCGTTCCATGCCCAAAACTCGTTTACGACAAACCTGCGAGCGTTTTCGTAGTAGTCGAGTTTCCGAGTTCATATTTAGATAGTTTGGGCACTTTTGGAGCTACTTTGGAGTTTGTGGTTCGGGATTGTGATCCGAATACAGGAGTCCCGGATCCTGGAGAAGGCTATGCGGATACTTATCCTTTGGAAGAGTTTTATATGGGTTGTTCTGACCAAATCCGGGCAAGATCGATGGGAGAGGATTGGGATCAGACATGGGATAGAGCGGCGAGTATTCCAGAGATTTCTGATACCTACGCGCTTCCCGAACAGGATCCAAATGCCGCTGCGAAATCTGTGTGCGAATATTTGGGGTTGCCGAAAGCGACAATAGTCGGGGATGCGGTTAAGGAGATCAGAGGAGGGGGTGTGTTTAGAGGGGGTGCCCCATTCTTGGTTAAGGCTCGGATCGCATCGAGCAACGTGGGAGTTACCATGTTATTAGCGGCTCGGTCCCCTAGAGAGGATGTCGCACAACTATTGATGGCTGCAGTCGGATAATAGCGTGTTTGTATTAAAATTATATCATTTATTTTAGCCGCTTATAATAATTATATGTATAATCGTACTTTAATATACTACAATTACATCAATTGATTTCTGTATAAAGGCAAAAATACTGGATATTGAGAATCAGAACTGAAGGCACAGAGAAATAGCCCTAAATAAACCTGACCAACTGTCATCAACCCGATCCGATTTATAAATACATTTTTGTAAAAGAAAGGATCAAAATCAACACGTGGATAACAACGGACTTTGCGTATAGAGTCTCCATAAAGATACCGGCTCTTTACAGCCCACGAAGACAGTTGTTTGATAAAAAATCGGGCTATGTTTTATAGCGGCTGTCTGCGTTGGGCCATTAATTTGAATTTTGCTCTGATATATTTTTCTGTTACAGTGGCATAAGCCGAAGTGGATGTAATTGTAGAAAATAAAGTATTATAACTAAACTCTACTTTTATTGGGATTAACCATGGCTTCCTATGCCGCTACACTTGGGAAATCTCGGGTTCGATTCCAAGTGATAGCAATATAACGAAGGTTGAATGTGCTTCACTGAAGTACTCTTTACAAACAAAAATTGCACAAACATACGACTACTACCTCGGGACATCTACGACGACTTCGAATTTGTGTACTTATTGCTAAACAGTATTGTATGAATCTGAAAATTAGACAACCTCTAACTTATATGTATACTACATATAAGTCAATGCCTCTAATAATAAAACTTCAAAAATAAGTTTTAATCTCTTTATTCTTAAAGCTACACCAATGAGCAACTACAGGTTTCATTTAATATTATAGGAACAAATATTTAAAAATAGTATAAATGTACATAACTTTATCATAAAAAACGTATACTTAGTAATTAAAAGTAGCTAGGTACTACTTACTGTAAGGTAGCTAACTACACACGTGTTGAAAAATACATATGTAGGTACCTACCTAATTATTTAATGATATAACTACTAACTAGTCCTAATGTCTTATGAGATTTGGTCCCCGTGAATTTTTTTTACAGATACGCTTTCACTTGTATAAAATTGGTATCTGGTGATACCGCGGTACGCCCTGGCATCACCGGGTCAGGGTCTCTAGTTATCGTGCATGAGTAGGTGGAAATACGTAAAATCATACTTAATTAATGCATAATTTATTATTAAAAAAAAGCATGAATACTAAATTTTATTTGTGAATCGTGCAGACCAAAATTAAATGATTTTTGTCTTTGAACAATTGGTGTATGTGCCATGCTATTCCAGGGACGAGTGGACAGCAGCTGATAGAGCGCTATATGATATAACTACTGTAACTTTTCGTTTTACACTTACACCTATATTCGCCAATTTGCGCGTTTTAGTTTAGGTATATTTTAATTATTTATGAATGAACCTTATTGCCCCGTCTAATAAAATATTTTTAGAACAAGAATTCTTAAACTAGGTGCAGCCTCAAATTACCACGAACGAGTGGGTCTAAATGAATCTAAATGAAATCCGCAAAATGCGTCGTTTTATTTGATTCCCAACTCAATATACGTACTCAATCAATGATTAAAATCTCAATTGTTGTGATTAGAAAAATGGCATTCTCGCTGCAGCAATGGATTTTGCCCAATATCGAAAGAGTGATAGCCAATCTAAGATCATTTTGATATGAATGCGATCGTTACACTTTAACAATCTTTTGACCGTAATTGGGCCCATCATTTACTAATAATTTGTCATGCCTTAACTAGCTATGACACATGGAATGCTGCTCTTCACTCGCCACGTAATTTTCTTGAACGTCAAACTACGTGAACGGTGCTAAACAAGCATACACCCGTTACCGGTAGACACTACCGGGATTTGGTACATTTACCCTATACATTATTACCTATTTAATATATATTTAAATTTCTTTGATGTGATTCGATTAGTTTCAGTCTTCGTAACATGTTATTTCGTAATAATTTATTTATATCTCATATGTTTATCTTATTTACTAGGTATCTAAATTAAACCTAATTTAAATTATTGTCATGTCCACCACGCGAATATATGGATAGATAGGAATATTACAAATAAATCGTATACTTACCTACAAAAAAAATTACAAATGTATTTTAAAAGAAATCACTAAGGAATTACGAACAAAAATTGCAGTTAAAATTTGCAGTAGAACGTTATTATAATATATGTACCACATATATATGTCACCGTAAGATTGTAAAAACCGTTACATTATAATCTAACTCGCGAAATTGTAAACTGTCGAAAGAAATTTAACGCATTATTTTCCGGTAGATTGTTATCTGTTAGGTTTATTAACCCGATAGAACCTAAGTGCCCGCACTACCTGTTAATTATGTCGAACCCTAACCTAACCTACATGAAACAGACAAGAAAACGTAAATACAATGAATATTTCAAAAATTTACACTAAGAACATTGAACGGTTCACAATCTTTCGACAGTTTACAATTTCGCGAGTTAGATTATAATCTAACGGTTTTTACAATCTTACGGTGATACACACGTTCCGTTGGACGTCCAAGTTTGCATTGGAAGTTTAGCATATTATTGTCGAGTAGGTACATAAATTATACCTAAATATGGAAACTCTTATTACCTGCACCACAGAATAATATAATAGTACTGACGTACCTGCACTTGTTTTAATTTATCACATCTTAATCCCTATTTAATGTCTTGATTTTTAAACATATTTAATATAAATAGCTACAGGTACCCATATAATATATCACTAACTTTTGCTGTCTTTTTTCAAAAAGTTTTCTTTTTCGTACGCTAGTACACCATTGTTAACTAAATTGGAAGCTTTTTTCTTTTTTAATCTCAATATAGAGGGTAGGATGTACCTTTTGATTTCGTGCGTGAATATTTGTTTTGTGATGAGATAGAAACCTAGTATCGTGGTGGCAATGAAGAGTATGATCGACATTGGTGGTAGAAGGTTCACCATGAAGTATATGGTGTAGCGGACGTGCGTTGGTAGACCTTCTTGATTCTGAAAAAAAAAACATTTTAGGGATATTCAATACCACATATTATACAGACATACGATTTAACTAAAAACCGAAATCTACATATAGTTCTATACCTGGAACCTTATTTATACTAGATAATTTCAATATTGTGTTAGGATTTTTAGATAAATGTTGATAAAAGTTGTAGTCTAGACTTAAATAGTCCGACAAACTTATCTGACCCGGTAATAGCGTTGGTATAGTATCTATGAAAAATAAAATAAAAGCAAAAACTAAACAGGCATTGATAAAATTTTGAACACCGGGTAAAAATGGTCAGAAATGGTTTTGACGACCTCCGTGGCGCAGTGTTGAGCGCTGTTGCCTTAACGTGCGGAGGTCCCGGGTTCGATCCCCGGCAGGGTTTGAAAATTTATAATTTCTGAATTTTCCCTGGTCTAGCCTGGTGGGAGGCTTCGGCCGTGGCTAGTTACCACCCTACCGGCTAAGACGTGCCGCCAAGCGATTTAGCGTTCCGGTACGATACCGTGTAGAAACCGAATAGGGGTGTGGGTTTAATATAACTAGCATTACAATACATACATAACATTACAATACAATAGCATGGCAGCTCCTAACAGGTTGGTCCGCTACCATCTTAGACTACATCTTCACTTACCATCAGGTGAGATCGCAGTCAAGGGCCAACTTGTAGTGGATAAAAAAAAAAATGGTCAGCGATAGCTATTATAGAAAACCCGACAAGAGCGCTGGTCTTTAAACTTTAAAAGAAGATATTAAATGAAAGTTGGCATGCACTAACGTATTCTACTACAGCCTATAAACGTCCCACTGCTGGGCACAGGCCTCCACTCTCATAGGAGAGTGGGAATTAGGAGCTTAGACCCACCACGCTGCTCTAATGCGGGTTGGCGGGCTTTAACGACTATTATCATGTTAGTGATAATAACCGGGACCGACGGCTTAACGTGCTCTCCGAGGCACGGGGGTGAAACACCGCCAACTTCCAATTCCGGGCTGGCACTGAGAATTTCTTAATTGAAAAACCCAATACCTAACAATTTTTATGCCCGACCGGGAATCGAACCCAGGGCCTCGTGATCCGCAGTCGACTACGCTAACCGCGAGACTAACGAGGCAGTCATTATTAACGTATTCAATACTATTAACGTATTAACGTATTCATTACTAACGTATTCAATCCAACCAATTGGCACGACCATGTTGGAAAATTTGAGATATTCCGACGAGAAGAACGCGGTCAAATTGTTCACACGCAGATTGCACTGCATACGCGCTACTGCTCGGAATGGTATGCCTGTCAACTGAAAATATAGATAACATTATTATGAACATTTAAATAAATAAATAAAAGTTTTTTTTTTTAAATCTCTATTTATTAAAGAGGGTTTGTTCAATATTGAACATGACACCCTCATAGGAACAAAATCATTACTTCACTGCCTACGCTTAACATATGTTTTATAAATCTCGTACAGCGCCCGCCTCCTCTGTTAAGGGGTATGCCAGGACACTGTTACATACAGACAAATCCCGCAAATCAATATTAAACCTAGTCTTAAAATGAAATCTTTCCAACTCGTTTCGGACACATTCGACCAAGACATGGTATACATCCTCAATTACGTCGCAATTAGTACATTTGGCCGAGTCAGATTTACCTACGAGGTATGCAAATCCGTTCAGGGGAATGTGTCCGGAATGTTGCATCTATTTAATTTTAAACTAGCAAACCACGGCGACCGAGGAAGGGATGGCATGATAGTTTTAAATAAAAGTTTATTGACCAGCACTACAATTCAATATACTTAGTATAACTAAACTTATACAAATACAAATTAAACTTAAATTGTTAAACGTGCGGTCAATGGGCCACCTCCTCAGCCCGTGCCACAGCATGAGAGATAGGTATATAGGTACCTACTGTTAGACTGAAATTGGCGGATCTATCTATGGTCCATCTATGGTCTGATTTCCTCTACAGCGCCCTCGACTGTGACGGGCGATTGGAGCGGTGGAGAGGGAGAGCGGGATGTAATGGTGGTACATAATAATCTATGTTGTAATGTCAAGCGATGGCTGTACAGTGTTTGTGTGTAAATTGCTAATAAAGTATGATTAAAATAGTTATCGAGTGTTTATATCTATTACTACCTAACATACTGCAACACTGATTTTCAGTTTTGATTTTCTGATTTTCATTTCTAGTACTTTCGTCCTCTCAGTGCGTTTTGCGAAAGCAGCACCCCAGGATTGCAATTTTTAAAGTTGCAATGATAAAGTGACATAGCGTTGCTATTAAAAAGACAAAAGTGTGTTTATTTGTTGGTTTGTCTTTCAATCACGCCATAAAACAGCAACGGATCGACCAGATTTTTCGCATGCCAATGCAAAAATCCGTTGCTGACGACCTGGATATAGTTGGTTGTATAATTGAGGACCTGAGCGACTTACGCTACTTTTTATCTCAGACAAACTGATTTAAAGCGAAGAAGCACTGGCGCTGATTAGTGTTTCGAAATTCCATAAAAATCTGTGCATTGCTCCGACCCTAAATCCACTTGGATAAAGTCGAGGTCATCATCCACTACTACTACAAGATGATGACCGCGAATAATAGATAACATTCTTTCAGAGTGGCCTAGCCCGGGTTATACAGCAATCTTGCATAAGTATTAGGTATTACCATAAAAAAAATTGTTACGCTAATAACTTACCGGTTCAACCACAACGTACGAGTTATGTTTGTTTTTGTCCGGTTTTAGCCCAGTTACGTATGTGTCCTTGGGAGGCGAGCCAGTGTAAAAATGAGGGTAGGACGCTACCATGGGGAAATCTAGAGAAAAATAAGAATCTATGGTTTATTTTTATTTTTAAATGGCTTCCTGCTCTAGATTGAAGCTTGTTTTAGACCTATCAAGAAGATCACGCACGAGATTCTATACGGTGCTAAAGAGAACAGTTAGTGCTTAGGCTTTCAGAGTTAGGTATCCCCATTTTCCTTCAAATTTTTTGTGGAACTTCAAAGTATTATCGGCCAGAAAAAACTGATCCAGGGACGGTAAAGAATTGCTAGAATACTCGGCCTATATAATTTCCGTAGAAACTAATGATTCTGTCAGGATTACTTACCATTAAAGCATTTAGAAGTGTCACTGATCCCATCTAGCAACGGGTCTTCCGTGGCATAGCAGTCTGTGCCGTTTTTGACTCTGTTGAACACATTCTCCGATAGGTTGTATCTGTATAGCGGTATACCCTCCAACGTTACCTCCGCTGTAATGGTTAAAAGCCTTCAATTAAGAGGAGTCTCCTTGTAGGGCTCGAGCTCACAGATGAATGTTGTTATTTGTTAATCTTTGAGCCGTTGCCGATGTACCTACCTTTGAAATTAGTTAAGTAGGTAATTGAATTATCTTTTACGAGAATCGGATAAACATAGGCAAAAATATTAATCTCGTCTACAATAAGTTTTGTAAGACTCAATTAAAAGTGAAAAATATACCGTTTGCTGGTGGGTCGAACCGACGATGTTTAAGATGATCAAATAAGTAGAACCAAACTTTATTCGCTATTAATGTACATTGTATATGAGTCACCGTAAGATTGTAAAAACCGTTAGATTATAATCTAACTCGTGAAATGGCAAACTGCCGAAAGATTACTATTTAACGCATTATTTTTCAGTAATCTGATAGGTATAGTATTAACCCGATAGAACTTAACACTACCCTAACCTAACCTACAAGAAACAGACAAGAAAACGTAAATACAATGAATATTTCAAAAATTGACACTCAGAACATTGAACGGTTCACAATCTTTCGACAGTTTACAATTTCGCGAGTTAGTTTGTAATCTAACGGTTTTTACAATCTTACGGTGACATACTTATACTAATAACGGTGACATATACATATGTATGTACTTAGGTGCATACATGTCCAATGAGTGCCAACGAATGGAGTTGGTGTTGGACATCCAATATTAGTGAGAGCAGATTCCTTTGTGGAACAGGTATTTGTTATTCCAGATAGGAATCTGCTTATACTACTAAGATTGTTTCCATAAATGTTATGTTATAGGTACGTCTAATACCCCGTACTAATATCCCGTAACAATGGCTGATTTGCCATTGGCCTGCTTCTTCAGAGGGGATTAAAGAAAAAAAGTAGCTCACTATCAAAGTATAAAGGCATAAGCTTGCACACTGTTTTTCTCAAGCAGTACAAAACATCGTCTTTCGATAGATGTTGGTGGTACATCACACCTTCCGTAGAACCCTCGATACGATCCGGGCAAACCTGAAAAAAAAGCATTCTCAAAACAGCTTTACAGTTATTTCCGTCCAATTTACTATTAAACCGTATAGTTTAGGAAACGGGGTGGTTCGTTGTATGGAGACCCCTGCATTTAATCCTCAGTCTTTGAAACTTGATAGGGTTGTTGTATGGTATGAACTAAAACTTATACAAAAATATCCAAAAAATATCCATGCAGAAGTCAGGTATTTTTATCTACTTAAAACTTAATATTTTTGACTAATTAATTTATCGATTTATTTTTTAAATAATAGTAGGTAAGTACTTAGTGTATTTATACTCAAAACCGAAATATCAAAACAAATAATTATGCAGAACATCGATATTTAAACTGATTTACCAAACCTAAATTTACCTTTATAAAAATACCTTAGGTACTTTTTTTTTTTTTTTTTTGGATATCTATAAAATACGTTTAACTCGTGATACTTTACTATACTGTAAAGTTTCGTCGCCTGAGGAAGTATTGTTGGGGTCCACTAGCTCTATTGTCTAAACTATCAAGAAAAAGTTTTGTTTTAAAAGAAAGCACAATCTATATCTTATAAATAAAACTCTCGTGTCACAATTTTAGTTACCATACTCCTTCGAAACGGCTTTGACCGATTTTTATGAAATTTTATATGCATATTCAGTGTAGGTCTGAGAATCGGCTACCATATATTTTTCATACACCTAAAATACCTCAATCCACGCGGACGGAGTCGCGTGCATCAACTAGTAGTCATATAAATAAAAAACTCACCTCTGGGTCATATCCAGGAATCTGTGGCAATCCTCGTACTTTATCAATTTTGAAAAAATTATGATGGCCCCATTGTGGACCGATTTTGACGGTTATCTCGTCTATAAAATCGGCATAGACCTGCAAATACGGCGGAAAGTTGTTTTCATTGGTTCTTTAATATTTACTGAAGGTTTGTTCAATCTTGAAAAATTCACTCTCATAAAATTAAAGCATTAAAAAAGTTTTTTATACTCTTGATAAGTAATCTGATCTTGAAACAAAATTACCCGTTTCCTTAAAAACCTTGAGATTTAAATTACGTAACTATAACTGATACCTAAGTATTTTGCGTCCGTTGGAATCTACGTCTTACCTATTTTATTTCGCCCCCCTTGGCTTGGACCAACGTGTGTCTAGTCAGTGTTTACGCATCATAAGATTAATGCAATTGTATCGTTCGCTCGCGAGTTGAATGCAGAGTACATGTATGGTGATACATACATTTACTCTGCATTCAACTCGCGCACAAACTGTACCTAAATATGGTATTACTACCATACAAAATATTTTTCAACATTGTCTGTAGGTATGTCATCTTTTCAAGGGCCACGAGCCATCCGTTAAACCGATTATAATAAAATTTACACATAGGTATACTATAGACTACTTGCATTGCAGCAACGGGCATTACCTTGGAAAATCTAAGGGGCCCCTTCCTTTTGGGTTTTGAAAAAAATATACGCGGACGAATTGGTGGGCATCATCTTATCATCATCATTTCAACCATTGCCGGCTCTTTTTGATCTCTTCTCAGAATGAGAAGGGTTTGGCGAAAGTACTCCACGCTGACCAAGTGCGCTTCGGTAGACTTCACGCACCTTTGAGAACATAAGGTATAACGAACTCAGGTATACAAGTTTCCTCATGCCATACTTCACCGTTAAAGCAGGTGATAATCGATTTCTTAAAATATTGAATAGAAGCAGGCGTTACCCAGCGGAGCACCGGAGCATCTTCAGGAGATGTTGAATCGCGCATTGTTGAGTCAACATCTGAAGATGCTCCGGTGTGAAACGTACGTTAGGAGTGATTTGGAGGATTTGTGTGGTGTGGTGCTGTGCCGAATTACTGGGTGGTGGGTGTCGCTTGCTGCTGGTGAAAGACACGCACTGTACCACATAGATTGGTCTACTGTGGCGGATTATAGCGAATTAATTTCTAGTTCATTCATTTAATTTCTTAAAACACACCTTGGTGCGTGCCCGGGGAATCTCCGATCACTTGACTAGGGGTCCGGGCGTCTAAACTACAAGGCTATCAACGCTTCGGACATCATTTAGTGAACTTGTATGTATATTTAAACACTACGAGTATGATAGAACACCGCTAATTAATACTGAGAATGATGTGTGTATGCAACATACACACATCATACACTCAGTATTAATTACGCTGAGGCGATGCCCTTTTTGGGATTCTTTGTCACAGATTAGGTACGTTGTGTTCTTACCTAGTTTTATATTTTTTTTGGACATAGAAATCCAAGCAATCTCATTTTTTTTAAATATTTACTTACTTGCGATGCCTGCGACTTCTTCCGCGTGGATTGAGGATTTTTGGTTTTCCGGGATAAAAAGTAGCCCGTGTTATTCCAAGCTATAACCTATCTCTGTGCCAAATTTCATCCAGATCCGTCAAACCGTTCTGGCGTGAAAGAGTAACAAACATCCATACATCCGTATCTTACAAACTTTTGCGTTTATAATATTAGTAAGGATGCTAAAGTTTGGATGGATGGATGTTTGTTACTCAACCACGCCAGAACGTCTGAAGCGAAACTGATCTGGATGAAATTTGGCACAGAGATAGATTATAGTCTGGAATAACAGATACTTTATATCCCGGAAAATTAAAGAGTTCCCGCGGGAACCAAAAAACCCCAATCCACGCGGACAAAGTCGCGCAGGCATCAGCTAGTTAGTTTATAATATTGTAGTATTGACTTATAGGTCTACTTACTCGACTTAGCATGCCCATGTTAGTGTTTGGCACCAGCGCAGGGGCTAGATGATGCGAGGTATCCAGGATCTTCTCGGTATTGTTCCAGAGGTATTCGTATATGGTCTTCTTGACGAAGAACTTGGTACCGTGCGTGTTCACCAGGAACTTGAGGCCGGAGCGGACGAAGTAGTTCGCTTTGTGGAGATATGAGGACATGCCCTGAAACCGAACCAAATGGCTGGTTCACTTGACGATTCAAAAGCACTTGTATAGTCCGTCACACTTATCTGACCCGGGGACAGTTAAAAATACAATTTTAAAAAAACTAAACTGGCATAATTTGTTCCACTGTTGGCCACCGAGCCAGATAAGTTTGAAGTATAAGTTTACTTGGATTTAAAAAAAAACATTAATTGAATTTGAAACAATTGCTACAAAACAGTGCTACTACTGACCAAGAGTCTCCTCACAGAATGAGTAGAGTTTGGCCATAGTCCACTACACTGGCCAAGTACGGATTGGCAGACTTCACACACCTTTTAGAATAATTATTATGAAGAATTCTGAATTATTCAGGCTTCCTCGCATGATGCTTTCCGTCATCGTTATAACAAGTGACGTAATAGAATTGCTTAAAACCTCAGATAGCTGGTATTTAATCTGAGCTTAGAACGAACATAAATGTAAGTAACTCAGAGAACTTTAGTAGTGCGTCAGATACCCGACGAGCGAACAGGAAATCGAACGTTATCAATTCACTAAAGGCAGTATAAATAATTACCGCTATTATTAAATTATGTTTATTGAGGCAATTTTAAAGACGTGACTTGGGGAATAGTTAGTTAGTAACATAAAAAAAACATTGATTGAGATATTATCCGATGCTCAAATTAACGTTGAAACGCCACTTCCGAAAATTACTGCCAAATCGAATCATTACGATAAAAGATAGTGAACAGTTACCCAGCTACCCAGTAATTCTATTAGAATTTAAATAGTAACCTACCTCAATATTCTACATCTTAAACTCGTTTGCAGTTAAGTTCTAAATATAAGAAGGTATTAAAATAATACCGATAGCTATATTAAGAAATTATCATTTGCCTACCTATAGGTAAAATAACTGGCATTTCCGATACCCAGATATGCCCCAAAAACTGAGAGAATGTTGAAAAAGCAATAAAATAAAATAAATATAAATTCAGTCATATATTAAGGGCAGGAAAGCCTTGCAATTTTAAAACGCATTTGTAGCTCAAGGTAAAAAAGTTAAGTATGATATTTTTATTAAACAATTAACCTAGGTACGTACCTACTTGCTTATTTTTACAATACTTTATGATTCAAATGCAGTTAAATTTATTACCTGAGTAAAGTTAAACAAAATAAATAATAAGGTAGGTGATTATTTTTTAAAGCTTCCCCTACCTAGGTACACTATATTTTTTTTTTACAACGTAGTTAACATTAAGAATTTAAGTTATTACTTCTAGTGAATCTATTATGCTCATTTATGGGGTTTTGTTCCATGCAGCTCAGCAGCAGTGTCAATTTAAAAGCACATAAATATTTACACTTTTCGAAATCAACTTTTTTCTTGGAATGGATTCAACTTAGGTACTGCTTATTAGATAAACTCCGCAACTTCGTCTGCGTTTAGGGTTTTTAAAAATCCCGCAGAACCTCCATTTTTCGATACATAAAGTACTTACTACTTATCATTTGTTACTACTTATCCAAAGTCCAAACGATTTTCTATATCCAAGCAAAAAACCACGTCGATTCATTGCTTAGTTGCACCGTAAATGAAGGACAAATTAAACCAACAAACATTAAGCAGTTTCCATAGTAATATATGCGGATGTGTGTCTGTCTTCCTGTCTGCTACACGATCACAGCCTATCTGTTCAACCGATTTTGATGAAATTTTGGTATAGAGATAGGTGAATGGTGATGGATAGGAGATTTCTTATCCCGTAAAATTGATGAGTTCCTGCAGGAATCAAACAACCTGGACAAAGTCGCGGACATCTTCGGGTACTTATTTATTTAGTTTTTGGTATCTTTTTGGTAACCGCAATAAGGTGTTGACTAATATCTAACTAAAACGTGACAGCAATAAAAAAAAACTGAGTAAATCGATTTATATCGATAAATCGATATCGAGTCCTAATGCAAGTGGGCTTAAATCAAAGTTCCCCAGCTACTTTATTTTTTTTTACAATGTTATGCCGTTGGTTCTGAGCAAGCGTGCACGCATTATGAATGGGCCAATGCGCAGTCTTTACCTACTACCGTAACTCATCAACACTTGCCTTACAATCATCTCACAATCATCATGAAGACATCACGCAGAGTAATTTGTGCACTCATAATGTCGTCATTCTCCTTCACCTTGGCACGATATTTTGATAATACCTACATTATGCATATGCTGTAGGCACCTATGTAGGTATATCTGTATCTATACACTTTGTTTGACCTTTTATTTTTATTATTGAAAAAGGGCACAATAATTATTGATTATAATCATTGAACCATTATTGAACTGAACATTTAAAGTACCTACTGTGATCAAAATTAAGTCAAAGTTCTTAGCTAGACTTTTGCTGGCTTGGCGACATTTTATTAATTTGTTTTTTAAATCCACGTATTCGAAGGCGTCAAAGTACAGTATCTCAGTAAGTACCTTTAATCTTCTTTTGTTTTGTGATCTTGTGTGTTTTTTACTAACAAAATTATATGATCTTTATGATCGAATTAAAGGATTTTTTTATTTTATTTTAATTTTAAATGGCCATTATTTTTGATACGAAGTTGGCCGAATAATTTCATATTGGGTATAATGTTTTTAGAATAGAACTTAGACTGGAATAGAATATGTGTTATTTGCTGATACAACACATAGTAAACATAAAATACAAAAAGTACTTAAAATCTAACTTAACTTAATTACTCAACGTCTAGAATGTGTCGTGCCAACAAAAGGGTCCTAACTCAGCTTGATGTTGTGGGTACAAAATGTAACCACAACGCTGTTTTTTGGGATTACAGAACAAGGAATATCTGCTTATTATAGGTAGTATTCTTTTGTTCTGTGTCTAAAATATGTCTTCCAGGAGGTACAGGTCGGGTTAAATATGGTGAGCTCACCAATATCGCCAAGTTGGGCACGATGAGAGTCTGGTTCAAGTCGATGGTGTTCTCCTCCGGCAAATAGATGAGGAACCTCTCCGCCGTGTACGTCAGTGTGCTGTTCTCGTTGAACTTCATGTTGTAATGCTTGAGCTTTTCCCTGAAACAGACATAAGTAGATAGATGTATACATGTATGCACTACTAGCCAATAGATGCCACTACTACTAGCGCACGAAGATCACGAGCCTAATATATTACGATTACGAAGCTTTCTCTGAATTTTATGCTATATACGTGAAGATTTACGTGTTTCGCGCGTGAACCCCAAAACATCTAAGGGGGACGTCATGCAGTACATCGCGGATACGTACGAATAACGCTATGGTAGATATGCAGATGGAAGATCAACTGAAGAAGTGCAGATGAACCTGGAAGTATTGAAGTCGAATAGGACGACCTATTTTAACTCCAGTGCAGACTTTTGGCCTGCAGAGGGCATAGTGTACCGTCGCTATAGGGAAGCGAGTGAAAAATCCCTACCGAAGTAGGTAAGTAGTCTTATTAATTTGTATTTATCTTCGTATAGTATTTTAAGTTTGTATTTTATTTTATATTGTTTTTAATTTTTAAAAATTTTGTATTCTATGTGTTTTATAATATGGGCCTTGTTGCCTGAAATAAATGAATAATATATATACGATCTCCAAAGATGAACGGTCGGACCAGTGCTCCCCGAGCACGACACCCGCTCGGAGGATGATCATCCTATTGTTACGGTCGAGCCATATCACCTGTTCCCGTACAATACCATAGCTGCCATCACTTCACGACACTAAACCGATTTGGATAATTTGGTTTTTTAAATTTATAAGAAAAAGAAAATTGGAAAAGTTGCCTGGAAAATTTGAAAATTCTGGAAAACTGAAAGTGCCTTTTTATGAGTTTTTTGTGTGAACTCTATTTAATTTTTGAAAATACAACGTC
This sequence comes from Erebia palarica, assembly GCA_964035005.1. Lineage (NCBI taxonomy): Eukaryota > Metazoa > Arthropoda > Insecta > Lepidoptera > Nymphalidae > Erebia > Erebia palarica. The sequence goes on from OZ035987.1 coordinate 34,046,818, forward strand.
TGTCGCGTCAGTTATTAAGCTAGTAGATAATTAAAGATGAGTTCATGGGGTAGATGATATAGGTTGTCCCCAGAAATTTCTTTGTATCATACTATGAGGCGAGAGGATTAACGACAAACCAAAGGCAGCACCGGTGACCGGACCGGACCGTCTTATGACTTCACTTCGTGTCATCATTTAAATCGAGACCACTTATACTTGCTTAGTTCTAAGTACCTATTCAAATTATTCTAGCCTTAGGAGACTATTTTCTACACGAAACGTCTCTGGTAGCTGACCTCCGCAACCCAGTATGGAATAAGGATGAACTAGTGGTTGCATGATTGGAATAATTTCCTCTAGGATTAACGAATACCATACCGATTGTGTTAGCTGTAAGTTGTTACTGGGGGGCGATTGGTACAGCAGTGGAACAGAGAGTGGATACGCCAAAACGCTTTCGCATTTAGTTATACTATCAGGGGCCTACTGCCAACGCTTAAAGCCATTATTATTTCACTATTATTTAATGTCCTGTTTTAGAATTATAATCCTTATTTCTGTAACGTAACAAGATACGTGACATCAAATTGTCATTTTCAGTAATATTGCTTGTAAGCGTTGGTAGTATGGCCCCAGCGTGGATTAGAATAGATTTAAATTTATCGCTTATTATTATTATGGCTTCATATCATTTCGGCCCTGAGTTCCTAAGTGAAGGGGATACACTGCTAGTCAAAATCCGTGCTAATTAAATCAAAGCCGTTCTTTGTTTTGTTGTTTTTAGCGGTTTGGTACCTATCATTAACAAATGAATAATTTTAAACAAGTAGTAGGTAAGTAGTTATGTTCTTAGCTGAAAAGGCTATTCCGATAAAGTGGGGGTTCCCCAGGTCCTCGGGTTTCCAATATTTCGGGTATTTATTTCGGGTTTCCGGGTATTTGACAAAAAAGTACGATCAACTTTTTTTTCAAAGGTCAAAACGCGCATTAATATGAGATTTTGTGAGTTGATTTTGCTAGTTGAATGCAGAGCAAATGTATGGTGATACATACATTTACTCTGCATTCAACTCGCGCGCGAACTGTAGGTACTTTTTTTTACTTAAATCGAACGTTTTAAATGGTTATTCAACCGAAAACTGACAGGGGACGTGGATATTATGATTTTTGGGAGATCTATTAATCACTAAAAATATTTTATGTGACTTGTACTTTGTCACCGTAAGATTGTAAAAACCGTTAGATTATAATCTAACTCGCGAAATTCTAAACTGTCGAAAGATTAGAATTTAATGCATTATTTTCCGGTAGATTGTAATCTGTTAGGTATTTAAACCCGATAAGACCTGAGTGCCCGGCCCCGGGCACTACTTGATTATTTATGTCGAACCCTAACCTAACCTACAAGAAAGAGACAAGAAAACGTAAATAAAATGAATATTTCAAAAATTTACACTCAGAACATTGAACAGTTTACAATCTTTCGACAGTTTAGAATTTCGCGAGTTAGATTATTATCTAACGGTTTTTACGATCTTACGGTGACATAGTCATTGAAAAGGTACTAAAATTCTACATCAATTCCAATGTAGTCAAATACCCAATTGCAGCTGTTTAAGTTGAAGGTTGAAGTGATCTAGCCTGGCTGGACCAGTGGCTAGGTGGTCGTTTGCCCAGTGCCCTAAACCTTGTCTACTTTAAGTTAATCCAAGTTACTAAAATAGGCAGGCTCATGTATCATCAGAAAATGTTACCAAACCTAACTGAAAAACAAGTGATCAAAACACGACTGCTCTCTGCTGCTCTGCCATACTGAATATTTTTCAAATAAATTATAGCCTGTTTCACTCGAAGTATGTAAGGATTCTACCGATACCACATACATCCAAATCTCTACAAGAATTTAGATGTTTTGGTGTTATAAAGAAAATCACATACAAACATAGATAAGTACTTAAATGAACGAATTTAACATAATAATAATTACATGAATGATTGAATTGAATTGAACGAATTACATGATAGAATGAACGATTAGGTACACTGCGTTTTGGGCAGTCCATCACCACCACTACAGTCCATTAACGTCCCACTGTTGGGCCTCACAGGCCTTTACGATAGGAGAGAGGGAATTAGAGCTTAGACCCACCACGCTGCTCCAATGCGCCTGCGGGTTGGCGGTTTTGGTACTAATCGGTAATCCTTTGGTACTCACAAATAAACAATCGGCCCAATTTCTTCAACATGCATCTTGGGGTCCAGGCCCTGAAGGAACCGCTCGTGGTTGGTCACGTTGAACACGTACGCTCGCATCTTGACCTCATCCGGCGGATCCGCCCACCAGTCGTAGGGAGGGAAACCTACAACAAAATTATACCAATATTATAAATGTGAAAGTGTGTCTGTTTGTCTGCTACGCTTTCACGGCCCATGTTTTCAACAGCTTTTGATGGAGTTTGGTATAGGGATATTTTGTACCCCGGGGAAGGAGATAGGCTACTTACATTACTACCCACACTTTCACTTATAACGTAGACATGCATAAGTACGCTAAGAAAGGATTGTCTTGAAAATTCTACATCGAAGGGGGTAAAATAGGGGGTTGAAATTTGTTTGAAAATCGAATTTTATGTGAGCGAAGCTGCGGCCAAAAGTTAGTTGAACAAAATGCTACGGTTCGTTTCTCGCAAAATGACCGCTGGGTGACAGTAGCTTGAGCCTGCTAGGTATGTGAATAAAAAATCCTTTAACTTTGAAATGTCCGCACTTTAATGCACTGACTTACAAGCCCAAGAGATAGCTGCATTTTTGGTAAGTATCGCCAGAAAGGCTGATTCAGTATTAGGTGGGTGTGGGGCTCTCCACTGATGACAATAGTGAAAGTCTGCCCGCACGCGGATGAGCCTTCCACTAGATTAATGGTTACCAAAAATTAGCCATAACTAGAAAGGCTGATTCTTGTGCAGTATTTATGTATGCGTAACACCTATGTAAACGGTATTAAAACTGACGCTATTCATCGGGCCTTTCACTAGATGTCACCTCTCAAAGACGTTATGAACATAGATACTGTAAACAAGTGAAATTAATTTAACGAATTAAAAAATACGACTGCCCTGCCGTATTATTTTTGGAGTTTACCTCCATAAGAAGCGATTTGCATACAAAGCCTTTGGAATCTTATTCACATTTTTTATTAAATGATATTTTTTTGTGAATCACTAAATATTGAACTATAGTGTTATATATTCTTGGAATCTAATCATCATTTTCTAGATGATGATTATATAGCTGATCTTAATATCGAAGTTTTTTTTTTCAATTTTGGTCTTTAATGCGGGACCACGGTCACCCCATCAATTTAAAAAAAAAATTACTAGCCTTTGTCACCCGTAATAAGCTAGGGATTCTAACGATAACTCATTTATCAAAATCGGTTCAGGCGTATAGAAGTTATGGTGGAATATACAAACTCACATACATACATACATACATACATGAACCCTGCAAACAATATACTCCTTTTTCCAGGCAGTCGTATAAAAATATTATCAATTATTATGTCGTCACATTGATCGCTGTTAAATAAATTCTTATGCCTTTTTAATAGCAATCAACGTGACGTTAACGGAGAGCCCTACACTCACCTAATACTGAATCAGCCTTTCTGGCGATAGTTACCAAAAGCGCAGCTATCTCCTATGATATATATCAGTACGTGGAACAAAAGGCTGTCCGGAACGAACCAAATTGACGGAATAAAAGTACCTATGCTATGCCACGGCCCGTCGCCTTTCAGTCCGTACTCCGTAGACCGTAAATATTAGGTATAGGTAGGTACTACTAAATATTACAAGTACGGTGATGTGGTACTACTAAAGCTCGCCATTGACGTAGGTACGGTCAGCCCATGGAGATTGGAGCGTGCCCGTCATAATCCACATGGTCCAGGGTCCCACTGCATAAAAGCTTACCTTACTTTTCTATACTTTCCATACTTTATTTATTTCGATTTTGACTTGTATAAAGCTCCTGCGAATGTCATATAAAATTATAGTTAATTAATGTCAACTTTACAAATTTACAACAATAAAAATAAAATAAAATATAAAAACACACCATAAAATTACAAAAAAAAAAAAAAAATATGAAAACAATTCACAAAATATACAAAATGTCATAAAATTAATAATTTCGTAAATTAGTCTTGAGAATCAATCGTCAATTTGTGTATAAAAGATCTATTTACATAATTTTATGTAATCCAAGCTTGTCTATCATCTACTTCTCATCGATTCTGTAATATGCCTTACTTATTAAAATTATTTTTAACATACTCTTTAAATTTAAGATCTGGCAGATCTGATAGATTGCTCGGTATTTTGTTATAAAACCGAACACCGTCAACTCACAAGACACATGAAGGGTACTAAGTTATCGACGACCGAAATCTAAATTGGCGTAAGGGACAGTTTGCTCAAAATTAATTTTGAATGTAGTCCGATACAGTTTTTTGAGCCCTTTCGAATGGTATAGGTAACATTTTCGTAGCTTACAAAAAATGTCGCTTATAAAAATATTATAAACAACTTATTTTTTATTTCTTTTCCCTTTATTGAGCACCTTTTGATTGTCTAAAATGCAACTAGGTACTAGTAATACTTTAAACTGTTAATAACACTAACGTTAATTATTTACCTCTATTTAATAGTATTATTTATATTTTAAATATAATGTTGATAACTTTTAACGCCATTCAACTCACACGCCAACTCACACGCATTCAAAAAGTTAAACATATAATATATTTTTTCGGACGTAAGGGACAAGCTATCTTTGTAACTAAAGCTTTATCGGATAAATAGATTATATTAAGTATTAGAGGATTAGAGGACTACAAGTTGAACAGAAACATATAAACCACTTTAATATAGCCTGAATAAGTAATAAGTTATGACTTATGACTACATTAAAAAAAAATCCTAGCTGTTTGTCCCATACGCCATTTAAGTTAACGGCCGTCGATATTCTAGTGAAAGTAAGTACTTAGCTTTATTGAACTATAATATGTAAAAATAAATTGTATGTAGTATAAATAAGTTCTCACGCCCATACTTGTTTGGGGGTTTTGGCGGATATTAATTGCGCGTTTTATTTCTCACAACCTAATATTTGATTTATTTATTATTCCACATCACCACTCTCATTAATTAAATTTGTAAGGAAAACTCTTTTTTGTAATTGCGTTTTTTACTGGTTTCTCTAATGGGTCTATTATAGGTTCTTAAATCTCTTAACTTCCAGCCTGGAGTATTCAACCTATACCTTTTTAATTAATAAAACTTGAAACAATTTAAACCAATTATATTAAATACAATTTTCAATCTAATGTATTAATTTCATCAATCCGAATAGCAATTTTTTTAAAGTTTTCCACATAAAAAGTTAATATCTGTAGTGTTTTTTCATGGTTCTTCCAGTTTTCAGAATGGCAACCACATACAGTTCCGTGTCACTTGCTTCCATTATGCTAGATATAAGTTTTTATGCCGCGGGACATTTTATTGTGAGTGAAAAAAATAATAGGCTGAAACATTTTACCTGGTCTCATATTAAGTTTTTCCCACAGCATCACGTCCAGCGGTGGGAATATGAAGCCACCTATTGAGGCTACAACCAGTAACACGCCCCACACCGACTGCCCAATCGAATCTGCAACAAAACAACATTAAATATTGGAAATACTTTACATCAAATTAACTAAATTACATCGTGTCGCGATGCAAAAATTTGTACGTCATTCCAAACTACATTAATCTAAAGACCAACACACACAGTCGAGTTCTAATATTGCCATAAAATAGCCCAATTTCTGTTGGCGGATTATAGCAAAATAATTGTAATCTTTTCTTTCTAAAAAAACATTAGTTTAACAAAAATACTAAAGAGGTCTGTGCACCTGCTTGCGCTTGTATCTAAAAGAAGAGATTTCACATTTTAGCACATTTTTTCAAAGAAGCTTTTATCTCTACATCTCCGTATTATTATGTTTTTTTTAGCACCATCTCTAAATTGTATTGCCAGCTCTAAATCTAGTGCTTTTCCCTTTCCGCAGGGAGTATTATGAAAGGGATAACAATACTAATAGAGCTGTTATTTTAGTTTACAAATGGTGTTCAACAGAATTGGCTCAACTATCTCTCTCATCGTTAGAGCTCGTCAAAACTAGCCTTCAAAGATAACGGAAGGTCCCGGGTGGTCTCAATTTGGGTACTTATAATTTTTGGAAGGAAGTTCTTTAAGGGACGATGCGGAGGGGTATACTAGCCGGCAAAAAACATCCGTAACGAAAATCAGTAATATTCTCTTCAATATAAATATACTACATTCGGAATTAAACTTTAATGCTTAAGTGTTAAGGTTTATATAGTAATTTAAAAAAAAAAGAAAAAAAATACGTAAAAATAGCACTTGAAATTAAAATTTATGTAATAAGGAACGTCGTTCCTACCAGGTGTCCTAAGACACCACATGTTTTTTTTCTTTCTATATGTACTAATATTATAAATGCTAAAGTTTGGATGGAGTTTGGAAGATTCTGGAATAGCATAGCGAATTTTATCCCGGAAAATTAAAGAGTTCCTGCGGGAACCAAATTACCTCAATCCACGCGAACGAAGATACGGGCATCAGTTAGTTATGAAAAAAAAAAACTTGCAAACTTTCAATGGATACAAAATTGTATAAGTCAGTGGCTTTCATTTTTTGATAGCCACTGAGTTAAGGATGCAGAGGTTCCCTTTATAATGTCGAAAAGGATATAGATAGATAGATATTTTTTTTTATTGCCACACAAAAAAAGGAACTATAATATAGTTGGACTAACGGGAACGAAACCGCATACAGTGACTATATAGTTATTATGGTAAATAGCACATTTATCAAAAATAAGGTTCCTGTTTACAAAATATTCAAGGCCACCCGTGCGAATCCGGAGTGAGTCAGGTAGTCGTTTTAAACAATGTTCTAAAAAAGTAAATGTTTTAATAATAGATAGGTATTAGGTATATTATGTGGTCTGCCGTCTGAGTATACAGTTATAGTTAAAGTTCTATACAGGAACAATAAACATTCCCCATAAAACATTTTGTAAAGCAGACTGCTATAGATAGCGTAGTATTTTATATGTAAGATAACGTAGGGTTTAGAAGTATCTTCTCAAAAATTCCCCACCTCTAGGACGCCGGCTTCCTCCCCTCCCTCCTCAAACGTGTTATTTTGGAATATTCAGAGCTTGAAAAAAAAAACGTCGACAGCAAAAATTTTTGTATCAAGACTATTTTGTGATAGTTAATTAGTGATACATGAGATTTGGTTTTCGTATGAAATCAGTAAAAAGCAAAATTTTTGTGAAATCATAGATTTAAGATAGGTCTGCCAATGGATAGTGGGCGAAATATTAATTATTCTTCCGTGGGTAGAATCCACGTCCGGGTGACGTAAGAAATTCCAATATCGTAAAAGAAGTTCGCAGCAGGCTCGCGTGAATCTCACATTACATAGACGCGGTGGCGGCACATGTAGATTGTAGTTCGACAAACTTATGTGACCCGGTGAACATATAGGTATAGTTTTAATTAATAATTAATTTAACGAATAAAAAAATACGACTGCCCTGCCATATTATTTTTGGAGTTTACCTCTATAAGAAGCGATTTGCATATATAGCCTTTGGAATCTTATTCACATTTTTTAATAAATGATATTTTTTGTGAATCACTAAATATTGAACTATAGTGTTATATATATTTGGAATCTACTCATCATTTTCTAGATGATGATTATATAGTTAATCTTATTTTCGTTTTTTTTTTCAATTTTGGTCTTTAATGCGGGACCATGGTCACCCCATCAATTTTTTTTAAAAAAAACTAGCCTATGTCACCCGGAATAAGCTAGGGATTCTAACGATACCTCATTTATCAAAATCGGTTCAGGCGTATAAAAGTTATGTTGGACTAAACAAACTCACATACATACATACATACATACATACATACATACATACATACATACATACATACATACATACATACATACATACATACATACATAAATACATACATACATGAACCCTGAAAACAATATACTCCTTTTTTTCAGGCAGTCGTTTATAAAGCTGCATAAGCTATAAAAGCCTGTAAATTTAGATGGGCTTTTGCAGCGGGAAAATTTCATTATCTCATAAGAAATCAGAAATTGCACGCGGGCGAAGTCGCGGGCGACCTTTTGTGTAGGAATACATGGCAATTACAAAAGATGTTTGGGACAATGATCGATATTCTTGTAGTGGATAAAAAAAGTTCAAACAATACTTAAATTATTGTTGAAATGTAGCACCATTGTTCCAAACATTTATTGCAATTGTCATGTATTCCTGCATAATAAACGTAATTTTTATTAATTGATTAAAACAATAATTTTTAAAATAAAATGCGAAAGAAAGCAATATTCGTACAAGAGGGATGAAATGCGAAAAAATAGCCCTGGCTTTTTTAAACCTCTTCAAATGGCCATATCTCGGTAAATTTTTTATCTTGAGCAATGGCTATACCTATCTCAGCCCAAAAAAATACAGACGAAAAAGCAAAAAAACTCAAAAAATCAAAAATTTTGGCTTTTTTTTGAGTTTGTTTCGACTGTTTTGGCGAGGATATGTTTTTAATATTTCAAAAAATGCTATTCCGATGGGTATTTTTTTAATTTTTTATAATCACATTTCTCTATAAAAAGTTTTAAAATATATAAATATAGAAATTTTGCTCTGTTTACGAGATATTTGAAAAAACCAGTAGGGGTGCTTTTTCACCCCTATTTTAAATTTTCACCCTCAAATTTAATAGCACGCCGCGGTTTATTCTTCTTTTATAACCCATTGAACGATTCCTGCAACAAACCCGTGAACGTCTTAGTTCCTTAATGCCCTTTTTTTGAAGACATAAATGACTAATTGTAACGGTAGTTCATACAAAATGTACAAATGTGATTCATAAAAATTTAGATTTTAGGTAATGCGATACGTTACGCTAATGTGCGCAAACCATTATGGTCCGAATAATTTATTCTATAATAAATAAATCAGTGGACTTACTAAGCTAAGTACTATCGCGTCGTTTAAGGCAGTATTATTTTAAAAATGCAGTTTTACATGACGTACTTTGACGTCTCTAAAATAAGGATTATAATTCTGATATGGCTTAAGATATTATAAGAATCTTTATTTCAGGGGGGCTCTCATAGAAGCGAATGCGAAGTAAAATATTTTTTATAGCGTTACATAGGGTGTGGCGGTCTTAGTAGTCCGCACATAATCCAATAGATGGCATTACTAGTACGATTCACGCGACCACGAAGAGCCCAACTCACGATTACGAAGCGTTCTCTGAATCACGCTATATATTATACGACCTCCAAAGATGAACGGTCGGACCAGTGGTCCCCGAGCACAACACCCCCTCGGAGGATGATCATCCTTTGTTACGGTCGAGCCATATCACCTGCTCCCGTACATTGGTGACCCCGACGTGATCTCCATGCCGCCGCCAACGTGATCTTAGACAAGCCGCCGCCAACGATCAAACAAGCCGACGTGACGTCACAGCCGCCGCTGACGCACATCAAGCCGACACCACGCCCTCACTCGTCAGACTTGAGCAACATCGTACATCACAATATAAACCCTGCAGTCATCGCAGCGAGGACAGCATCATCAGTACGCACAGCGGGACACAACAGCATCACAACGCAGCACAGCAACCCAACGCAGCACGACAAAACTCAACGCAGCACAGCAACCAACGCAGCACAGCAACCAACGCAGCACAGCAACCAACGCAGCACAGCAACACAACGCAGCACCGCCGACCGATGTTCCGGCACAGCCGCTCATAGATCCACACGCCCAGCGGGCAGCACAGTCGATACGCAACAGCATATCAGTACACAGCCCGTCGACGCCAGTACCAGCCGCACAAGTGGGTCACACAGCCTCAGAGTAGTATGAGCCTACAACGCCACTACCCTTGTTGTTGCACGACGCCGCTTCACTGAGTACTTCCCGACGCAGCGCTTACCTGAATGTTCCTCGACGCCACTTCTCCAGATGCTTGCAACGCCGCTCAACTGAATGCTGCCGACCTCCAGACTCGAAGGGGAGTGATGTGGCGGTCTTCGTAGTCCGCACATAATCCAATAGATGGCATTACTAGTACGATTCACGCGACCACGAAGAGCCCAACTCACGATTACGAAGCGTTCTCTGAATCACGCTATTTAAACGACCTCCGAAGATGAACGGTCGGACCAGTGGTCCCCGAGCACAACACCCGCTCGGAGGATGATCATCCTTTGTTACGGTCGAGCCATATCAACTGCTCCCGTACAAGGGTATAGGAATATCATTTTAAAGATAATTAGGAATAGAGCCCAAAAATATATTTTTTAAAATTTTGCACCAAAATTTACAAAATGGGGGGCTTTTAAAGTGGAGTTTTTCTAACGTCCACATTTAACCTCAGAACTCTTAATCTTAAAGGTTGAGCATGAAACTTGATTAATTATTTGAATTATATTCTGTACTTGAAAAACAAATACAAAAATTAGATAAATGTTATAAGGAAACGAAATTATTCAATTTTTAATAAACTTCAGTATTTTAAACAGAACTTCACAATGACGTAAACAAATGGCGCTCTGTAAAAGTTTATTCGTTTGTGCTTACAAATAATAGACGTTAGCACCATCTTGGAATAAAAAATAGTCTACTGATAGTACTGATGTCTATGAACGTAAAGATGAGCGCGCATCTAGACATGCTCGCCGCAGGAGCCGCAAGCACACAGTCTTAGTCATCACATTGTAACACCCGCTCACCAAACGAGCTGCATTTTAGTAAAATACTATAGGTATATATATCCCATCCACGCAAGCGGATGACGATTGACGTCATCAGATTCGGCGCGTTTTAATGCGTTCGGTGCAGTGAATGGATACTGCGATGTCTCAGTTCAGGGCGAACCACAAGTTATTGTAGAGACAATAATATAGATCTGGTTTCCCTTATACCCAATTATCAAGTCTAGATTTCCTTGTTCCAATTATTTTTGCAGGAAGGTTGTAGGTACTGCAATGATTTCGCAATAAAGCTCTTTAGCCTTAACTTTGATGACTTATATTTTTTTATTTAATTATAAAACAAATACACAGAGCTCCGAGTACTGGTTATTGCGATTTGTGAGTAGATTAAGGGTGAAACTGTACTTAATTATCATATAGTGCGACAAAAAATCGTACCTACTAAGAATAGTGGCGTGCAGATCACAAAATCAAAATTTTGCCCATTGATCCATAAAAGCACTGTAGTGGGTTTATTTATGGCATCGTACCGGAACGCTTAATCGTTTGACGGTACTCCTGTCTATACGTAGAGTGGTAACTAGCCACGGCCGAAGCTTCCCAACAGATCAGACTAGAGAAAATTCAGAAATTATAAAATCCCAAATTGACACTACCGGGAATCGAACCCGTGGCCTCCTACGTTATGACAAAAGCACTCAACACTGCGCCACGGTAAAGGGAGGGCATTCCGAATATTTACTTCAAATTCACGAATTATATTAATCGATGAATACTCAAAACTACTTGTCGCTAGTATGGTTTTGGATTTGGTCGCGACTCCCAAGTTTACCAAAATTGGACCATAAAACCAGAAAACATTCAAGTCAGTGTCAATGACATTATGCGAGTAGATACCAAAGTATTGTACCTACATATTAATTTATTAACGGAGTATATTTTAAAGTAATTTTCATTATTATTTTATTTGTTTTATGAATTGGTAATTTGGTCCTGCCGAGAGCCCCTGCCTAGCGATTCTAGGCCCGTATTAAAACAGCTAAGATCAGGTTCTCAAATCTCGGTCAATCTATTCTAAAGACCGGCTATAGCCTACATAAGAACTGAGAAAAAAAGTCCAAATATAAAATGATATATTAAATCTGGACGTTTTTGAATGCTTTGTGAACCAATTTTGGTAAACATTGCGAGTATTAATAGTATGGTATTAATTATTACTTTAAATACTTAAGCAGGTAAGTGTCTAACAGGTACCTAATAATAATATTATTAAGAAAGTACTTGATAAACACATTAGCTGCATAAGTAATAGACCTTAAGTAAGTATTAAGTAATTATTAAGTATTACCTATTATTATTAAGCCTAAGTGCAATATAGAATCTGAGACTGCGTTCCTACAGTCAAACTTTTAGAACAGTTTTGTAGGATAAAAGTTTTTTGTAACTTGTCTATGAAATAAATTTAAAAAAAAAGCATAGGTACATTGAGCGATACTTGAGGACGTGTTCTTAGTTGATGTCAGTTTATTAATACGGGACCCAGAAACATGGAGTAGGTACATGCTATACAAGCACCTACCTATAATTATGGCTACAAACGTGTAATTCATTAGAAACACATTTACATATTATTATACGCGTAGTTCATATAATAGATGTGACCTCTAAGTATGGGTTCATATTTTTCCAGCTCGCACCATGAATGACGATTGCATCACAAGTCACAACTCACAAGCTTATCTAGGACACTGTGTCAAAGACCTTAGGTTAAGCTTCCATTGTTTGCTCAAAGCTACACATTAGCTTGTAGGATTAATTGATTAATGATTACATTATTTACAAAAGTTTTCTAATTTAAAACAATTTAATGTTTCGTTGTTAATGTTTTTGCAATGTTCTTTTAAGCGTTGTTTTTAGAAATTCATTTCCCATGGGGTTAAAATAGGAAAGAGAAACATATAACATAACTTTCATGATATCATGATACCTACCCCAGTGCCCACCCCACTTCACTGTTCTCATCCAATAGGCTCAGAAATGCTGAAACCCATTAATAAAAATTCAAAAAATGTTCTCATCTGAACGTTACTGTTACTGTGTACTGATTATGTTATGTTTGTTATCTGGCCAATCGCTCTCGCATTGCAGTAGAACACAGACCTTTAGTATGATATTTAAGATGAATAGTTATTATATGGCTAAACATGAATAAAAAATAAAGTTAACACTTTATTTAAATTTATCTTTTTAAATATTTTATAAGTTGATATTTTTTGCGTAGATATTTAACAGCTAAGTACTTCTTAATTCTAGCATATATTATCTTGAAAATACAAGTACCTTTTTACCTTGGGCACAGAATGGGTAAAGCATCACGGGTAAAACCTATCTAATTACTATAATAAGCTTTAAAAGACATCGTACTTAATGTACCTTACAACAGGTGCCATGGAAGATTTAATACATAAGCGTATTCCTATGTAAGTATCCTATAGTAGGGAGGGCAGGAATGCTTTTGATGTTTTGGAAATTTGAAAAGTTGCGAATTGGTTATAATAAATAATTAATTAGTGGTAAACTTGCATCACATTTATGAATAAAAATAAAAATATATTTATTGCCAATACTTACAGTTACAGTCAATTTATTTTAACTTTGGTCTCCGCACTAGGGAACCTGTATCGCGGAGACCGAATTCGCATCACGTTTCTCGAAATAATGAAATGATATATCTAAGTAATTCAATTTCATTTTATTATTTCCAATAAAGCTTACACATTAATATATATTACATTTCACTTACTTTTTAAACACAATGTAATAATTTGGCCATTTGCATGGGTTGTGGGTTGACTAGGATTTCATGCCCACTTCCATCGCGCTCGTTAGTTTATCCAGTTTATTCGATATAAAGATACTTTACTTCTCATAAATACTCCTAAAAGTTCGCGAAACCTTAGAAAAAACTCCACACTAAATAGAATATGCCGAAGAAATTTTATGCCTACCCGCTTTCAAAAACTAGATTAGTGAAACGTCGAGCTTTGCGTTGCTATTAAAGCTTGTGAGTGGAACATGTGCCTATAAGCCTATATATAGGTAAGTGACGCAACCAAGAAACAATACTTATAAATATGGCAAAAACTGGCTTCACTTTAAGAACTTCCATGACTTTTCTCGAAATAATGAAATTGATTTTTTATATTTTTATTGATGATTTATAGTGCAAGATCCAGACACTTGTACGATTGCAACCCCCTGTCAAAAACCCTGTTTTTATAATTTGAGAGTGTCTGACAGGGGGTTGCAATCGTACTGTCTGACAATGGACAACGTGGTTTCTAATATTATTCCAAAGAAAAATATAAAAAAAACTTTAACGAATTTGAGGTGCCACCTTTTCTACCTGGTACCTTCCAAAGCAACCGCGATCCAAATTACATGGTCGGGGATCGTTTAGGTATACCTTTATTAGAGATATACATAGAAAAACTTTCACCTTTAATAAAATAACGAAGGTCTGATTGTCGCGGGATCTTGAACCAATGTCTAAAATCAGATTTTTAATTGAGTGGAATTCTAACGTTTATAGATGAAACACTTTTCCACAAAAAAGATAACAAATTCAAACAAAATAATATAAGTAATGATATGGATTCTAAACATTCAATTTCTGTTAAGTGATTAGTGAATTGTCGAACTTTGTGTTGCTAGAAAAGCTTGTGAGTGGAATATGTGCCTACCTAAGTTAGTCTAAGTGAGTGACGCAACCAAGGAACAATACTTATAAATATGGCAAAAATTAGGTAAGTATTAGCAGCACTTATGCGGATTAAAGCGAATTAAGCTTTTTGTTCCTTGATCATCATGGACTTCCGCAAAGTAACGCCTGCTTCTATACAAATATACAAGTGGTTTTGTGTGGTTTTCTAACACATTTTAAGTTAATTTTGTAAGATTAATAATAATAATCTTACTTCTTACTTCTTAACTTACTAATATTAGGTATAAATGCGAAAGTTTGGATGGATGTATGGATGTTTGTTACTCAATCACGCCCCAACGGCTGAACGGATCTGGCTGAAATTTGGCACAGAGATAGATTATAGTCCGGAATAGCACATAGGCTACTTTTTATCCCGGAAAATTAAGGAGTTCACGCGGGAACCAAAAAGCCTCGATCCACGCAGTCGAAGTCGCGGGCATTAGCTAATAAATAAATGAATAAGTACTAATATTTTTTTCCCCAATATTTGAAATCTAAAAACACCGTTTTTATTTGATGGTATAACTTTTCCAATTAATAATAATAACCATCTCAGGCGATTGGGGTTCTGTGGCAGTTCGCTCGCAGCCAGGAAGGGGTGTTGTTAGACTCTGCTAGGATAGTCCGCCGGTTTCTCAACCTGTCGCCCAGGGCCCCGGCCAGAGATATTTAAGTATGTCACCGTAAGATTGTAAAACCGTTAGATTATAATCTAACTCGCGAAATTGCAAACTCAAATCAGTGCACAAGTCGACATTTATTAGGTAATTTTATGACTTACTAGCTCTTTTACTCTTATTAGTATTTTGCGTGGGTACGTGGACTTAAAGTGGCTTGCGGACAACAGAAGTGTTTTTTGAGAATGCAATCATTTTATTTTGAGACAATCCCTATAGTTTAGGACTATTTGGGTCTTGATTTTCGCATTTTCGCCATTTTGCCGCATTTGCACCAATTAAGATTTTCTAGATTTTCATTATATTTTTTTTGACATTTGCAAGCAAAATAAGTTGGGAAATCCTAGTGAAAATGCTCTCTTTTCCCAAACTCTCGTATTCCGATGGGACTGAAAATCCGACATGATCGGAGAGAGATCAGGCGTAGGCGCATTGCTTTCTTAGGCACGGGGGTAAAACACCGCCAGGTTAACTAGTAGTACTGACCATTTCTTGACAGAATCCGATTAGTATCTACCTTCTTAATTACGGCTGTACTATAATCCTTGTGATCCGCAGTTGAACATGTTAACCACTGGACCAACGAGTCAGTTAATTAATTAATTAATATTCCTTGCATAAAACATGCAGTTCTTCGACCCTGAACAATTAATGTCATGCAACCTCCTCCGCGGGTCTAGGTCGAGTTAGCATAACTAGGTTAGTGTGATATACCAATTATCGTCTGACTACTGAGATATACCTAAGCTAGTTATACCTAGATTTTTCGCAGATTGGTCTGAAAGTAATATAATATTGACCAGCGATCTTTAGATATACCTATGTACCCATTGACACAAAGATGCCAGATTATGAAATCTACTATCCAAACACTGCTGTGGGTATATCCAGTGTTATTTAAATCTTCTCTTTAGATAAATGCGAAATATCATTCATTCATTCACTGACCGACTAATCACGATATCTGAGGAACTATAAAGCATATAGATTTGAAATTTGGAAAGTAGGTTCCTTCTATGGTGTAGACAGTAGCTAAGTAACGGTTTTCAGAAAATTCACCCTGAAGGGGTTGAAATGGGAGTTAGAAGTTTGTATGAAGTATTTTGTTTAGTTAGAGATTTGTAAAGTGGCAATTAATTTATTACTTTATTAGTTTTAAATAATAAAAACCTGCATAAGCTATTTAGCTGCTGCCTTTTGCAGCGGGAAAATCTCATAGGAAATCAGAAAGTGTACGCGGACAAAGTAGCGGGCGACGTCTAGTATATATCAAGGCTTAGGTCGAAAACATATTAAAAATACTTACCCTATGGTCATATTTTTGGCGGACAAAAGTTCCGCGCGCGCTCTTTTATCACTCATCATCTCAATTCTCATTTATTTTATAATTCAATCGTCATTTGTTTTATAATTTTCAACACTCGTCGAATCTGGGACTCGTCGTATAACGTATTATAGACTCGATTATAGACGTAGTTAGTACCTACGGCTACTTCTTACAATTTCATGACGCCCGCGACTTTGTCCGCGTGGATGAAGATTTTTGTATTTCCGCGGGAACGTTTTGATTTTCGTTCCTCGTCTTACAAGATATATCTGTACTAATCATTAAAATCGGTTGTAAGATGGACCGTTAAAGTGTAGCAGACAAACAGACATAATATTAGTATGGATTACAGGATGTGAACATGACGTCCGTGTGTCTGTCTGTTTGTATCTTTTCACGGTTAAACCGCTGAATCGATAACGCTATTAAAATCCCGGAAAAAATAAATTCCACACAGACGAAGCTGTAAGCATCAGCTAGTCAACCATATAGGCATGTGTAATATTATCTAAACTAGCGGCACGCTATGATGGCCGGTTTGACGTTTGTCCGCTCATGAAGTTCCGTATTAATTGATAACGACTTTGAAGGAAATAATTGTATTACTTTATTGACGATAGTGATGTGCAGAGATTCATAAATTTTATCGAATGTAGTTTTAGGTTTAGGACTCAAAATTTATTTATTAAATTGATTTCTTAAATGTATACAAGTGTAGAAAAATCAGTTTGCACCATTTAAGGGGTGAATGTACTTGTGAATATGAACAATTTTCACTATGTGGACAAACCTCTGAAATCGCAAAAAAATATCAATAAATTTTTAAAATGTATGTGCTTGTGTGCATATAAAGTATGTATATTCATTTTCGTTCAAATATTCAGTTCGTTCAAATAAATTAAATAAACATATACATTTTTGTTTTATTAAACCTATTTAATCAGGTACAAAAACAAAACTTAATTGTTTTTTGTTCGAGAATAAATTGACATTCCACATCACTATTGTAATGTGTCAAACCGGCCATCATAGCGTGCCGCTAGTGTAATATCTTCTCATGTGCCATAAGCGTCAATGTGTTTTATTGTCTGAACATTTATTTCACTCAATACAACGTTTAATCAAAGACACTTGCCTAGATTCGGAAGGTCAAAGTTCATACAGACGCTTGCATCAGTAGTTTATTGGTAGGATTTCAATTTTAATGTGAATTTACAATATCTCCTCAGATATGTTCAATATGTGTAACTGGTTTTTATAGGAAGAAATAAACCACGTTAAACCATCCAAATAAAGATTAGGTAGACTGATGATTCACTATTATCACTAGCTAAAGATCTTTGTTTCAAATCATTGAGGTCAGATCGCAGAATTCAAAATAAGCTAAGTATTAGAAAAGGCATATGGATTTTTATTTTTTTGAGCTATGTCAGATAGCTCTGGACCTACGGATCTCCTCAGTCTTTCAGTCAAGGCATAAAGCCTTGAGTCGACTACAGCGGAAACACATCGAATTGATCGAATCGAATCGAAGCGCATATTTTGTTCCGTACGCTTATGAACTCGACTCGCCGCACTTTGGCTCGCCGATAATCGACGCAGTTTCATAGCAAATATATGTGGCGAATAGAGATGATTATGAAAAAAAGAGGGTCTTCCAAAATACCTTAAATTTACATCCTAGATTTGTTGTAATATTGATAATCATTTACAACTCTACCTACTCTACTTGACGTCACAACAATGTACTTCATACAAACTTTCATACTAGAAGCGCGTATTTAAGTTTGATAGAGAGTTTCTGATTTATTAGTTGTCATCGTCCCTATGATTGCGGTTAGATTCGGCAACGCGGCTCGGCGAACCTAGTGGACACGAGCCTTTAAAGAACTCCACATCGCGTAGTAAACGTCTATCATCGACTCTGTCAGTGACGACGACGACGATGCTGACGACCTAAATCTCATGTACGAAAGTACATATTATTATGTGTTAGAGATTTATCTCTAGCACAAAAAGCAAAATAGATTTACGTACTAACCGCGGTTTGGATGGCTGGTGGCTGAACGCTCACTGGTTGGCGAATCTCCTAAACACTTCTATACATATTTATTATTCTGTGGTTTAGATCTATGGACAAGAAACCACGTAAGACATGATGCGCAATAAAGCATGGCCATATCTTTAAAGCTGGGGTACCCATAACAAAGACATACCTAGACCAAGTATCTGTAAAACCGCGGCTTGTGCAATTCCCAGCAAGATACCCATGTTCATGTATTAACATCGTTTAAAGCAGTATTGTTTTAATATTGCTGATGTTCGTGTTTTAGAATTATAATCCTTATTTTAGGAACATGACATAAAAGTGTGATTTTTAAATAATACTGCTCTATGCGATGCAATAAGCAATGGGAGTAACCCTCCGAAGCTGTGGCGGTCTATCGATTGATGACGAAGAAGAAGAACTCTCTAGAAGCACTCTGCGGCATGTCTTTCCCGAGTTAAGTTACATAACTTACTAACTATGACCTCCCGCCGAGATGACCATTGCACACATAAACAGATAAAATTGCGCTCGGGATTTGATCTTAATATCTAGCTAAACAGGTTAAATATGTATGTATAGTCCCACCACCATAATATCTGACCAGGTGGCCAAAATTGTAGGAATAAATTATGCGAAATTTGTAGGATAAAATTATTACAGGTGGAACAATAATTTATGCCTGCTTTTTTTTCATATCTACTAGCGACGCTGTAACCGGGTCAGATAAGTTTGAAATAGTGTTATTTACGTTTTACGTTTTTAGCTCAGAAATAGCTTGCATCTGGGGACGAATACCGAAAGGATTTTTAATCAGAATAATTAAACAGTTCCGGTGGAATTTTTCCAAATAAGTACGTACCTAAACCCAACTGAGCATCAGCTAATAAATAATATTTTAAATGTACTAAGTAGTCTATAAGTAATCTAAAAATGAGCTCGCCTCTAATGTGTTTCTAGGTACAAGACATAAAAATAATAAATAATAATTGGTCAGTCTACGGCAAAAAATTTAAAATAATCCACAAGACATCGAAGTTTAAAATGTCCAATTTCATTAAATGGAAAAGCGCTGATGATCTTCAAACGGCTGAACCGATTTTCTTGAATCATAGGCAAGAACACTCTCGATCAAGTCACCATTCAAACAAAAACTAATAAAATCAGTTCAACCGTTTGGGAGCTACGACTCCACAGACAGATACACGGATAGATACCTAAACTTCTAACACCCCTCTTTTTGCGTCGGGGGTTAAAAGCACAAAATGACGAGTCGCGATCATTTATTAGACCATATCATGGGCGTAGTTGATACGTCCATGGACGATCTCCACCGTCTGTCTGTCTGTTACGCTTTCACGGCCCATCTGTTCAACCGATTTTGATGGAATTCGGTACGGATAGACTGTATCCCGGGGAAGGATATAGGCTTCCCGCGGTAATCAAAAAAAACTTAATCCACGCGGAAGAAGTCGCGGGCATCATCTATTAGGTAATATTCAGTGATTACCACGCATCTACGCTGTAATAAAAAGTTAAGACATTACCTCCGCGACTGATTAAATATCAGATAGGTATTGTTTACGCATCCACGCAATACGCATCCCAAGATTTATCCACTTCCCTGTCATGTCAGCCTCAAGTCATATAAAATTCAACAGGTCTTGTTTTAGCTGGATTTCGTATGATTTAAATTAGCATAGGCTGTGATGTGCGTGTAATTTATTAGGCGCTTTTTAGGGTACCGCACCAAAATGCTAAACAAGTTATAATTAAAAAAAATAAAAAACACGAATGCCGTGCCATAAAACGAACTAAAAAATTAAAAATCTAAATTAATCTAGTTAAATTAGAATCTTATTCACATTTTTATTCAATGATATTTTTTTGTGAATCACTGGATATTGAACTAAATATGTTATATATTTTTGGAATCTACTCATCATTTTCTAGATGATGTTATAGTTAATCTTATTTTCTTTTTTTTTTTCAACTTTAGTCTTTAATGCAGGACCATGATCACCCCATAATTTTTTTTTATAAATTGATGCCTATGTCACTAAGTCACTCGGAATAAGCTAGGGATTATAACATTATCAAAATCGTTATTCCTCATTCATCGAAAGACTCATTTATCAAAATCGGTTCGGGCGTATAGAAGTTATAGTGGAATACACACACTGACATAAATACATACATACATACATGAACCCTGAAAACAATATACTCATTTTTCAGGCAGTCGTATAAAAAGGAACAAGCTACGATAAGTCCGTCTACTGTCTCAACAGTCAGCCACAGGCACAGCTTAAATCTACTTGAAATTTGACTGAAATTAAAAAATTTTTACTAAAGTGGCGAGGGCGAGGATCATTGATGTAGAATTTTAGTCTTTGATATGTAATATGTAATCAAAGATTTTAGTACTCATTCTATTTCAATGGCGAGGATAAATGAAAATACAATATAACAGCTTTCTTCTCATTATCTCCGAAGTTTGGCAAAGCTTAATTAAAAAGTAAATAAAGCCTTTTATAACAAACACTAGAATCCATCGTAACTAATATTATGAATGCGAAAGTGTGTCCATCCGCGACGCTTTCACGCTCTATCTGTTCACCGGTTTTGGAAAATACAGTGGTAGGTTGGAAGGACAAAGGCTATGTTTTATCCTGGAAAATTAAAGAGTTCCCGCGGAATCCACGCAGACGAACTCAAGGCCATCATCTTGTTTAGAACTTACTAATATAAGCTTATAGGACGGAACCTAGATATGGAACCCGTATGGGCGAGTCTAATTCAAACTTGGCCAGTTTTTATTGCTTTTTAGTATGCTGATCGCGGGTTTATTGTTAACATCAGCTTGACAATATTATGGGTGATACGGTCATACCGCTTATACATATTTACATCATTTTAAGGCGACTAAAAAACCAGATTCTTATGTGCAAGTTTTTCTTGCACAATCAGAACATCGATGATAGAACTTGATTTATTGGTCATTTGAAAAATATTCCCTATACTGAGCCGCTATACCGTTGCTGATATTGATATTGTCACAGGTAGAGTAAGTGAATGTAGATGATGCTAACGACTTCATAGTGTCGATTTAGATTTTTTTTTAAATCCGTGGTTTTCCGGAATAAAAATAGCATTTAAAACGCCTATTTTTATTATTATTATTAAATTCTTTATTGCATAAAAAATATTGTTTTATTGCAAAATAGGCTTGTACTTGCGGGAAACGCGTGCACAAAGTATTTTTTGGCTCTCGCTTTTCAAATTCAGTTGAATATACTCTATACTACTATAACTGCTCCCTTGCAGAAGGACTCTACTCTAGCGGCACGCTATGATGGCCGGTTTGACACATTACAATAGTGATGTGGAATGTCAATTTATTCTCGAACAAAAAACAATTAAGTTTTGTTTTTGTACCTGATTAAATAGGTTTAATAAAACAAAAATGTATATGTTTATTTAATTTATTTGAACGAACTGAATATTTGAACGAAAATGAATATACATACTTTATATGCACACAAGAAACATATGAATACAAAAGATACCAAAAAAGGTGCCACAAAAGGCCATAATTAATCAGATTCGTCCATACTACTATTTTCACTGTCGTCACTGCTATCATCACATACATTAATAATTATATGTTCGTTTTCTATATATTATCTATTTTCACATCTCTTTCATAATCTTCCCTTATTAATTTAACAGTTCTATTCACAACCTTTTCCCAGTCTCCTTTAGTCACATGTTCACAAGCTTCTTCTAATAATTTTAGCATTTTTTTTGTGGTAAATGGGGGTTCTGTATTGTGTCTTGCAGCATATCCCTTAATTTGAGCCCACACCAACTCAATCGCATTATACTCACAATGGTAAGGCGGTAACCGTATAACTCTGTGCCCATGTTCTAATGCTATTTCGTCAATGACGTATCGGATCTTGGTTGGTTTGTTTTCTTTTAAAAGACGTACTAATTCCGCTTTTAACATATTCATGTTTGCATCTACGCCATTTTTACGAAGCCATGCGACGATATCAGCTTTCTTTTGGGATTGGGCAGGTGGCTTGTCAATTTGCATCGAGTGGTATGGGGCGTTGTCCATAATTATAATAGATGGTTCAGGGAGGCTACACAACATTGAGGTAAACCATTCAGTAAACTTTTCTCCATTCATGTCTTCATGATAGTCTCCAGTGGTTTTTGACGCAAAAGCCATGAGAGAACCTTCGACAAACCCGTTGATGGTTCCGGCGTGACAAATTATAAGTCGCGATCCTTTTCCTACAGGAACTTTGGAAGTAGATGCTGCTGTGTCATCGTTCCAAGAACGGCCTACAGTATGGTTAGCATTAAGCCATGTTTCATCCAAGAACACAACATTTTGCCAATTTTTGATTTCTTTCACTTGCCGTAAAAAAGTATACCTTGCCATCGCTATATCAAATCTTTCCATCAATATTTTGCGTTTGTTACATTTTTTGTATCGAAATCCAATGGTCTTCAAAATCTTCGTTAAAGAACTTTCCCCACCGAAGAATAATCCAGCTTCCTTCAGTGAATGCACCAACTTTTTTCTTGTTGGATACTCCTTCTGTAAATAGTAGCCGTAAACATGTCTTCGGATAGCATCGGCATCAAAGCTATCGATGCCTACGACTGGTTTTGCTCGTTTTCTCTTTTTTGGTGTGTGAAGTTTATTTTCTTCTGTGCCAGTCTCGCCATATTTTTTTTTAGTTATCCGTCTAACAGTTCGTTGTCCAATATTAAGCGCATCAGCTACGCGTTCAACCACTGACGTTATAGGTAAAAGAGTTTTGGAAATCCCGCCCCTTATCAATTAATACGGAACTTCATGAGCGGACAAACGTCAAACCGGCCATCATAGCGTGCCGCTAGTTTAGTTGAATTTTGTAATAATGTCACTTTTTGGCAACCTCATTTTATGCTCTTGCCAAAAAGTGACAGCATTACAAAATTTAACTAAATCAGTTTAAAGTCCGACAAACTTAACTGACCCGGTGACAGCGTCACAAGTATCTATGAAAAATAAAATAAAAACAAAAACTAAAAAGGAATTTTCTAAAATTCCATCGGGACCCGAACATAGAAGAGCCTTCAGCTAATCAGGATATATAAACCTTATTCTCTTGTTGTTGTTGTTGTTGTGTTGTTATGTAGATCTCGAAATCTTGTTGCTATGGAGTTGATCATAATTTATAACGTCATACCAATGCGCTCGCCTCAGTTCAAGTCATCATTCAGTGCATGAATTATATCAGATTAGGTTCGTTTTAGTATGCACATCGCGTGGCGAAGCTAGGTCAGTCATTGTCAGCTGGTTATATTAAAGGACCTCATGCTGTCACAAAGATTTAAATTTGTATTGTAATTATTTCTGTTACGTAAGCTTCTAAGACGTTCGTTTAGGAATCTAAATACGTTACATAGTTATGCGTTGTTTGATACCGATTTCCTTTTTAGTTGAAACGTGTAGTAGATACGTCATACCGAGTATTGTTCGAAGAGCACCTCCATATTTGAAAGAGGGGTGTGAAAACGTTCCCCACCTCCAACAGATTTGAAACATTCATTCGAAGCGTCTTGCAGGTTAGATAATTAAATAGTACTACGATGATATGAGGGAAATCCTGACATTTTTTTGTAATTTTTTACGCTTTTTTTATCATAAATTTTCTTAATATAACGAGAGGTCCAAAGAAAAGAAAAATCCGTACCTACCAGAAAAAAACAGATTTTTTTGTAATTTCAGAGTCATCATTTTTGAGGAAGTGAGTGTTAATTTCTTACTATATTTACTATAATATTATTTTCCCTTCCATTTATTTATAAAAAAAAAATTGCGTTGAAAAAATTGGCTCTCAATTTCAAGCAGCTGGGAGCCAATTTCGAGCAACATTTCAATCTCGTCAGTGAATCAGTGCCTAATTTATATCAATGATTTGCCAAAGAAATAAATTATCGCCAATTGATCTGCATTTTAGAGCAATGAAGTTTCTAAAGATTATAATATACCTGTGAGGTTGGGAAAATCCATACTAATATTGTGAATGCGAAAGTGTGTCTGTCTGATACGCTTTGGTATAGCGGTAGGTCTCGAGGAAGGACATCAGCTACTTTTTATTCCGGAAAATTAAGGAGATCCTTCGAAAATCAAAAAAACTTTATCCACGCGGACGAAGTCCGTGCATCATCTAGTAGAGGCATAATTATGACGTATGAGTATTGAAATTTGATAAGGATCCTACCGGCTACCTCCTAAAACATATTTAAGTAGGTAATATTGTATAGAGTGGACTTTTTTGTAGTTCGTTTAATTTCTTCAATCATGAAAAAATATTATGAAACAAGAATAAGTACAGTGAAACACACATTTCATGGTTTGTAAGCACATTTGCGACACTTCACCTCCGGCCGGAAACGCATGCAATGAGGGCTATACTTTTGACCAGTATGTATGTAGGTATGTATGTATGTTCATCTGTTCCCTCATAACTTCTAATCAACTTATGCCTCAGACTAAAACCTCGGGTGTGAATGGGTTGCTTTCCTCCCTCGTTTACCAATCTGCTATTAATGTATTTAATACATATTCATATTGATGTTTAGAGGATAGCCGCTCCAATCTAACCTATGAGGTTAGGTTGGAGCGCGCTTGCCTAGAGATACAGTATTCACACTGGCTTAAACAGCATATACACTTGCGCTTCTTCAACTGTCTCTGGTCGTCGGAGCAGGTCATGGAGCACTCTTTGAAAGCGCTGTCGTGGAGTCGCCCGCACAGTCGCCAACGAAGCTTTGCCTCTTTGCCTTTTATAAGGCTTTTTAGAGAGTTTCTCATAGTTTAAATAGTTACTCACTGAAACATATACACTTGCGCTTTTTTAACCGTCGCGGGTCGTCGGAGCAGGTCATGGAGCAGTCTTTGCCAGCGCTGTCGTCCACGCAGTCGCCCGCGGAGTCGCCCGCGCAGTTGCCAACGAAGCTCGCCACTTTTGCCTTTTATAAGGCTCTTTAGAGAGTTCCTCATAGTTTAAATAGTTACTCACTGAAGCATATACACTTGTGCTTCGTCTCGGATCGTCTGAACAGGTCATGGAGCACTGATTGCCGACGCAATCTTCCACGCAGTCGCCAACTAAGCTCGCCTCTTTGCCTTTTATAAGGCTTTTTAGAGAGTTCCTCATAGTTTAAATAGTTACTCACTGAAGCATATACACTTGCGCTTCTTCAACTGTCTCGGGTCGTCTGAGCAGGTCATGGAGCACTGATTGCCAGCGCAATCGTCCACGCAGTCGCCCGCGCAGTCGCCAACGAAGCTCGCCTCTTTGCCTTCTATGAGGCTGTTGAGAGAGTTCCTCTCCACTGATTCACTGTTGCCGCAGCTAGTCGAGTCGGTGTCGCTGTGTAATGTCGTCGTTGGCGAGTCCGACATATTGATACCTGGAAAGAAGGAATTTCGTACATTAATTGATTGGCAATAATGCTGGAAGCATTTCTGAGCTGTATTGCCATAAGCCAGGAGGGCTGGCTTATGACAGGTGAGGCAATTCACCGCGGTAACTTGTGTCGTAAGAGATTTTTGGCACTAAGACTCCATGGCGTCATGGTCGGTCTCGTAAACGGAAGAAAGCTGATACTAGCTTTTAATAATTGTTAACTTGGAGCGCGTTCTGGTCTTCACGGTAAACTTCTTAACTTTACCGTAACAGAAGAGTGGGCTTATACTGTATATTCTATAAGTGATTCTTCTAATCTGTAATGTCATCTATTTAAATATAATATTAGTAGCTGACCCTAGACCCACAGAAAAACGAATCTGCTTATTAGTGAGCTGATCCGACAGACGTTGTCCTGTCCCTGTCCCAATAAATGGAGTTCATACAAAACGCCCACAGTAAAAAGCACTTTAATGCGCTTACTAACTGACAGCATTTCATTTTAGTTTCAACTCAAGAATATTTTACGTTTTTTATATCTAGCTGGTGTAGCTGTACCTACGTATAACATAGTTAGCTTAACTTGTTAAAAATAACAAAAAATAAATATTTTATGGAGGCCGAAATACGAAAAACTAAATCCACGCGAACGTGTTTTATATAAATAGGCCTTCATGTATATTATCTGCATTTAATATTAAACTTGTAACAACCTTACTGTTAGAATGAACAGTAACATTATCTATGCAAAAGACCTCATTTTATAATTTCTTTCGTAATTATTTATTAGTTAATATTCATCATCTAACATAGGCTTACATTACGGTGATATTTAATTATATATTATATAAAAAAATATTTTAAAGAACTTCATTGTCATCGATGATAGACAAGTGGTTTAGAGTTTTGACGATGGCCTCCTATTCAGGTGAGTGATCTTTGTCAATCTGCACTTGGCCAGCTTAGGGCTTTGGCAAAAACACCCATTCTAAGAGGAGTTAAACCTACCTACTAAGTTAGTAGTGAGCCAACGATGGGTTGCAACGCCAACGATGATGATGATTAAATAGAGTGCTGATGTGGCATTTATTGCGAAACGATTAAGTACCCAATAATTAGAACTTATCTCTAAAAATATTTATGCATAATTTTATAGAATTCAGTTTACTAATAAATGAGAGAATAATAATAGTATCTAAACGTATATACCTATTAGCAGTGAACGTGTAAAAGTTAATAGTTAACCTATGGCCATATCTCAATATGTAGCCTAGTACGGAGTGCCTACTCATATCAATTAGTAACGTTAACAGTTTTTCACTTGCAAACGGTCAAATCTGTTACTTAACCGACCAGTATTTTGGTAATTTGTATTGTACTCCTCATACCATAAAAAACATTCATGTTTACTTACTTATACAATTACAGAGGTTACATGTTATAAAAGCAACAGACCATGATTAATTGAAATAGTTTCGCAAAGGCCTACTTGAGTCTCTAAATGGGCAATTTAGGTGTCATCAGCGGTGGGAGTCGGCTGCATATTAGAAAACGCAGAGTTTAATAATAGAATATATGTAGAATATGCTGCCGCGAGTCAGGTTCGCAGTTCACACCAAGTGTGAGATCTATAGAGCGAACTTTGACTTTGCTTAGACTTAAGCACAGCCTCCTTTACTTAAAGGAGGCTGTGACTTAAGACATGGTCAAAACGAGACAGATTTATGTTACTCACATAAATCCATCTCGTTCTAACTCTAAGTTAAGTCTGAGGCAAGTCAAAGTACGCTCTATAGATCTTAGCATAAGACTTATCTCTGACCGCTCTCTGCATTCTGACTGAATAAAAATGCATAAGTAGACTTAAGCAACTTATGCCCGAACATGCTGACGTTCAGAGTGCCTAGTGGGAGATTTTATTATTCGATCGCGAAAAAAGCTACGAATTGTATGGATTGTAGAGCGCTTGATAAATGCCATTTATATGGTAGTTAAATGTTGTCGCCATGGAATACGTAAAAAAGCTCCCACTCGGGCTGCAGATGTCACTTATACGTACTGAAATATGTACACAAGTAAATTCAGCTGACGGGTTATCCCGACTGCATAGTACGCGCGCGAGTTGAATGCAGGCGGGGTCTGAGGTGAGGGTGACACATATCTAAGCTCTGCATTCAACTCGCGTGCGAACTATAACGTACCAGTACTTACTAGCACTACTAGATACTACTACGTAGTACCATTGTATCATTGACAACCTCCGTGGCGCAGTGTGTAGCGCTGTTGTCTTAACTTGCGGAGGCCCGGGTTCGATCCCCGGCAGGGTCAATTTGGGAATTTACAATTTCTGATTTTCCCTGGTCTGGCCTGGTGGGAGGCTTCAGCCATGGCTTGTTACCACCCTACCGGCAAAGACGTGCCGCCAAGCGATTACGCGTTCCGGTACGATGCCGTGTAGAAACCAAATAGGGTTATGGATTTAATATAACTGCCATGCCCCTAACAGGTTAGCCCGCTACCATCTTAGACTGCATCATCACTTACCATCAAGTGAGATCACAGTCAAGGGCTAACTTGTAGTGGATAAAAAAAAAGGTACACAGCCTCACATGTAGTACGTAGTACTGAATGATTATACGATATATTTGTTTGTTTATGAAAAGTGGCGTAATGTAAGCCTAGCTTTACTACTCCGAGCAAGGCCCAGGGTCACGATTGCAACAGCGGTTATAGACGCGCGGTGTCTATTTACACTTCACGCATTTATCTATAGAGAAAATCTAAAAATCTTCAAAAATATTTGTTTGGATTGCATTGTAGGCCTTTCAAATGCCTCAGTGTCTGCCAGCGGCAAAATAAAAACTTAGGCTCAGTAGATTTACCTAACAATTCGCTTTGTTCCAACGGTGGGACAACTTGGTGGGGCAAAGTGTAATTACATACTCTTTCTTTTTTAACAGTGTGTTAAAGACTGATGACTTAGGGCTCCTAAACATGTTATGATGGGCCTGATAAGTAGGCTCAGGGTCACACAGCGGGCTGTTGAGAAGTCTATGCTTTTACATAGTACCCCTACGTGATCAAATAAAACATAATGAGGAGATTTGAGAGCAACTCGACGAGTTTTTAAGTATCCCTACGTGATTAAATTAGAAATGAGGAGATATGAGAGCAACTCGACGAGTTGCGAAGTCGCAAAGTTCGTAAGAGATATCCTAAATCGAAAGAAGCCTGCAAATTATGGAACCACCAACACCTGCCATATGTCCTTCAATGCTATAATATGGGGCTATTATAACAAATTCCATAAAAATTAAAAGCATTGGAGGTTCCTTAGCTGTACTGCATATGTTCATGGGCGGTGGCAATCACTTAACATTAGGCGACCTGCCTGCTTGTCGACGCCCGACTTATCATAATACTTTTTAAAAACTACTGCCAGTATTCTTCCCCAAGTTGTGAATTTGTTTCTATCATAGCCACTGAGTTGTAAGTATTGTCATGTCACAGCTGCGCTCGTAAAACACCTATTCCGAAGATACCTATTTGCTTTAACATTGTTATTACAACATGTTGGTCATACACGCCCAGCCATTAAAGTTAATTTTTCCCAACTTTGCTCTTTTAGCTGTAACTTGTAAGTGTAAGTACCTCTTTTGGTACTTCTTTTGATGGTGGCTAATGCCTAATGGATAATCGCGGTTGAAATCGTTCGTGGTAAAGTAGTGCACTTTAAGATTGCGCCAAAGGTCGCTTTGTAACTATGATTGCGTTCTCAAGTATTGCACTGAGACCTATGTATTAGTAAAGTACGATTTAGTAACAAACGCAACTATATTGAGTAAGTAATTAGTGCTAAACTGAGCAGATAAAAGCTTTAATGTAGTGAAAAAAACTTTTCACGCTACGCCGGCCTTTAGGTATGTTATCACAAGTCGCACCTACAACTACGATAGGTATTAAAAACATACAAAAAGTTTTAAATTACAAATACGAATCTCAGCTTCGGGAAATTCCCGGAAAGATGGTTTTGGTTGGGATTGACTGGGTTTTGGTATGAACCAATTATTACCTATCGTTGTTCAAAACAAGACGTACCTAATTATTCTTTTAATATGTACATTTGTTGTGGAAATGTACTTTATAAGTTGCTGTAAAATTAACCGAATAGGGGTATGGGTTTAATATAACTGCCATGCCCCTAACAGGTTAGCCCGCTACCATCTTAGACTGCATCATCACTTACCATCAGGTGAGCTCGCAGTCAAGGGCTAACTTGTAGTGGATAAAAAAAAAAAAAAATTTTTAGAGTATGCAGCGTAGGATTTGACGTTTTGTTTAGATTAGAAGAACAAACTTTTGTTATCTAGAAGTTTCTCTGCAGCAGAATTGTAATATGCATTCATTTTCAATTTTTCAGACATTCTGCCGTGCTGTGCCGCTCTGTTTGGATCCAACGTCCACACGTTTGCGTAATTTGTACTTAATAATGTTGTCATCCTGATAAATATCAATCTAGTGCGACGATCTACGAGTAGGTATATGCCCTATTAATATTTCACAGCCTTCTTTATTGTTGAGAGTATAAGATGTGGTCGTGGTGGTTCCAAACAAGAATTTTATATTGAGTGTGTCGACTAGAGTCTGTTCAAAAAGCCAGTACAGTACCTATATACCCTACATTTTACATAGAAAAAATTTAAAACCGTATTCTGACAACACCCATTAATGCTGTCAAGTACTTTTGAGTTGGACATTTGATTCATCGATGATTCTTTCAGTGGTGCGATAAACCAATTAACTTGTAATTCACCCATGTAAACTGACTTATTAAACAGACTCTATGTGTGCTCTATGTTCGTGATGGCAAGTCACTATATTTAATTTCAAGTATTTTTCATTTAATTTTAAATTTGTTTCAAAAATGATCACAATCCTTCCGGTTAGAATCCCTGTATCGTGAAAACCACTTCCTTCCGAGGGCACGAGGGCATTCTATGACAAAATAACAACCAACGGAAAATGTGCATGATGGTTTGTAGTGCAATTTGTTACACGAAGTTTAGGAATGGTTGTGGATAGAAATTCACGTAGGTATTTCAATGATATATAGTGAGTCCAGTGACATAAAATTGCAAGCCAAAATAGGCAGGCATTCAGTGGTTAAGTAATAAAATAATGTCCTCCCGACCGAATTTCGGCCACGGTGGCCAATCTCCATAGAGATTAGCCGTCTGCGCTGCACAAGAGTGTGCACACAGGTGCACTCTCTGTGCCTTTACTCTCATAACCCGATGGAACGGAAAATCCGACACGACCGGAGAGAGATCAGACGCAGAACCGACGGCTTGACGTACTGTTAGGTACATTAACCATAACGTTAGACAGTCTAACGTACTGAAAAATTATCTTTATTTTAATCAGGTTAAGCAGAACTTTGGTGCTATATGACTTGCACGCCACTGATTGATTCTATCAATTAAGTACTAGCGGTCGCCCGCGACTTCGTCCGCGTACAATTTCTGATTTCCTATGAGATTTTCCCGCTGCAAAAGGCCTACTTATAGCAGCTATATAGCATCGGCAGGTTTTTATTATTTATGACTAATAAGTCCTTAATGCTGATTACATGGAACGTGTTATCCTCGCCATGGATGGATGTTTTTAAGTGTTCGGTACTCTCAAGTAAGAAAGTTTTGAAATCACATCAGTCCATGTTGTAGGATGTCTTATCTTTGTAACAGCAATTTTTTAAAGAATTTAAATTAAAACTGGAAACTACAGTACGAGGTTTTTAAATGTCACCGTCAGATTCCAAAAACCGTCAGATTGTAATCTAACTAGCGAAATTGTAAACTGTCGACAATGAACCGTACAATGTTCTGAGTGTAAGTTTTTGAAATATTCATTTTATTTACGTTTTCTTGTCTCTTTCTTGTAGGTTAGGTTAGGGTTCGACATAAATAATCACGTAGTGATCTGTGGCCGCGCACTTACTACGGGTTAATATACCTAACAGATTACAATCTGCCGAAAATAATGCGTTAAATTTACACGATTACATGACAGATTACATGTCGACAGTTCACAATTTCGCTAGTTAGATTACAATCTAACGGTTTTTGCAATTTTACGGTGACATATCTATTTTGTCAAAGTCAAGTAATAGTCTCCCGCAATGTGATACCTACTTGTCACAACTTAAGCAATAGACCCGCTGCTTGTAAGTACAAAAACAACTTGCACTTATGTCCGGTTTTATTCTGTCCGGTTTAAATCTTAAAAAGCCGTCGACCATGATAATATTATACAGCTGATTGACAATATGATTCATAGTTAACCATCTAGCCATCTAGGTCATCGTTAATTCAGTATCGAACTAACAATTGGGAGTATTCTATTACGACCTAGATACTAAATTGGCCTAAATGTGCCCTAAATACTAATGGACCATCGGAGCTCCGTTGGGTTTGTATTTTCGAACTAAATTCTAGCGCATTTCCATATACGGTCACGGTGGCTACAAGACTGCGCTGTTTATTTAATGTTTAAAAATGTTAATTGGCCATAAAATTAAAAACTGGTTGACGATATTAAGTAAGAACCAGTGGGTCAATCTACAGATTTACCAGTGACCACCACGGAAGAACGGCAATTTTGTCTTAGCTCTTAATCTTAGTCGGGTTTTCTTTGGATTAAAAGGGTGTTGCATTTTTTCCATATGTCAAACTAGATGCTGCTCGCGACTTCGACCGCGTGGATTAAGTTTTTTCAATTCCCGCAGGATCTCCTTAATTTTCCCAGATTGACAGACAGACAGAAACACTATCGCATTTATGATATTAATAATGTCCTCCCGACCGAATTTCGGCCACGGCGGCCAATTTCCAGAGAGATTAGCCATCTGCGCGGGAGATATTACAGTGCACAAGTGTGTGCGCAAACACAGGTGCACTCTCTGTGCCTTTTACTCTCATAGCCCGATGGGACGGAAATCCGACACGACAGGCGCAGGACCGACGGCTTTAGGTGCTCATTTATAATATTTGTATGGATATAACAGACATTTCTCTTTCTTTTCAACTCGGCTTAAGGATATTAAGTTTGCGCTTGGAGAGGCGGTGGGGGTGACAGTGGTACGCGTATTAATAGGCGTTAGATGAAATGTTAGTCCGCCAACCCGGATTGGAGCAGCGTGGCTAGCTAATCTGAGCTCTAATTCCCTCTCTCTATGAGAGTGGAGACCTGTGCCCAGTAGTGGGAAAATGGGCTATGGTATTGTTAGTCAATTATTGATAGATGAAATATGTATTAAAGTTCCTTTTTCTTAATTGGACTTCTTTCGTAACACGGACTATGCATTACAACAATATTATCTTTATCTTGTGAGGAGGCACCTATTTAAAAGTCGTTAAGCAGCGGGACCCCGAACTTCAATTTTATTGAGATGTCAATTCCATGTTTCGGGTCACAAGTCACAACTAAATTTTACCTGAGGAGAGAATTTAGCATAAATACATCAATTACTTAAATTTATAATAATAATTGCTCATGTTTTAATTGCTCATTGTTATAAAAAAGAATACATCATTGTAAACACGGATCACGATCGAAAGAAGCTGGGTATAACCTAATGAGATAATTTGTGAGAAAACAATAAAGTTACCTAGGTAGGATGTAATTACTCAGATTTAAGAAAATGTAGATGTAAATTGGATTTATATGGAAACCACCAGACCACAAGGACATAAAAATTAATTGATAATTACCTGTAACCAATTTTTCCTTAAAGGTAATTCGCTGATCGTAAAAAGGCTATATTTATCTGTATCTGTATGTAACTAGTAACTACTTAGTATCTATGTATAACGTAAGGACTTTTTGACCGAGTCTCTGAGTCTACTTGAGTGAATTTGCACTTGTCCGTCCGTCCGTCTGTCAGAGAGTCACTAAATTACTAAAAGTAATTACTTCAAATTTAAATATAATATGTAAACCGATGGCCTCCAGCCGAATATGGCCTAAAAAGTTATAAAACTCTTTATAGGCTCTCATAGAAGCGAATGCAAAGTAAAATATTGTTTATAGCGTTACATAGGGTTGCGGTATATCATTTTAAAGATAATTCCAATGCAAGACGTTCTTATCGTGACCATAATAACGAAACCGGGGTTGAAACTCGAATAAAAATTTCACTATATGGAGCAAACCGGACATAATGAAAGTGCGAAACGACCGCGTTGAAGGGGTATGACATTATGCCCTGTCGCGTCAGACCGAACCTCCCTCCATACGCGTCGATACGCGGACGATTGTCCGTAATGTGTTTGCGCCTTTACAAAGTAAAAACACCACAGTCATTAAATTTTAGAATCGAAAATCAAATTCCGTCGATTACGCTTGTTACGTGGTTCCATAGTAAGTAATTATTTTCCTTTGTTTTGTATACTTTTTATGTCAGAGGAAAATTTTGACAACCTCCCTGGTGCTGCGGTGAGCGCTGCAGTTATCTTATAGGGACGGAGGTCCCGATTCCGATTTCCGGTCCCCGTTAGGATTTTGAAGTGAAAATTTCTTTATTCGCATTCAACACTTATTGGTAGGGGTAAAAATGTGGAAACGCGATGTCTTAAGTATAAATATTATAGTTCATTCGTAATTAAACTTTAATTCCTTAGTTTTAAGGTTTATACAGAAATATCACGAGACCACTTAAAAAAATATAACTCTAAAGCTACCAAAAATCGCTAAATGGGGTACATGGGGTATTTTCTGATAGGTCTATATTCTATATTTTAATCTTAATTTTTTCTTTGGACGTCACTATTTGGGCCACCCTGTATTTTAATTATTTTAGAAGTGCTGTTAATTTAACTTATTTTGAATATTCGTTTTCACTTCTATCGGCAGTTCCTATGACTGCCATTTTTTATTTTTTTCCATGATCTGTCCCCAGATTCAAACGTACGTCAAACGGATAATTAATTCGACCTGTTTATGGAGTTCATAGATGCCTGCATGTCAAACAGCATGTAATAATATCACAGAATATGCGTTATAAGATCGCCTACAGTTAGAGTAATACGTTTTAAGCTGTTAAATGATTACGATTTGCTTAGAAAATTGGGCCTCTGGTCTGGTAGGAAGTTTCGGCCGTGGCCTCTGGCCAGTTACCACCCTACCGGCAAAAGACGTGCTGCCAAGTAATTTAGAGTCGTCGCGGTACAGGTATGGGTTTAATATAACCGCCACACACATAACAGAGTCTTATAAAGCCCGCTACCATCTTAGACTGCACTTATTATCAGGTGAGTCAGCAGTCAAGGGCTAAATTGTCCATACTAATATTACTGACTGTCTGTCTGTCTGCTACGCTTTCACGGCCCAACTACTCAACTGATTTTGATGAAATTTGATACAGAGATAGTTTACATCCCGGGTAAGGGTAAAGGATATTTTTATCCAGGAAAACTGAAGAGTTCCCGCGGGAATTACAAAAACAGTACTAGCGTAGTATAATTATCTAATTTATTCTTATGAAGTATGAAGGTAAAACGTAGGTATCTCCATTGTCTGTGGACTGTGATATCAGTTGACGAGTTCTTCTTCTTCTCTTGGTTTATGGCTTTGAGTAGTGCCAAACCAGCACAATGCACTTCGCCAGTGTCGAGTAACTTGAGGGAGGCAAACGAGTTCTTATTGGTGATGGTAAGTAGGTATACTCTGACAAGTTTAGCTGTGCGTGCGGTAAAATTCGGAACTAACAGAATCAACTCTGCGTTGGCTCTGCTGCGTTGTTTTTTTTTTAATAGACAGTGGCGCCCGTCGGCCTCCGCCACACGCGCATTGATAAGTCTGCCAAGCTCTACCGTATTTGACCACAGAATATACTTGACCTTTTAATTCAAAGTTAACGGCGACGATGTTGCAACACTCGCAGCTATCTTGTCTCTACAAAATAATGAGGCTTTATATCATAATAATATTATCTAGAAGCATTGAATCGAATTGTGCTTTATATGCGAGTAATAGTTTATTTATAATTCAAAGTGATTTTATTTATTTACCTACTTAAGACGATGATTAATTAGTACAATAATTATCATAATTAGGTATAAATGTGAAAGTGTGGTTGTTTGTTGGTTTGTTGATTTGTCCTTCAATCGCGCTGCAACAGAGCAATGGATCGACACAATTTTTTGGCATGGATATAGTTGAAGACCTGCCCGTTACTCTGTCCGCGTGGTTTAAGTTTCTTTTTATTCCCGCGGGAACTT
Organism: Erebia palarica; assembly: GCA_964035005.1. Classification (NCBI taxonomy): domain Eukaryota; kingdom Metazoa; phylum Arthropoda; class Insecta; order Lepidoptera; family Nymphalidae; genus Erebia; species Erebia palarica. The sequence goes on from OZ035987.1 coordinate 34,083,289, forward strand.
AATTTTCCGGTATAAAAAGTAGCCTATGTCACTCTCCAGGTCCTCAAAAGTCACGTTGATCCGTTGCTCCGTTGCGGCGTGATTGAAGGACAAACCAACAAACAAACACACTTTGGCATTTATAATATTACATAGATATATACATATTCATACAGTTTAGGTACTTCTAGTACCTACATGTCCGTCCGTACTCCGTCGGCCCATCCTATTAGCCGATTTTGTGAAGACCAAAACGGGCCTCTTGGTAAGCCTTCGTGCCTCAGAGGCCACAGCAAACTCAACCTAAATTCACCTCAAAGACCCCATAATAAAGAAAATTGCAGTCAAACAATAGACTTGTGACTTTATATTTGTGTAGAGTTCATGACGCAATATCCTTCAAGTTTCCGGTCAAATTGGTTAACATCCTGAGCCAAATCATAGAAGCGGAGTAGGTAGGTAGGTATATTTAATAAAGAAAAAGGTGACTGACTAACTGACTGATCTATCAAAGCACAGCTTTAACCAATGGACGGATCGGGCTGATAGTTATGACGTAGGCAATAGGCACCCGCTTTTTTGAAAATTCAATTGTATGAAAATCTCACCTACGTGAGCGAAGCCGCGGGCTTAGTGGCCTGTAATCTATTAGCTCATAGCTGACAGATATAAATAGATCGTAGAAAACTTTTCTGGCAAAATGCTATTGAGATAATGACCATTTTTAGTGACGATCTCCCTGGTACAGTGGTATTAATCGTTGTCGTCACGTCATTGGGAGTGCCATATGCTTCGGCTGCCGACTGCAAAATTCCCATATCAATCCTAGATTTGCGAATTTATTATCTCAAAATTTTCTACGGCCTGGTATGGAGGGAGACGTTATAACTTTAAAGATTTTTCTTCTGTTTCTAGGTGTCGATGTCGAATAAGTTCGGCTTGAAAGAAAGGTAAAGGTGTGACCTATATATCTATAACTATTTATCTCTAGTATAGGTACGATAGTAATACGATTTAGGTGTTGATTTAATCAGAACACAATATTTAGTAAATGTATGGTTTTGTTTCAGAATTTACCTCCATAATATGAGGATTTGTCAAGGTTAGAATAAGATTAATATTTAAGACTTGTCAAGGAACTTACAAGGGCCTCCAGCCCTTTAATGTCTATTGATATTTGTTGTATAATATAATTATTAGTTTAGATATTGTCTAAGTACCTATCATCCTGCATAATAAATAGCTACAATGTACTTAATAAGTGTAATTTCCGATAAGTATAATCAATATTATTTATATAATTATTATTAATCATGGAGGTAATACAATAGAACTTAATGCTGGCTAGCATAACCTAATTACTATAATTAAATGATGCCCGCGTGGAAAGGGGGCAAGAATGCTGGCTGCATTTCCGTGCTGGTCAGCCAGGCTGATCCTTTGCGCAAAAAATGAGCAGCCAGAAGAGGCAATTAACCGCGGTGAAATATCTCGTAAAATTTTTTGGCACTAAGACTCCACGGATGTTATCTCAATTCTCAATCCTTGTGTTATTTACCTACTAATAATAATTATTGATTTTCCGCATAAAATGCACTTAACACTAAGTTGAAAGTCAAGTATTATTTATATAACCAGACGAAGGTTGTCATTGTCTGATAAGGGTAACATGCGTTGTTTTCAATAACCTCTTATCCTCTAATCTCTCCTCTCTCTATTTCTGAGTCGTATTCCCCATTGTTGAGGGTCGTGACCACACTCCAGCAGTGCATTGCAAGGATTTTCTTGGGATAATCATGCGGTGGGTTCACTTCCCGGGTCCTTCCGCATACAACTCGACTAAGATTACTATTTCAACTCTTAGGTTACTAACGATTATTATCATTTTGTTAGTGAAAATAACCGGCGGCTTAACGTGCTCTCCGAGGCACGGAGGAAACGAAAAGTCTAAATTCGTATTCGTTATTGCTACTAGGCCACCCGTCCCTCAAAATCTCTCGTACTCGTACAGTATATTACTCCCCTGAGCTACTGAGCTACTATCGTCCCACAAGACATTGTCAGTATTTGTCAGGTTCTGCATCCGTGCATAGTCAAAATACCACGGACGCATATGAAGCGATTTGCTTCAATTATCTCATTCGAACCGCTGCGCTGTCCGCTAGGATATATTGGAATGCTCTTACGGCTTCCGTTTTCCCTCCAATTTCAATATTGGTATTCAAATCAAGAGTATAGGTGTCACCGTAAGATTGTGAAAACCGTTAGATTATAATTTGTCTCGCGAAATCGTCGAAAGTGTCGAAAAATTACAATTTAACGCATTATTTTCCGGTAGATTGTAATGTTAGGTGTATTAACCCGATAAAACCTACTTGATTATTTATGTCGAACCCTAACCTAACCTACATGAAATAGACAAGAAAACGTAAATACAATGAATATTTCAAAAATTTACACTCAGAACATTGAACGGTTCACAATCTTTCGACAGTTTAAAATTTCGCGAGTTAGATTATAATCTAACGGCTTTTATAATCTTACGGTGACCTAAGCATCTTCTAACGCGTAAACGCACTCCGCCTTGGGCTGCATCATTATTTGCCAGCAAATTTCATTGAATTTTTCACCCAAGTGTTGGTTTTATACTTAGTTTTAAAAGTCCTTACGTTATAGATACTAAGTAGGTACTAGATATACAGATAATTAATATAAGTAAAGGTATAAGTGCGTGCCTAATAGTACTTACGTAATTAGTATTGCGATGACGATTGCTGATGTAATCTGATGAACAAAAGTATAATTTGCAAATTTGTATGATAATAATCATACTTATTATTATAAATGCGAAAGTGTGTTTGTTTGTTGGTTTATTGGTTTGTTGATTTGTCCTTCAATCACGCCGCAACGGATTGGCGTGGTTTTTGGGATGGATATAGTTGAGCACCTGGAGAGTGACTTAGGCTACTTTTTATTCCGGCAAATTAAGGACTTCCCCCGGGAATCAAAAAACTTAAAGCATGCGGACGAAGTTGCGGGCATCAGCTAGTTCGTCATATTTTTGGAAGCTGGCATACCTACCTAGTTTTATTGGCTGATCTCTCAGTTAGGGGTTCAAAAAGCAGTCAGCAAACCCTTTGCTGTCCCCTAAGGGTAGCAAAAATTGTAATTAAAACGATCTGTCCCCCTGTTATCGACGCGCGACGAGGGGAAACATTGAACTTATTATTTCCGATACATCCCCCTGCTGTTGTTTTAGAAGCCTTTAGATCTTTTTATTTCAATGTATCCCAATGAAATAAAAAGATCTAAAGGCTTCTATTAAAATAAGGGGCCCTTGTTAATAGTTTAGTCTAGTCTGTTTGTCCGTCTGCGTGACATAGGTATTTTAAAAGTCAATTAGGTAAGTATACGGGAGGCTATACCCGCCCTCCACTAAAATGCTCATAAATCTTTCTATACTTACAAAGCGCTATTTTCTATAAATAAATTGTATTTAGCTATATTTTCTCTTAATAAAGTTTAATAGTTAATAGTTTATGAGTAATTAACGATTTCTACCTAAGTGACGTTTGGCTAATCCCGTAATCCCCCTGGGTGGGAGACTTAATCCCCCAAGTAGGGAGCCTTTACCCGGGTGTAAAAATAGGCAAAATAATCATTACAAATTATAATTCTATAAAGAAATTTAATCATAAAAATATGGCATATCGTATTACGTAGTAAATGAGAACACGAGGAAGGTACTTTAAATTGTAATCTTACGACAGTTTGCAATTTCGCGAGTTAGATTGTAATCTTACGGTGACATATATATTTTTACTATAGTGATTGTTGATAAACTTATAATTAGAAACCCTTTTTAACAAAAACTATATTTTTTATATAAAGCAACAATTTTAATTACAACTTTCACATACAACAGTAATAATATAAAAGTTATTTCAGTCTGTCTATAACAATATCTTAACATTTAACAATATCTCATCAACATGGAGAAAAATCTAAGGAAATTTAGGTACCTTTATAGCAAAAATAATAGTAATAGTCGGAACCTATTTTATTACTGACAGATCTAAATTGCTTCTGTTTCAAGTTGTTTTTTTAAGGGAATTTTGGATGGTTACCTGAAATAAATAAAATATATTATTGCGGGAGAAACTACGGGAGAGATTACCCTGGGTAAAGGCTACTCCCGACGCCAGGGTAATGTCTCCCCCCACCCCACGCCAAGCTGTCCGTTATACATTTTTTATAAAAAACTATGACAAAAGATGTAAATGTTGCAAGGATAATTACACTAACGATATATATATCACTCCTAAACAAAGCTGCCGATCGCAACGGCGTCGCATGAGTGAGGTGGGATGCTCCTATGGAATCTAAAAACCATGGCAACGTCACAATATCTAGTTCCACAAACATTCTGTGAGCAGTGGCCATTGTCTCCTACCTGCTGAACTATCCCGGACTCCCCCTACTTTCTTAAGAGCAGTGACATAAAGTTGAAATGTGGTACGTTAATAAAAAACTGTGCCGCTACACAGATGCATATTAAAAGAAAATGAAAAGTACTTATTCTCAAAAGCTATCGATTTAATGTAAAATATTATATGGGTAAAATGTTATATGGAAAAAAGACACACTGGGAGGTGCCCCCTCCGTACGCCCTACTAGGTGTTTGAGTGGTAATGAGTTGTAGAAGACGCCCTTAAATTGTCGCCTGGTTCGACCCCGGACACACTGTATATTTTTCAAATTACAAATAATAAAAAGTAACCTTGTGAGCCAGGCATGGCATTATCAAAATCCATTTTTTAGCATTCATATTATAATATTTTAAATCGAAGACGCAAATTGTAAACTGATTGATACCCTTGGAAACATGCTTTACGTTCACTAACGTTGCGCGTATGGCCGTGTTTCTTAAATAGCGATAAAAATTATTTAAACATGACGAGGACGTCCTAATTAGTGGACCGCAATTTCCCAACAATTAACTTCTTTTTTTCTAGAAAATAAAATATTCACGACCTAGGCATACTAATACAGGGTAAGATTAATAAAGAAACTATACCCGTCATTATAGCTTGCAATAATACTAGAATAGATTAATACTATAATAGGTCATAAACAACTAAAAGAATATTAAGCTAAGAAGAATAAAAAGTGTAATTAGCAATGAAATCTATGTTTACATAAGAATTCATAGATGTATGAAATAATGTATGATTATAATAGGTATATATGATAATGTAATAATATACATAAAATATATAGCATTAATAAAGAATGAAGAAAGCTAAAAGAAGTACATAAACTGCTCATTTTCGTCCAACAGAGCAAGGCAAAAAAAAAACATGTCAGAGGACAAAACGCGGGCACACATTTAAAAATATATATAAATAAATATTATGTTAAACTATGATAATAACATATAATATCTTCTTTATATACAGGTAGGCCCAAATAGTGACGTAATTTTTTTCTTTGGACGACACTATTTAGGCCAACCTGTATAAAAATCAATTGCTGTTCGTTTGTCTCGCTAAAACTCGACAACGGCTGGGCCGATTTAGCTGATTTTGGTTTTGAAATGTTTGTCGTAGTCCAGGGAAGGTTTAAACGGTGAGAAAATATAGAAAAATTGCGAGGAAGATAGTAAAAACGAAAGTGTGTCTGTCTGTCTCTCTGTCCGTCTTTCTGTCTTTCTGCTATGTTTTCAACTTTTCTCGGCTTATAATGTGCAATCGATTTGACAAAGTTATGTACAGAGATAGGTTACATCCTAATCAAGGACATAAGCTAGTTTTTATCCCGGAAAATCAAAGTTCCCACGGGATTTTTACCGAAGTATAGACTATATCTAATAATTTAATTAAAAATCTAAACTTAAGTTATCACGTTTTACGCTTTGGAAAATACCAAAAGAAATGAAATTTTGAAATAAAAATCATTTCATTAGATTTAGAACAAAACAACACATGATTACGAACCTACAATTAAGTATTTTTATGTAGAATCTAACCTTGACAGTGGTACCGGAAACTTGATGCAACCATCAAAATAAACGCTTATAGGTATATATGATCAATCCTTTGTTACCAAAACTCTAAGTAGTCCTTACTTATAGATAATTAATACTTAGTAGTATTCAGCGACATGTAAGTCCTTAGTATCAAAATGATTATTATATTTTGTACATGCATGCATGTATTATGCTGCTGCCATCTAGATTGCTAGAGACTAATTAAAAGAATAATTAGTTATATTATTTACTATCTGCTTACCTAAACTTACAAGTGATGCAGATACAGTCTAAAGACGGGTTACCTGCGCGTGTTTCCCTATACACACTACACAATAAAAATTCTTTCCAAAAAACCGACTTCCAAAGTAAAAAATAATTTTCATTTCTACACACTATGTTGAAGTCGGGTGAGCCTGACGCGTCAACTTTGCTTAACTTTGTTATACCCGCCCGACTTCAACATAGTGTGCAGAAATCAAAATTATTTTTTATTTACTTTACAGTGGCTTTGGAAGTCGGTTTTTTGGAAATGATTTTTATTTTTAACTTTTTTTTAGTGTCAGGATTGAGGATTGGGAGTCATAATTTTTTATGGGACCACCTCGAGGCGTCCTCTAAGGACAGAAAAAAAATATTTTCAAATCGTTTCAGAAACCACGGAGATATGCACCGACATACATTAAAAAAAAATACGCGCCGAATTGAGAACCTCATCCTTTTTTGGAAGTCGGTTAAAACGTCTACATAAAACATTGCGTGCGTCGTCGTCTCCTGCACCGGGATTTTTTGTTTTGGTGTTTTTAAAAATATTTAATGTCAAAATAATTTTAAAGGAAGAAAACATAATACTTAGCAGATTCGGTATCGAGGACAATTCTTTGATTTTCTGATATATATAAATATCTTTAGACTTCCTGTAGGTTGCTAAGTAGCTAGTAGATTATTTGATTTTCATTTTTTAGATGTTTTTTTTTATTCCACTACAATTGGAAGTTTCTTTCTTTTTATGCAGTTCGATAATTTGGTATACAAAACTAATTGCATTTGTTCAGAATCTAATTTCGAAGACATAGTTTTAAGTGTAGTACCCCTATCGGCTTCTACACGGCATCGTACCGGAACGCTAAATCGCTTGGCAGCACATCTTTGCCGGTAGATCGGTAACCCGAAGCAGCCCACCAGACCATATCAGAGAAAATTAATTCCCAAATTAACCCTCTACAAAACCCTAAATGAATTAGTTGCTAAAAACATCACGTGATTAATAGACGACCCCAAATGTAGTAATAGCCGCGAGACTTCTATCGTAATTTATGACACAGACTCAAATTATAATTTTGATAATTTATATAATTAAAATAATTTAACGGCCGCAATTAATGATCAATTTAAACGTAATCTGTCGATAAGTTGCTCAGCAACGTAGTTATTTGACAAAAAGGACAATACAACATGTGACAAATAACAACATTGCTAATTACTTGGTAACATATACGACAGATGACACATAGATCCATACTAATATTATAAATGCGAAAGTGTGTCTGTCTGTCTACTACGCTTTTACGTCTCATCTGTTCAACCGATTTTGATGAAATTTGGTACAGCTGTAGGTTGTATACCTACCGGGGAAGGACATACGACTTTTTATCACGGAAAATTATAGAGCTCCCGCGGGAATCAAAATAATCTTAATGCAAGCGGGCGAAGTCGCGGGCATCATCTAGTCTAGTTGATTCATGATTCCGTAAAATGACAGCTAACGATCTCAAAACATATCTTTAATATATAAAACAAAGTCGGGTTTGTTCGAACACATATAACTCTAGAACAGCTGGACCGATTTTCATGGTTTTTGATTTGTTGTATTTGTCTCCCTCCCGAATAGCAGAATAACTGTTAAAAACATTGGAAAATTGACGAAGAAATAAAATAAAAGAAAAACCATTTTGCCTTCATGTTCATGGGTTTCGTAATTCAGCACAGAGATAGATTATAGTCTGGAATAACACAGGATACTTTTATGCGGGAAAATTAGTTCCCGCGGGAACCAAAAACCTCAAGCCATGAGGAGGAAGTCGCGGGCATTAGCTAGTATCTATTATAATAGAATATAAAAAATTACAGCTACTCAGGCAATGTGTGACGATGGCAATCACCTTGGCTAAAATAATCTTTCGCTATCAATTTACCAATCTCCATTTTCAGGAAGAGTTCCTAGACATAAATTCAGCCTATCGCCACAATTGAGATTGTAGCAGTGATTGATACAGCTTTCGAAATTGTCCTTTTTTTCTTCGGTGGAGGAAAAAATCCCTTATGGACTGGCAGGGCGTGTCCGACACGCACGGACTGACAACAACCTCCACAATCCACATGTCTTCGAGATCAGCGCGGAAACGCATTGCATTACTTCGCGATGACTCTCCAGCTGCTCTCGCTCTTCTTCTTTTCCTATCTTTCTCTTTCCTCCCTCCTAATCGTTATGCCCCTTAGCATACTGGTATCTTTGCCACGCGTCTTCACTAGCTAACATGCGAGAGACTAGATTTCCAGCATCCACTCTACTCTCGCTCGTTTCCTGGGCCGACTCTCTCAGGTCAGCACAAGCGGGACACTCGAATAAAGCGTGCCTCGGGGTGTCCTCTTCACCGCAGAAGTAGTACTTATCACTCAGTGCTTTTCCGATGACAAAGAGGTAGGTGTTGAACACACCGTGACCGCTGAACGCCTGCGTCACCGATCTATACCTCTCCATGTTTCCTTTTGTGCCATATTTTGAGATCTGTAATTAACTCATCCAGGCTCCTTTTCCTGCTCCAGACCATTCCTTTTTTTTCGAAGTTGCCTTATTAGGTACATACAGCTTGGTATACTGCAGCTGTTATAGTAATTAGAACCTAGATCACAAGCAAACCACATCACGTTCGATCGTTTAAAGTCAGAATATCCGCAATATTCGATATATTTATATCTACCTACTATTAATTTTGGCTTATAACAAGTTTATGAACATAAATATGTAATAGGAACCTACCTAAGTCGTTTTTATTAAACCTAAAAGTTGTTTTAGCTGAGCGGGCCGCCAGCCTGAAGTAGAACTTGATATCCACCGTGATCTTAGATCGACCGAGTATTTTACGTTCACTTACTAAGTATACCTACCTACTCTTAATTCGAGTTTCCACATCTCGAGAACGGTTCGATGCGTGGGTAAAGTTAACGACAAGCTGTTTCGCGATTGTGGAACATCGAAATTATTATTAACTAGCTGATGCCTGCGACTTCGCCCGCGTGGATTGAGGGTTTTTGGTTCCCGCGGGATCTCTTCAATTTTCCAAGTATATGTATAAAACAAAGTCGGTTTGTTCGAACACTTATAGCTCTAGAACGGCTGAACGGATTTGAATGAAATTCGGCACAGGGATAGATTATAGTCTAGAATAACATATAGGCTACTTTTTATCCCGGAAAATTAAAGAGTTGCCGCGGGAACTAAAAACCGCACTCCACGCGGATGAAGTCGCGGGCATCAGTCAATTTATTAATAATTGACGAACTCAAACCAGTTTAAATCGATTTTACTTTGGCAGTATGGTGTTTCGATTTTCGACACACGGAATCTATAGTAATATTCGAAGTCATGCTAGGCCTATACACTATACAGTTTATGGACAAGTTAGGTAAAATATTTGGTTATATTCGGTAAGAACCTAGTCCTACATAAGAAGATAGTTGTCATACAGCTTCCAATGCCTCGGTATTTGGATTCTACGCAAAACTGACTGGTGGACTTACCTACCTTCAAGTTTACCAGTTGCGCTTTTTACCTGACATTTGTAGGTAATTTTGTTTAGCGTAAAGTGTAAACCTATGGTGTAAACTGTAAACCAAACTAAAATGACATATGTATTTAAAAATATCGCTAGTCGCTACCTCCTTCATATTGCCGCTATGGCCTGTGAAAAATGGCAGCACTAGATTTATACCTGTCAATTTTGTTTAGAGATTGTATAAAATAATTAACTAGCCACAAATGTTGTTCTATCTACATAACTGCCTATCTAATAAGTGCACAGGAACCATCAGTCAGTATATTTATATTGTTTTGTCTCTAAAAAATACAAGCGATTTGCCTTGCGTATTGCCTCGTCTACATTATATAGGAACTGTGCAGTAGCGGATCCAGGGGGGCTAAGGGGTTCAAGCTCCCCCATTAGCCTCTAGGGGCACCCCTGAATATTATCCTACTTTCTGTTTACTACACGATAGCAGTGACCTTTCTCGAAAACGGAAGGAATAACAGTTTGTTGAGACTTTGGAGATAATGGGAACATCTCCCCTAAACAGCAGCAAAGGCGCATAAAGATTTTCCCATAAAATTCTTTAACAATTTCTCGCTAGATACATTACCAGTGTCTACTTACGTAGTGTAAGCCGCAGCGTCTCTTTGCTTTGCTTAAACTAATCAAAATTTCAAATATTAATGACAATTACGGAAAACAAGTTTAGCTATATTTAGGTAATATTCACACGGATAAGTGTGACACACCTATAATATATCGAAACTTTGAAGAATTAGCAACAAGTTTTTTGTATTTACCTTGCCCTGGGGCCTACCTTTAGCTATGTCAAACGCCCCCCAATCTAAAATCCTGGATCCATGAATGCCTGTGTGCCAAAGGATAATACACGTTAAAACGTACTGTAACTCTGAACGGACAACGATTTGAAACACGCCCTCGTAAATATTGTTATTTTAAGAAATACCTATAAAACGATATATACTTTTATATTATTATTGCTATTGAGGGGTTGTATCGGGCCCCATACATTTTGCGCATTGCCCTTTAATTAGGTCTAAGGGCTGCGCGTTCAGAGAAAATCTTATACTCGTACCTCTATGGCTGCATGGGGCTGAGTAGTTAAAATTGGAATTTTGTATATGTCACCGTAAGATTGTGAAAACCGTTAGATTATAATCTAACTCGCGAAATTCTAAACTGTCGAAAGATTGTAAACTGTTCAATGTTCTGAGTGTAAATTTTTGAAATATTCATTTTATTTACGTTTACTTGTCTCTTTCTTGTAGGTTAGGTTAGGGTTCGACATAAATAACCAAGTAGTGCCCGGCCGCAGGCCGGACACTTAGGTTTTATCGGGTTTAAATACCTATCAGATTACAATCTACCGGAAGATAATGCGTTAAATTGTAATCTTTCGACAGTTTAGAATTTCGCGAGTTAGATTATAATCTAACGTTTTCACAATCTTACGGTGACATATATATGTCACCGTAAGATTGTGAAAACGTTAGATTATAATCTAACTCGCGAAATTCTAAACTGTCGAAAGATTGTGAACCGTTCAATGTTCTCTGTGTCAATTTTTGAAATATTCATTGTATTTCCGTTTTCTTGTCTGTTTCTTGTAGGTTAGGTCAGGGTTCGACATAAACAATCAGGTAGCCTTAGGGCACTTAGGTTATACTCGGGATATATTATCCCGATAGAACTAACGGTTTTTACAATCTTACGGTGACATAAATAATATAAGCAACTTCTTTAAGAATTGTCATGAACTTCGTCATGCGCTTCCGAGCAAATTGGGAACCTTTGTAAAAAATAAAAAATAATAATTCTAACTAACTAAAGATTTTAGACCCATGTTCCTACGTGATGCGGGTACGCCATAGCCCTGGGCCTGGTGTAGGCAAGGTACGTAATTAAGGTATTTCAAAACATGAAGCCCTTTTTTATATGTGCCGAACTGTATTTTTATTCTCTTATTTCATAATCTACTAATTAATATTTAATATGAGTACCTAAGTATTTAAAATTAAAATGCAAAACAAACTATGGCGTCACTTTATTCTACTTTCAAATTAATGCAGTCTTACAACATTTTGTATCTGCAATAGGTATACTTACAAAATGTTGTAAGGCTAACTTCTAAATTAAAATTATTTACTTAATACTAGCTGATCTGCCCCAGGTTTCACATGAAAAGTTTCCTCGTGGAATATCCCAGCAAGTACTTTCAGTGATTGTTAAAACTGCATTTGAATCTACTGAGAACTTTAGAAGATATAGGCGAATAAACAGACCAACATGGATTGCGACAGATTGTTAAGTACTTTAAATATTAGATTTTGAGTTAAACACGTGACACGGACTGTCACGAAGGAAGTCCTCTACATAGACACGAACTAAAAGACAGTTAAAATATATGAGGAGAATTGCAATTCATCCTTCTTGGAAGTTGTTTAAAAATAATAATTTTTAATGAGCAGAAACTTATTGTATCCAGGATTAATAATTTAATACCCATTTCTTTAAATATTTATTAGAAAGATAAATAAAAAAAGCTCACCGCAAAGAAAATAATATCCAAGGAAAACGACACTCACTAAAAATATCCCGATATCTATTAGACTTATCACATCATAATTTTAAAAAATCCCTAAAAGTTTCTCGACGTAAAATCGTATCGATTAAAAAAAACGAATTTCGAACCGTCGAAACGCGCGCGCTTTGCGGGCCAGCATGGACGCGTTATGCGGTGTTGCGAAACCTCGAAACGAAACTGTAGGCTCTTTGCTCTAGGCTGCGAGTTTTGGTTGCGGCCATTCATCTGCCGGGTACATCGAGGGCTGGCACCCATGCGATGATGCGCACTGCGCTTAAGGATCAGTCAATATTATGGAATTTGTTTATTGTCATCTGGTAGGCCAAAGTATCTTCTTTCTGGCTTAGTTGATTTAGGCACATTACTGTAACCTGTCAACCACTCATCTTCACTTCATCACTTGAGAATTGGCCTCCGCTGTGGATTGAAAAGTGAAAGTCTAACTAAATCAATACTGAATTTAGATGAAATATAAAATTTGTTTAATAGGTATAGGCTCTGTCATAGTTATTAATCTTCAAAAATAAGCAGCATCTAGTAGCTAGAATTCATACACTTCTTGAATGTCAATTGTCAGATTAATGTCTAGGAATTAGAGTTGGGACCTGAGACCTACCTTAAAATATCATTTGAACTAGTGGTTCACCCCGAACTGAGATCTCGCGGTATCCATTCACTGTACCGTACGCATTAAAACGCGCCGAATCTGATGACGTCAATCGTCATCCGCTTGCGTGGATGGGATACGTATACCTACAGTATTTTACTAAAATGCAGCTCGTTCGGTGAGCGGGTATTACGTAGCATACGATTTCGTAACAAAAAATAATAAAATGTGATGACTAAGACTGTGTGCTTGCGGCTCCTGCGGCGAGCATGTCTAGATGCGCGCTCATCTTTACGTTCATAGACATCAGTACTATCAGTAGGCTATTTTTTATTCCACGTATAGTCTATTATCTGTAACTACTACACAACACGACTACTACAAGTGCAAATTCACTGAAGTATACTCAGAGACCTTCGCTTCGCTCGGTCAAAAATTAAAAATAAATCTAAATAATTTGTAATTAATACAAATTCAGAAGCAAGTAGCAACCCTATACCTATTACATGTTTTACGATGTAAAACAAAGTATAGTGACAAATAATAATTACTAATTAGTACTTACCTGATAAACTATTAAGTTATTAATAAAAAAGATACCTACTAATACTATCATTAAGTCAAGAATCGGTTAAATATAATAGGTACGTACCTACTTAATTAATTTTTTCTCCTAATTGCTAGGAAATAGCTTCGTTATTTAAAAAAATCAATATGTAAGTATGTAATAGTAGATTGTTCATCAAGGGACTATGAGCCATTTCATACGAGATGTATCGAGTAGAATGGCTTTTAGTCCCGTGTTAAATACTCTACTTTTCACTTCGATTGCGAGAAAATAAAATAAATAACGATTTTTAATTCTTTCTTTGCCATTCTGTTATTACATTTAAATAGTACGAGTATGATCTATATTTTCACTTGATGATATTAACGAATAAATAGTCACCTTTACCCTATGCCTTCACCTTGTGTTTCGTATTGTGCAACGAAATCCGAAATGGATTTAATAAACATCTCTATAAATAAATGTTTTAATAAACAAAAAAAACTTGGGATTTCGCGGCAATCCGCAATACCAACTTTATTTTTCTCCATTGACAAGAAGGAATTTAAAAAAAATACATTGAGAACCATAAGCATTGAGCTGTAGCTGTAACGGGCTTTGGCTGTAGGTGACGATGGGTAACAATTAGCACATTGACGCATACTTGAATTCAAACAAAGATAGCGCGCAAATTATTTAAAAAATGGAACATAAACAAGTGAAATTAATTTAACGAATTAAAAAATACGACTCCCCTGCCATATTATTTTTGGAGTTTACCTCCATATGAAGCGATTTGCATATATAGCCTTTGGAATCTTATTCACATTTTTTATTAAATGATATTTTTTTGTGAATCACTTAATATTGAACTATAGTGTTATATATTTTTGGAATCTAATCATCATTTTCTAGATGATGATTATATAGTTAATCTAATTTTAATCTTATTTCAATTCTTGTCTTTAATGCGGGACCATGGTCACACCATCAATTTTTTAAAAATTTTACTAGCCTATGTCACCCGGAATAAGCTAGGGATTCTAACGATACCTCATTTATCAAAATCGGTTCAGGCGTATAGAAGTTATGGTGGAATATACAAACTCACATACATACATACATACATACATGAACCCTGAAAACAATACTCCTTTTTTCAGGCAGTCGTATAAAAAGTGGATCGTATTAACATAGCGTAACTATTTATTCATTTCATAGAGTGGGTCATAGGAAAGAACGTATCTTCTTAGACTGTGTCTGTGACATTAGTTTGGGCTGTAGATATTAACGATAGACCATATTGAACTTTTACTACGTTTATCTTAAGAACGCCTGCAATTATTTAAAAAAAAATACTTTAATCACTAGACCCTAAATGCTTACTTTAGTCCGCCTACGCTGAGCTATAATGACATCTTTTTAGAGCATGAGAGGTGAAAAAAATCAGTCTTAAGGAGCCTTAATATACCGAATTATGGGACACTTACGTTACTGGCTCTTTTTAGGCCGCCAGGCGCTAATACTCAAATAGGAAATCACATTTCCCATACAACCCACGGTTTTCGCGTGAATTATGCTAAGTCAACGCCATCCTGTAGCAATGAAGCAAAGCTTTCTTAACAAGATCTGTTTATTTTTCCTCAAAAATTAGAGAAAAGTACCTACTATACAAGTCTCGGTCAAAATAGCAATTCGCAGCCTCGTTTATTTAAGTTCTCGGCTGACGCCTCGTCTGGCCTGAGCAGTAATATGCTATTTTAAACAAGTGTTCATTAGAGGACAGCTTGGACACCGATCATGTAAACACATGTAGCCTTTGGAGCATAATAATTACTTAATAATTTGACCTGAAATTCTGTTTCACAACCGTTTCGGGCTTCGACCTTCTGGCTCCAATATCAGATATCCATTAGATACGTAGGTACTTACGAATACGACTTTGTACGCGTGGTTACAGGTTTAAAACTCCCGGGGGAACTCTTTGATTTACCGGAATGAAAAGCCTATAGCACTCTCCAGGTGTTCAACTATATCCATGCAAAAAATCAAGTCGATAGTTGCAGCGTGATTGAAGGAAAAACTAACCAAACAAACACACTTTCGCATTCATATCAGTAAATATTATAGTTATGAAGTAAGTGGTAGGTATTAGTAGTCTCTGATGATTAATGAATTTATATACACCTCGAGACCAGTTCGTAGCTAATAGGTAATGTATGTGGCTAAAATTCTGAAATTTTTTGATGAAATTGTGCACAGAGATAGCTTGAATTTTGATGACACACACGGGATACTTATCATCGCGGAAAATAAAATATTTCGCATAAGAACATATAAATCTAAAGACACGTGAACGAAGTTGCGGGCTTAATCTAGTAATATTTCCTGAATAGATAACTAAGAATAAAACTAGATCTTCGCGCTAATCAATAGCGGGCAATAAACTTGTATACAGATAAGCAAGCGCAATTAATTGTTCGATAAGGTACGGTTTTGAACCTGACCTATGATCCTTTGGCCGCGTAAAATGAACAAGAGAACAAATAAATGTACACACAACAAAAACAGGAAATTGGATTAGATATATCAATATCACAGCAATATTGTTATACTTACAGAGATCCTCCGTCCAGTTTGTCTGACCGTGCGCGTGAAACTTAAAAACTACTAGATGATACCCGCGACTTCGACCGCTAGGAAGTTTTTTCGATTCCCATGGGATCTCCTTAATTTTCCGGGATGAAAAGTAGCCTATGTCCTTTCCAACTTGTACCAGATTCAATCAAAATCAGTTGGGCCGTGAAAGCGTAGCAAACAGACAGACTCACTTTCGCATTTATAATTTAATTATGGATTGGGATTTTCATATGATTTTCACTATTAATTATAACGTCCTCCCGACCGAGTATCGGCCCGATATTTGGTTGGGGAGGAAATAAATCATAGCCCGATGTGAAGGAAAATCCGCCACGAATGGAAAGAGATCAGGCGCAGAACCGACGGTTTTACATACGTGCTCTCCGGGGCACGGGCATCGAACCCGGGACCTCGTCATCCGGAGTCGTACCTAAATGCTAACCACTTGACCAACTTAGTACTTAATCCTTCGTCGTCGTTGTCAACCAAAACTTCCACTGCTGCGTGTCTCATAAAGGCAGTGGGACTTTGACAATAATGGGATGATGACAACTAAATCAAATCAAAACGCGCTTCTAGTATCTTACCTCACTAATCTTATCTTACTAATATTATAAATGCGAAAGTTTGGATGGATGAATGGATGTAAGGATGTATGTATGTATGTATGCATGTTTGTTACTCAATCACGCCCTAACGGCTGAACGGATCTGGCTGAAATTTGGCACAGAGATGGATTGCAGTGAGTAATAGCACATATCTACTTTCAGGCTACTTTTTATCCCGGAAAATTTAAGAGTTCCTGCGGAAACTAAAAAACCTCAAACCACGCGTACGAAGTCGCGGGCATTCGCTAGTATTATTATAAATGCGAAAGTGTGTGTCTGTCTGTCTGGCTATTTGCTAAGCTTTCTCGGCCATCTGCTACTTAGTAGGGCTCCTTTTGCTTACGGAAAATCTAAGGGTTCCCACGGGGTTTTAACCTAAATACACGCGGGCGAAGTCGAAGCATCATCTAGTATATGAGTTAAGCAAGAAAATGAGGCAGCATGACCTCTGTTCGACCTTATTGCGTTGTATTAATGATAAAGACAATATGGCTGACTGGGCTGCCTTAGTGATAACTAGGAGAAAGGGTCATGACGGGTTATTATTAGAAATAAGCTTTATCAAAAGTAACTATTGAACCAAATAGAAGATTGCGTTGGCTACACGGGGATTGGTGACGACATTATTATTTTATGAGATACTTAGGTAGTAAGATAAGTATACCTAGACGGTAGTTACGCAAAATAGAATAGTTGTTCAAAACTGCTATAAATCCAAAGTACGCTACAAATTATAAATGTTTAGCATGCTTTTAATTATGCTATGCTAGAGCACGCATGAAAGCATTTGACATACGCTCACAGCAGCGCGTTACGCGAGACTAGCGGTCGGCCAACGTGCTACCGGCAGGCGGGCTTTGCTACGAGCGCTACTAGTGCTACGAAACGAACTACGAAGCACCGCGCGCTCGCGCGTTATAGCACCGTAGCAACTTAAAGGCTCCTCGGATAGCATGCTGTCAGTGCTATGGGAAAAAAGCGTGCTAAGCTATGCTTTTGTGCTACGTGCTTTATTAACCACCTCTAAAATAGAATATCTTTTTAATTGGGTATTTGTATACTGGTGGTTCGCCCCGAACTGAGACCTCGCGTTATCCATTCACTGCATCGTACGCATCAAAACGCGCCGAATCTTATGACGTCAATCGTTAACCGCTTGCGTGGATGGGATACGTATACCTACAGTATTTTACTAAAATGCAGCTCGTTCGGTGAGCGGGTGTTACGTAGGATACGATTTCATAATAAAAAAATTATAAAATGCCATGGCTAAGACTGTGCTTGCGGCGAGCATGTCTAGATGCGCGCTCATCTTTACGTTCATAGACATCAGTACTATCAGTAGACTATTTTTTTATTCCACCTAAAGTGGTGCTAATAGGCCTGAATCAATGTAGTGTAACTATATTTATAGAGTAAGGGTCCCTAAATTGGTCCTTATTGCTGTTTAATAAGCAACGCTCTTACTAGCGGCCACGCCCATCCTTATCACAGGGTCCTGTAGGAAGTGCAGTGTAATGGGCCTATTACGTCTATTATTTGTAAGCACTTATAGGCCTATTACACTGCAATTTTCACAGAGACCCTTACACTTGAATCAGTGTAGTGTAATAACATTTAGGGACAAAGGGTCTCTAAATTTGTCCTTATTGCTGTGTAATAAGCGACGCTTTAACGTCCACGTCCACCCCTACCACAGGGCCCTGTATAAAGTGCAGTGTAATAGGCCTATTAAACGAATAAACTTTTACAGAGCGCCGTCTATTGACATCATTGTGAAGTTCTGTAAATACTGAAGCTCAATAAAAATCAAACAATTTCGTTTCCATATAATATTTATCTAATTTTAGTATTTGTTGTTCAAGTAAAAAGTAAAATTCAAATAATTGATCACGTTACAGGCTCAACCTTTCAGAAAATTGAGAGTTCTGAAGGGCGATGAGGTCAACTTTGGACGTTAGAAAATTGAAGCCTGGGGGGCTTTCAGAATAGATTTTCTTCAATTTTAGGGGAAAATTAAAAAAAAATTTTAGGACTCTATTCCTAATTATCTTTAAAATGACCTACCGCAACCTGTAACGCTCTATAAAATATTTTACTTCGCATTCGCTTCTATGAGAGCCCCCCTGAAATACAGATTTTTATAACTTTTTAAGCTATATTCGGCTGGAGGCCATCGGTTTACATAATATATTTAAATTTGAAGTAATTACGTTCAGCAATTAAAAAAAAAAGTTATAAGGCCCTAACAGACGGACGGACAGACCAGTGCAAATTCACTCAAGTAGACTCAGAGACCTTCGCTTCCCTCGGTTAATTAACTTAAAATAAGAAGAAGTCAACTTGAAAACCAAATGTACTTAATGCAAGGATGCTATAATCCTAAATCTATACTACACACAGTTTAAGGAAATAAGTACGATACATCTTCTAGAAAAGAATGTATCGTATCGTATCGTATATTATATAATGCGGTGTTGCTATAGATGTAAATCAACCGGTATAAAGCGTTTTAGACCAAATGTTGCGGTTTCAAACCCCAAATAAACCGTTTTATGAGGTTGAAAATCTTGCCTACAAAAATAAAAGAGTTGCACTTGTTGTTGCGTTGCTCTGCGTCCTTCAGGGACGTAGAGCAACGCATTACGCATCGCGTGCCGGGTGGCAGGTGCGTGATACTGACGGGGGAGCGTATGATCTCCAAGATCAAAAATCAAAATCAATTTATTCGTATTACATTTTCAGTAAACTTCTTGAATTTTGTACTTGTACAAAATTCAATTGTTTTAGCACAAAATTAATACCTGATATGCAACTTATGAGGTGTATACGAAGGTGTAAGTAACTATGTATTGCTTTATTATTACCATGTCCCCATGTTACCTATTACTTAAAATAATTCTCTGTAATGGTATGAATGTTTCTTGACTTAAAGCTGTTACTGTAAATTTTGTGCGCCATTATTTGGCAGATTGCGTTGAGTACCATCTGTAACATCTTTATTACTTACAATCTTATAATCATGCAATAAATGAATAAACGAAACTAAACTAAATTCTATAAGTTATATATTTTCCCGAAATATTATTAGTATTATATTATTATTTCGGGGATACATAAAATTTTCATTTTTTTGCCGCAATTTTCACATCTTTTCCACCTGGAGCTTTAAATATAAACTGAAATTACCACCGAAAAGCTATCTTCCAATAAGTTTAGGAACTGCTTACAAGTTACCTGAAACCTTGCATTATTTAGTTAGTTACTACGAACTCAATAATTATATACCTGTTTAGTACATACAGTAGTTAAGCCAAAATTACAGTGATTATAAAACAGGAAACAAAGGCAAGAAGGACTGAATAAGACCTAGAAAATTCAAAATATCAATCACAGCCTTGTCTTATCATTAATATGATCGCAGCTTGATTGAAATGGTCATTTTACATTTGTTGATATTTTAAACAATTTCACTATGAAATTGACAATCAGCTGACAAATGACAGCTGTCACTCGGCTGCTACACTTCTCCGGACGCAGCGCAGTCCGCTGTCGCGCAGAAATGATATCATCAAAAAAGAAATAACTAACTAGGGAATTAATTAGTACAATTAAAACATTTTTAATATGAAATCATGGCCGACCGCCTCCGCCTGTTCGCACAAAAGGTTAAAGACAAATTCCACCTACCACAAATCAGTGTAAGCGGCCGGGAAAAGGTTGACCAGTTGATAACCAAGTATGTGCCAGCTACTCGGGTTACAGAAATCGCCGAGCAGTTCAAACATAAAAATGTTGCTATCAGAATCAAAGAAATGGTGTCTAGGTATGAGAAATTCACGGGTATTGAAGAAATTATGGCCATACAGAACACGGTCATTGACGCCCAAGTGAGTGGTTTATTGCTTTCATTTCACGAGTCCAATCAAATATACTAGCTATCCAATATAGCTAAGTAGACGAATGCCGCTATGGAATGCCACAAGAACGCTAAAAGCATAATACATTTTGTATTTCTACTTAGCTAAGAAATAATTATGGAGAGCTCTCAGGACATGCAGGTTTCCGCAACAATGTTTTCCATCACTCTTCGCTAGTGAAAATAGCTTTAAACAAGCATAGCTTCAAAAAAATAGAGATGCATGCCCTGGTTTCAAACCAGAGATGTGAACATGTTTAGCACTGGGCTATCACTGTTTATTTTTTTAATACTTTAATTGATAATAATGTACCAATGTATAACCTATTCTACTTGGATCATTTACACAACCCATCTAATAATATCCTAATATTAAATTAAACTATTGCTACTTAGCTTGGACAACTAAGACTGGGACAGATTTGTCAACTGCACCTTACAAAATTTACAACAATAATTGTTTTCAAAGTTACAATAATTGTTTACCTATTCAGATTCTTGACAACCTGTTCGTTTATATCGGTTTATTAAGTATTTAAGGTGCTTAAACTCACTCAAAATTTTATTATTCAACTTAGGTATCATGTTAAGGTCTTTAATGTTAATATTTTGTTCTTAAATAGAGCAATTTGTAATGTGATGGTGATAATTTACTACAGTATTTTTAAACTAAAGTTACACAGTATCCAAAGGCTTCTGTGAAGAAGGCCACAAGAAACTCAGACTTGGCGTTTTTGTTATTATCACCATTTCACAATACACCTCAACTAATTAAATCTATCAGAGCTTTTAGAGCAACTCATAATATGATATTCAATATAATTTTTCTATTATACAGGAGCGTTTCATGACAGCACAAGATAGGAGGCGAGAGATTGGTAAAGAACTGGCAACTATTGAGGCGCGGTTAAAAGAATTGCATGCAGAAATGCAAAATACCATGAAAGGGGATGAGAAATACCTACATCTTTGTACTGAGGAGCATAAGGTAGGTATCTATACTAACTACTATTATAAATGCGAAAGTTTTATGAGATATATGGATGGATGGATGGAAGGATGGATGTTTGTTTGTTACTCAATCACGCCAGAACGGCTGAACGGATCTGAATGAAATTTGGCACAGAGATAAATTATAGTCTGGAATAACACATAAGCTACTTTTTATCCTGGAAAATAAAAAGACTTCCTGCGGGAACTTAAAATCTCCATCCGTCCTCCAGACGTCGCTGTTTCTGCATTATTTCTAAATTTTAGTATTGATTGTATTAATCATTATAACAAATTTCTACCATTTTGGTAGCTTATTATCCAAGAGCGAGCACTGCGTACACTCTTCTCTGACGCAGAAAGGGAGGAGAGAGAGCTTTTTGCCACTATGTCTGCAGCTGTCAAACTCGGCCATGAAAGGGAAAGGGCACATGCTGAGCGGAATAAGTACTGGTATATTGTCGCTTCAATTTTCGGTAAGTGCATAAAATATTTAATTTTGAAAAGAGTGTATGGGAGTAGGTGATATGGTTCAACCATAATAATAGGAAGATATCTTCCTTCAGGCTAGCTCCGTTGGTCCTTGGTAACAAAGCCTGGAAGTTTCCAAAGCTTCGTTAAAACTTGCTAAGTGGTTGGAGGTAGTGGTTATTGACATATTATGTGAGGACTGAGAAGACTGCCATGTTATGCCATGAGCGATGTTTGCTGGAAATGCTTTTTGAACTTTAGGAACATTTACTGGAAAATTCCAAAGTATTTTATGAAAGTTTATTTGGATTACAATGTAGCTATTATGAGTGTTCTATTGAAGTTACATTAAAAATTCAGCTTTTTCACATCCAATTAAAAATCTTGTTATAATCCCTAGTATCAAAAAGTTATATAAGAACAATTATCTTTTTATGAAAAAAGAAACAGTTTCTTATTGGCCTTTCTCATTAGAACCTGTTAGATTTAAAACATAGAGTATGTCCTATATG
Source organism: Erebia palarica (assembly GCA_964035005.1). Taxonomy (NCBI): domain Eukaryota; kingdom Metazoa; phylum Arthropoda; class Insecta; order Lepidoptera; family Nymphalidae; genus Erebia; species Erebia palarica. The sequence continues at coordinate 34,106,001 of OZ035987.1, forward strand.
AAATAAATGAATTGAGTATTGAGCTCTTGAATTTTATAGGAACGTTGCTGGGTATAGGTGGCTCCACAATAAACAACCGTCTCAAAATGAATGAATTCAGAGATATGATGGAACAGCAAATGGCGCGAAGTGCGAGTGTTTTGTACACCGTTGCTGGAGGTGGATCGGCTAGTCGAGCTGACATTGCCGACGCTATGAAAACAGAGTTTGCTTATCAGGTTAACCATTGTTACTATTCATTTCGCTTATCTTTTAATTACATTTTTCTTGTTTTTAATTTCTTAATTCAATATATTTCAACAATTATTATGTTTAATAGCTTTGGGGTCAATAAATGCTTTGTTTTTTGCAGGAACAACTCGCAAACAATTTAAAATTAATGCAAGACAATATTGACACTTTAATCAATAAACAGTCGTCATTGATTGGTAAATATTAATATGTGATGTTGTATTTTGACCATAATCTTGTTGAATTGTTTAGATATGATAAATTGTGTGTTGTTACTTATTTCAGATCACTTAAATCATCAAGAACACGTTATTGAAACACAAATTCGGGATTTGAAACGTTTGATAGTAGCTGCCTCGCAAAATAGCGCGAAATCTGACGCACAATTAGCAAAAGCGTTATCTGAAGTGCATCAGGAACTAGAAGAAGCAGATAACGATCGGGACAAAGTTCAGGGGATAAAACCCAGTGGTACTGTAGACGCGAACCAAATTTTAACTGGTCTTGGGATCCTTATGTGCGCGGCTGTTATCTTTGGAAATGTCTTCGGACGCATAAGTTGATTTATTCAGTTCAAATCGAATTTTTTAACGTTAATATATTTACTAAATATAAGAAAAAGATATTTAAAAGTGAATGTTATTAATAATAATTACGATACAAATCATACGCTTACCTACCGAATTATAACTTGGTACGAGAAAAAGTTTCTAACATTGGTGGTTTTAAAATTTCGTTCCTCTAGAAATCCTAGAATATTAACGACATGTTCTTAACGTAGCTCGTGAAGTGTCTTTAGTGTGTGTACCTACTTACTACATGTTTGCATTCTCGAAATTTATAATCCTTGTCATAAATTATTGTTGATACTGCTTTATGTACAACTGAACAATTAAACTATTGAAATGGGGCATTATAGGACCTGTGTAGTTTCCGAAGTTGTTTGAGTTATGTTGTCTCCAAAAGAGTTGCAATTTTTAAAAGTCACTTTTTTAATGAAATTGAATGTATTTTTTTATTCTCCACCCTCTTGTAAACTATACAGTAGTGAATTCAATGATTGTACCATGAAGATATCCAAATTTAAAAAACGACTTAATTACCTTGATACTTAGCATATATTTTAGTAAATACTATATTATTAATTTAACAGTCATATTGGAATGCTGCTGGTCGGTCTGCTTTATTTTAAAATACAGTATTTTTGTTAAACACGTGTTGTTTTGCATTAAATGGTTTAACTTTCTAGATTGTTTTATGTTATTGTAAGACCCTTCTAACATATTATTATCAATGAATAAAGAAAGAAGTATTATTGTTAAAAAATACATATCTACTATAAAAAACTTTCTAAGGCTTGATTATTGTGATACCAAAGATGAATAGTGGTAGATTTTTTCTATTAATTATGGCAACATTACCCAAGCGAAAAATCTGAAAAGGAATAAAAAAGAGCGAGAGCGCAGATACTACATCCTGTTCTTTACGCAAAGCCACAAACACGTCATAAAAATCTGTATTTTATAGTAGGGTTCGCTTGAATTTGGAAATGAGATGGAAAACATACTATAAAAAATAAACTACCTAATATTCAAAGTATATATTCATCTGCCACATTATTTTTTTAAACAAAAGGTTGGAGCCTTCAAAAGAGAACAAGTTACCCTTGTTACCCCTGTTGTAAACGACTAGAAAATTAAACTAAAAATAATATACTAAGCTTATCTGATGCATTACTTTTACACGACATAAATCGGAATAGTCCATGTAGTCCAAATATGATCGGCATCCTTAACGCTTTGACATTTGCAATTTGTGTGGACCTTTGATTAAATATTTAAGAGGTGTTATTTTTATATTTATTAATATTTACAGCGGCCATCCTAAAACCTAAACAACTAGGTTTCGGGGTCAAGGGAGGGTGCGAGGCAGCGGTACATGCTGCCAGAACTTATTTAAACTCAAGTAATTATGACGTCTTCATAAAAATAGATGTTCGTAACGCTTTTAATTCGGTCGATAGGGGAGCCATGTTAGATGAAATTCAAAAAGAGATACCTCAGATATTAGACTATTTGTGGCAATGTTATGGCTCTCCCACAAAATTAATGTTTGGCGAAAAAGTTCTGGATTCAGCAGTAGGTTGTCAGGAGGGTGACCCACTTGGTCCCGCGCTTTTCAGTTTCGTTATAAATCCTATTATTTCGTCCCTAAACTCAAAATTCAACTTATGGTACCTAGATGATGGGTCATTGGCTGGAGATGCGTCGTCAGTTCTTCAAGATTTAAGAACAATCATACAAAATTTTTCTGATATTGGGCTCAATCTAAATTTTTCCAAGTGTGAGGCTTACTTCCCAAATTCAATTCCCATTGAGAAGAAAAATGAAAGTTTTCATAGTTTGAGTTTTTTGATACCGGGTATATCTACAGTTTCGAGTCAAAATTTTACCCTTCTTGGTGCTCCAATATTTGATGACGCATTTCCCCCTGTAATAAATTCTAAATTAGAAAATTTCAATAAATTTTCGCATCGCCTTTTACACATAAAGCCACACATGGCCATTTATATTTTACGGTTATGTTTATTTGCTCCTAAATTTATGTATCTGTTAAGGTGCGGCCCCTTTTGGAAATACCCTTCTTTGATCTCAACTTTAGATGTGTCTCTTAAAGACACTTTATGTAAAATTCTAAATTTACAAATTGATGACCGCACCTGGACCCAAGCGAGCCTACCTGTGAAATACTCTATTACACTCATCAGTCAGATCCTTAATCTGACTAGTCCGACTGATGTTGTGGTTGAGAGTCTGGCGGAAGCGAGGTTGGCCTGGAGTGCTTCTTGTCCTGGGGAGAGCTTTCCTTCGGCTGTGGAATGTCAGGGTCTTTGGGACAAACCGCGTGTTGTCTTGACACATGCGGATCTCGTAACACAGTGTACCTCAGATACGGATAAAGCCCGTATTTTAGCCGTATCCGAAAAAGAGTCAGGTCACTGGCTTCACGCTCTGCCATCTCATAGCCTGGGAACGATTCTCGACCGGACAGCGCTTCGTGTGGCAGTTTGCTTAAGCTTGGGAATAAAGGTATTTGAGCCTCATTACTGTCCTTGTGGCAGCCGCGTAGATCAGTTTGGTTACCATGGACTCAGTTGCATTCGGAGCGCAGGCCGCTTGTATCGCCACGGTGCTCTCAATGATATAGTCCGTCGCGCTCTGGCCACTGCCTCCATCCCTGCACAACTGGAACCCTCCGGTTTGTTCAGGGATGACGGCAAGAGGCCGGATGGGATGACTATAGTACCGTGGTCGATGGGTCGTGCACTGGTGTGGGATGCAACCTGCGTTGATACGTTGGCAGCGTCCCATCTATCAGGCTCGTGCCTAAAGGCGGGTGCTGCTGCCGAATCTGCTCAGTTGCTTAAGCGTCGCAAATACTCAGCCATTACTAAGGACTACGTTTTTGCGGCGCTTGCTTTTGAGACTCTGGGCCCATGGTCATCGGACACGAAGAATTTTATAAATGTTGTGTCCCAAAAACTGATCCACGCCTCTGGTGACCCAAGAGCTGGCGCTTATTTAGCCTAACGGCTTAGCCTCGCCATTCAACGAGGTAATAGCGCCAGTGTTTTGGGCACCATGCCCATTAACGATCACTTGGATGGCGTGTATTTTTTGTAAATATAATTAGTTTTTAATTTAGATTTTAATTTATTTCTTACTTTTAATTCTAATATATATGTATATTTCTTCAAACTCACATACATAAATAAATAAATTTAGAGGTGTGGACACTACTATATTTTTTTTAATTTATTCTTTGTTTTACTATCTCAAATATTTAGCGAATAGGCCTATGTAGCCATATATTCCGACTTTTGCTAGAACGAGATAGCTTTATGGCTCAATGACCATCTAAGAAAATGAAGTGAATTCATGTTTTCTATGTACATAGTTTGAGACGATGCACCATGCGTGATGCAGGGTGACCGCGTATCTAATGCATCGATCATTGTTACAGTATCAATTGCTGTGATTGGCTGAATTTGTGGTATAGTGGAAGAGTTTAACCAATCAGCTTGCTTGAAATTGCGATCGTTTCATTGTAGCTGTCAGTTTGAGCTCAACGAGGTAAAAAGCCTATTACACTGCACTTTTCACAGAGACCTTTACACTTAAATCAATGTAGTGTAATAAGATTTAGGAAGTAAGGGTCCCTAACTTGCTGTGTAATAAGCGACGCTCAATTTAGCGGCCACGCCCACCCTTACCACAGGGCCCAGTATAAAGTGCAGTGTAATAGGCCTATATGAAATGACACTGACAGTCATTAAGTCATGTGGTCATTATTTGCACCACAGAGTATATTGATTTGCACCAATTTTGCACCGACAAAAATGTAGTGGTTATATTCTCTTTGGCACCGACCAGAAAAAAAAATTGTTTGTTGTTCAGCAGAGAGCAGAGACCATAGAGTAGTATGTATATAGGGTTGTTATCCTTGTCTCATGTCTCATGTTACTTGTCTCTGCTTGTCTCTGTCAGGCAGCAGCAGCAAGCAGTCTGATAATTTATAATCACATTCTAATCGAAAGTAAAACAATGCAAGAGGGTACGTACAACTACTATAAACTATTAAATTTATTATTCGTTCATTGGTAACAACTACCCAATGCATCAATTCACTTGTATCAGATTTAGAAGTTACGGGCGTCTCGCGGAGTGGACGAGTGAGGAAAAAGAGTTCAAAGCTCATGGATTTCGAGTCACCTGACGACATTGAGACGAGGTTTCGCCGACAAACGCCGATGAAAACCTATTCTAATGTAAGGCATGAAGAACCAGTGGAATATCGGGAGCCTCAGAAACCGGCAGAGGAGGCTGGGACTGCGTCAAGTGAATCTGATTATTACGAGAATAACGCGGACCAGGGTGAGAGGTAAGATAGTTTTCACTGTTTGGTTGTTTCTTCATCAATCCATACCAATAATATAAATTCAAAAGTGTGTCTGTGTATTTACTATGCTTTAACGATTTTGATGAATTTAGTTCCAGCGGTAGGGAACATGCTAGTTTTAATCATGGAAAATTAAAGAGTTCCCACAGAAACCACAAAATCAAAGGTGTTTACTGTCCTCATATTAAATCAGTCAAATTTATGATTTCTTCTAGCCTACAATTTCATCCGCATTGATTTAAGTTTTTTGGGTCCTGCGGGAATTCTTTGATTTTCTGGGATAAAAAGTAGCCTATGTACTATTCCAGACTATAATCTATCTCTGTACCAAATTTGATCCAGATCCGTTAAGCCATTCTGACATGATTGAGTAACAAACATCTATCCATACATCCATCTTATCTATCCATCCATCCATTCATCCAAACTTTCTCATTTTTAATATTAGTATGGATATAGATTTTATGTTAAACCTTAGTATCCTGTGAAAGTTCACTCATAGAGAGTAGCAGCTAATCAAAGTTTTCTTATTTACCAGCTCTTATGAATTCGCTCCAAACAGACCTCGTGGTATCCATAAGATAGTTTTAACTATATCTTTTAATAGTAAACAAAAGAGCTAAAGAGTTATTGGAGCTAAACGAATAAACTTTTACAGAGTGCCATCTATTGACATCATTGTGAAGTTCTGTTCTGAAGCTCATTAAAAATTAAATAATTACGTTTTCTTATAATATTTATCTTATTTTAGTATTTGTTCAATAATTCAAATAATTGATCAAGTTTCAGGCTCAGCCTTTCAGAAAATTAAGAGTTCTGGGGTCAACTTTGGATGTTAGAAAATCTCCACTTTGAAAGCCCCCTATTTCGTCAGTTTTAGGGGAAAAATTAAAAAAAAATGTTGTACTCTATTCCCAATTATCTTTATCTTTTAAATGATATACCACAACCCTATGTAACGCTATACAAAATATTTTACTTCGCATTTGTTTCTATGAGAGCCTATTTATATCCCCTGAAATTGCAAAAATTAAAAAAAAAATTATAGTTATTTAAGCCATATTCGGCTGGAGGCCATCGGTTTACATATTATATTTAAATTTGAAGTAATTACGTTCAGTAATTCAGAAGTTATAAGGCTCTGACAGACGGACGGACGGACATGTGCAAATCCACTCAAGTAGACTCAGAGACCTTTGCTTCGCTCGGCCAAATAGACTACCCCATGTGATACTTGAGGTGCACTAAAATAAATTCTTTTTTGTAGTATGGAATCAGACAGCTCAGCTTCTGATGAAGGTTCCACACGCACTCCTGCTAACTCCCTTTATATGATGGAAAAGAGCAAGAAGAAACTTGTTATTAAGGATGGCAGGGTTGTTGGGAGGGCTAAGGCACAAAGGAAGGATAAAGGTATGATATAAAATTAGGCCTGGTTTTTATGTTGTGGGTAGAATTTACACCTGTTTTTACAACAAAACTGCTTCTACAACCTAAAAAATTGTCTCTTTTATGTTGTTAAAACAGTTTCTTACTGTACTATATTATTGTTAATAATACTTAATATTAATATTTATCTTAGCTCATTTTAAACCAAAAACAAATAAAAACTAAGCCAATAAAAGAAATAATGTTTTTATCAATAAATAAATAAATGTTTATTTAGATTTACACAGATAACAATAAAATGGAAAAGAAACGAATATGAAAAAAACAAAATAAAGTGCAAGAGTTATTTTACAAAATAACTATAAAAAATAAATTGCTCTGTGTAGTCGCTAAAAAGGTTGCTACCTCAGCATATTGCTGCAGTATGTGATAACTGCAGCGCTGATTTTCAGGCGACTGTCGCCAGTTTAAGGCGTACTTATCACCCATATCTCTTATGGTGGTTTTATTGACTTGCAGATTTGGTTATGCTGTGCAATTTATGCTTGGGGCTGAATGTAAATTCATGCCTCCCGTGTGCATATAACGTGCTGTTTATGTGCGCATTTTGAAGTTTGAAAAAAGTACTTGATTTGACTATTTGTCAAATACCCTGAGACCATCTTGATAACTTTAGTGTGTATTGCAGGCAAAACTCGCATAACAGCCTATATGATGTGGGCTAAGGAGGCCCGCAATGACTTACTGAGGAAACATCCCGATATGGACTTCTCTGCCATTTCCAAGAGACTCGGCGAAATGTGGGCTAACGTAAGTAGTATTCAAGTAATTTGTGTCTGAAACTTCATTTCAAGGCTTTTTTCTCTGGAAGCAAAAAAATTTAATATTTTAATCTGAAATATTTTCTGCCTCAATATTTTCATCTCATATGAATTGAATTGAATAATTCTTTATTTTACACCAAGAAACATACATAAAAAACAATTACAATAAAACTAAGCTATGGTACAAGTGGCAGCCTTATCTCTTTAAAGCGATCTCTAACAGGCAGCCATACACACAACGGATTAACCCAGTGCGAAAGCTTCAAGGGTGTACGTTATATAAAAGGAAAACTTTATTATTAGTTCTAAACTAATAACCTAAATATACCTATAACATAACCTATGTACTTGTTATATTAAACTATTAATAAACATATTATGCATACTCTTTTATTCCCAACCAGTACATAGACAGATTAATCCTGGAAAATTAAAGCGTTCCGGGAACAAAAATACCTCAATCCACACGAACAAAGTCACGGGCACCATCTAGTATTATAAATGTGACAGTTTGGATGGATGGATGGATGAGAGAGATTATAGTCTGGACTATGGAGTAACACATAGGCTACTTTTTTATCCCGGTAAACGGATAAGTCGCGGGCATCAGCTAGTAATCAATGAAATATGTGTGCCTTGTGACTTAATAGGTAAGAAAAGTGGTTTAATTTTTTTTATCCCGGTAAACGGGTACGAAGTCGCGGGCATCAGCTAGTAATCAATGAAATATGTGTGCCTTGTGACTTAATAGGTAAAAGTGGTTAAATTTGTTTTCTCTCAGGTGAATTATAACGAACGCTACTTGTGGAAGCGCAAGGCGAAGCGTTTCGCCATACAAAAAGAACAAAGCAACCAGCCCATGGTCAACAAGATTATTTCCAATCCAAGTAAGTGCTAGCAGTTGGACAATCAACATCTTTTTATCATAATTATGAGAGAGATATAGAGAAGTGTTAATCAAGTGACTTGTAAAATATGTGTTAGTGCAATTTAATTATTTTCAAGTTGTAAGTTTTATGCAAACTCCATACAAGTACTTTCACAAACAAAGAGCGGAAAGGATGGAGCAAGCAAAAAGAGCTCAAAAACTCACATATACAGACAACTGTCAAAACTCTTATTTACTGGAAGTGAGAGTCCATTACTGTATAATCTATGCAGTCAGTTCACAAACATTTTGGTTTACAGTTGTTTTACAGCATTAATCGTCTGAAAATCAGGAATTGCGAGGGAATCGCAAAAATCCTGACTCCGGAAACGATAAATTTCCCGCCAATTCCCGATTCCCGGATTCCGGGAACGAAACGCGTCATATTGTATGGATGTAGAAAAGACTCTTGTGTATATTTAGATCTCCGAGAGATCTCTCTAGAGAGAATCCGTCTTCTAGGAAACATGATAGAAAATGCATGGTCTGTGTCCAGTCAAGCCAGTTGTTTCTAAAGATTCACAATAGGCATGATGACTGATTTTGAAAAATGGTCAGATTATGTTCGGAAGTTTTCTACTATTTCGAAAAAATATCTTATTTCAGCACAAAAATAAGCTTTGGTAGATAAAATTGGCATTTGAAATTGAAATTTTAAAATTCACGCCAAAACGCTAGCCGGTGTCATGGCGTCGTTTGTGACGTCACTATTGTTTTTACCAATGTATTCTGTGTGATTGTCAAAGCTGTCATTATGGCGGATTGCTGTATATTATAGTTTTATTTTATCAAAATAAATAGCAATCTCACTCGAAATAGAAAAATAAATACGTTTTTTATAATCCATGAATCCTATTTTCATTAGATAAATTCATAATTTCATTGATTCTTGGTTACTGTCATCATGCCTATTGGCAATACTAGCCACTTCCGCGACTACGTTCGGCGGTACCTGATTGGTCAGTCCGTCCGACATACGCGTCACTAGCGCGACGTATGAAATAAGCCAATTATTGAAAGGAGTGCTACTACTACTAACTACATAGATAAGCTACATAAATCCAAGCCCAATCCCACCGGTGGTCATCTGTATTTGCCGTGCTCATCACTGTCATCGGGGAAACTGGACGTTCCAGGAACGGTAAGCGGTTTTTTATACGACTGCCTGAAAAAAGGAGTATATTGTTTTCAGGGTTCATGTATGTATGTATGTGAGTTTGTATAGTCCACCATAACTTCTTTACGCCTGAAACGATTTTGATAAATGAGCTATCGTCTTAATTCCTAGCTTATTCCGTTATTGACATAGGCTAGTAAAATTAAAAAAAAAATGATGGGGTGACCATGGTCCCGCATTAAAGACTAAAGTTGATTTTTTTTTCGAAAATATGATTAGCTATATAATCATCATCTAGAAAATGGTGAGTAGATTCCAAAAATATATAACACTATAGTTCAATATCCAGTGATTCACAAAAAATATCATTTAATAGAAATTTGTATTTTTTTTTGTAATTTAATTTATTTGAACTACCAACAGAATTACAAGTAGTAGGAATACAAAATGTTGAATGGCTTAGGCAATAGGTAACAAGCAATTCAATTTATAGGTAGTTACATCATGCACGTAGGAAAAGTCGTACATAACTGACACAAGAATAAGAATAAATGTGAATAAGATTCTAATTTAACTAGATTAACTTAGAATTGGTCTTGAACTTTTTGGTTCGTTTTTTGGCAGGGCAGTCGTGTTTTTTAATTTTGTTAATTATGACTCGTTGTATTGTAGATTGTGGATCTGGAGCGACTCTGGACAAACTGGACACCTCTCGTCATGTATCATTTTTATTTTAAAGGTCCTTCGAGTTTGCACCAATAGTCCGTTTGTTAATAGGTATACGTCCGACGCACCCGGGACCGGGCCGTCCGCCCGCTAACCGAGCTCCGCCCAAACACTCTCCTGTCGCGCAACCACAACAGGCGCTAGTGGTCAGTATTACCGCAGTCTAAAGAGATACTTCTTATTATTATTTTCGACATAAATTTTGCTCTCACACCCGCATACAAAATAAATACATGTATGAGGCCAAAAGAGGTATAATAAACTTACGTAAATAAATATAAATAAATAAATTTACACATTTTTATTATTATTATTATCGTCATAAATTTAGCTCTCACGCCCGCATGCAAAATAAATACATATATGGCCTAAAGAGTTATAATAAACTTACGTAAATAAATATAAATTAATAAACTTACATACACAAATACACAAATAAATAGTTGTAGCGGGCGGAGGCTTACACTCCGGCAGAGGAGACCAGACGGCCGGGGGTCAGGGCGACAGGTTAAGAAACCGGCGGACTATTATTATTATTATCGTCATAAATTTAGCTCTCACGCCCGCATACAAAATAAATACATATATGAGGCCAAAAGAGGTATAATAAACTTACGTAAATAAATAGAAATAAATAAACTTACACACAAAAATACACGAATAAATAGTTGTAGCGGGCGGAGGATTACACCCCGGTAGGGGAGACCAGACGGCCGGGGGTCAGGGCGACAGGTTGAGAAACCGGCGGACTATTTTTTTTTTTTAATTTAGCTCTCACGCCCGCATACAAAATAAATACATATATGGCCTAAAGAGTTATAATAAACTTACGTAAATAAATATAAATTAATACACTTACATACACAAATAAATAGTTGTAGCAGGCGGAGGATTACACCCCGGCAGGGGAGACCAGACGGCCGGGGGTCAGGGCGACAGGTTGAGAAACCGGCGGACTATATCCTAGCCGAATCTAGCAACACCGCTTTCTGTATCCTAGCTGCGAGCGAACTGCCACGGAACCCCAGTCGCCTCAGATGGTGTTATTATTATTATTATTATACACTTTATTTGTACCACCACAAGTGAAATTACAAATACAAAAATTGGAAAAAAGTAAACACAGACAGAAGTAGGATACAAAAGGCGGCCTTATCGCTTAGGTAGCGATCTCTACCAGGCAACCTTAGAGAGTACTATTTTGTTTTTTGTTAGCCCTTCACTGCGATCTCACCTGATGGTAAGTGATGATGCAGTCTAAGATGGTAGCGGGCTAACCTGTTAGGGGCATGGCAGTTATATTAAACCCATACCCCTATTCGGTTTCTACACGGCATCGTACCGAAACGCTAAATAGCTTGACGGCACGTCTTTGCCGGTGGGGTGGTAACTAGCCACGGCCAAAGCCTCCCACCGAACCAGACCAGGGAAAATTCAGAAATTATAATCTCCCAAATTGACCCTGCCGGGGATCGAACCCGGGACCTCCGCACGTTAAGACAACAACGGTACACACTGCGCCACGGAGGTCGTCGAAACTAAAGAGGTCTTTCCTATCAGTCGTTCGACGGAGGCGTCGAGATCACTCTAGGCAGAGCAACGCTGCGGGGTGATGGTGGCTGGCAGAATTTTCAATACAAAGTTATGTCACTCAAAATCAAAGTATATATACTCAAAATAGGTACCTACGCGTAACACCTGAACGTCACGTTTACAAAGCATACGTGATGGTGATAATTATCCACGGTATCTTAAAACTTAAGGATGGAACTACGAGGATTCCAAACGCGCCCTGGTCTGAGAAGAGCCCACAACGAACTCAGCCGGGTTAAACTAATGCTCTCAAATGTCGTATGCAACTTCCTACCTCTGTCCACCTATTCTAATGAAGAGTATGTTGCTTTCCATCAACATAAACGGTAAGTAAATCACTCACCTTCGGTTTGCCGATGACATATTCATCATGGCAGAGACTCTGGGAGACCTCAATGCCCTCAGCAGAGTTTCCCAACACGTGGGCTTAAAAATGAATATGATTAAGACGAAATTTATGTCTTACGTTCATGTTCCGCTCCACCCAGTGATCGGTGAGAACTCTGCACTCGAGATTGTAGACGAGTACACTAGGTAGGTCCAATTTCGAGAAGGAGGTTAACCGCCGAATCCAACTCGGCTGGGCTTCGAGATGTCTTCTCGTCCAAAATCCCTCAATGTCTGAATACCAAAGTCTTCGAACAGTGCATGTTGCCAGTGATGACTTACGGAACCGTCATAGGGCTGTGCTGGGAGTGTCCCTACGTGATCAAAACAGAAATGAAGAGATCCGTAGGAGAACCAGAGTCATCGATATAGCCCGAAGAGTTGCGAAGCTGAAGTGGCAAAGGGCGGGGCACATAGTTCGGAGAACCGATGGACTTTGGGGTCCAAGGCGTAGCGTTGGCATACCCCACACACGGTGGACTGACGACATCAAAAGAGTCGCAAGGAGTCGCTGGATCCTGGCGGCGCAAGACCGTGGCTTGTGGAGGACCCTACAGGAGACCTATGTCCAGCTGTGAATGTCCATCGGTTGCCGACGACGATGTTGCTTTCCAAAACAAACGTCTCTCGGTTGTCGAGATTGTGGTTGTGTAGTTTTAAAGTTGCAGGAAACCGCAATATTTTTCTAATAATATGTATTGTTAGACATTGATTTGAGATTTGTGCAAGACCGTGTGTCCGTCCGTGTGACCGTGACTGTGTGTTTGTTAAAGCCGGTATCAAGCGCCAACTCTGCGGCCAACACCGGGTCAGGCATGTACCGTGTGACGGGTTGCGGCGCGGTGGAAGTGGCCGCGCATCTGCGGCTGTTGGGCGAGAGCTTGGCCATCATTGGCGAACGCCTGAAGGAACATGAGGTATGTTGGTCACCGTCATGTGATCAAATACAATCCACGTTTCTCCAATCTTATCCCACATTTACCTTATCATATTATATATATGTCACCGTAAGATTGTAAAAACCGTTAGATTATAATCTAACTCGCGAAATTGCAAACTGTCGAAAGATTACAATTTAACGCATTATTTTCCGATAGATTGTAATCTGATAGGTATTTAAACCCGATAAAACCCGATAAAATAAAATAAAAGTAGTGATTGATTATTGATGTTGATTGATTATTTATGTCGAACCTTAACCTAACCTACAAGAAAGAGACAAGAAAACGTAAATACACTGAATATTTCAAAAATTGACACTCAGAACATTGAACAGTTCACAGTCTTTCGACAGTTTACAATTTCGCGAGTTAGATTATAATCTAACCGTAAGGTTTTTACAATCTTACGGTGACATATATATATATATATATATATATTTACCCAATAAAGTACTTACCTTCTTACTATCTTATTTTATCTTTTCTCACTTCTTACTAATATTACAAATGCGAAAGTTTGGATGGATGGATGTTTGTTACTCAATCACGCAAGAACGGCTGAACGGATCTGTATGAAATTTGGCACAGAGATAGTTGATAGTCTGGAATAACACAATAACTTACTATTTATCCCGGTATATTTTTTCCGGCAGCCAAGCGCTAGCCCAATTATTAAAAAAAATTAAGGAGTACCAGCGGGAATAAAAAAACTTAAGCAACGCGACAAGCCGCGGGCATCAGCTGACTAGCAGTATGACTACAATATATGTGTCACCGTAAGATTGTAAAAACTGTTAGATTATAATCTAACTCGCGAAATTCTAAACTGTCGAAAGATTAGAATTTAACGCATTATTTTCCGGTAGATTGTAATCTGATAGGTATTTAAACCCGATAAAACCTAAGTGCCCACTAAGTGGGCACTACTTGGTTATTTATGTCGAACCCTAACCTAACCTACAAGAAAGAGAAAAGTAAACGTAAATAAAATGAATATTTCAAAAATTGACACTCAGAACATTGAACAGTTTACAATCTTTCGACAGTTTAGAATTTCGCGAATTAGATTATAATCTAACGGTTTTTACAATCTTACGGTGACATATGCTCCAATATGTTTTTAGTAGTTCCACTTCAAGATGATTTCGTTCTTAATTCTTTGCTTTGCTATTTTTTTGTATCATTTGCACATCACGTTTGAATTGCTGTAGCATCATAAACGTTGTTACTCACATACCTTTTTAAACCCTGTCATAAATCACAACGTATTCTAATAAATAATTAATTCCAAAGTGATAAAAATGTCCTATTCTAGGGTCAGATCGCAGTGTCGGGCTCTGTGTCGGTTCTATTGGACACTCTCCTGTGCTCGCTGGTCCCACTGATATCTGTGTCTCGAGCTATCCCGGCCATCGCTCCGCCCCAACGTTTGATGCAAGACACTCTGCATAACATCGCCTATATCATGCCTGGACTATAGTTATGACGGACGCCAGTAGGACATGCAAGACACTCTGCATAACATCGCCTATATCATGCCTGGACTATAGTTATGACGGACGCCAGTAGGACATGCAAGACACTTTGCATAACATCGCATAAATCATGTCTGGACTATAGTTATGACGGACGCCAGTAGGACATGCAAGACACTCTGCATAACATCGCCTATATCATGCCTGGACTATAGTTATGACGGACGTCAGTAGGACATGCAAGACACTCTGCATAACATCGCCTATATCATGCCTGGACTATAGTTATGACGGACGCCAGTAGGACATGCAAGACACTCTGCATAACATCGCCTATATCATGCCCGGACTATAGTTATGACGGCCGCCAATAGGACATGCAAGACACTTTGCATAACATCGCCTATATCATGTCTGGACTATAGTTATGACGGACGCCAGTAGGACATGCAAGACACTTTGCATAACATCGCCTATATCATGCCTGGACTATAGTTATGACGGACGCCAATAGGACATGCAAGACGCATAACATCGCCTTAATCATGCCTGAACTATAGTTATGACGGACGCCAGTAGGACATGCAAGACACTCTGCATAACATCGCCTATATCATGCCTGGACTATAGTTATGACGGACGCCAGTAGGACATGCAAGACACTCTGCATAACATCGCCTATATCATGCCTGGACTATAGTTATGACGGACGCCAGTAGGACATGCAAGACACTCTGCATAACATCGCCTATATCATGCCTGGACTATAGTTATGACGGACGCCAGTAGGACATGCAAGACACTTTGCATAACATCGCCTATATCATGCCTGGACTATAGTTATGACGGACGCCAATAGGACTTGAACATCTTACCAATATTATAAATGCGAAAGTTTGGATGGATGTATGGATGTTTGTTACTCAATCACGCTCCAACGGCTGAACGGTTGAAATTTGGCACAGAGATAGATTACAGTCTGGAATAGCACATAGGCTACTTATTATCCCGGAAAATTAAAGAGTTCCCGCGGGAACCAAAAAACCTCAAACCACGCAGACGCAGTCGCGGGCATTCAAATATCCACGCGAACTGTGGCAGTTTCGCCATTAATTATGATATCATAGTGATCGACTTTTTCATACACTAGTGTCAATAATTGGACAGAAAAATGACAAGGCACTCTCCCCTCGACCCGCAAAAGTTAGTCGATTTCATACATTTTTCTTACGTTTTCTATCCCGTGTAAGCCCGTGTTTATTTCATCCAAGGCCTATGGGTATACTTTGACTATGCTCAGACTTAATAGTTAAAACAAGATGGATTTATGGCTCTGTCTAATAATGTTAAGTCCGAGTAAAATCATAGAATACTCTATTAAGCCTAAGGCTGCCTCTCGATTAGAGATGAGATTAGAGAGATATAATGAACCGTTTAGTATAAGTATCATAAGAAGTATAGTGTACCTTTAGTGATAAGTGTTGATTGATTATAATCGGCGCGGCGAACCTTGATCCCTATGACAGTTCATGTTAGTGATGGGTCGTGTCTTTGGTTGTTATTGTAGGTTATAATGTCACACGACGTAAGTTTTGCAGGACGTAAACATAAATTTAGATTGAGATAACTTCTTGTAAATGTTAAGAATTGTTAAAAATATCAACGGAATATCATTACTAATGGTATAAAGCTACGTAAAATTTATAAATGGCATTTTTAGACGCCCCCAATATGATCCCAATTTAATGGTGACGCTACTACAATGTTATATGGTGACATTAGCTGTCAGTGTCATAGGGATCAAGGTTCGCCGCGCCGAGTAATAATAGGTGGTTAAACGCCACCTAGATAATGTACGCAAAGAATTTATATTATTACAAAAATCTTTTCGCGTCCACAAAATAATTGTAGAAAAAACTTAGGATTTCATGTTTTTTACATTTCAAAAACCTCAGAATTTTTCATCGACTATCATATCTTAGATTTTACCTATGTTTTCAAAAATAAAGTTTGGAATTAATACTTTTAAGCGTTGTATTATTCAACAAATCCAACACATTTCCAACCATAACGCAGTGGGTAAACCGAAATTAACCGGGTTAAAAAGTGGGTAATTATCCGTCCACTCACTGGGGGAAGCCCGTGGGTTCGCTACCTATATCGACTGACTGACTACTAGGAATTTTAATTACCGTAGGTCGGACTAGTTTAACTACCAATCTGACCACTGGGATACACTATTAACAGATAATAAAAACACGTACTGCATGTGTTATTCAAAATTTATTTTATTCATACATCTCAATTCACTTTTAAATACAATAGTTCTACATACACATAGACGGTTTATAACACGGTTACAAGCAGTAAACTACAACTAAAAGGACAATAATTCACATTGGCGTTTCTTATCAACTAACAATATTACAAATACTTATCACGGTACGTACCGGTACTGCATGACTTTGCCTACTGAGAAACGGGCTTATCATATCGTGGGTCTAGGACTGTATGGGTGTTTTTTTGTCAAATAAAAACTTTGGTATCTACATAGAAAAAGTATATTGATTTCGGACGTTAGTTGAATCGTATGCGGAAAGGCTATGGGACCGAATTATCGCAAGAAAACGATTACATTGTAATCAATGGAAAATTATTATCTATACCTAAAGTAGAGAGATATGGTACTAATGCATTCTATTCCAACAGTGTCATGCATGCAAATGACGAATTCCGCCCTAGTCCAATGAAACTAAATAATCGAGTTATAAAAATAATTCTAACCAGACATCGATAGGTATACATAGTAAACTTATAAAATGCGCATTTATATTCACAATTACAACTATATTTTACAATAATATAATAAGATACTTATCTTATTTCTACGGAAACAATTTAATTACGTATACGAAAGAACAAATTTGCTAGATAAGTCCAACTTTTCACACATTTAAGGGCGAGAACATACTCCGAACTGGATTTGAAAAAAAATGTTTCGCGTTCCTTTATCTAAACTAATATTATAAAGAGGAAAGATTTTGTTTATTTGTAATGGATAAACTCAAAAATTACTCAACCGATTTTCAAAATTCTTTCACCTGTAAAAAGCTAGATTATCAGCGAGTAACATAGGCTATACTTTATTTTGAAAAAATTAGAGATGCTTACGAAAATTGCAATAATGTCAACAAAGTCGGAAAAAATCATCCTTTCTGAGAGCTTACGTGGCGTGCGCTGCCTAAATAGGTAAAGTTACACAAAAACAATGTATGGTGGAATTGTAGCTTTAAAAAGTTGTAAAAAAATTCCGCGATAGCATATATGTAACTTTTAAGGTTGACTCACTATAACCATTTTTATGATTTTCAAAACCAATGCTTTACTTGCGAAGGTGTTTTACCGACATAGTATTAATAGTATTTAATTAAGATAAAAATTGTCCTTTACACCATTTAATTTAGATAAATATCTTATGAGATATCATAGAAATAATGTAACGTGCAAGGGAAAATGGCGCGTCTCCGGCCGGCTCTCAGGTTAAATACCTATTAATCTAAGGTCTGGCGGCTGAGGAAGGTGTGGAGAGGACGGGACGTACACTTACAATGTCATATTAAAATGTAAAACCTACCCACTGGCTACATTGGGTATAGACTATTAGGATTGTTAGTGCTACCCGTGCGAAGCCGGGGCGGATCGCTAGTATCGATCATAGTATTTGTACGCCGGTTCGGTTAAAATGTTGGCATTATGTAACTAAATAGGTATAAATCCTACGAAACCCGACTTCTCCCCCTAAATGGGTATTGTATTGTATCAACAAATAAAAGGTCAAAATTTTAGTCAGTCTTAACTTTTTCAGTCGACGACAGTCAAGTGACAACGAAAAGTGCAATCGTGTTCGAAAAGGTTCAACGCAACAAACTGAAAGATTTTAAATCCTATTTCAGATCCTATCCTACCTATAACAATTAATAAGTTACGTAAAAACAGACATTAGTTTTCGCTTTCGCTCATATTTGACTAAGCACCTTTATAGCAGAACAAATAAGGTTCATATTAGAGTGGTAAGTTGACACACAAGTATACCTTAGTTGTATATTTACCAAGTATATCCGGAAGGAGTAGCGCACTTTAAAGCAGTCATCCCCAACAGATTGTGTATAACAGCAAAATACATAATAATTATATCAATAACGTATTGCGGCTAATTCTATTGCACACAATCTCTGATCTACTAAAAAATGACAGAACTATTAGAATAGTAGTTCAGTATAGTCAACCTTTAACAATACAATTGGATATTTGACAACTAGTCAAATCTGCAACTATTTTCAAACGTCAAAACGTGCGCTTATTATAGGATTTTGAATATAATACTGAATAGTGACGTCAAGTTCGACGTACTTTTGTTTACATAAAATGGTTGTTCAACATAAAAACTAACAGGGGACGTGGATATTACGCCTTGGAAGACCCTAAACACTAAAAATAATTTATTTAACTAATAGTCAAATACCCAATTGTATTGTTATAGTTCACAACATAATTAACTACATTAGCATATTACACGCCCTGAGGCGCGGGATAAATACGAGAGGCGATGGGTGCTTCTATCATATTGCATTTCATACAAAATGTATGCAAACAACGAAACGCCAGGTATACAGAGCTTTTATATAACGCAGGATGTCGCTTTCATACTTCCAAGGCCACACCTGAGATGAGCTCTTTAAAGCGGTCGTCCCCTACATATTGCGTACAACAGAATTAGCAAAATATCTCGATATTGTGGCTAATTTTGTAAGCTAACATGACACAACAAATTGTATTGCTATTCCTTTCACAATGCTCTTAACGGGGGAAAGGAGACCACTAGTGCTACCATTGAATTATAGTCCGCGCGCGAGCTCCGAGGAATCCTACGGAATGTTAAAGTAATGACCTAAAGTTGTTTAAAGTACAAAACAATACTGTTATCGCAAAATTACACGCTTGAAGCTCGGAACTAGTGCTGGGAGCGAGCTAGATATGGAACGACGATCAAGCAGATCAAGCAGTCGCCCCCTACAGTTTGGCAATACAGCACCTTCCCGGGCACGGATCCGACGTCATAGTTGTAGTTCCACGTCAGTTCGGTGCCTGCTCTAATGTGGTGGAGAGCGATAATTACTAAGATGAGCTCTTTAAAGCAGTCGTCCCCTACAGTTTGGTGCTCCACAGAAGCAATACAGCACCTTCCCGGGCACAGATCCGACGTCATAGTTGTAGTTCCACGTCAGTTCGGTGCCTGCTCTAATGTGGTGGAGAGCGATAATTACTAAGATGAGCGCTTTAAAGCAGTGGCCCCCTACAGTTTGGCGCTCCACAGAAGCAATACAGCACCTTCCCGGGCACAGAGCCGACGTCATAGTTGTAGTTCCACGTGAGCTCGGTGCCTGCTCTAATGTGGTGGAGAGCGATAATTACTAAGATGAGCTCTTTAAAGCAGTCGCCCCCTACAGTTTGGTGCTCCACAGAAGCAATACAGCACCTTCCCGGGCACAGATCCGACGTCATAGTTGTAGTTCCACGTCAGTTCGGTGCCTGCTCTAATGTGGTGGAGAGCGATAATTACCAAGATAAGTTCTTTAAAGCAGTCGCCCCCTACAGTTTGGCGCTCCACAGAAGCAGTACAGCACCTTCCCGGGCACGGATCCGACGTCATAGTTGTAGTTCCACGTCAGTTCGGTGCCTGCTCTAATGTGGTGGAGAGCAATAATTACTAAGATGAGCGCTTTAAAGCAGTGGCCCCCTACAGTTTGGCGCTCCACAGAAGCAATACAGCACCTTCCCGGGCACAGAGCCGACGTCATAGTTGTAGTTCCACGTGAGCTCGGTGCCTGCTCTAATGTGGTGGAGAGCGATAATTACCAAGATAAGTTCTTTAAAGCAGTCGCCCTCTACAGTTTGGCGCTCCACAGAAGCAATACAGCACCTTCCCAGGCACAGAGCCGACGTCATAGTTGTAGTTCCACGTGAGCTCGGTGCCTGCTCTAATGTGGTGGAGAGCGATAATTACCAAGATAAGTTCTTTAAAGCAGTCGCCCCCTACAGTTTGGTGCTCCACAGAAGCAATACAGCACCTTCCCGGGCACGGATCCGACGTCATAGTTGTAGTTCCACGTCAGTTCGGTGCCTGCTCTAATGTGGTGGAGAGCGATAATTACCAAGATAAGTTCTTTAAAGCAGTCGCCCCCTACAGTTTGGCGCTCCACAGAAGCAGTACAGCACCTTCCCGGGCACGGATCCGACGTCATAGTTGTAGTTCCACGTCAGTTCGGTGCCTGCTCTAATGTGGTGGAGAGCGATAATTACTAAGATGAGCTCTTTACAGCAGTCGCCCCCTACAGTTTGGTGCTCCACAGAAGCAATACAGCACCTTCCCGGGCACGGAGCCGACGTCATAGTTGTAGTTCCACGTGAGCTCAGTGCCTGCTCTAATGTGGTGGAGAGCGAAAAACGCGACCCACGGGAAGCGCGGGTCGTGTGTGTCTACGAACACGTTCTGAACGAACACGTTCGGTGTGCACGAGTGCTGGGAAACAAGTTGATTTATTTATTTATGTCACCGTAAGATTACAAAAACCGTTAGATTGTAATCTAACTAGCGAAATTGTACACTGTCGACAGATTGAGAACCGTTCAATGTTCTGAGTGTCAATTTTTGAAATATTCATTGTATTTACGTTTTCTTGTCTCTTTCTTTTAGGTTAGATTAGGGTTCGACACAAATAATTTTTGTGTCGACTAGTGTGTTCTCGTGTTGTGTGATGTGTTGTTGTGTGTGTGGCACTTAGGTTTTATCGGGTTTATATAACTAACAGATAACAATCTACCGAAAAATAATGCGTTAAATTGTAATCTGTCGACTGTTTACAATTTCGCTAGTTAGATTACAATCTAACGGTTTTTGCAATCTTACGATGATATTTACATATCTCAATATACAATATTTATTTATTCAAATTAGGTTTAATGTACTCTTAAGCTCTCTTACTCTGACGTTCAATCTATACTATACTATCTATACTCATATTATAAATGCGAAAGTTTGGATGGATAGATAAACTACTCAATCACAGCTGAACGGATCTGGATGAAATTTGGCACAGAGATAGAGTATAGTCTGGAATTACACATAGCCTACTTTTTATCCCAGAAAATTAAAGCAAAAAAAACTCAATCAATCAAATTTCTGAATTTTCCCTGGTCTGGCCTGGTGGGAGGCTTCGGCCGTGGCTAGTTACCGTTACCGGCAATTACGTGCCGCCAAGCGATTTAGCGTATCGGAACGATGCCGCGTAGAAACCGATTCGAGGTATGGGTTTAATATAACTGCCATGCCCTAAAAGGATAGCCCGCTACCATCCTAGACTGCATCTTCACTTACCATTAGGTGAGATCGCAGTCAAGGGCAAACTTGTAGTGGTTAAAAAAAACTTATACTGCATGATCGCTTGCCCTCAGGTGAGATCGCAATCAAGGGCTGACTTTTATTGAAAAAAAAGTCTGATTGCAGTCAAACACAAGTCTATAAATTAAAAAAAAGTTTGCACTCGTATTGAGATATCGTCCGATGTTGCCTTGAGGGTTTAATATAACTGCCATGCCCCTAAAAGCCCGCTACCATTTTAGACTGCATGATCGCTTGCCATCAGGTGAGATCGCAGTCAAGGGTTAACTTGTATTGAAAAAAAAAAGTCTGATTACTGCAGACTTTTTTTCTACGCTACGAATAAAAAAAAAACGCTAGTCTATGAATTAAAAAAAAAGTTTGCACTCACATTGAGGTATCGTCCGATGTTGCCTTGAACCTTGGCGTCCATGATATAACACGCTTCGTCCTCACCGAACAGAGTACGGACAGACCTGTGAGACAGTCTTTCCATAAAACAACAACGTGAATAAATATAAAACACCCAGCAGCTATGTAAAATACTGGAGTCTAGTTTATATATGGTTTCAATAGTTACTTGTTCAACAAGATAGCAAAGTCAGTTTTTGTTGCGAGCGCCTAGTTTTCCATCTTCCATAAAACAACAACGTGAATAAATATAAAACACCCAGCTGTTATATAAAATACTGGAGTCTAGTACATCATATGGTTTTAATAGTTATTTGTTCAACAAGGTAGCAAAGTCAGTTTTTGTTGCGAGCGCCTAGTTATCCTGAGCGAGGATTCTTAGTTGAAATCCTGAGTGTAGTGAGGGATTTAAAGGCACGAGAAACAAAAAGTTTTTAGTGCCTTTGCTGCTTAAAACCAGTGAGTAAAAGTAGTTTTTTCTCATTGAGTGAGCAAAACTGACTTTTGCTCACTCAATAAGAAAATCACTGGTTATAAATTCAAAATCCCTTTTTTCACTAAGTGAGCAGCAAAGACGCTTTTTTGAGCTAATGGTGCGAAGTCATTCTTTAAATTGCAATACAGTGTTGATAGTGTAACACACTATTAATAAAATTTTCATAATGCCCCAGAACTCTGATTCTGGAAATAGATGGGATGTCAAGTTATATGCATATTACACTGCACTTTTCACTTGAATCAGTGTAGTGTAATAAGATTAGAGATTAAGGGTCTCTAAATAGGTCCTCATTGCTGTGTAATAAGCGACGCTCTATCTAGCAACCACGCCCACCCTTTCCACAGGGCCCTGTAAAAAGGGCAGTGTAATAAGCCTTTTACCTATATTTGGAGATGAATGTATTCTTGCCCATGCCGGCCGCGGCTGTGAAACACGACGGCTCGCGTACTGAAACCAAATTAAATTGATTATCCATCAATCATTATATTGTTTATTTTCCATCAATGATTATTGTTTATTGTCTATCAATTATTATTGTTTATTATCCATTCATTTTTTTGAGCGGTGATAGCCCAATGGTCCGTTCAGATGTTGGGCCTGTTGTTGTTGTTTTCAATTTTAATTTAGAAACGTTTCGTATTTAGTGCTGGCTGTGAATGCATACACGAAAATGAGCTCTAAATAAATACTAGTTAAGATTTTTTTTACTTTGACGCTAATGCGATCGTACGCTCGAATACTAACAATCTAATTTGCAATGTAAGAACTTCGACTAAGGGCAAGGCTATTTGTATGAAATAACAATAGATACCTTCTTCATCATCGCTGATGGTGATACAGTCTTCGTCCGCGTTGGCTTCTTTCTCCTTCTCTTGCTGTTTGGATTCCTCTGCCTCCTTCTTCGAGTTTCTTCTCCTTAAACGTTTGCTAGAATCAAACAATGTTTTAACTAAAGGAGCTTCCATACAAATTAAAGTAAGTTTGTTTGTTTGAATTATTAAGTACTACATAAAATGACTAAAATAGCATTTTTCAGTTGAGTTGAGTTTCATTAGTTGACTTATTTGAAAGCTAATGACAAAAGTTGCATGGAACTTGGAAGCAAAGTATAGCCCACAAGCAAACGCAATATTTTGCGTTTATGAAAGAATAAATAGTTATTACATATTTACTCTTAATAAATATATATCGTATTACAGGCTAAATACACTATAGATATTATAGATTTATTTAAATAATTATAAATTAAGCACTAACTTGCTTTTAAGCTCTCAGTATAGGCCGAAATTTATTTTCCCTATAATCATAACTGCTCTTCAAAATATTTTCAAATTAATTAATAAACTTAATTGTGAAGTTCCTTAGTAAATAACAATAAAATGTGTTTTGATTCACGACGCAATGAGTGAAGAACTTTATGTGCATCCTTTTGTCACAGTACTATTTTGTTCATCAGATACTGTTTAAACCGTAAACGTCAGTTTACACCAATGAAATAAAATTAATATTAAAAATGTCACTACAATGAAATGAAATGAAATTATTTATTTAACGTTTTTTTTATTTATAACAGGTTTTTCATTCATTATACGTTTGTTTTATTATATTATAACACAGTCACACCCGATGGGAAGAGAAGATGCGGCCTAAGATGGGACGCGCTTACTTAGATGATGCATATTCACCCATGATTTAAAGATATCCGGATTATAATTGATGTGAAAGACAGTTTTTGGTAGTGTTCCAGACCTTATACGCCTATTACACTGCACTCTTCACAGGGACCCTTACACTTGAATCAGGATAGTGTAATAAGATTTAGGGAGTAAGGGTCCCTAATTTGATCCTTATTGCAATGTAATAAGCGACGCTCTAATTTGCGGCCACGCCCACCCTTACCACAGGGCCCTGTAAAAAGTTTAGTGTAATAGGCCCATTAGTCATGCGTGCCACTTCTAAAATAACATGACTCTACCACCGGTACGGAAAGTAGATTCTACTGAGAAGAAATAGCAAGAAACTCGGCAGTGGCTTTTTATAAAAAGAAAAAAATATGTTACAATATGTAGCTAATACACAATATACGTGTAACAAGAATAACAATGACTCGTGAGCTGCCGAATGCGAAGCCAATTTCTTCCATGCACCTTTGTCATTAAGAAATTCATCAATCCATACTAATATTATAAATGCGAGTGTGTCTGTCTGTCTGCTACGCTTTCCCGGCTCATCTATTCAACCGATTTTGATGAAATTTTATACAGGGTTAGATTGCATACCGGGGAAGGACATAGGCTAAATCACAGGCTAGGAATAGACTTATCCGGAAAATGAAATATTTCCCGTGGGGAAAAACTTTAATCCACGACGACGTTGACGACCTCCGTGGCGCAGTGTGTAGCGCTGTTGTCTTAACGTGCGGAGGTCCCGGGTTCGTCCCCGGCAGGGTCAATTTGGGAATTTATAATTTCAGAATTTCCCCTGGTCTGGCCTGGTGGGAGGCTTCGGCCGTGGCTAGTTACCACCCCACCGGCAAAAACGTGCCGCCAAGCGAAGAGAAACCGAAAGGTGGGGTGGGGGTTTAATATGCCATGCCCCTAACAAGTCAGCCCGCTACCATCTTAGACTGCATCATCACTTACCACCAGGTGAGATCGCAGTCAAGGGCTAACTTGTAGTGGATAAAAAAAAGACAAAGTCGCGGGTACCAGCTAGTACTATAAATATAGGCCTGCTGTTCTCACTTGAACTCCGCTACGCCCAGCCCAATGTAGCCCGGATGGAAATCGCCATCTTCTCTCTCGTTCTTGTTGACGCTGGTCTCTTCTTCCGACGAAGACGACGACGAGGCCTCTTCTTCTTCCGCCTCCTTGGCTAACGCTTTCTGTACAATAAATGCGAAATTTAGGTCTGTTTGTTGATTTTTCGTGACCGCGACCGCGTAAGGAATGGCACTGTGCTACAGAGAATGCGGAAAGGCACAGAGGTACTTGCAACTGTTCAGAAAAGGAAGCTGGAATATTTTGGACACGTCAGCAGTGACGTGCACAGGGTTTGAAGCTAGGGTAGGCATTAGTTAGACAGAATATCTATTCACTGACTGTCATGATGAAAGATGAGCATTGACGTAGTTCCATCTGGGTAAGCAGTGCTTTTATGCCTCTATGAACTGCACGCGCCACTGCACAGAATACTATTATTTATGCATTGACTTTATGCATTTGCGCAGTGGCGTGCGCAGGGCTTGGAGTTAAGGTGGGCATTACTTAGTCAGAACACCTTATTAATGACTGTTATAATGAAAACAGGGCATTTACGTATTTCAGTTTGGGTAAGCCGCGCTTTTATGCCTCTATGAACTGCACGCTACTGCATTCACGTCATGGTGAAATTCAGTGGCGCGCACAGGGTTTGAAGCTTTACTGACTGTCATGATGAAAAATGAGCATTGACGTAGTTACTTCCATCTGGGTAAGCAGCGCTTTTATGCCTCTATGAACTGCACGCCACTGGACACGTGATGCGCAACACCAGGAAATATGAACTCCTTCAACGGATTATGCAAGGAAAAGTGGCTGGCAGGAGGAAGCCTGGCCGCAGAAGGATATCGTGGCTTAAAAACTTGCGCCAGTGGTTCGGGAAGAGCACAAGGTGTTTAGAGCAGCGGTCTCAAAAGTTAAAATCGCCTTCAAATCGGCAATTATTGCCAACCTTCGTAAGGAGACGGCACAGTAAGATTTTTCATCAAATACGCCGCAAAAAAGCAATAGATTGACGTGAATTTCTGCATGGATATAGTCGAGGACCTGGAGACTGACATAGGACATAGGCTACTTTTTATAAGAAAATTAAGTTCGCTTGGGAATTTAAAAAAACTTATTCCAAGCGACGAAGCCGCGAGCATCAGCTAGTCTAAATTTATATTGAGAAAAGGTGACTGGCTGACTGATCTATCACACAGCTCCAACCAATGAACTAATCTGGCTGAAATATGGTATACAAGATAGCTTTTATGACAGACATCCGCTAAGAAAGACCCCTAAGGATAATTTGAAAGTATGAAAATCGAACTTAACGCTGTGGACAAAATCTAGTATCTCCAACGACCTCAATTTACATAGACGGGCCCTGTCAAACAACATGTGCACTTATTTTACTAACACCATCTAGTCTGAAAAGCGGGACAGCGCTCTTGTGGGGAGAAGGACAGGCTTATACAGGTGAGGGGCATGCCCTACAAGTCGGACGCCCAACTTTTTTCTATGAAAGGGCCCATCTAGTACCTAAATATATATCGATGTGTATCTCCAAAACCTTCTGACCTTGTCCTTGGCTTTGATCTTGTCGGGGATGTCCTCTTCGTAGCCCTCCTTCATTTGCTCCACAACTTCGATGTAGTCCAGCTCTGCCAGATACTCGTCCCCTTCATTCAGACCATCCTGGATGCATGAAAATTCAGTTTGAACATCGATGTATAAGGAATATAAGCCTTTCCTTAATGCGTTTAAGAAAATGCGCCGAAATTTTGAACCATACCATCCCCCGTGCCTAGTATTTCTGAATGAAGTAGTACGTACAACTACATCATGCTTATTAATTATCAACCAAAAACAACCCAAATGTGGGGTGCCTCAGGCTGTCAATCTATTTTTGCAAAAATGTGTCGTCTGTAAAATCATTCTTCTTTCATGAAGTTTTTGAGGTGAAAAAGGGAACTTTTCAAAAAGGGAAAGACGAATATATATTAAAAAATGTGTCGCCTGCTATAAACATTTTTTTGTAAAGATTTTAAGGTGTAAAATATATATCTAATTCGAACTGTAAAATTTCAAAATAACAAAAGGTCTACTAATCATTTTGAACTTAAAATATAGATTAGAATCACCTGAAGAAGTTATCCACCTATTAGGTGGATATCAAAGCTTACCAAATTAGCGGTGGCATCAGTCAACAGGTTGCCTGCGTAGATACAAAGAAAAGCTCCCTTGGGTACATCGTTCAGGGCACGAATACCCCAGCCGCGGTTGAGCGTTTTGAATACCTTCAATTTGACAAGAAAAAGTATTTACAAAACTATAACCATAATGAAGGAACTAGAAGTTTAATTTGCTATAATTCGCGACAATAGGTCAAAATATGTGGTACAGTGTGGATCCCAACTATACCAGACCCACCTACCCATAGAATTATAAATAAAATACGGACTGAAATAAAAACTGAGTACATCTATATCTAATTAAATTTTTGTCTATTAGCATCACGGAGTGTGAGTGAAACGAAAAATCACTGTTTGTGTTTATTGGATTACGAACTCGTCACTAAGTTCAATTTCCAAATGAAACCTTTTATCTTTTAATACTGTCAATTTTGAAAATACCCTATTTCTGGTGAAACTGCTCCTGGCGTTCCGTAAACTTTATTTTGCTGCCTTAAAATTTGAATTTTGAGAATTTGCTGAATATCTCCCTTCCTGCTTCCACCTTCCACCTATCACTAGGAAGATCCAAACTAGTGAAAAACTACATAGACAATCTACCTTCCATTTTATTTATTGTTCCTAGCACCTACCACAGAACGAGAAGTACATTATTTAAAATAACAAACACTCACTTGTAACTTGAGCTGCAACGGATGTTGTGCGACTCTATTTAAACACGTGTTTTTGCATTTACACCTAAAATGAGAAAAAAAAAACACCATGAACTTCTGTAACCGTAATAAGTAAAGTTTATATGTTATAGTCTAGGAAACGGGGCGGTTTGTTGTATGGAGACCCCTGCATTAAATCCTCAGTCGTTGAAACTTGGCAGGGTTGAATTATGATATGAACCAAAACTTAAACATAATGATCCAAAATAGAAAAAATGCTGAAGTTAGATTTTTATACCTAAAACTTAAAATTTTTGACTGAATAATTTCTCGATATCTTTTTAAATAATAGTAAGTAATATATTTACACTCAAAACCGAAATATCAAAAGAAATGATCATGCAGAACATTGATATAAACTGATTTTATTATCAAACCTAAACTGCGTTTACGCGATTATGTACCTTCCTACCTTAACAATTGGGTATAGCATAAAAATACCTTTTTTTTTAAATATATGTCACTTAGGTTTTATCGGGTTAACATACCTAACAGATTACAATCTACCAAAAAATAATGCGTTAAATTGTAATCTTTCGACAGTTTGCAATTTCACGAGTTAGATTATAATCTAACGGTTTTTACAATCTTAAGGTGACATATATAAACTACGTTTAAGTCATGATACTTTATCGTACTGTAAAGTTTCGTCGCCTGAGGAATTATTGTTGGGGTCCACTAGCTTTATTGCCACGGCATCTGAAAGTGCCACTTACCTGGAGTTACACTCGTAGATCCCGGAAGGCAGGGGCTCGGGTAGTCTCCTGTACTCATAGCCGACGTCGCCTTCGTAGCCGATGGTCCGGGCGCCCTCTAGCGTCATCTTCCAACAGGCACACTTCGTTTTATCCTGTCAAAGATCCACGGTCCACGATCAGTCACCCTCCAGGTCCCACGCGAGTTTTTATTACACCAAAAAAAAAAAAAATGTTGGCCTTCTTACATAATAGGGATGAATAGGGATGTCAAAACTCAATTATAGTAGTAATAAAACACATTACTTGTTAGTTTAAAGTTGATTAACGATTTTAAACTAACGATTAAAGTAAACTGCGGCAACTGTTGATAACGTCACAGTAAGTATTTGATACAATCTTCCATATTAAGCGCGCGTTTTACCGAAAGAGTTACTGTTAAGACTAGTTGTCAAATACTCAATTATTATCAGCCGTAATCGTCAGTCTCATTGCATTATATCGAGTTATTTCGCGATTATCGCTCACGTAGGACAATGCCTAACACTTCAAACTTCGGGCTGTTATTGAGAATTTCATAAAAGAGCATGGATTTGACTCGCTCCAGCTATGCTTGGGACTGCAGCTACTTGTATCATTAATGACTGTAATTTTGGATAGAGAAGAGCAACCACCGAGTTTCTAGCTGGCTCTTCTAGGTAGGAATAGTATTCCGAAACAGCGGTAGATTCACTCGAGGATTTAAAAGCACTTGTAAAAGTTTATTTGAATAAAAAAGACTTGAAGTTTGGCAGAATAAACCCACATTGTAGGCCACATACATAATAGGGCGTTGTAATCTCACCTCACAATCGTCCTCACAGTCGCATCCACAAAGGAACTCCGGGTCGAGGTTTAGCGGAACGCCCGCGGTCGGCGTTCGCTCCGTGTTGTATGAACAGAACTCCGGCAGCGAATCGTCGTAGTAGTTCACACACGGCACCGGTACTATCTCCTTACCATGCGATAGGTCCTGGAACAATGGACCGATTTTGTGTTACCCCACCCCCCTTTAAACCAATGGAGATAAAGTTCAGAATAACCTAGATGAGCGACAAAAGCCACGCAATACGACGCCATAGAAAATGACAGACGTATTTACTATTAACGTGACTAGGACAACGGGTTAGAAGGTTACGCAACATCGATACGCAGATGTTGAAAATTAAACTTCTTAACCCGCGTAAAGGGTGAACTTTTACCGCACAGGGCTTAATATATTATAGGAATACAGGTTCCGTTTTAGGATGCAATTTTCCAAAGTGAACATCCATCATGACTAAATCACAACTCTATCTCATTACGTCAACATTTGTTCGTGGAATTTGTTCACCGCTCTTTGAATAACTTTGTAGAGATATTTAAGATCTACAGAACGTGTCTCAGGACAATCGAGATTTAAATTTCATGCATAAAAATATAAACCTTACCCGTTTCAGATCTCGGAACTCCGTGTGCAAAAAAGAAAATTAGAAAAACGTACTTATAACTAGACATTCCACCGGACTATATGGATACAATCGATGGTCAATAACAGGCAAAATGGTCCAACCGTCTTTAATTTTCTAATGACTTTTTATACATAGGAGAAGCTACAGCAAGATTTTCTCTGGGTTTTGAAGAATGGTCTAATGTCTAACTAAAGTTCAGAGTCATAGAATTTTAAGGAAAAACATAAATTAGGTATATCTTAGTCGATAAACTTAACTACAGTGACTGGTTTACATGATTCTAGTAACAATCAAGTATAGTGTTCTATTCTTGCGCTGTATAGCTAGTGGAACATCGTTTTCATTTTCATTCCAGTACAGTGCTTAATATTTGGTAAGCAATCCAAGTCAGCAATTAACTGTAATTTACTTTTCTATCTATGAGCTATGAGTAGAAGTGATACAATTCTATACATGCCTGTACAGAAGTACCCAAGGATTAATAACCACGCTCTGCTACCAATATATTACGAGATCCGTTCTCTCGCAGAACAAGAGAGAGTGACCTAGCAAACCTAGTTGCTGGAGAAAACTTACTGGATCCAGTGACTGGAGTAGTATAAGACGGCTTTATGTATATAGGGGCATTTCTAATAAGAAAATACAAAGATAATTCCATTTCAATGTAAGGCATCCATCCACAGTCATCTAGGCTGAGATGAACTCTGCACACGTTTACCCATAAGTCCAGGGTACTGTATGGTTGATGCAGAATTTCGGTAACTTACTTATAGCAGGTATCAGTCCTTACCAATGTAGCAGGATGTCTGCAGAATGAAGTTCACTAATTCCTGAAGATAACAACACTGTAGGATCGTCCTGCGCGCACAGTATATTGCCCATTCCACGAAGCTCCTTTTTTTAGAAAATTTAGTACCCTTTGAAGCGCACAATCTGTGTGTCACGCGTCTTTGGATGAAATACACGGGAACACACGGGATAGGAAACGTAGAAGTGTATGAAATCACGTTTAACTAACTTTTGCGTGGCGAGGGTAGAGTGCCTTGCCATGTTTCTCAATTATTGACACTAGTGCATGAAAAGGTCGATCACTATGACAACACAACTTCATAATTAATGGCGAAACTGCCCAGTGCGCGGCTAGAGGGGTAAGACTAATATGGCCGATATCACACGTCCCGTGGTTAATCCGTCCACGTCGCCTCACCTTCTTGCCCACGAAGCACTTGTTGAGCACGAACTCGGCCAGGCAGTGCGTGGCGGGCGAGAAGTCGAACAGGTCGACGGGCATGTCCGCGTCCGTGGCGCGCAGGTAGCGGTGCAGCTCGCGCATGGCCCCGTGCCCCTTGCGGCGCGCGATCCGTGTGTCACGCCACGTCGCCTCACCTTCTTGCCCACGAAGAACTTGTTGAGCACGAACTCGGCCAGGCAGTGCGTGGCGGGCGAGAAGTCGAACAGGTCGACGGGCATGTCCGCGTCCGTGGCGCGCAGGTAGCGGTGCAGCTCGCGCATGGCCCCGTGCCCCTTGCGGCGCGCGATCCGTGTGTCACGCCACGTCGCCTCACCTTCTTGCCCACGAAGCACTTGTTGAGCACGAACTCGGCCAGGCAGTGCGTGGCGGGCGAGAAGTCGAACAGGTCGACGGGCATGTCCGCGTCCGTGGCGCGCAGGTAGCGGTGCAGCTCGCGCATGGCCCCGTGCCCCTTGCGGCGCGCGATCCGTGTGTCACGCCACGTCGCCTCACCTTCTTGCCCACGAAGCACTTGTTGAGCACGAACTCGGCCAGGCAGTGCGTGGCGGGCGAGAAGTCGAACAGGTCGACGGGCATGTCCGCGTCCGTGGCGCGCAGGTAGCGGTGCAGCTCGCGCATGGCCCCGTGCCCCTTGCGGCGCGCGATCCGTGTGTCACGCCACGTCGCCTCACCTTCTTGCCCACGAAGCACTTGTTGAGCACGAACTCGGCCAGGCAGTGCGTGGCGGGCGAGAAGTCGAACAGGTCGACGGGCATGTCCGCGTCCGTGGCGCGCAGGTAGCGGTGCAGCTCGCGCATGGCCCGCAGCCGCCGCCCGCACGGCGCCACGTACATCACCGCCTTGTGCCCCTTGCTGCGCACGATCTGTCTGCGCGCGCGCACATATACACACGGTTATCACTACAGCCCATTAACGTCCCACTGCTGGGCACAGGCCTCCACTCTCATAGGAGAGAGGGAATTAGAGCTTAGACCCACCACGCTGCTCCAATGCGGGTTGGCGGGCTTTAACGACTATTATCATGTTAGTGATAATGACCGGGACCGACGGCTTAACGTGCTCTCCGAGGCACGGGGTGAAACGCCGCCAACTTCCTAACTCCGGGCTAGTACTGGGAATTTCTAATGCGAAGAACCCGATACTTAATTATGGCCCGACCCGGGACTCGAACCCGAGACCTCGTCGGCCGCAGTCAAACATGCTAACCACTAGACCAACGAGGCAGTTACACACAATTATACACACGGTTATCAAGGCGTTGTTATTAAAGTAAACTCGGGCGGTAGGTGTTAAATACTACATTATCTGATCAAATAGTATTGTAATAGCGTGTCGGGCGGCGCATTTTAGGTTAAGAGTTGATTGTCTGGAGCAAACTGAAAATCAGCGTTGGGTATTACTGCCAATGCCCAGCACAAAGCTGAGTTTGCGACCAATTGTGTCTTTTGTTGTCTTTTAGTTTTTAAGTCTAACATAATTAATGTACATACGAGAACAATAGTGTAACACAATAAAAGCTTTATTTATTTATTTAAATCAAATCGAGCGCGCGCATCTCACAAAAATGAATCTCACACTTTAGAAATATAATTTGTAAACAAAACAAGCAATTTTTGCTTGTTTTGAGATTCTTTAGTGACTACATAAAGGACTTGAAAAAAAGCTGCTCTTAAAACCCCCTTTTTGCCGGTTTTACGAATTGACTGCCCAAGCATTTTATCTAAAATATGTTTTTCTGTGCCTCGAAAAAACTCGCGTATTCGGTCCAGAACCGTTGGAATTATGGAAATGATTCCTACAACAATGATTGATAGTTCCTTGTCAGTTATACGACCTATGTGCATGATGTAACTACCTATAAATTGAATTGCTTGTTACCTATTGCCTAAGCCATTCAACATTTTGTATACCTACTATTTGCAATTCTGTTGGTAATTCAAATAAATTAAATTGAACACAGATTGTTAGTCTATAAGTTTTATTTTCTTTTTATTTAAATTTTCTTAATTTATTTGTTTTTTTTTTCTGTGTTATGTGAAATCCTAAATAAAGATTTATTTATTTACTAGCGAATGCCCGCGACTTCGTCTGCGTGGGTTGAGGTTTTTGGTTTCCGCGGGAACTCTTTAATTTTCCGGGATAAAAAGTATAGGCTACTTTTTTTTTACTTTTACGCAGACTATACGCAGACTATAACGCAGACTATAATCTTTCTCTGTGCCAAATTTCAGCCAGATCCGTTCAGCCGTTGGGGCGTGATTGAGTAACAAACATCCATACATCCATACATCCATCCAAACTTTCGCATTTATCAAGACACGCGGAAGCGTGTCCAGCCAAAGTTCAAAAAAACTGGCGAGCAGCACCGTGTGTAATATTACACGAACCATTTGGAGCCAGTTTTGACCCCCTCATAACTCAAAAACTATTTCACTTAAACATGTCAAATTTGGCGCATATATTGAGACCCGTGAGATACATATGTGCTCCAAATTTCATAAGCACACCTCAAATGGTTATTTAGATATAAACGTACAAAAATCGTCATTTTTATGCTCTACCTAGGTATAGATCAAAACTCTGACACGGGGCATACTACCTTTGCTTAAAGCCGTATTATTTTAAAATTGTTGACGTTTATGTTGCAGTGTTATAATCATTATTTTAAGGACGTCAAAGTACGTGACATTCAACCGTTATTTTGAAACAATACTGCTTTAAGCGGTGGTAGTAACTCCTTAACTATTGAAAATGACACATAATTATTATTTTAATGTAAATAATAATGAATAATAAT
Source organism: Erebia palarica (assembly GCA_964035005.1). NCBI lineage: Eukaryota > Metazoa > Arthropoda > Insecta > Lepidoptera > Nymphalidae > Erebia > Erebia palarica. The sequence goes on from OZ035987.1 coordinate 34,140,802, forward strand.
ATAGTTGCATTAAAACCTTACCTTCGTATTCATGCATTTTGTGCAACGAAACGTCATTGACAGAAAAGAAGAAGTAACGTATTTGAAATCGTCAGTTCAAGCTGTCAGTCATTGTGATTTGTATTCATTGTTTATAGTGGTTTTAGTGATATCGACTGTTTACCGTGCTTGTTTTCAATGTTTCACTAAAAACTTTTGATTTTGAACTTTTGCAAACAAAATTGATGAGATGTAGAAATGTGCTGTAGAGGTAGTCTGACCATAGATGTAATCTGTCAATGTCAGTGTAACTCTAGGTACACTATATATTTTTCTTGAGAATTCTCGTCTTTAATAATTATCTTGTACAATGTAAGTCGTACAATAGAATTACTGGTGGGTGACACAGACACCTTACACTGAATAATAAGTACCTACAAATGTAAAACGTAAACTAAACTAATAGAAAAGTCCTATTACAGTGTAAAGGATTATTTGAATGATATAGCAAGGCATGGGTATGAATTGTTACAGCGGCTGATTATGTAATGTTATATTATAAGTACATATATATAATTTCAAATATTTGTGAGATGGTGATAATAAAAAAAAAGCGGAGTTTATTGCGGGCTCTTCTCAGAACAGGGCACGTTTGGAACCCTCGTAGCTTTAGTTTTAAGATACCGTAGTTAATTATCACCATCACGTCTTATGCTCTGTAAGCATGACGTTCAGAAGGTGTACTTTGTAGGTACATATTTTGAATAAATATGTTTTGAGTTTGAGATTGAGTTCAATAATTTCTGTACAAAAAGTAATGATATCCCATCAAAAACATAAATGTAAAATGAGAGCCAAGTTCAAAATTGTGATATATATGCCTTGGTTGTTGACTTCAGCGACAAAAGAAGTGAGATCTAAATGGGTGCCAAGTTCAATGGTCAGTCCTGAAATTTATTTATAACAACATATAATATTTTATAACAACTTAAAATATCATTTCTTCTTATAACTTAGTATAAAATGTTGAAGACTAAGGCTTTGACTTGGCTAGTTTCCATATACGAATTATTATTAAGTAGGTACCTAAAAGTACAGTTTCTACCAGCAAGCTAAATTTTCGGAAGAATAAAATAAGAACTTACAGCTTTACAACTTGTGAAGGCTATAATTCGTATATGAAAACTAGCCAAGCCAAAGTCTTAGTCTTCAACATTTTATACTAAGTTATAAGCAGAAATGATATTTTAAGTTGTTATAAAATATTATATGTTGTTATAAATAAATTTCAGGACTGACCATTGAACTTGGCACCCATTTAGATCTCACTTCTTTTGTCGCTGAAGTCAACAACCAAGGCATATATATCACAGTTTTGAATTTGGCTCTCATTTCACATTTATGTTTTTGATGGGATAAATAAATTGCAGGACTGACCATTGAACTTGGCACCCATTTAGATCTCACTTCTTTTGTCGCTGAAGTCAACAACCAAGGCATATATATCACAATTTTGAACTTGGCTCTCATTTTACATTTATGTTTTTGATGGGATATTATTTAACGGGGGGGTTTAGTCCCTCAAGTTTGGTCAAAGGAAAACTACCACGCGAGGAAAAAACTTCTGTGTAATTAATGAACATTAGTTCTCATACAATCTAAAGTCGAAAAAACATAGACTAGGCTTACAAAAACATTTTACGTGCTAAACGAATCGTTCCAGATTACATAATCCGCCATGACAGCGTCACCCAACAACAACCGGGCCAATCAGCGCTCCGCTACCGAGCGTACGCGGGAGTGGCGCGAGATTCGAAATGCTTTTACTCTCGATATCTATGGGGAACCTTCCTGACCCTTTTAATGATCGCTACAATTATTATTTAAAAAAAAAAAATATAATATTATTAAGATCCAAACATCCATACATCCATCCAAACTTTCGCATTAATTATTGGATAGAATCAGGCGTTACTTTGCCGAAGTTCATGATTTAGCAAGAAAAGATTACAATTATATTGCTATAATCCGCCAACAGAAAAAATTCTGTATGGTCAAGCATGCAGTTACAAGCGAAGCACCGTTTACCTTCCCAACCAAGCAAGAAAGCCAAGTTCCCAAGCAAGCAATACAGGAGATGTAGACTTTACAATGCTAGACAATCTTGCATTGTAAAGTCTACATCTCCTGAAGATGCTCCGGTGTCGGGGCGAAACGTGCGTCGAGATTAGTATAAAAGTCTTGTGTGGTGGTGCATGTGAGTGGTGGTGGCATTGCTTGCTTGGGAGCTTGGCTTTCTTGCTTGGTTGGGAAGGTAAACCGTGCTTCGCTTGTAACTGCATGCTTGACCATACAGAATTTTTTCTGTTGGCGGATTATAGCAAAATAATTGTAATCTTGTTAATAATTGCCTCATCTGGTGACAGAAGGGCTGGCTCATTTTTTGCGCAAAGCCTGGCTGTCCAGCGCGGAAATGCAGCCAGCATTCTTGCCACCATTCCACGTGGGCATGATTTATATAGTAATTAGGTTAGGATAGCTAGCATTAAGTTCTATTGTATTATTTCCGATTATTTAAAAATAAAATAAAAAAAAAAGCTAAAAAAAAAGAAAAAAAAAATCTTTTCTTGCTTTCGCATTAATAATATTAGTAAGATGAGCTACCTTTCCCATCCGCTGAGCAGCGGTTTAGCGAGCGGGTTGTACGTGCGCAGTTCCTTGAGTGCGAGCACGTCCGTCCGCTTGCATTTGGGCGAGCAAGTGTGCGGTACCATCTTGTGGGGCTTCACGGCGTTCTTCGGTGTGTAGTACTAAAACAAAACATGCGATTGATGGCCTGCTCGTTTTTTTCGATTAACTGCCTCGTTGGTCTAGTGGTTGGCATGTTCGACTGCGGCCGTCGAGGTCCCGGGTTCGAGTCCCGGATCGGGCCAAACCAAGTATTGGGTTTTTCTGACTAGAGATTCTCAGTACTAGCCCGGAGTTAGGAAGTTGGCGGTGTATCACCCCCGTGCCTCGGAGAGCACGTTAAGCCGTCGGTCCCGGTTATTATCACTAACATGATAATAGTCGTTAGAGCCCGCCAACCCGCATTGGAGCAGCGTGGTGGGTCTAAGCTCTAATTCCCTCTCTCTCTCATGAGAGTGGAGGCCTGCGCCCAGCAGTGGGACGTTAATGGGCTGTAGTGACTACAAATTGACTTGAATGCGATCTCACCTGATGGTAAGTGATGATGCTTAGAGTGCGACTGCACAGCTTTGTAACACTTCGTTTATTAGTGGGACGTATAAAGAGGCACAGTCTAAAGAGATACGTTCTTTGATACCAGCTGTTCAACAGAGCTTACAGAGCAATGCTGCAGGGTGAGACGTTACGGAGGAAACTGAAGATTGACGGAGGAATATCAATTTTTTTTTTCCACTACAAATTAGCCTTTGACTGCAATCTCACCTGATGGCAAGTGATGATGCAATCTAAGATGGTAGCGGGCTAACCCGTTAAGGTCATGGCAGTTATGTTAAACCCATACCCCTATTCGGTAACTAGCCACGGCCGAAGCCTCCCACCAGGCCAGACCAGGGAAAATTCGGAAATTATAAATTCCCAAATTGACCCCGCCGGGGATCGAGCCCAGGACCTCCGCACGTTAGAACAACAGCGCTACACACTGCGCCACGGAGGTCGTCAAACTTAGCTGGAAATTAGTGGAAAAAAGGTCAATGGGACACTAACCACAACTCTGCTAGTGACATTGTCCAGGTTAGCGCTGTTGGGTTGCGGCGGCGGTGGTTGCGGAAGGGCAGTCGATTTCTTGGCCACAGCGCGTTGACGACGTATTTCCTGCGAACATATCGACTTATAAAAGAAAGAGAGACAAATTGTTTATTCTGGTGTGCCCACATCACAATACTTTGCCATCCTACCGGCTGCGCCACTTAAGACGCCAAATCGCAACGATTTATTTCAAACTTTTCGATTTATATATAGATTATAATCTAACTCGCGAAATTGTAAACTGTCGACAGATTGTGAACCGTTCAAATTCTGAGTGTTACTTTTTGAAATATTCATTGTATTTACGTTTTCTTGTTTCTTTCTTGTAGGTTAGGTTAGAGTTCGACATCAATAATCAGGTTAGGATAGGTTCTATCGAGTTAATATACCTAACAGATTACAATCTTCCGAAAAATAATGAGTTAAATTGTAATCGTTAGTATGGGATTTTGTATGAAATATTGAATTGTGACGTCATCAAAATCCGACGCGCTTTCTTGCTTTAATCGAAAGTTTATAATGGTTATTCAAGGTAAAACTAACAGGGGGCGTGGATGTTACGACCTTTCGGTAGCCTATATTTAATATGTAATCATTAAAAAATAATTTATTTGACTAGTAGTCAAATACCCAATTGCCAGAGCTGATTCCGCAACTTTTACTGCTAAAGTGGACACTTGAGTAACGGAAAATCGCGTGTAAAAAATTGCCCGCGCAGATTCTATATGGCACTTTCACTCTTTCTATTCGTTTGGGTGACACAACCTGAAAGATATAAGTGACCTTGACTACTGAGTTACCTCGTTTTGTTGCTGTTGCAATTGTTGTTGCCGCTGTTCCGCCTGCGCCTCTTTGTTGGCTTGCTCGTCCGATCTCGTGTATTCCACGTACGGCATGTTTATCTGCAACATATTTATTTATGGTTATCTACACGTAAATAAGCATTCTGTAAAATGACTGAATAATTTATTTATTTTCTCTAAAATATTTCCAATTTGGAATCAAACACTGTAGATTATATAAGTAATTATGGAGAAAACACGGCCTAATATGATATATTGGGTCAGTTGAAAGGTTTTGAAAAGTGCACCTACGTCCTACATACATGCATGTTTCATGATTTTGTGAATATCATATTTAACACAACGGAAGTAAAATATAGATTAAAACTAATAAATCTGTAGTTTTTTTTAAATCCACCAATAAATGACTGAGCATTTCTCAGTCGATTTAAATGTTTAATTATTTAATGTACACCCATTGCTGTATCTTACTCGAGTGACAAATTTTGTGAGGGAGTTTTAATACCTAACCGAGATTTAATACTTCAAAATTATCTTCACTCACAAATGAAGTGCTTTTAATTCAATTAAGTCCATATTTTATTTATTTTATTCAGCTTTATAAAGTCGTGTAACGTCACGCCACCCGTCTTTGCAAGCGCAACTTTAAAGTTCCATAACTTTTTCATTTGTTGAGATATTTTAATGATTTTTTCGTATTTTTGTTTTATTTTGTCTTAACATTCATAACAAATAAAAAAAAATGGTAAACTTTTCCATCGCTGATATTGAACAATTTAGATACTAAAATTACTTCAAATGACGCAAGAACGTCCAAGTATTTAGTACTAAATACCCTTCATTTATTTAGCGCAAATCTTACGGTCGATTAGAAAAACACAAAAAACATAGTTAACTCATTAGCATAAAAGCATTCAGCAAGATTTTTTTACAAAATTAGCCTCGATTTTATTATTATTATTATTATATACTCTTTATTTGTACCACCATAAAGATAAAAAAAAAACAAAAAGAATATAGAAAAAAAACACATGATACAAAAGGCGGCCTTATCGCTAACTAGCGATCTCTACCAGGCAACCTTAGGAATAGGAAAAAATACGGAAAAAGCATTGCAGGTGGTGACATCCTATAACATACATACATTCAAATAGCTACATACTAATACATAAACCAATAATAAACATTAACAAAACAATATTGTATAACATATTATTATATAATATATATATATATATAAATATACATAGACTAATATATATACTATAATTCAGTTTGAAAGATAATAGTTTTTTACAGCATTTTTGAAAATGTCTAGTGACTTTGACCGGCGTATGGTCAGTGGAAGTGCATTCCAAAGCTCAGTAGCTTGCACAGCGAATGAGTTTGTATAAAACTTCGTTTTATGAGGAGGGATTTTCAGGGTTAAAGTACGGCACGGTCTTAAGTCGGATTGCACTCCAAGAAAACTGAATTTCTCATTGAGGTAGGAAGGAGTATTTAAGTGAAATAGCACACAATACAGAAGAGAAAGTACATGCAAATCCCGGCGACGGCGAATAGGGAGCCACTTGAGCTTTTGACGAAATTCGGATATGTGGTCATATTTACGCAAATAATTTGATTTATTTGTGATTTTACCCTCGGAAGAAGATTTACGTCTTTGAAAATGTAATCTACAGTTAACGATAATATGGACATGTGCTTACCCTCGCTTGTGGCTGCGTGCGTGGCAAGGCCCTGGGGCGATGTCTCTCCGCTGCTTGCAGCTCTAGGTAGAGCGGGGCGAGGCGAGTGGAGCCGCGGTATATCCATTCCCGTCTGTCGCATCGCAGGAACTGAACCTCCACCAACGACGAGTCCACGCTCACCACGCGGGACGACCACCATTTGCCTACCAATCGATTAAACTTGAGTTGCAAATCGATTATTACAAAATCGATTTTCACTTTTTGCTACGGATGAGGATTTTCGTAAAAATTCGACAATTTAAATGTTTAAAGTTCGTTTGATATGTCATACTAATGAGAGGGATTGATCAATCGTGAGAAGCCGAATATCTTCGATTGGAATTTGGATTTTGGTTGAGATTCGAGGATTCGTGAGGAGCCGCGGTATATCCATTCCCGTCTGTCGCATCGCAGGAACTGAACCTCCACCAACGACGAGTCCACGCTCACCACGCGGGACGACCACCATTTGCCTACCAATCGATTAAACTTGAGTTGCAAATCGATTATTACAAAATCGATTTTCACTTTTTGCTACGGATGAGGATTTTCGTAAAAATTCGACAATTTAAATGTTTAAAGTTCGTTTGATATGTCATACTAATGAGAGGGATTGATCAATCGTGAGAAGCCAAATATCTTCGATTGGAATTTGGATTTTGGTTGAGATTCGAGGATTCGTGAGGAGCCGCGGTATATCCATTCCCGTCTGTCGCATCGCAGGAACTGAACCTCCACCAACGACGAGTCCACGCTCACCACGCGGGACGACCACCATTTGCCTACCAATCGATTAAACTTGAGTTGCAAATCGATTATTACAAAATCGATTTTCACTTTTTGCTACGGATGAAGATTTTCGTAAAAATTCGACAATTTAAATGTTTAAAGTTCGTTTGATATGTCATACTAATGAGAGGGATTGATCAATCGTGAGAAGCCAAATATCTTCGATTGGAATTTGGATTTTGGTTGAGATTCGAGGATTCGTGAGGAGCCGCGGTATATCCATTCCCGTCTGTCGCATCGCAGGAACTGAACCTCCACCAACGACGAGTCCACGCTCACCACGCGGGACGACCACCATTTGCCTACCAATCGATTAAACTTGAGTTGCAAATCGATTATTACAAAATCGATTTTCACTTTTTGCTACGGATGAAGATTTTCATAAAAAATCATCAATTTAAGTCTTACTAGTATTATAAATGTGAAAGTTTGGATGGATGTATGCATGTGTGGATGTATGGATGTTTGTTACTCAATCACGCCCCAACGGCTGAACGGATCTGGCTGAAATTTGGCACAGACATAGATTATAGTCTGGAATAGCACATAGGCTACTTTTTATCCCGGAAAATTAAAGAGTTCCCGCGGGAACCAAAAATCTCAAACCAGGCAGACGGAGTCGCGGGCATTCGCTAGTGATTCATAAGATATGTGATATGTTTGATATCTAATGAGAGGGATTGATCAATCGTGAGAAGCCTTCTTCGCCAATCGCCATCCAAATTCAAAGCGATCTTCGCTTTGAATTTGGATTATGGTCGAGATTCGAGGATTCGTGTGGAGCCACGGTATATCCATTCCCGTCTGTCGCATCGCAGGAACTGAACCTCCACCAGCGACGAATCTACGTTCACCACGCGGGAAGAGCATCACTTCACTAGCCAAGCCGAGACAATCGGTTAAATATCGATTTATCGTATCACAAAATCGATTTGGGACCAAATTTTTATTTAAATATCGACTCAAGGTTAGATTACTAGACAAAGTGGTGTTATTTAAACACGGCTGTGGTAGAAAAATGACTACAGATCCCTGCTAAAGTTCAAGTGCCACAAGCATAGTCGACTGCGGATCACGAAGTCACGTTGTATGACACCGATTTCTCCCGAGGTTTTTGGACCGATTTTTTTTTCTTTATAGTCTAGGCAAGGGGATTGTTCGCTGTATGGAGACCTCCGCATTAAATCCTCAGTCGTTGAAACTTGGCTGGGTTGTGGCTGACTGAACATTGTCTCGATTTCTTTTTAAAATAATAGTAGTCAGTATATGTACACTCAAAACCGAAATAATCATGCAGAACATTGATATTTAAACCGATTTTATTATCAAAGCTAAACTGCGTATATACAATAATGTACCTTCCTGTTTTAACATTTGGGTATTGAATAAAAAACCTTACTTCCTTTATGAGTTTTATTGGATATTTATAATATACGTTTAACTCATGGTACTATATCATACTGTAAAGTTTGGTCCTCTAAGGAGTTATTGTTGGGGTCAACTAGCTTTATTGACTAGACAATTTATATAAAACTAACTGATGCCCGCAACTTCATCCGCGTGAATTGAGGTTTTTTGATTCCCGTGGGAAGTCTTTAATTTTAACCCTTTTCCGGGATACAACCTCATCTAAATTTCATCAAAATTGGTTGGTAAGATGGACGGACCGTGAAAGCGTAGCAGACAGACAGACAGACACACTTTGGCATTATGATATTATGCCAACTTACCTCTCCACTCGGTCTTCAGGTTCTGCCCCGCATGCAGCCTCACCATGGGCCTCTCGGGGTAAGCGAGCAAGTAACTGCGCACGAACTCTCGCGAGTAAGGGTGCACTTCCTCCCACACTAGAGACGAGAATTCGCACACTAGCCGCGTCTGCGAGTGAGGCGCGTATTGCGCGTAGCCGTCGTCGAAGAAAATTAAGTACCTTAAACAATCGCGAATTTTGCAATAGGGATGATGCCTATATTTATCAAAAATAAATTATTTCTAACTGATCAATAAAGTTTTTATTTAAAGGCATAAAACTCAGCATAAAATAAGTCACAAAAAAATATACAGTAATATTAAACATTCGAACTTAGGCTAACTGAAATGGTTAAAAAACTCATTTCAGATGTCACAAGTCAAAAGACACAATACATAAAAATACTAAGTGATGAGCATGGCGAAAAGTTCCATCAGGACATTTAAATGATGTCTCCATCTCCAGCGCTACCAGGGTAGATGGAGTCCAAGGATGTTGTCTAATCAAAAGGGACCAACCGAAAGCCAAATATTCCAGAAAATCGTAGAACTTTTCTTTACGAACCACATTATTCCTATATTTCTGGAGAACTACTTAATACTTTCTTTGTAAATCATTTTTCATCCCCAAATAAAATTGATACGTGATTAAAAACAAATAACTACATACATTTATTCACAACACTACAAATACATAGTAGAAATACTAAAAAAGTTCGTGTGACACAACAAAAATAAAATTTTGTTAACCAGTGTTACTAAATAGAGGGCCTTCCAAAAGACCTAAAATTCACATCTTCGATTAGTTTTAAGTTTGATATAGAGTTGCTGATTTGATTGAGTTGCCATCATCCCTATTACAGCAGGGCAATTATGTGAAACTTGCATCAATCATTGTCACAGTCTCAATTGTTTTGATTGCCTGAATTTATCGTATTCTTGCTGCGTCAATGGATTTTGGCCAATCAGATCAGATTGTGATCGTTACACTGTAGCTGTCATTTTTAGACAATCGTGCTGTAAGGCTCCACCCACGTCAGATAATCGGTGACCTATTTTGTGTCGGCTAAAAATCGAAACATTGTCATATTGTAACGCATACACGTCCTACAAAAAGTCGGTCTAAAGCAAAATCAACCGATTCGATGGATCAGTGGAAAATGAAAGGTTCGGTCGTTGAGTCGGTCACAAAATCGGTAATAAAAGTCGGCAAAATAATCGGCCCGATTATCGGACCTACAAAGTTTGACGTAGGCGAAGGCCTTACATGTGACAGTTTTTACGTGATAACTTACATAGTTTACATTAAAATTAATAAGACCTAAGAAAAAATTATCTTACCGATATTTATTGACAGGGTTAGGTATTTCAGCAACGATTCCAGAATAGTACGCCTGTCTAGCACTGATATCTTTGAACAGTGCGATCACACGCGTACCTAAAAACAAGAAAACTCTAATCATACAAACTTTAGTCTCTAATCTAACTTATAAAAGATTATAGATTTTTAACTACCCACCGCTTCACGCTTGTGGGAGTTTCGAAAGCGTTATTCCAACAGTACAAAAAGGGACCTCTGCGCAATTTTCATATTCTCGGTTCAAAGATTTGCGCTGAGCATAGATGAGTTAGTCAGTCCGTGAGTGAGTTGTCTTTTCTTATTAATGTATGAGAGGAGATCTGCCCCCCAACTGTGCACAGAAATCGTAATCGTAATCGTTTGTCAAACGGATAATTCGACCTGCTTAAGAGGCCGGTGATCGCCGCTCGCAATTTCTATTCAACCCGCAAATATAAATTTGCCGGTATATTGCTATCTCTATTTGGCTGATGACACATGATCACGTGCAAACGCGATAGCAATATGAGCGTACAGAATTTGTTATACGTTTAGTCTTGTTCCGTAAATACCAAAAATGATGAATGATAACTTGTTGTGTTTTTCACTTCGTATTGTTATTCGGGAACTTGACAATATAGGCTATGCTCCTGGTCAATTAGTACGTAACATATCGTCGGTTTTAATATGATACAAATAAGGAGAAAACATGCCATTCATGTCGTAAAAACAAGCAAAACGCTATGCGCTTACATTTAATTTTGAGAAAATGTTTTGAAAACATAATTATCCAGGGGCCTAGATAAATACAAGTTCAATCTTAATAATCGCATAATCTGGTGGAAATATTCTCGAATTACGAATCATTTTGGTATTACGTTTGTATGGGCAATTCACCCTCCGCTGGCACCTTAAGGAGTTCATAGATGCCAGCCTGTCAAAAGCATGTATGAACTCTTTAAACAGTTCGAGTTATACGTTTTAAGCTGTCAAATGATTACGATTTGCTTAGAAAAATGGGCCTCTAAGCTACTCGTTCATAGCTGGCAGGGTAAGGAAGGTGGCAATCACTAGAAATGTAAAACTTGTCTGGTAGAAGTCCTAGCATTAAGTCTTTTGTGCTTTTTGGGTTTGCAATAAGAGGTTTTGAACACAGTGGATACTTATTAAATACCGGCGACATATTATAACGAAGAAGATCGACATTACTCTTTATTAGCAGAACCGCACTATACACCCTCACATTTGGGGTTAGTACCATCGCTTAAAGCAGTATTATTTCAAAATGTCAATTTTATGTCGCATACCTTGACATCCCTAAAATAAGGATTATAATTCTACACAAACTTCAACAATGCTAAAACAATACGGCTTTAATCAATGGTAATATGCCACCTTGAGTCACATCCAGTTTTTATGATGTGTCGTGACCGTGGGTAGTTTTTAAATATTTCCGGCATACTCACCGATAGTCATCCTGACTTCAGACGGTTCGAAGTACGCCAGACATCTGGCCGGCAATGTCTTGAAGGGATTCTTTGACACCTTGTGCTCGAATCTCACGCGTACCATCGTGAATGCCATGTTCTGTAATTAATCAATAACGATAATATTGACGACCTCGTGGCGCAGTGTGTAGCGCTGTTGTTTTAACGTGCGGAGATCCCGGGTTCGATCCCCGGCGGGGTCAATTTGGGAATTTATAATTTCTGAATTTTCCCTGGTCTGGCCTGGTGGGAGGCTTCGGCCGTGGCTAGTTACCACCCTACCGGCAAAGACGTGCCGCCAAGCTATTTAGCGTTCCGGTACGATGCCGTGTAGAAACCGAATAGGGGTATGGGTTTAATATAACTGCCATGCCCCTAACAGGGTAGCCCGCTACTATCCGACTGCATGATCACTTACCATCAGGTGAGATCGCAGTCAAGGGCTTACTTGTAGTGGTAAAAAAAAAACTTATGAAATCAATCTCTTTCAATTTCAAATCATTCTACCAAGAGTAAGAGATTTTTAAAGTCACTTAAAGGAATGCCATCTTTGAGCAGTTTTCGACGGGGTTTATTAAAAATCACCTTTGAAAATAGATTTTAGAGAGAAGTTTACCTTTTGGGTCCTTTTTAGAAAAACTTGAAACAGTTCTCAAAAAGTGTCTTTGAATTTCTCAAACTTGATTTTCCGTTGTTTGTGAAAGGATTATTATAAAGTAGTTTTCAAAGATTAGTTTTCGTATTGTTGGGAAGAGATAATCAAAAATGCTATTAGTGGTAATTTTTTTCATTTTTCGCAATCAAATGATCCTTTCGGAATTTGAGGACATTTCCCAAGAATCATGAATTTTTGGCAAGATGCTTTAGATATCATCTTCGAGGGGGTTTCAAATCAACAATCATTTTCGGTTAGGTTAATTTCCTAAACGTCATAATTATTCAGGAACAGATATTAAGGCAGTAAACGAGGATGACATTAGGATATCTACTCACGTGCGTTTTAGGCTGTATCTCCACAACCTTAGCCCTAAGCCAGGTGCCGAAAGCATTTTTCATGGCGTACACAATCATCCCCACTTTGACAGGTGGATGGGACAGGTCGCCTGGTGGGGGCAAGTCCGCCGGCGCGGCCTCTGTGGCTAGTGTCACTACAGATATGTCCATGTTCTGGGAACAAGTATTTACCTGGTACATTTGTTTTATTTTATTTTTTATTTTGTTTATTTTCCTGTAAACAACAGCGTTTTTACATAATAATTTACAGATAACTCTTAAAACTAAAATAAGGCCAAAAAGATTACAAAATTTTTAAATTATTTAAAATAAATAGGTAGTATTTAGGTAATAGTAGGTGGTATTTACTTAAAGGTAAATTTATTGTAGGTTCATATATTATGGCAGTGCAGTTTTTGACGACTTCCGTGGCGCAGTGTTGAGCGCTGTTGCCTTAACGTGCGGAGGTCCCGGGTTCGATCCCCGGCAGGGTTTGGAAATTTATAATTTCTGAATTTTCCCTGGTCTGGCCTGGTGGGTGGCTTCGGCCGTGGCTAGTTACCACCCTACCGGTAAAAGACGTGCCGCCAAGCGATTACGCGTTCCGGTACGATGCCGTGTAGGATTCGAATAGGCGTATGGGTTAAATATAACTGCCATGCCCCTAACAGGTTAGCCCGCTACCATCTTAGACTGCATCTTCACTGACCATCAGGTGAGATCGCTGTCAAGGGCTAACTTGTAGTGGATAAAAAAAAAGTGCACAACCAATATATATTTGAAAATTTAGTATACGTGCATAAACACATTGATAGATTCAAGAGGAAAAGTGATTGTCATAATGTCAATACTAGAAATAAAAATAAACTTGTAATGCCTGCTTGTAGGCTTAGTAAAACTAGCAATTCATTTGTTGGAAACAGTGTCCGCTTCTACAATAAGCTCCCAGACATGTCATGTTAAAGATGTCTCTAAATAAGTTCAAAGTTTTAATGTAAAACGTAAACTCATTAAAAATTCTATTACCATGTAAAGGATTACTTAAATGACAAGGAAGCTTGGCAATGATTTACTCTATGGCTCTGATAGCTCCTTATTTAAGATAATTTGTGAAATGGTGATAATGAAAAAAAAACCCGGCTGAGTTTGTTGTGGGCTCTTCTCAGACCAGGGCGCGTTTGGAATCCTCGTAGCTTTAGTTTTAAGATACCGTTACTGATTATCACCATTATATTTAATAAATAACTGGACGTCATCTAAATACCTACCTAAATTGAATAAACATTATTTGAGTTTGAGTTTGACATATCATATTATGTCATACATCCGCAGCTTAACAACGTAGCACATCTCTAATGGAAAGGCCTTTTGTTTATAACTATCTACATATATTATAACGACGAAAACAGTCAAAATACTTATGGAGTGTTGTCAAAAGTAGTTTTAGACTGAACTACTAAGGCCCGCTTGCAGAAGCGCCAGGTTATCCTTATAACCCAGAGTTAGCTGCAGCTGCTACTTTGACAGAATTTATATAAATCTTCTGTCAAAATTTCAAGTTTTTCCCTGGGTTAAACTCAACCTGTTGTCTATGCAAGCGGGCCTAAGTCTTCACTACTATACTAATACTTTGTCACTTACATCGTCATCCATCTTTTCAGGTGTCGCCTTCGCCTCCTACAAACAGAGTAATTTTTAAGAATCCTCCTTAATGTTTGCTAGGTTTAGGTGTGTAATGTTAGATTTTAATATACTTACACTAAAATTATAAATTCCCAAATATACTATGCCAGGAATCGAACCCGGGACCACCGAAAATAAGACCATAGCGCTCACAACTGCGAAAAGGAGCTCGTCAACTCGTACGTGTTCGACAGTGATATCAATTTTAATCCGATCAGGCTTTGTTACACCGTAACAGATATTGTAAAATGTTATATTTGGAAATGTATACTTGTTTTAAAATAATAAAAAAACATAGTTATCAGTTCTCACCCAACATACAGTAAATGTGTTTATTTTTATTTTGTTGATAGGCCTTTTTCTTCAAGCCTTATAAGTTGACCAACTAACTTTAAAGTGTCAAATTTGGGTGGCATCGTAAAAATCCACCCTGATAATTTTTTCCTAACCCGCCAAAAGAAGTATAAATAAAAATTCTCAGTGTGTATACCTGTTCAGCGTTTGGCACCATGTCTTGTGGCGCCGTTTCGACGACCACTTCAGGTGGCGGGTGTCGCAGGCTTCTTCGCGGGAGGAGGCACCGAGTTGCCTTTGGACGGCGATAGGGCACGCTTCTTGCCTGATAATTTTTCCCTAACCCGCCAAAAGAAGTATAAATAAAAATTATCAGTGTGTATACCTCTTCAGCGTTTGGCACCATGTCTTGTGGCGCCGTTTCGACGACCACTTCAGGCGGCGGCAGCGCGGGGGTGGGTGTCGCAGGCTTCTTCGCGGGAGGGGGAACAGAGTTGTCTTTGGACGGCGATAGGGCACGCTTTTGGCGACGCTAGGGAAGATACTTGGGGTTAGCTAAGTTATTGTTGTAAACTGTTATTTTTACAGTAAATAAATAAAATAAATAGATAAATCTTTATTTAGGATTTCACACCACACAGAAAAAACAAATAACAAAAAATAAAACTTATAGACTAACAATCCGTGTTGTACGTTGTTGTAAATCCCAATAAGGGCATCAAACTCAGCGTAATGCTGCTATGGTGTGATGCACTGTAACAGCGCTGATTTTCAGTTGACCCCTATAGACAGGACTTTTATAAAACTACCTTTTTTTTATCCACTACAAGTTAGCCCTTGACAGCGATCTCACCTGATGGAAAGTGATGATGCAGTCTAAGATGGTAGCGGGCTACCCTGTTAGGGGCATGGCAGTTATATGAAACCCATACCCCTATTTGGTTTCTACACGGCATCGTACCATAACGCTAAATCGCTTGGCGGCACGTCTTTGCCGGTAGGGTGGTAAGTAGCCACGGCCGCCGCCTCCCACCAGGCCACACCAGGTTAGACTCCTTTGTTTACCACCTCTCCCGTTGCCAAGAGTTACTTGTAAAGATATCTGATAGAGATAAGTGCTTCGCTGTTAACTATTTAACTTTTTAGTTAAGTTTTTTATAAATAAAAACTAGCCGATGTCCGCAACTTCATCCGCGTGGATTTTAGGTCTGTTCGAGTCCCGTGGGAACAGATTTTTTCCCACGATAAATGTATCTATTATATGAAACTGAACAACTGACCGTCAATCTGTCAATATATTTGAAAATCTCCCTACTGCCTTGTCTTATTGATGTCTCATTGACTTTTGTATATAGAGATTTTTATCAATTTTTTATTATATATTTTTTTTATACAATTTTTGGAACATTTTCTTTCACACAAACTTTGTCGTGACAATTATAAATACAATAAAAAAAGAATTAGCCAAATAGGTGTAGCCGTTCTAAAGTAATGCGCTTACGTACATTCAATTGATTTTTATTTATATAAGATGTAACCATTAAAATAATATGCCGCCACAATATATCACTTATTGAAAGAGTAGATAGAGGATTGCCATATTACAATTACGCGAACTCTAGCGGGATGAACTGTGCTAACGACAAAAAAATCTCACCTCGACTGAAGGCGGTTCCAAGCAAGAGTACTGAAAATAAAAACGTGTTTCATTTAGTAATGTAATCATTTTCATCATTATCATCATCATCACATCACTGGTTCTCCTATCAGAATAAGAACGGTTTTAGCCATAACGCGTCTGCAAATCTTTGAGAACATTATGTAAGGAATGTTCAGGCATGTAAGTTTCCATCACCGTTAAAGGAAATCGTTATTTTCACCTCTCTAACTCAAAAAGCGCGTCTTTGCTGCAATTGCAATCTCAGTTACAAGTTTCGCTCAGTAAAAAAAAAACTAATAACTTTTTCACCTCACTAGCTCAAAAAGGACGCCTTCTCACTGAGTGATCAAAAACTACTTTTGCTCATTGATTTTACGCCGTAAAGGCTTTGAGTTAGAGAGGTGAAAATAACTATTATTTTCTTCAAACGAATCTTCGAAAAGCACGCGAGAGAAAAGATATCCAGCTCAAGCCGCTGGATCCAGAAGCTTGAGACTTTGCATGTAAGTTTTCATCTACACTCCAAGTCCATAACACCCCAATTAAGAAACATTAAAATGCAAATTATTGCTAAGTGGATTATGTTCTCCCAAAATTTAGTATTGTTGGTGAAAACAGGCACAAGCCTCTTTCTTTTCACGAACAAGAGTGCCTACAGTGAGTTATGCAGCTTGTAGATGCGTTGAATATTGCGTCGATTCCCTCACTCTCTGCTCTGATGGCATGTGAAGCGAGCTGAATGGCATTGTGACAAGTAACTTACAGAGCAATTGGGCTTGTCAAATATGACGATGGCCGGCAGTTCCTGTATGTCCGGCTCGAAGGTGTGAGTGAGTTACGCAGGTTGTCTGTCGCCGCTTGACTTGCGTCGATTTCCTCACTCTCTAGTGTGTCGGCGTCTGGAGGAGCTAGATAGGAGTCACAAGTCACTTACAGAGCAATTGGGCTTGTCGAATATGATGATAGCCGGCAGTTCCTGTATGTCCGGCTCGAAGGTGTGAGTGAGTTACGCAGGTTGTCCGCCGCCGCTTGACTTGCGTCGATTTCCTCACTCTCTAGTGTGTCGGCGTCTGGATGAGCTATATAGGAGTCACAAGTCACTTACAGAGCAATTGGGCTTGTCGAATATGATGATGGCCGGCAGTTCCTGTATGTCCGGCTCGAAGGTGGCATACAGTGAGTTCCGTAGCTTGTCCGTCGCCGTTTCACACTCGTTGAACATTGCGTCGATTTCCTCACTCTCTAGTGTGTCGGCGTCTGGATGAGCTATATAGGAGTCACAAGTCACTTACAGAGCAATTGGGCTTGTCGAATATGATGATAGCCGCCAGTTCCTGTATGTCCGGCTCGAAGGTGTGAGTGGGTTACGCAGGTTGTCTGCCGCCGCTTGACTTGCATCGATTTCCTCACTCTCTAGTGTGTCGGCGTCTGGAGGAGCTAGATAGGAGTCACAAGTCACTTACAGAGCAATTGGGCTTGTCGAATATGATGATGGCCGGCAGTTCCTGTATGTCCGGCTCGAAGGTGGCATACAGTGAGTTCCGTAGCTTGTCCGTCGCCGTTTCACACTCGTTGAACATTGCGTCGATTTCCTGACACTCCTCTGCAAACATACATATGGCCGGTTGGCAAACACAAGGCGATACCTACGGCGTCATTGAAAAAATCTCTTTCGTTATAAGATCGCAACCTTTCACCTCCAGCGAATGGCCGTGATACCAGTGTATAGTCAGGGGAATTGCATCACGTCCGAAGAAACGTGACATCAAGCATCGCTTAGATTTTAGAAGCTAATAAAATAATGAAAAGATCGTTCATTAATCCTGTCGTCTAACATCGACGCAGGATACTAGTTAGGGTAGATTAGGTTAGTCCTAGGTAGTCATAATGTGATCCACTGTCTTAAATCGACGTAGCATTAGGTTAGGTTATAATTTAAGAATTCATTAATAAATTTAGTAGTAAATGTATCGTCGTCTCCTTCTGTAATCCTTCTGGCTGCTGCCCTACATAATTAGAGAGACGGAGCATATTTATTTTGTAATGGAATGGCTCAATTTGAACACCAGTGGCTAAATTTAAGGAAACACCCAAGACAGTAACTGTCACCTAATGGCGTTTGGTGTTCCTCAAAATGTAGGCATTAGAAGTTATAGAAGAAATAGAATCTTTATAGAAGTTACGTTTAAAAAGGCTTTTTATATGAAACTTGCGAACTACTTTTTCAATATAAGAGTTAATAATCCAAAGTCTTAATACCGGTATTGCAACTACGTCGCGTCTTCTCGTAAAAAGATAATTTATTATATAAAATATAAAATAAATGATTTGATAACTCACTCTGTAATTTCTCCAATTCTTTCTGAAGTTCGTTTTTTGTTTCCTCGAGACGGTCGTCCATCTTGAATTTTTCCCACGTCTCGTTAATCATACCTTCCAATTGTTCTTCCAGCATTCTAAATGGGAAAAATGTTACGTCAAAAAAATTGAGGCGTAAGTAGCCTGTAGTTGAAAAACTAGAAATGCTGGCCATTGACGGCAACTTTTATCGTAAGTCGCGATATACATCCAAAATTTGAACGTGAGTGTGAAATATGTAAGCCAAATGTTGTCGCCATTCCAACCCATGGAAAGCAGAAACTCTCCGCCCCTTTATAAGTTCGTGGTAATCCTAGAACCTTACGCTATACGCTTACTTGGCCTCTCTTCGCCTACGAGTTACATCGAGTCTGTGCCAGGATTCGGCTTCTAATCATAGTCGGATATAGGTCATCCAAGATCTAGGATCTTGGATGGCCTAGTATCGGTGTGCGGTTGCAATAGTCGAGAAGTTCTCCGTCCTTTTTATGAGTTCCTGGTAATTCTAGATTTTGCCAGCGATTGAACACTTACCTACTTGGCGCTATCGCTATCGACGAGCTGCATCTGGTTCAGGCTAGGCTCCAGTACATCGTCTGAATCGGAGTTGGTTATCTCCACTTAATCCTCAGAGTTCCTAGCATTAAGCAGTCAGGAGAAACAATCCATCCATTTTATACCACCACTACAGCCCATTAACGTCCCACGGCTGGGCACAGGCCTCCACTCTCATAGGAGAGAGGGAATTAGAGCTTAGACCCACCACGCTGCTCCAATGCGGGTTGGCGGGCTATTTTATAAGTTCCTAGTAATTCTAGAACCTTCCATAGTTTATTCACTCCATCGTTTCCATCCCTTTTACGAGTTCCTGGTAATTCTAGAACTAGCCTGCGTTTGAACACTTACTTGGCACCATCGCTTCCTACGAGCTGCATCTGTTCTAAGGTGGGCTCCGGCTCGTCGTCAGAGTCGGAGTCTGATATCTCGACCAGGTCCTCAGAGTTCCTAGTGGTCTGCAGTTGATACAGAGGGGTGAAGTTTCTCATGCTTTCTACGAGCTCCTGGTAACAAAGTTTAATGTTTAGGCACTTTGTGAAGAGTGGCTTTGGAACTACTTTTCTCATTTCAGGATACCATCGTCATATACAATAGGTATGATGCCTATATCAAAAATAAATTATTTTGTACTGTTTACTAAATAGAGGGTCTTCAAAAAGACATAAAATTTACATTCTCAGTTAGTTTTAAGTTTGATAACCATTTTATAATATAGAATAAAGAAAAGAAGTGCGTTGGAATTTGATGACGTCACAATTGAAAATTTCATACAACTTCCATACTAGAAGAGCGTTTTTAAGTTTGTTAAAGAGTTGCTGATTTGATTGAGTTGTCATCATCCCTATTAGATGAGATCATCATCAAGAGCTAACTTATCATCGAATAATATTTAAAAAGCTTTTCTATATGAAATAAATAAATAATTTATCGTTTATCCACAAAGATCGCTCCATTTATCATAAGCTAGCGTTTGCTCGCGACTTCGTCCACGTGGATTGAGATTTTTTGGTTCTCCCAGGAACTCTTTAATTTTCCGGGATAAAAAGTAGGCTATGTGTTAGTATAAAAGGGTAAGGTATAAAATCATGTATCTCTCATGTATTCCAAATTTCAGCCAAATCTACACACACATACAAACTTTTGCCTTTATCATATCATACCTGATTCCGCTTCTCCACGGCGTCAGAACACTTCTGGCACACGTACGCGCGCTTGCTCTTGTCTGCATCGAAGTACATAGCGGTACTTGTGTCCGCTACGTAGTACCCCACGCCCGGGTCGGTGTTTGCGCAGAATCTGTTGATGCACTTCAGAGATCCGCAGGCTTTGGGCTGCTGGGGCGGCGGATTTTCAGCTGCTACTGTTTTGAGGGTAGTTTTAACTTTTAATGGGTCAATGATTTGGGCTACGTTTGCACTGCGAAAAGTATTCGCGCGAATTTCTTTTTCGCAATTCTATAACACTAGAAAACATATAGACCTGTACGAACTTTCTTCGCAGTGCAAACACTCTAAGTCTTGCACTCTCGCCGCATATTATAAGAAATTAAAGACTGCCAGCGTGATCGATCATCCATCCATCTATCAGCCTGTATGCATCCACTGCTGGACATAGGCCTTTTCGAGAACGCGCCACCAAACACGGTCCTCCGTCTTCCTCATCCACCCGCTTCCTGCCACTTTAGGTTATCGGACCAGAGAGCTGGAGGTCGTCCTGCACTGCGCTTACCGGTACGCGGTCGATCGGCGGGTAAGTAGGATCGATGCCATTCAAAAATCCACACCTAAACTTTGTCTACGTTACCGCTGTGCGAAATTTCAAATTTCCAGATCCTCCAGGTACAGTTTCCCTTAGACTGCATCATCATTTAGCACCAGGTGAGATCGCAGTCAAGGGCTAACTTGAAGTGGATAAAAAAAAGGTCCATAGGTTTAGAGAACATCTGCTGGGCGACCGCGTATCTCTGACAGCTACAGTGTAACGATCGCAATCACCTCTGATTGGATAACACTCTTCCACTATTGGACAAAATCCATTGACGCAGCAAGAATACCATAAATTCAGCCAATCACAACAATTGATACTGTAACAATGATTGATGCAGAAGATATGCGGTCGCCCTGCTGGGCGTTGAAGAGACAGTTTGTGAGTGAGGCAGGACTTTTCTTTTTACTGCACGAGATTTCTGACAGAAAAATAATCAGAGCCTACGTCTTGCCTACGTCCGATCCAGCAACATTTGAATTTATTGTAACAGAAATTTCTAACAATATGCGACGCGTTTTAATTATCCTTCCGTTTAGGGCAGCTTGAGAAGGACTTTATTTGCATATATAATGCTAAAAATGAATTTCTAACCTTCATTGTCAGTGCCTTGCTTCACAGAATAATCTTCTTCGTCGGAATCGAGACTAAAAACTTCTAGCCCCATAGGCGAACGCACCTGGAAAGATATTTTCTAATGTATTAGATAGTTTTGTAAAATGGCCTATCTAAATAGAAAGCCGAGATATCTTCCTATTCGAAGTTTGGACGCACCCACCTTTAAGTTTTTTTAACTTGTGTTTATTTGTTTATTCACACCAACAACCTCCATACATTATAATTATGACAAAATATTTCTAACTTTTGGTTGTCCATTACAGGTGTGACAATACTGAGTGTTACTTGCTAACTAGTTAACAAACTTGCTAGGGTCCTATTTTTACAGACTATTTAACAGAGGAGATCAGTATACTTAGCTTGTAAGAAAATAATTAATCGGGTAAGCATAAAAATCATATTGGTATTATATTGGATAGTATACAAAGTTGACCATATTAATTATTTTCCTATCACCTCTCGGACTTATATCGCTTGCTTCAACCACATCGAAGGAAAACATCACGAAGAAACCGGCAAGCCTGAAAGTTCTTCTAAATGTTCTTTAAGATCTGGTGAAGGCTGCAATTCTGGACTTGGCTAGAGTTGTGGAACTTTAGTTCAGTTTAGAAATTGTGTACAACAGAATCAGCCCCATTAACCCTGCTGGCCCGAAGGTTTGCTCGTTGCATTAGAGAGGTAAAGCTTACTCTATTTAAAACACACTTTCAAACTCTCTATACGTGCAGCCTGTGGGTTTCATATATGCAGAGAGCTTTCAATGACCTAGGTGTGCAATATAAGAATAGTTTCAGAATGCGTCACAGATGTTTGCGGAGGCTCACACCGACGATTTTTATGGTATAATGAGGAAAAGAGCGGCATCTGTGATGAATAGAGTACGCGGGAGCTCCAACAGTATTTTGAAAACATTGGTAGGAAAGAGGGAAAATCCTTTTAAGGAGCACTGGGTCGGCTTACATGTCAACTCCAAGTATCATAAGAGGTACAGGTACATAAATTAAGATAAATTGATTAATAAAGTGTGAATTGTTTTTACTACTGACATAGTTTTAAGATATTTTGTTACTAACACTGTATGGATCCTAAAGATCTGAAATGATTATTTATTATCTCGTTTTTTTAAATTGCAAAATACGTTTGCACCTGGCGACAATCATGCAAAGCAATAATGAGGTCTAAGTTGGAACACGCTCGCCTAGAAGATGCCTATTCACTCTTGCCTAGAAGATACTTATGTTATACGTGGTGAACACGTGCGATTAAAATAATCCGATCTAGTCTTAAGAATACCTTAGTTTTTGGAGAACGTTCCTGAGGGATGTCAACTTCGCTCGGCGTAGATTTGACGACAACTTGTGGCTCCTTGGGTTTTACCTTAATTTATTAATTTTAATGTGTTAATATTTACTGATTAGTAAAAAAAACGACATATTATGCTCGCGACTTCGCTCGCGTGGACTAAGATTTTTCTATGCTCGCAGTAACTCCTTAATTTTCAGGGGTAAAATGTCACTTTCATCAAAATCGGTTGAACAGGTGGACCGTGAGAGCGTAGCAGACATACATACAGACAGACACACTTTCGCATTTATAATATTAGTATGGATATGGATATACGAGTCAAATACAGATCTGAGTGACTCCCAAATCCGGCTTTTTACCACAATTTATTCAAATTTGGGTTGAAAAAATAATGTGACTCCCAAATTGCACCTAGATATGTTTTAATTCAAAATATTACCTCGTCTTCCTCGGGCGCTGGTTTTGGAGACACGCTCCCACTTGTCTCGGTTTCCTTCACAATTTCAGCTGGTTCATTTTGTGGAACATCACTCGATATGTCCTCTGTAGCAATTTCTTGTTCTGGTTCTATAGCTTCGACGGAACTTGTGTTCGTTTGCAGTTGAATTTTATCTGTTTTACCCAGGAATGTTTATTTAACAAGTTCATCAAATTATGTTCTTGTGAATACCTTTATAATAATGTTTTATGTTTTATGAGTGACATTTATTTCTTTCCTAGATGATGCTGGATTGACTGATTTAACTGTTTGATTTTCCGAAGTCAAAAGTATTCTATGTTACTCCACAGTTCCTACACAATACTCATACTAAAATGACATCGTCCCGTTGCGCCGTTGAAGGACAAACCAACAAACAAACACATTCGAATTTATAATATTGTTATTGGTAGTGATTTTAGAAAATGTAGAGAGGGCGTACATTAATGTTACTGGAAGCAGGACGGTGTTACTGACATAATAAACATAATTCTAAAAAATGAAAAATAAGCTAAAATTCTAAATCAGGCAAATGACAAAAGTTAATTTTAAGTACCTAATGTATTTCCAGTAATGTTGCTGGCTGCGCAAAAAATATAAAAAACGGCTTTATAATTTCAGCAAATAGGATTCATACTAGCTATCGGAACTGTAAACATTAACATAAACTCATTTTTACAAGCTTTTATTTAGTTTCACCTGTCCCGACTTCACCCGAGTCCTGTGTCCCGAGTTTGACTGTCATAAAACTTGTAAGTAAAATTTGGGCCACTTCCCGGTTTCCAATTGAGCTGGAATTCTACGTCTAATTTGGATGACAGCTGCATGGCTAGCTAAGTGACGTCATTCGAAATCCAATATGGCGGACTCCCAACGATGGCCAACGATTGGCGACTCCCAACTAGTTATATTTTATGCACCCCATTATATGAAGATGTCCCCGACTGACCGTCTGCATTTAGGTTCCATAAGAATACTTTGGTTTTCCAGGATAAAAAGTAGGTAGTCTGTCTCTGACAGGTCTTCAACATGAATATATCATTCACAAAATAATGAGGGGCAAGCAAACTTTCATATTCATATTTTAAAAGTTTCATATTTAAGTAGTGGTTATCCTTTATTTTATTTCACTGCAAATTATTCCTTGACTGTGATCTCACCTCGTGGTAAGTGATTATGCAGTCTACGATGGCAGCGGGCTAAGCCTTCCACGATAGTGTGAGATCCGGCTGCAAGATTGCTACATGAATCGAGTACGTGATCAAAATGTGACCTTTTTAAATCTTATGTCAAACAAACAATAAAATCATACAGCTAACTATAATATGTACACGTACAGCTGGCAATCAAGTCTGACAACCGATCTAGCCCGCTAACTCTCTTTCACTTCAATCTATCTTTACCATCTAGAAACTACTATTTGCGGCCTGTTTTACACAAGCCGAGTCGGGTTAATATACCTATCAGATTACAATCTACCGAAAATAAAGCGTCAAATTATAATCTGTCGACAGATTACAATCTAACGGTTTTTGCAATCTTACGGTGACAAATATATGTCACCGTAAGACTGCAAAAACATAAATAATCAGGTAGTGTGTAGTGTACTTAGGTTTTATTGGATTAATATATCTAACATATTACAATCTACCGAAAAATAATGCGTTAAATTGTACTCTGTTCACAGTTTACAATTTCGATAGTTAGATTACAATCTAACGGTTTTAGCAATTTAACGGTGACATATAAATCATGATTGTATATAAATGTAACAAAGTGTTTTCTGTTTACACCTGGCTGCAAATAGCTTCGGTCGAGTGCGCAACGGCAACCATAACTTTTCAAGTTCTTTATGTATACTACTGCAAAGTGGATTGAAAAATAAGTGAATGTATTTTTTTTTAATTACTTTAATTTGATATTATTTTAATTAAAAATACTAGCGGGCACTTTTTGATTGGCACCTTGGCAAATATATAATATTCCCCCATTTATAATTATACATAAAAATTAGTTTTTGATCACATACTCGATTCATGTAGTAATCTTGCAGTCGGATCTTAGACTACTAGACAAGCTTTGTTAGAAAAGATAAGTTTTGTTATGATTATATTCTTACCTTCATCCGAAGAGCTTTCCTCTAAATCCACATAGCTCATACTAACACTCTCTTGCTTGGATATGGACAATTTCTTTGTCTTTGCTGTGTAGTCAGTTGATTTTCTTGGTGTCTCTATATCAAAATAGAAATTGATTTTGTAAGAATGCTACAGTGTGTTGGTACATTACTTCTTACTGACGGCTGAACCGATTTAAATGAAATTTAGTCAAGAGATAGTTAACATCCTCCACTACCACAATTATAACCCAAAGCCCACTGAGTATGAGTCTCCTCTCAAAATGAGAAGGGGTTTGGCCAAAGTCTGCCACGCTGGCCAAGTGCGGATTAGGAGACTTCGAGAAAATATTAAAGAACTCTTGGGCAAGGTTTCTTCACGATGTTTTCCTTCACCTTAACTTCCCTTATGATAATGAAATTATGATGTGGCAGTGATGTTTAAGTGCGAAAATTTGCCCAGAAGAAAGATGAAAATGTGACAGGGAATACAAATATTCTGGAAATGAGCCTGAAGGGCATTCCATAGAGAATGCAACAATAATGTCTTCACTAGATAGATGGGTTAGTTACAACTTACTGTCCAACAGTAGAGACTTTAAAACGCTACCTACCTCCTTCCGTTTTCCCAGTGTCTACAGTGTCAGAAGTATCCGATAGTTTCACGGTTTCAACATCCATTGCTTTCGTTTCATTATCATTTGAAGGTGTCTGTAATAAAAGCACCAATTACTACTTCTACCACTACTACAGCATATTAACGTCCCACAGCTGGGCACAGGCGTCTTCTCTCATAGGAGAGAGGGAATTAGAGCTTAGACCCACCACGCTGCTCCAATGCGGGTTGGCAGGCTTTAACAACTATTATCATGTTAGTGATAATAATCGGGACCGACGGCTTAATGTGCTCTGCGAGGCACGGGGGTGCAACACCGTCAACTTTCTAACTCCGGGCTAGAACTGAGAATTTCTAGTCAGAAAAACCCAATACTTAAGTATGGCCCGACGCGGGACTTGAACCCGAGACCTCGTCTGCCGCAGTCTAACATGCCAACCGCTAGACCAACGAGACAGTCCACCACCAACCAGCACCAATAAAAGCAAAAGTAAAGCAAATTGGTAGTAAGCAGTCAATTGGTTTCATTCAATTGATTTTCCAACTGCCTATTCGTCTAGCGCAGACGCAGTTCTAAAATGTTTACCAATTTTCAAGTAAGATTTTTTTGTAACCATGCGTACAGTAAGATCTAAAACGCCTTAACAAGGTATTTATAAAGATTTAGTTTTCAAGCATTGAATTGAGGAGAACCTCCTCCTTCTTTGGAAGTCGGTCAAAAGAGTTTTATTGGCTTATTTCAAGCTTGACACATGAGCGTCATCGCATTTGTTAAAGTGACATTTATGTTTAAAAACCGTGCGGTGTCATGGGATACCAGATAGCAACGAAGTTCCTTATTACATAAATATTTATTTCAAGTTCTATCGAGGTAAAAAGACAATAATTATTCATATATAATTTTTTTATTATGATTTTGAAGTGAAAACTTCTTTGTTAAAGTGAAAGCGTTGAGCACTTTTTGGTACCCTACCAAAAAGAGCTCAACGCTTATATATATATGCGTATGCTTGCGTTTACGAAGACAAAAGGTCTTAAATATAAATATACTACATTCGAAATTAAACTTTAATGCTTTAGTATTACATAAAAATCTTACTCCACGCATTTTCGTTACGGACATTCTTTGCCGGCTAGGGTACCCCTCCGCATCGTCCCATGAGGAACTTCGTTCCAAAAAATAATAAAGCAGCCAGCGACCAATACAATATGTTGAAAAATCTATGCCTAATAATCAAATCAAATATTGAACTTCTGACACAAATTTGTGCAGGCATTATGAACCTAAGCGTGGTAAACATTTATAGACCGCGACTGTAGCTAAATTGATCAAGCTTTATAATTATGGGTATAGTAATGGGTCTTTTTGACAGATTCTCGAAATACGACGAAGACACACAGGCTCAAAGATTATGCAGCCCAATGATTTTCTCAGACAACTGCCGCACTCAAAGTTGCTCTAATCATTACCTAAGGAACTCCTTAGTATACTATATAGGTAATATACAACAACAAACAGTAACAGTAACATAGAGGTAAGCGACACTGAGGGCGGCAGTATGTTTGTTAATCTGCTCATCGCAACGCGCAAAATTCTCATTAGATTTCCAATAACAAATAACAATGAACAAAACAAGATAAAGTAGTAAAGATAATTTAGATAACAAGATTAATTTAGATAAAAAGAAATTATGCCATGGAACTCACATTTACATCAAGTGTTTCACTTTCCTCAGGCTTTACGGAGTCGCCAGAACTTTCTGCTACTTTGCCCTAAAGAAAAGAATCAGAATGTAGTATTAAATTGAATAGACAATGTTTCAAAAGTCAGCATTCACATGCATTCACATATTTTATTTTATTAAGTAATTTTATCAAAATATTTTTATATGTGCGAAAGTGTTTCTGGCTGCCAGTTCACCTGGTGGTAAGTGATGGTGCAGTTTAAGATAGTAAGCTATTTATATTAAACCCATACCCCTAATACATTCCTAATTAGTATCGCATGGGATAGTTAAATCGCATGGCAGTACAGCTATCTTACAGTAGGGTATCTACTAAAGAGTAAAACTCCACTACAATTTGCAGGTATGTGTTGTGCCTTACCTCATCACACTCCATTTTCTCTAGTTCCTTCTCCTTGACAATATTACTTTCAGTTACATTAAAGTCAAACTCTTGTTTTTCCTCATTTGGTGTCTCCGCATCCTTTGGACCATCCGACTCTGAATGATGAGCATTGGAGTCCTCTGAATGCTCTGCCGTCATTTGATTACTGCTTTCTGAAAATCCATATACTAATGTTATATAAGATAAGTAAGAGCTCTATAATAATAATAGTATGTAGATATTGGGATAGCACCCCTTCTGTTTCCGTTATTATATTGGTGATGATTATATAAATGATTTATGATACTTGAATAAAAAAGATTTGAAGGAATTCACTATAATCCACCAAAACTCCGATGTTGGAGTGAAATGTACATTGAGAATAATTTGGAAAATTTGGAAAATGTCTGGCTTACTGCAAGCTACATGCTGTACCACATGGATTTGTCTGTTCTGGCGGATTATAGCGAATTAAACCTGCTTGCCGCCTGCTTCTGCCCAATATTATATTATACTACGTACTACAAGTATATTATATTATACTAGATGAGGCCAACAACTTTGTCTGCGTGGATTAAGGTTTTTTGACTACCTCAGGAAATCTCTAATTTTTCAGGATAAAAAGTATCCTATGTCCTTCCCCGGGATACAAACTATCCCTATACCAAATTTCATCAAAATCGGTTGAACAGATGGGCCGTGAAAGCGTAGCAGACAGACTTAGCCACCAAGTATTGTGAATTACTTGGTGACCTTATTGTTAAATAGGACAAACAGGTTATAATTTTGGTCCATTAAATTAGTATAAAATGTGTTTTAAATAGTATTTAATATTCATTAATGATTTAAAACAATAATAAGTCATACCTAATTGATATAATAATTTAATTTACTGCAGTGTTAGAAGAAGTATTGAGACAAATAGTGTGGAAGTACCATGGTCTTAAAATAAACGGAGCATATTTAACAAATTTAAGGTTCGCTGATGACTTCCCAAGAATTACACGAAATGCTAGCAGATCTAGACGACAATAGTACGAAAGTCGGTTTAAAAATGAGCATACTCAAAACTAAAGTCATGACAAAGAGAAAGTAAGAAAAAATTACAGTAAATAATATTTTTTAATTTATGAAAACGTAGTTTATATATATTACATGCTGAAAGATGAAAATTGGCTGAATTTTATTTTTTAAGTTTAGAATAAGACCTTTTCGTATATCCAATAACATTGCTTGCTTTAGCTTTACAAGACATTTCTAGCAATTAGGATAGTCACTATCCAAGAATTAAATTGATAACATAAAAACATACCATCATCAGGTTCTGAATCATCTTCATCCTCTCCATCATCATCATCATCTTCATGCTCTTCGTCATCCTCCATCACCCTTGATGACTCTGCTAAGAGTCCAAGGCTATCAGTCATTTCTGTAACATCATTTGAAGAATCTTGGACCAAAGAATCAAATGCTGGTTGATTTTTCGGACTACTAGGTTTTGAATCCATCTCTTCTGTGTTGCATTTTGAAGTAGATGGTTGTGGTTCCATAGTTTCTGATGTTTGTAGTTCACTCATTGATGTAGATGGTTGTGGTTCAACTGTTTCTGTTTTGCCATCAATATTAGATGAAAATGCTAGTATTTCGATTGGTTCAGTCTTTGATGTAGATGTTGTTGGATCAACCTTTTCTGATTTTGTTGGTTTTGATGCAAAAGGTGTCAGATCACCTGTTTCTAATATTGTTGGTTCAAACTTTGATGTAGATGGGGTTGCTGCACATGCTTCTATTGATATCTTTTCAACATTTAATGCTGAACTTTGAGCATTTGGATCAACAGCTTCTATAATTTCAGGTCCAATCATTGATGTAGATGCAACTGTTTGCGATGTTGTTGACTCCAGATTTGATGTTGATGCTGTTTGTTTGCAAGACTCTATTGTTATTGGTTCAGATGATGCTATTGTCATGGGTTCACATGTTTCTGTCATTATTGACTCCACCTTTGATAAAGATGGCGTTGATTCAACTGTTCCTGATGTAATTAGCTCAATCTTCTGTAAAGATGGTGTCATATCATCTGTTTCAGATGTTGAGAGCTCAATATTTGATGTTGATAGTGTCAGTTCACATGTTTCTGTCAGTTTTGGTTCAATCTTTGATAAAGATGATTGTGGTATATCTGATTCTGATGTTATTGGTTCACTATTTGATAAAGATAGATTTGGTTTTCCTGTTTCTAAAGTTTCCATTTCATTGATAGGCTTAAATTGCTCTATAACATCTATATCCATCGATTCTTCCATAATAGACACAAATTCTTGATTATCTTGAGAAGGATTTTCTGCTATTACTTCAAGTTTATACGCAGATGATTTTAAATCATCTGTGTTAGACTCAGTTTCATTTTTACAGTCATTTATTTCTGATGTGTCTATATTACTTGCAGATGTCACTGGATCATCTATCTTTGTGGTATTAGGCTCAGTTGTTAATTTTACCAGTTCAGGTGATTTTAATATGTGTGATTCTCTTTCTGATGAAGTGTTTTGTTTATGAATAGATTCCGAGTATGCTCCCAATGATAAATCAGCCATGTGTAATTTTGATGAAGTTTCTTGAGGTAATTTTGAATCAATAATTGACAATATCTGATTATCAGGTTGGGAAACAGGCTTGATTTCAACTGTTGTATCTTGTTTTGATCTACATACTTCAACTTTTCTAACCAGTCCTGATATTTGCACCTTATCAGGTGACAACACATTTTGATAAGAAACATCTGCCATGCCCTCTTCCTTCACCAACTCATCAGAAGTAATATTAACCAACTTTTTTGTTGTGGTACTTACTGAAATTTCATCTGACATTTCCATAGCAACAATTCCATCTGGTTCAGTTTCAACTTTGTTAGCTTTTTCGATTGAAATTTTAACATTCACATCAGTATTTTGTTTTGATTTACTTTTTTCACATGTTCTTGTAGAAGTTTTGTAGGGATTATCACTTGCTTTTGCGTCGTCTTCCCGTAGTTTTGTTTTAGATATTTTACTTGTTAAAATAAGATTATCAATTTCTTCTGCTTCATTTAATATATCTTCATCCAGCTCTACTGACTTAATAGTATTTTCAATCTTTGTTTTCTGATCAGGTAGTGATTCGGCTGATGAACTTCCCGAATCCTCTTCAATTTCTACAATATCATCAGATAATTCAATAACGTCTTCTGTATCTTCTAATTTTAATTGACAGGTTGTTTCTTTCTCAATTACATTTCCAAGTGAAGTTCTAAATTCTTCTATTGGGTTTTCATTGTCTTCATGAATAACTTCAGTTTCTTTTATAAAAGTCTCAACATCAACATTATTCATTTCTTTTGTAATAATATCAGCTGCTATTTCCGCTTCATAACTAAATGAATTTGGTGTAGTATAATTTTTTGTATTATCTGCTACATCCATATTTACATCTTCATAAGATTCATAACCAAGAACTATCACTTGTGATGCATCAGTGTTAGTTTTGGAATCAACTGAAACACTTATTTCAACATCTACTGAGCTTTTAACACTTTCTTC
This sequence comes from Erebia palarica, assembly GCA_964035005.1. NCBI lineage: Eukaryota > Metazoa > Arthropoda > Insecta > Lepidoptera > Nymphalidae > Erebia > Erebia palarica. The sequence continues at coordinate 34,172,582 of OZ035987.1, forward strand.
TACATGTTTCATCTTTTCTTCGTCCATATTAAGAATATTATCCTCTAAATCAATAACGTCTTCTATGTCAGGAGATAGTTTCAAACTGTTTCCTTCTAATTGACTATCTTCATCGCTAAACTCAATAAACTCTTGGGTGGGTATTTCTAACATCATGTCTGGTTCATTTAAACCATGTTCTGTTGGTTGTTTAAATAATGAGTCTAGAGATAAGATAGATGTATTTTTATCCTCTGTATCTTCAGCAGTATCTGCCTTATTATTATCTTCAGCAGTAACATCTTCAAAAATTTCTACCAGCTTTTGATTTTCATCAATAGTGCATTGGTTTTTTTCTTGTACTGAAGATCCCTTTTGATTTTCTGGCTCTTTTCCAACTTCTAAAAGCTTGTCTTCTAAATCATTAAACTGGAATAATATGAATAGCAGTTGTTATTTTCAAAATTTATGATAATGAAATGATTTAAGTTTGTAAACATAGTATATTGATAAGGTTAGATAGAATAATTAAGTATGTGGGGATCTATGGAGTCTGCTCATAATCCAATAGATGGCACTACTAGTAAAGAACACAAAGAGACCAAGTCACGATTACGAAGTTTTCTCTGAAAAAACCATTAGATTACAATCTAACTTGCAAAATCGCAATGGTAGATTGTAATCTGTTATCTCTGTTAATCTGCCCGGCTTGCGGCCAGGCACTACCTGATTATTTATGTCGAACCCTAACCTAACCTACATGAAACAAACAAGAAAACTTAAGTACATATTCATTTCAAAAATTGACACTCAGAACATTGAACTGAATCACACTGGAAATGGTTCACAATCTTTCGACAGTTTACAATTTTGCGAGTTGGATTATAATCTAACGGTTTTTACAATGTTACAGTGACATATACAACCTCCAAAGACGGTCAGACCAGTGCTCCCCGAGCACAACACCTGCTCAGATTATGATCGTCCTTTGTTATGGACCATATCACCTGCTCCCAAACAAATTGATATGTATAACTAATAAAGGTAGTATTTATTAATTAATCTGTGGTTAAAGTGGTGTGTAGCCTGTTTAGCAAAATATGTACTATATAAATATTTAATTTTTGTTAATGCACTGCGTGCTACTGTTTGTTGACCTAAAAGGATAAAATAAAATTAAAATAATCATCTTTTTTTCCTACCTTTTCAGCTTCTCCTAGAGTGTTAGATGGATTATTAATGTCTTCATCTGTAAGTACAATGTTATTAACCGTTTTTTCGACATTTTCAACAGGGATAATATCTTGATCTTGCGTTTCCATATAATTTTTTTCTTCTTGCACTTTATTTAAATCATTTGCTAGTTCTACACTTCCTTCAAGAAGGGCATCCTCATTTATTATCTCATCATCATCATCGAGATCGTCATCATATCTTAACTCTAAATCATCATCATTTTTTGATTCAATAGAAACATCTCCTCTACCACCTGAAGTCTCCTGTATGTTACTCATAAAAGTTTCATCATTTATGACACTTCCTTCACTTAGTGGTGGATTATTTATGTTTTCTACCTCACTGGTCAGTTTTGATGGATTTTTTTGAGTGTCTGATCTTGTGACTAAGTCAAAAGGTGACATCAATTTAGAGGTATCTTTTTTGGGTGAATTTGGATGGATAACTTTAGAAATAATTTGGTCTGGAGTATTATTTTCCTCGTTTTCGTGCGAAATATTTGGTGAGGAACTCATAGTTTCACTTTCTAGGCATAGATTCCAACAAAATAGTTAATTTTTCTTATTAATTAAAACAACATACCACATATTACTTATTCAATCTACTCATGAAATAAAGGAAACTTAAACTATAACACTATTAATATACTATACTAAATGAATAATATTTCTAGTGTATTTTCATTTTATTTGTACTTTTAAAAAATAATTCTGTACATTTTTTAAATACGGCGTTTTCGCTTGACCAAATTTAGATTTTTGATATAAATTTTTTATTTTGACAGCGTCAAACGATGTTCAAGTTTGAATTTTGAATTTTGACAGCAAAAATGCATCAATCCAGAGATACATCAATCCGTCAGTATCACCGACACAAGGTATCTATGCACTTTTTAACCATATATTGTTCTGGTCTTTGTACCATTAGTGTAATGCTTTGGATTCCCATTTATTGACGTTTTTTAATTAAATTTTATTTGTTTTAACTTGTAATAAAGTTTATTTAAGCCAAAATCTGAATAGTCCACACTTTATATACGATTATAACCTCACTGTCAATTACACAGATTAGGTACTAGATCAATCAGACATGGACATGATGCAAACCAGAGACAAGTAACATAGAGGCACAGAGGAATGCACACCATGAAGGTATATAGAGTAGATGAAGTGCGCAGTCTATTAAATCATGCAGATCACGCGTGACCACAATTACTATAATAATTACCACCAAAAATTAATATAATTTTTAATTCGGTGAAAAATTACTGCGAAGAATTTACTATATGGTACATTATTAGCTGACAGTAGAGTTCTTTAAAACTATTATAAATCCATATCATGCTATGCTATAACGCGCTAGTTATATGAAAGCGTGTGGGCGGCCGGCAGGCGCGACGTGTTCTGCAGCACGTCGTTCACTCACAGTAGCGCGCTACGCGAGACTAACCATCGTGCATCGGCCAGCGGCAGCGCACTACCGGCAAGCAGGCGCCGCTACAAGTGCTACAAGGCGTCGCGCACGCCTCTTATAGCACGTTATCCGCGCTATGGAATAATAGCGTGCTATGATATTGCGCTACGCGTAATATTAGCCACTTCTGGCTGACAGGCGACAGCTGAGGCGTGTGTGTCAAAGACAATGACAAAACTTGTCATCAGTTTTGTCATTGTCTTTGTCTTTGAGTACACCGTAAGATTGTAAAAACCGTTAACTTACTCGCGAAATTGTAACTGTCGACAGATTGTGAACCGTTCAATGTTCAGAGGTGTGATTATGTAAGAATTGCCGATCCAATCGTAAAAGTTCGGCGTCAAAATAAAGTAAACCATAATAGCATTGACATAGAGCTCAATTTCGTGTATCCATTCTCATACGTTTATGGTATCGGACATACCTAAACGTATAAGAATGGATACACGAAACTGAGCTCTAACCCAATAATGATATGGTTTATTTTACTTTGACACCGAATTTAGACGATTTGTTCGACAATTCTTACACAATTGGGGGGCTGAGTATCAATTTTTGACATATTAATTATATTTACGTTTTATTGTGTCTTTCTTGTAGGTAAGGTTAGGGTTCGACATAAATAATCATGTTAGGATAGGTTCTATCGGGTTAATATACCTAACAGATTACAATCTACCGAAAAATAATGCGTTAAATTGTAATCTTTTGACGGTTTGCAATTTCGCGAGTTAGATTATAATTCTCAGATCAATGACTTCTAGATAGACTGATGGTCTGCTCGGTTGTGAGACGGCCATATTCAAATACATTATATTCTGTCTGTGAGAGGTATGTAATAAAATGTTGCCATATTCATAATTTACTCCCAAAGTGGTGACTCCTGTCAGATAGGATAGGAAAAATGGGGAACAAATAAATAAATAAAGTTTTGTTTGACCAACACAATTATTAATTATAAATATAAAATTATATTATATTATAATAATATATTTTCAATAATTAATAGTATCACGCGAATGTTTAAATAAATACCTATTTATATAGTTTCATGTATTATTTTATCTGAACTCATATTATGTTAAAATCGAAACCATAAAATGTTAGTAGCATACCTACATAATAATTTACCCAAACTTTTTTTGTTATTATTCCGTACGTTTCATTGCTTTTTGTAGAATGCTAGATGACATAAAACATAACAAAGTATTACAGAATTAGAAATTATATATTGCATAATACACATAATATTACAAAGGTGGTAAAAGATAAAAATACAAGTGTATTACCAGGCGTGCAATACCTAAAAATAATCGATGTAGCAAATCACGGTATTCATTAATTAGATAAATAGGTGAACAATTACGATTTTTTTTGAAATATCGACAATACCTACATATTTTCATATCAACTGAGCCCGAAATTGAAAATGTCATACATTTAGATTAAGTATAATCGATAAATTAATATTAAGCACTTGTTAAGAGTCAAAGAAATATTCCATTATAATTTTTAAAGTCAACCATGTAAATGTATTTGCATATACCCAGCATTTAATTTGCTTGCCGTTATTGAAAAATGTATTTAGGCTGTAGATGGCTATAATGTATGTACTTATGCTTTTTTACGGAAAATATTAAAATTACGTTAACTTTAATTCACATTTTCTCCTTGCATATAACTTTCGACAAACAAAAACAGAACAATAAATAATAATAAAGCCAGAAAAGTGGGTGGGAAGTGAAATAGGGGTTAAATCGTTTCATTCAATTACAGTGTTTTATTTAACTCCTTACTTTTCCGGGATAAAAAGTAGCCTATGTCCTTTCCCTGTGTAATACCACATTTCCCTGTACTTCAAAATCGGTTGAAAAAGTGGGCTATGAAAGCGTAGCAGGCAGACATGCAGACTTCCGTATTTATAAGACTAGTATGTTAATAAAAGACTAATTTAATAACGACCATAATATTTATTTATTTTTGTCGCTTTTACCTTTTTACGTTAAGACAGACAAAAATCGGCCGTGCGCGCTTGTCGAATGGAAGGAATTTTAATTTGGGTCCTGGCAACACTTCAAATATACACATTTTAATAACAAACTTTTCCAGTTTTACTATGAAAATTTGGCCCTGTTTCTTTCATTTATTTCAGTAAATATTAGTTACACATGATTATAGTTACGATACTAAAAGATCCAAAGATTAAAGTGTCACTATATCAAGATTTTGAGCACTTACTTGTGAAATGTAATGTCATCGATTTTCCTTTTGTTGTGGCTTTTGCAGTCTAATATACTGCAACCTCGCGCAATAGCTTTACGAACACAAAATTTCACAAACGATTCCACCTACAAATGTTATAATAATAATAATAATATATCAAAAACTTTGACTACCTAACTAACCTCCAATGTACATAAATTTGTGTGTCACTTGTTACTGGTGTGACAGGCAAAAAAATTTAACACGTTGACGGGGACAAAAAAAATTCACTTACCTTTCATTTATAGGCATTAAGCCATAAAGCTATCTCGTTCTAGCGATAAAAGTTGAAATATGGCGAAATCTTTAGGTATCCAATCTGAGATAAAATCTAACGGTTTTTACTATCTTACGGTGACTTACAATTCACACAATATACCTTTCAAGATACATAAATAAAGGTCTTTGGTCTATCTATATGTTACTTGTCTCTGCTTTATAGAGTCTATGTTTCAGGTTGTACATATTTGTCTATGGTATCCTGTTAAGTGTTTGTACCACCAACTAGAATCCAGAGCTGTTAAACCATATAAATAAGAATAAAAAAATTGTACCACCAATAATCGGCTGTTGGCAAACTATTTCTTTCACCGACCAGAAAAATCATAAATTTATGGCTGCATTGAAAATCTTTTATGCAGAAAAATTTTAAAATCGTAGCCCACCTGTGCCCGGATCACGTTAACGACGTAGAAACACTACAAACGCTAAGAATGCATAGTAAAAATGAAATTTTTGTAGGTTTCACCTTTTTCCACTAAATTTTCTTGCAATTTGTTACTCTTCCAACTAAACTGAAGTTTGAGGTCTTGATAGCGTTATTTAGACGAGAACCTTAGTGTTTATATAATGAACGCAAACAGTTATTTTTCACCACGTATGATGGTTGGAGCCGCCATCGTAGGTCTTGTGGGTGCCGCTGGAGTGTTTATTTATGAGCAGGTGTATGCCGAAAAGCGAAGAGCTATGTTGGGTAAGATTTTGGAACCATTTCGGTTTTATTTTATCGCTTTTGTCCATCTGCGATCAAACCTAGACAGATCTGTGGTCTTTATATAGTTAGGCTTCCAAATCCCATCATGTTACATCCCTTCAAAGGTAGGTACCATTATAATTATTTATTATGATTTATACGCTGGGCCATTCTTTAAGGCTGATCAGCCTGATCACTCACATCCTTATGCTGGACTGCTAAGTAATTTTTATGATGCTCAAGTGTTTGTTTATAGGCCACAAGTGACCTGTCTATTTCGTCTTTCACTGTGGGGATTTCTGTATGGTTACTTGAACACTTCCGAATTTTTAGCTAACCAGAGTGCAGAGTGGAGACCCCGAGCTACAGGATTTTTCGAACTTACTTCAGGGTTTCCGACAAATGTGTGAAACAACACATATTTTAATCAATAAATTTCATTTTCATTGCATAAGACCTTTAAAAAATTGTTTTGGAAACCATTTCTTATAAAACCAAATATATTTTACCTTCAATTTCACTTTTATCTTCTTTGGCCAATTTGAATTGATGAAGCCAAATACCGATGAGGAAGAGTTTTTAGCAAGAAGAAACTCAGTAGTTGCACTTTGGTAATTGCAAATATATTATCTTATTTCAGTGAGTGAAGTTGCAAGATTAGATAGACAAGTAGCCACCATGAGGTCAGAGTTGGAAGCCCTGAGAGAATTGCAGAAAGAAACGTAAGTCTATTTAAAATGAAAATAAGCATTTATTGTTAGTGTTTTTTTTTTAAATTGTTACAGTGTTGTTCTCATAAATTAGTTATACTTAATTAATAAAATGTCCAACAACAATTGGTTGCAAGCTCAGCCTTGTGCTGGACATTAGCATCAACCCGGATCCCACCCACACTCAAACCAAATTAGGAAGCGCAGCAAAGAGCAGGTCCTTCCACATCCTTCTAACCTATCACAACTGTAAGGATTCCTGGGTGGTCAAGTATTTTCAAATAGTTAAAAAAATTAACCACATGGGCGACCGGTATAGGTAGGGGGATGGTGTTGTGTGCAACCTAGGTGGGTGTCTCCTATCACACCTAATTCCGTTATACCATCAATCACATAAATAAGTAGAGATTTTCACAAATTTAGGGAAAACTAACTTCCAAATGTCAAGATTAAAAAAAGAAACTAAAACTAAACTAGCGGCACGCTATGATGGCCGGTTTGACGTTTGTCCGCTCATGAAGTTCCGTATTAATTGATAACGACTTTGAAGGAAATAATTGTATTACTTTATTGACGATAGTGATGTGCAGAGATTCATAAATTTTATCAAATGTAGTTTTAGGTTTAGGACTCAAAATTTATTTATTAAATTGATTTCTTAAATGTATACAAGTGTAGAAAAATCAGTTTGCACCATTTAAGGGGTGAATGTACTTGTGAATATGAACAATTTTCACTATGTGGACAAACCTCTGAAATCGCAAAAAAATATCAATAAATTTTTAAAAATGGAATCTAATACGATCGTCACATAGGATCGCTGGCTAGCACAACTACTACCTCCGGCAAACTCGCGTCAATGCTCAATGCAAAACAAAGCAGTTTCGAATTGACGTTGCTTCGAAAAGTATAAACTGTCAGTGCAATGCGATTGTGATATAGTTTTGACCTGGCTTTGGATTTCAAATATTGATACTGCATTACTGTTGACCCTTGCTCGTTAATTTGGACTCTGTTCAAGCCCTTTGTTGTGGATTTCGTCGATATGACCGAACGTACGCAGAGAACTGTTCTAAATAGTCAGACACGTGAGTTCGTAATACGCCTTCGTAACTATTTCGATCGTGAAGCTCAAAATGGAGGGCCAATTTTACCTATAACGTCAGTGGTTGAACGCGTAGCTGATGCGCTTAATATTGGACAACGAACTGTTAGACGGATAACTAAAAAAAAATATGGCGAGACTGGCACAGAAGAAAATAAACTTCACACACCAAAAAAGAGAAAACGAGCAAAACCAGTCGTAGGCATCGATAGCTTTGATGCCGATGCTATCCGAAGACATGTTTACGGCTACTATTTACAGAAGGAGTATCCAACAAGAAAAAAGTTGGTGCATTCACTGAAGGAAGCTGGATTATTCTTCGGTGGGGAAAGTTCTTTAACGAAGATTTTGAAGACCATTGGATTTCGATACAAAAAATGTAACAAACGCAAAATATTGATGGAAAGATTTGATATAGCGATGGCAAGGTATACTTTTTTACGGCAAGTGAAAGAAATCAAAAATTGGCAAAATGTTGTGTTCTTGGATGAAACATGGCTTAATGCTAACCATACTGTAGGCCGTTCTTGGAACGATGACACAGCAGCATCTACTTCCAAAGTTCCTGTAGGAAAAGGATCGCGACTTATAATTTGTCACGCCGGAACCATCAACGGGTTTGTCGAAGGTTCTCTCATGGCTTTTGCGTCAAAAACCACTGGAGACTATCATGAAGACATGAATGGAGAAAAGTTTACTGATTGGTTTACCTCAATGTTGTGTAGCCTCCCTGAACCATCTATTATAATTATGGACAACGCCCCATACCACTCGATGCAAATTGACAAGCCACCTGCCCAATCCCAAAAGAAAGCTGATATCGTCGCATGGCTTCGTAAAAATGGCGTAGATGCAAACATGAATATGTTAAAAGCGGAATTAGTACGTCTTTTAAAAGAAAACAAACCAACCAAGATCCGATACGTCATTGACGAAATAGCATTAGAACATGGGCACAGAGTTATACGGTTACCGCCTTACCATTGTGAGTATAATGCGATTGAGTTGGTGTGGGCTCAAATTAAGGGATATGCTGCAAGACACAATACAGAACCCCCATTTACCACAAAAAAAATGCTAAAATTATTAGAAGAAGCTTGTGAACATGTGACTAAAGGAGACTGGGAAAAGGTTGTGAATAGAACTGTTAAATTAATAAGGGAAGATTATGAAAGAGATGTGAAAATAGATAATATTATAGAAAACGAACATATAATTATTAATGTATGTGATGATAGCAGTGACGACAGTGAAAATAGTAGTATGGACGAATCTGATTAATTATGGCCTTTTGTGGCACCTTTTTTGGTATCTTTTGTATTCATATGTTTCTTGTGTGCATATAAAGTATGTATATTCATTTTCGTTCAAATATTCAGTTCGTTCAAATAAATTAAATAAACATATACATTTTTGTTTTATTAAACCTATTTAATCAGGTACAAAAACAAAACTTAATTGTTTTTTGTTCGAGAATAAATTGACATTCCACATCACTATTGTAATGTGTCAAACCGGCCATCATAGCGTGCCGCTAGTGTAACTATTACAATTTGACAGAAAATATTTTATAACACTAAAATATTTTCCGGTTTATTACAATAATACTTTTCTATGAAAAAAAATTACTTCTGGGAGGCACACATAAACGGTGATCCTTAAGATACACCACAAAACAAAGCTCCATGTTGGAGAAAAGTCCCATCAAATTCAAGATTAAGAAATAAAGGAAAGTGCCCTTATTATACGACTGCCTGAAAAAAGGAGTATATTATTTTCAGGGTTCATGTATGTATGTATGTATGTGAGTTTGTATATTCCACCATAACTTCGATACGCCTGAACCGATTTTGATAAATGAGGTAACGTTAGTATCTCGGGGTTACATAGGCCAGGGTTATTCTGGGTGACATAGGCTAGAAGAAAAAAAAAATTCATGGGGTGACCATGGTCCCGCATTAAAGACTAAAGTTAAAAAAATATTCGAAAATAAGATTAACTATTTAATCATCATCTAGAAAATGATGAGTAGATTCCAAAAATATATAACACTATAGTTCAATATCCAGTGATTCACAAAAAAATATAATTATAAAAGTATGAATAAGATTCTAATTTAACTGGATTAATTTAGATTTTTAACTTTTTAGTTTGTTTTTTGGAAGGGCAGTCGTATTGTTTTTTTTTTTTTAAATTATGGCTTGTATTCTTTATTATCAGAAACATGCGTCGAGCGCGTCAGAAGCCGCGCGTCCGGCGTGAAATCCCCGCATCGGTAGCGCCCGCTGGTGACGTCACAGACTCCGAGTATTTCACTGATTGCCAGTCATTAGTTGGTGTGTAAAGAAAAATACTTTGTTCAATAACAATAACATTTTTTAATAAACTTTAAACACAATTAATCACAACACTTTAAGAACACAACTGACGGCCTCCGTGGCGCAGTGTGTAGCGCTGTTGTCTTAACATGCGGAGGTCCCGGGTTCGATCTCCGGCAGGGTCAATTTGGGAATTTATAATTCCTGAATTTACCCTGGTCTGGCCTGGTGGGAGACTTCGGCCGTGGCTAGTTACCATCCTACCGGCAAAGACGTGCCGCCAAGCGATTATGCGTTCCGGTACGATGCCATGTAGAAACCAAATAGGGGTATGGGTTTAATATAACTGCCATGCCCCTAATAGGTTAGCCTGCTACCATCTTAGACTGCATCATCACTTACTTTAAGCTAGATACTATTTCTGTTATATATTTTTATATATATAGCTATACCTATACCTACTACTACTACTATTGTTTAATTGTACTATATTTCATTCTTTAAAAAACAGTGTTTATGTGTGTTTTCATGAAAAAATAAAATAAATAAACAAGACCCTGCCTTAATATTGGTAGTTACCTAACCAGTGCCTACCCTAGCTTCAAATACTGTGCAAGCCATTGCCTATGTTATTTCCTTAGAGACTATGTTTCATTAATTTTAAAGAAATACGTTTGGTTCGTCAAACGTTATTAGCTTCACTGACTGCTCCCAAAACACTATAAGAATCACGCTTATACTAAATACTGTTCAACAAACTATCTATTCTGGACTTAATGTATTTTTGTTTGTATTTAGGCACAGATATCGAAATGGACAGTGAAGAGTTTTATGACGTACCGTCCGACGAGGAAGACACGTTACGAGAACCGCTGACCAATGGACACGCGCCCTTAGCTCCAGACCAGGTAACTTAGTAGATTGGCATTATTTAACAAGTCATAATTTTAAAAATTTTAAAACACGACTGCCCTGCGAAAAAACGAACTAAATAGTTAAAAATCTAAATTAATCTAGTTAAATTAGATTCTTATTCACATTTTTATTAAATGATATTTTTTTGTGATTCACTGGATATTGAACTATAGTGTATATATTTTTGGGAATCTACTCATCATTTCAACTTTAGTCTTTAATGCGGGACCATGGTCACCCCATAATGTTTTTTTTAAATTTTACTAACCTATGTCACCTTGAATAAGCTAGGGATTATTCTGGAAAATTAAGGAGTCCCCATTGGAATTAAAAAAACTTATTCCACGCGTGAAGTCGTAGACATCAGCTAGTCTATCAAAAGAATACAATAGATTATGATAAACTTTTACAAGTTTTTATGATGCGTCAGGTGAATTTACCACTGGTTTGGAAATGCCCTTCCTACTGAAAAGACTTCTTCTTCTTGCCCTTTTCCCATGCTATGTGGGGTCAGAACAACAAGTCTTCTTCCACTCACTTGTGTTATCCTGCAACCTCTCATACACCCCTTTTATACGCATATCCTCTTTCACACAATCCATCCATCTTTTCTTTGGTCACCCTCTACTTGTTTTTCCTTCCACATGCATATCTATCATTCTTCTCGTAATATGCCTTTCATCCCTCCGCATTACATGCACATACCATGCTAGCCTATTATTCCTCATCTTTTCTATCACTGGCGCTACTTTCAAACTTCCCCTTATATATTCATTCCTAATCTTATCCATTCTAGTCACATCAGACATTCATCTCAACATTCTCATTTCGGTCGCATGTACTTTTCTTTCATCCATCCCTTTCACCACCCAATATTCAGAACCATATAATGCGACAGGTCTAACGACTGTCTTATCTACTGTTCTACCGAAACGACTATAGCAAGAAAACTTATAGTTCAATGCGATTGTTACAAAGGGAGCTGTCTTTATTTTACTTCTACTACAACCTGCATGCTAGCAGAGAAGTCTTGGTGTGTTATTTATTATTTGTTCAAGGCGTATAAAAAACTTATAAATAATAGTTCTCTTACAGAACTCGTCAAAAACCGACGAATCTAAAACGGATAGCACGTAGCTGCAGATGACGGGCTGTACACTACAGGTAAGTGTCAATGGTGTACTAATTATTAAATCAATGAATTTGCAATCCGCAGGGTATCATAAAAACAAAATTAATATTTTGTATGTAAAAACAAGTTATCTTACTATCTTAATATTATAAATGCGAAAGTTTGGATGGATTTATGGATGTATAGATGTATGAATGTATGGATGTTTGTTACTCAATCACGCCACAGCGGCTGAACAGATCTGGCTGAAATTTGGCACAGAGATAGTTTATAGACTGGAATAGCACATAGGCTACTTTTTATCCCGGAAAATTAAGGAGTTCCCGCGGGAACCAAAAAACCTCGATCCACGCGGACGAAGTCGCGGGCATTAGCTAGTGCCTAATAAAAAATAATAATAACTTCCATAATATCTATGATATGTAGTTTCACAAACTTATCTAGCCCCGTGGCTAAAATTAGAACAAATTTTTATGCCTGTTTAGTTTTTGTATTTACTTTATTTTTCATAAATACTATCGACCCTGTCACCGGGTTAGATAAAGTGGGACTATGGGTATGTTCCGATATACACTGCGAGTACTGTTCAGTGCTCTTACTGGGGAGAAATTCGTTCCGTTATGGACTGACAGTGTACAACTGCAGTATCCTAGGGAAATATATGACGTCATAAATCGTCGCCATTTTTGTACTGCGAGCTCTGGCGTTTTCGAGGTAAAGTGCTTCTCAGTGCTGACTGCGTTCCGTTTTAAACAGTAACCAGTTTAGCTAACTTTAGAGGAACGGCTTTGCAGTACAATAAATTGACGTCACACCTCACAGTGCTCGCAGTGTATATCGGAACATACCCCATATCTGAATAAAAGATGGCGGCTCTAAAACAACTGTTTTATTTCGCCGCCATATTGTCAACAAACTAGCGCGAATGCCAGCAAGATAATATAATATTACCACATGGTTTCTTGAGGTGGCCAACTGTGTGATAATATTCTTACGGCACACGTGTTACAAGCATAATGCCAGCTACACTATTAAAAACTTTTATCTACTCCCATGCTATAAATCCTCTATAACAGGTTCTGAAACAGTTAGCTTATTGCCAACATTAAAACACCCAATGTCCTAATAACCATAACATCATCCAAACGGGTGATGTAATGTTGTACTGAATTTCATAACAACACTTCTTTGTTTTTTTTTTCGATCCGCTCTGCGCAAAGAGTACTCAACAGACAGCCACATCTGCTGGATGCGTGGTATCTGTATGAATTACAAAAAAAGAACATGTATACGAATTTCAAAAAAAGAACATTGTCATACACGCGCGTTTCACTATTGAACGCCGCGCGCTGTAAAAAAAAAGTAGGTTGTTAGAATTTTACCCGCCATTTTTCTTCGTCTTTTTCATTGTTTTGTTAAAAAAAATGAGCGATTCAAGATTTTTGCTTGAAAATGGCTAACTATTTACAACTTCCTAAGGACTTTGCTTTCGCAGAACATCTGCCACAATATTAGTAGATGCCGGAGGAGACATAACAAGTTTAAAACGGCACGGCGGATGGAAGTCTACATCTGTTGCAGAGGGCTACATTAATGACTCTATAACCAACAAAATCCACGTGTCGAATGTAATTTCGAATTCCATAGAAAATATAAATATTGAAGTGGTAAATATAAATATTCCGCCGAGTACATCGGGATCAGGACCTTCCAACATTAAAGAACATCAAGTGAATTTTAATAATTTTGCACTATACAAAATGTTAATTACTACTACAATAAATAATTCTTTAATTAATACTAATTAGTTTATTTGTATATACTGAGTAATGGATGATGTTATGGTTATTAGGACATTGGGTGTTTTAACGTTGGCAATAAGCTAACTGTTTCAGAACCTGTTATAGAGGATTTATAGCATGGGAGTAGATAAAGTCTTGTATGCAACTGTTGATAATTAGGTATTAAAACACTCATATGATACTATTATCACACTCCGCTTCGCGTCGTGTGATAAACCCACATTCGTGTTTTAATACCCCTTATTACACAACTGTTGCTGTAACTTTAGAGGTTATATTGTTTATTTTGTTGAGGTTTTTATTTCAAAAACGGGGTAATTTTTTGTTGTTGTTTTTGTTATTTTTTTGTGTAAACTCTATTAGAAGTGCGATAACCTTTTTAACTGTAATCTATAGCTATGTTTCGTAACGATTTGAATGACGTACTGTGTGTTTACGTAGCTCGTACAAGAGATACGATATGATTTAAATAAACACGCCCGGCCGGCGAAATTCGACACCGCTACTTGAGATCTTGAGATTGCACTTGAGATTGGCGCAGATCCGCGGTAACCTAATAAAATTGCGCGCCAGACGAAGGGATAAAATAACACTGGGATTTATAATACTTTTATTTGCAGGTACATTAGTCAGAATCTCCTTGGGCGGTAGCCGGGTCCGGTTAGATGTAGAATTTAGTAACAATCCATATAACTGTTTATTCATTTATATGAACTATGTAGTGTTAAGTTAGACAATTTAGGCAAGAATCAGACTGTCACGAAATATCGCAGCCAAGTCGTAATTTTTTTGAAATGTGAACGGGAATACACCATTTTTGTATGGTATATCTGTTCGGTATTGAAGGTTGTACATGTGTGCTTGTGAGTTTTTATGTTAAAAATCACCTAATTTAAAAATAATGTATGCTTGCTATCGGTGGCGGGCACAGTGTTTGAAGCGAGGGTAGGTATTGATTATTTAGATACATATTTACTGTCATGATTACTGTGCTTTATGCTTCTATGAATTGCACGCCACTGCCTCCGATGTCTTACTATAGTATACTATATTTATAGCAAAATATACTAGGACACTACATTGGTCTTTCAGTTTAGAAACACGGCACATCTTTCCCAAGACACGACGGATTTCATCAATAAATATTGAGAGTTATTGCGATATCGTATCTATCTATCGACTGTCTGAATGACGCTTGCATTAGGTTTGAATTAAAATAGTTCATATATTCTACATTTATGCGAATATCCGTATTTATAACTTGGGCATTCCATAATAAAATGCTTTTCGATTCAAACTTAATTATTATGTATACTTATTATTGATAAATAATTTGAATACTTATTAATAAATAATTATAAAATATATCTTCATATTGCTCATATTTTTGTTGTTCATATTAATTATCAATTAGGTACCTACTTTTCGTAAATTATTATTCTGACATTTTGTAAAATTGTAGTTAAAAATATTTTGTAAATTACATAATCACCAATGAATTAGATATATTCCCACCGTTTATTTTATATGTAAATAAACAGCTAATTTTATATTATATAAAACATTTTGTTTACTTTTCTACAAGAGTAGGTAGTTAAAATGTATTGTTGTGTCATTTTTATTCGATATATTATATTTTATTTTAATGTTTATAACAACAAAATTATGTGCCTAATATTCAGAAAATAATAAGAAAGTGTACGTTTTGTGCCAATGTAGAGAATGTTTTATTAATTATCTAACGTTATCGTTAGTCATAATACCTATATGATTTGGAAAATTTTTGCTCATTTAAGCTCGCCTTAGTCATTTGATTTGAGTTAAGTGGATGGGCGTCAAAACTGTTTCCCACTCACGACATCCGTCCATAACACTTCATTTCTTCATCGGTACGGCCGGTCAAATGTCATAACGGTCAAATGTCATAACGGTCAAATTTCATAACGGTCAAATGTCATAACTGTCAAATGTCATAACAATCAAATATCATGACGGTCAAATGTTATAACGCCAAATTAATTGAGGCTGTGGATTATGGTGGACACGAAATTTCCTTGAGTTGGCATCGCACCGAACTTGATCGTAACTTAAGTCAAATGATTTACCGTGGCGAGCTTAACGGAATATCTCCAAGATACCAAAGTATTTTTTGTGTTAAATCAATGTGAGTTGTAACATGGCAAATGTTAATGGGCAATGAGCATAGTTGCAATGAACAATTTTCATAAAGTAGATTATATTATGTAATTTTAACAAGATGGATGTTCTATTTATTCCTTAGGTATTTTTTTAATTGAAGTACAATAATTGTTATGTATTTATGATATTATTAGTAATACTTGATTATAATACTCATATTATTTACAAGACATTCCTACCTAGAGCTACAATAATTAAATTAATAATTAATTAGGAATTCAAAGTCCGTTCCGTAAAATTATTTTTTTTTTGAAATATAAATACCTAAATAATGGAACGATTTGTAAAAAGAAATGCTGTCTATAAAGAAAAGTTATATTTGTTTATCAATATAATATAATTTACTTACTTTATTGTACGTGCAATCTATGTGCTCAAGTTATTTAAATATATTTACTATGTTTATACATTACAATATTAATTGTATGAAAGTTACGAAAATACTAGGTAATTTTATCATTTATGTTAATAATTATTTGGAAATAGGGAATGATCAGCAGGCAACTAGTATGAGACTCTTGAAAAGGTGAAACGGATACATTATGTTGGATAGAATCAGGCGTTACTTTGCGGAAGTTCATTATTCAGCAAGAAAAGATTACAATTATTTTGCTATAATCCGCCAACAGAAATATTCTTTATGGTCAAGCATGCTTTTTTTTTACCACTACCCTACCCTTGACTGCGATCTCTCCTGATGGTAAGTGATGATACAGTCTAAGATGGTAGCGGGCTAACCTGTTAGGGGCATGGCAGTTATATTAAACCCATACCCCTATTCGGTTTCTACACGGCATCGTACCGAAACGCTAAATCGCTTGGCGTCTTTGCCGGTAGCGTGGTGGTAACTAGCCACGGCCGAAGCCTCCCACCAGGCCAGACCAGGGAAAATTCAGAAATTATAAATTCCCAAATTGACCCCGCCGAGGATCGAACCCGGGACCTCCGCACGTTAAGACAACAGCGCTACACACTGCGCCACGGAGGTAGTCAAAAAAAGTTCCCAAATGCCAATGTCACCAACACTCACATGCACCACCACAAGACTCATAAACTATTCTCGACGCTTTCGAGCATAGACAATCTTGCATTGTAAAGTCGACATCTCCTGAAGATGCTCCGGTGTCGGGCGAAAAATTCTGTATGGCAAAATAATTGTAATCTTTTCTTGTAATTTGTGTAATAATGTATCCAACATTATACATAGTATCTGCCTACATGATCTACCGATTATCAATATTGTAATTAGAATTTAAATAGAATTATGTAAAATAGTCATATTAATAGTCTCAAGTCTAAAGTTGCCTTTATATGAAATCATAGAAATTTAGTGTTAAATTTTGTATGACATTATTGTCATGAATATTCACAATAACAGTGATATTGGACATATAATAAAGTTAAATCTGACATGTATTACCTACTTAAGTATTTTGAATAAAAATATTACATTCTATCTACATGATAGAAAGGCCTTCATTGAATAACCTATAGGTAACCTTTTATCATAATAATTAATGTTTTTATATCTCTTTTCAAGTTAATATTCAATTCCTAATATATATGTCACCGTAAGATTGTAAAAAGCGTTAGATTATAATCTAACTCGCGAAATTGCAAACTGTCGAAAGATTGTGAACCGTTCAATGTTCTGAGTGTCAATTTTTGAAATATTCATTGTATTTATGTTTTCTTGCCTCTTTCTTGTAGGTTAGGTTAGGGTTCGACATAAATAGGCTGGGCACTTAGGTTTTTTTGGGTTAATATACCTAACAGATTACAATCTACCGAAAAATAATGTGTAAAATTAAATCTTTCTACAATTTCTCTAGTTAGATTATAATGTAACGGTTTTTATAATTTTACGTTACGGTGACATATATATTAAGTGCTTAGATAAGTTTTGTAGGTAGAAATATTACGCTGGGACATAGTATTGGTTATATTTTGTTAAATAAATGAATTTCATTAATTATTTTTTTATTATTATAAATCCTGATCCGATTTCAGAGTGGACCAAAATCTCATTGCTTTTAAGTTACCCTACTAAAAATTTTTTACGATGGGTTCTGTCGGCAGGTGTATGATTATATATGTTACTTGAGAACGTATTTTAGGGATGTCGGTTTACTAATATCTACGGATCTAAATCCACATATTGAAACTTTTCATTTCGATAGCATAAGTATCAATCATGCGCCACGGCCCTGGGTGGGCCTAGGCTTTATTTGTTAAGCAAACCTCTCAATCAAAATTCTATATTCACAAATCACAAGCGTGAGAGCACGGGTAGTTAAATGCTCGTTTCGAACTGTGCACAACGCTTCCCTTCCAGCTGCTAACTCACAAAACAAACTATATTAGTAAGAAATAATATAGGTACAGTAGTCACTATTTTAAAATATCTAGATGGTTCCTCCGACTTCGTCTGTAGATTTTTGAAATGAAAACATCTTTAGGCGCGTTGAGCACTGATTGAGTATAAATGTAGATGCGCGGGACCGTGATCGACATGCTCGCAAACATATATATATATATATATATATATATATATATATATATATATATATATACTACAATCTAAATTAAACTTTAATGCGTTATGTTAAGGTTTATATTTTAATAATTTTATTTAAAAAAAATAGTTTTCACTTCTATCGGCAGTCACTGCAAATTTTTTAATAATTTGATTATAGTGTAATGGGCCCAGACATAGGTACAGATAGATGCAGGCTTAAAAAACAGGTATCCATATCCATCACAAAGATATCCATACTAATACCTGTTCGAATACTAATAATGC
The DNA here is from genome assembly GCA_964035005.1 of Erebia palarica. NCBI lineage: Eukaryota > Metazoa > Arthropoda > Insecta > Lepidoptera > Nymphalidae > Erebia > Erebia palarica. Next base: position 34,191,489 of record OZ035987.1, read on the forward strand.
AAAGTGTGTCTTTGTCGCTTTCACAGCTTATTTGTACAACCGATTTTGATGAAATTTGGTACAGATATAGGTTACATTCCGGAAAATTAACGAGTTCTCGCGGGAATCACAAATCCTCAATCCACGCGAACGAAGTTACTGTTACTGGCACAGTTATGGAGCTCTAGGGAAAAAATAAACACATTTTAATTTATTTAAAGATTTATTATATTTTACAAAGACCTTCACATACGTACTTAAAAAAAACAAGAAACAAAAGCAAACTACCTAATGCATTTTTAAAATTCTTTGTATAAAACACAATTTTAAATAAAAACAAAGAAAATTATTAATGATTGTGAGTGATTTAGTCTACCAATAAAATACACCTACTTACCTACCTAGTTAATTTAATACAAAATGTTAGCAAATATACGATACAAACCCTTCATGTTAGGCATCTTTCCGGTGATATTTTTTTATTTGAGAATTGTCATCTCAACATCTTTATAATAAAACTATATCTTAAAGTTGCAATAAATATTAAATTATCTCACTAAAAATAGTTTATTTGAGGCATTAGCGGTGGGAGACTCTCTCATTTGCTTTAGTCTAAGCAAAAAGATAGACGGATACTTTACGTGTTCATAAAAGTGAAGCCAGTTTCATCAAGTGTTTATAGGCCTATTACACTACACTAGCGGCACGCTATGATGGCCGGTTTGACACATTACAATAGTGATGTGGAATGTCAATTTATTCTCGAACAAAAAACAATTAAGTTTTGTTTTTGTACCTGATTAAATAGGTTTAATAAAACAAAAATGTATATGTTTATTTAATTTATTTGAACGAACTGAATATTTGAACGAAAATGAATATACATACTTTATATGCACACAAGAAACATATGAATACAAAAGATACCAAAAAAGGTGCCACAAAAGGCCATAATTAATCAGATTCGTCCATACTACTATTTTCACTGTCGTCACTGCTATCATCACATACATTAATAATTATATGTTCGTTTTCTATAATATTATCTATTTTCAAGCAACGTCAATTCGAAACTGCTTTGTTTTGCATTGAGCATTGACGCGAGTTTGCCGGAGGTAGTAGTTGTGCTAGCCAGCGATCCTATGTGACGATCGTATTAGATTCCATTTTTAAAAATTTATTGATATTTTTTTGCGATTTCAGAGGTTTGTCCACATAGTGAAAATTGTTCATATTCACAAGTACATTCACCCCTTAAATGGTGCAAACTGATTTTTCTACACTTGTATACATTTAAGAAATCAATTTAATAAATAAATTTTGAGTCCTAAACCTAAAACTACATTCGATAAAATTTATGAATCTCTGCACATCACTATCGTCAATAAAGTAATACAATTATTTCCTTCAAAGTCGTTATCAATTAATACGGAACTTCATGAGCGGACAAACGTCAAACCGGCCATCATAGCGTGCCGCTAGAGTAGGCCGCTAGTTAACAATAAGGACCAAATTAGGAACCCTTACTCCCTAAACCTTATTACACTACACTGATTTAAGTGTAAGGGTCCCTGTTATAAGTGCAGTGTTATTACACTGCACTTATAACAGGGACCCTTACACTTATTTGGTAATAGGCCTATTGGCCTATTACCAAATTTCATGTAACATTAAAACATTTCTTATGTGAGCTTCTCTATTTAAAAAAAACGTGTGTGTGTGTGTGTGTATGTGTGTGTGCAATTCACACACGACAGAAAAGTAGGCTACGAGAGAATGAGATAAATATAACTTGTATTCTATCTCATTCTCTCGCAGGCTAATGGCAGGTTTGTCTCTTTTTGGTGTCGCTTTTTCGTCTGATTTTTTCGTTTCAGTGGTTAATTATTATTCCGTCTATCTCTTTCCTTTTACCATTTCTTATAACATTTTCTAATAAAAACATATTGTACATATAAATTACGTTGGTATACCGATTCACTGGACCGCACTCATTAGTTAGGCCGTGTATTATTAATTAAGAAAATCATCAAAAGGGTAGGTTTATATTGACACAGTGCGTGTTGACAGCGCTAGTAGATCAAGCTCCAAGGGACCGTAGACCTAAGTATTTGATATTAATTTTAACTTGACGCATTCCCGAGAAAAAGGTGGTTGACAGACAGACAGACGAATAACGAAGTTATCCTATAAGGGTTCCTTTTTCCTCTTGCGGTACGGAACCTTAAAAACCACTATAGATGCCACTAGATCTAAAGGCGTTGCGGCAGTTACTGGCGCTGTCTGAAGTTATGAATAATATTCAGGTAAACTCCATTTTGATTGATTTTGTGATACTACTCCTTGGCGTCTGTCACTGTCCCTACATAAACCAACCTTATTGTTTTTCCAATAGCATTGTATGTTCGGCATGATGCGTTTTATTGCACATTTGTAACGTTACATGACATAACATAATATACAACACATACGTCTTAGTAAAAGCTGAGAGTCGCATATTAAAATAACGGCAACTTCACAAAACACAAAACTTAAGGCTATACAAAAATTTAAATTAAATGTCTAGCGATTTACGAACTATTTTTTATTTATATCCTGCCGTTTGCACTCTCAGCTTTGATTAGATAGACTCTTTTATTGCGATGTCTATTATAAATAGCTTATAGCGTTATAACATGTTAATATAATATATTATGTACTTTACTAAATATATGGATTTATGGTTTAAATTAATTTGTACCGTAAATTGTATTATAAAATAGGCACTAACGATGGCAAAAATACAAGTAACTTGTGAACGTATTGGCCCGTTCACATTATTCCACTAGCTGATTCCACAAAGACCATGACAGATCTCGACAGGAATATAGAAAAGAATAACTTTTTTATTAAAATAAACTTTTACAAGTGCTTTTGAATGGATGACACAGTTATTTTAGGTCATTCGGTTGCCTACAGCTACGATACGCATTGAAATTTCTTTGGGCTAGGAGAGAGTTTATACGAAGGATTGAAAAATTTATTAAGTCCAGTCACAGGATTTACAAAAGTATCTGACATTGTTCTAGTAGCAAGCGGAAATAATGTGAACCAGCCATAACAAGTTGTAATTAGATAATGTCTTACTGGTATTTAACAGTTAAATCTTAAATTACTTATAATATACAAACCGGAATTGCATTCATTCAGAATTAGGGTTCAATCTTTATTTGTTAGGCATTAATTAAAATAAGCGTTGCGTTTCTTAAATAAATTCTAGCTTTCCAACCGTCCGAATGGCATGCCTGCCTTTCAAAATTTACTCATAAATGTCGGAAACGTATGCTGTTTTTAAAACCGCGTCCCGACCGTGGATTTCCAAAGAAAGCAGTTGAAAGACTGGCCCGAGGATGTGATGCGATGGATCACTCGTCAGGGTGGTAAATAAAATTCAACGGGTAAATCCATTTTAGAGCGTCCATTTAGATTTTCTGTCAATGGGGGCCTTGATATTGTTAATATAAACGCTTCATTACATTTAAATTGCCGTTTATATATTTACACCTCTATCGCGAACGCTGGTTTCCTCACGTAGACCAACAGCGCGAAGTTATACGTATCTCATTATTCGAACACGCGCCCATCTGTTTATCTCATTCAAGTTGCTCTACTAAAATTTATTATGGTATTTTTAATCGTTATTTAAAGTCGTACGTTTATATAGTTATTAGGAAGCCAATATTTCTACTTACATTCTAGCGTATTTTCCATGTTAAATGGTTTTATTATCACAAAAAAATAATTGTGGGGTACATTTTGGGGATTGAACTATCTATAGTCAGTACCGCCTTGTCAGCGTTACTCAATAACATTTTATTGTAATATTAAGTTTTATAAAAATAACATAATTTTAAAATTATAAGCCGTACCGGCTTGGGTCTAAGAAATAATCGGTCGACGTAGACTTGCCTGGGTTTGTTCGAGCGCACATTGCCTCGGACGAAATATCCCAAGGATATATAATATAATGTATAACATAGATTTAAATTCCACTACTACACAACACCTAAACATCAAATTCCTTAACATTTGTGCATATTATTAAATAATTATATGTAAAATTTGTGCCACATTACAATTAACATAATAATCGTTACGTGTAACGATTATAATATGCGTAGGATACATCATAAACTCAACATGATGATACGTACCGCAGCAGGTACATAAGGGATAAATCGTGATTTGTTAATATTATTATAAATGACCCAAAATATATCACAAATAGATTTCGATAATAATAGATATATTATTAATTATATCTAAAAATTACTCTCGCAAAATCTTTCACGTTCATGTCTAACAACAAAAAGTGGAGTAAAAATTAAATAATTATAAAAAAAAACTGAGATCAGATTTAGTTTGTCAGTAAAGCTCAGTCAATTTCATAGATTCATGTCCATTCATATATCAGATCGTTTCGTCAGTATCTGAACATTTTTACAATTCAAACATTGGTTTGTTCAAATAAGGTTATGAATTTGAACCAACAATTCAAGTAGTGTGACCATAAAAAATAAAAATAGTTCAAGAAAATTCTGAAAGATTCAAAAGTTCAAGAACGCTGTCATATTTTACTTAAAGTAACTAAATCACTGGCTTTTGATAAAGTTATGCTTTGTAAAAAAACATATCTACGAGTACACAAAAAAACATATCTATGATGAAGTGATCTATTATTATTAACATAATAATTTATTAAAATGTAGATAATTTTACAATAGTGCAATTATCCTCATACTGTAACATTAATATAGAATGAATTAGCCGCCATATTACATACTAGATGATTCCCGCGACTTCGCCCGCGTGGACTAAGTTTTTTCAATTCCCACGGGAACTCCATAATTTTCCGGCCTATGTCCTACCCCTGTACCCAAATTTCATCAAAATCGGTAAAATGGATGAGTCGTGAAAGCGTAGCAGACAGACACAATTTCGCATTTGTAACATTAGTATGGATATGGATTATGGGTTTTTATTATAATAAACACTATAAGACGCGGCTCTTTTCTGGCTGAGTCACGGAGAGCTACTTGGGAATATTCAAAATGTATTCAAAACACTAACTAAAATAATAACAGGGGCCATACTTGTTACACTGGACGACTGCGCTTCGTCAGCACGTATGCCGGGCGTCTCAACTTCCATAGAAGATCCAATTCCGACTATACTCGCCGCCTTCGTATACCTAACATCGGAACGAACGGACGTACCTATCTTACATTTTGTACCATATTCTTATGTAAACCACTTTATTATATTCATATACACCAAAAAGGACTTCATTATTCCTGAACCTGCTTCGGGACAGCCGCCCTTCATAACTTACTGAGCAATACATAGCAATAATGACAGTTTGATGTCACGCACCTTGACGTTTCTAAAATAAGGTATAATCCTTATTCCATTCCAAAACACGAAAGTCAACAATAACGATATGTTTGGGAGCGCAGTTTGGGAATTAATGAAGGAACTAGAAGTTTATTTCGCTATAATCCGCCACAGTAGGTAAAACACGAAAGTCAACAATAATGAAATAATAAAGGAACTAGAAGTTTATTTCGCTATAATCCGGCACAGTAGGTAAAACACGAAAGTCAACAATAATGAAATAATAAAGGAACTAGAAGTTTATTTCGCTATAATCCGGCACAGTAGGTAAAACACGAAAGTCAACAATAATGAAATAATGAAGGAACTAGAAGTTTATTTCGCTATAATCCGGCACAGTAGGTAAAATACGAAAGTCAACAATAATGAAATAATGAAGGAACTAGAAGTTTATTTCGCTATAATCCGGCACAGTAGGTAAAGCACGAAACTCAACAATAATGAAATAATGAAGGAACTAGAGGTTTATTTCGCTATAATCCGCCACAGTAGGTGAATCTATGTGGTACAGTGTGTATCTTGAACTTGTAGCTCGCGATATTCACCACATAAATCTTCGAAATTATTCCTAACGTACGTTTCACTCAGACACCGGAGCATCTTTAGGAGATGTTGACTCGACAATGCACGATTGTAAAGTAAATAATGATGATTGTGATGTGAATAATGAAATAATATGGCTTTAAGCGATGGCAGTATGGCCCCTGGTACTCTGTCTCTCTCCACCTACTTATACTAGAGGGCAGAGGCAGGGAGACAGAAGTTAATGCTTTTTTATCACGTACGATTTTTCCATTTCAAATACCCGCGTTTCATTGTACCTTAAAGAACTATGTTCTAAAAATACTTAAAGGATCGTGAAAGATCGACGGCATTTAAATAACTAAGTTAGGGGGTAGTTTCAACTAGGATGATCGCTTTCTACCAAGTTTGGCAACAAGCCAAATGCAGGCCCTATAACAAAGGAAAGTCGTGTTTAAGTGAAGTACATTTACATCATGGATGTAGTAATATATTATACTTAAATAGATCCCGGACTAACATAAAAATTTAGTACGTCTATTCTTATATTTTTTTTTGTCTAATAGCATTAGTGAGTGTGAGTGAAACAAAAAATGGGTGTTTCATTAACATGGTATCTTTTATTTATTTCAAACCTTTACACTTATTGACGTCTAATTATTTATAAAATATAATGGTGATAATGTATAATATAACCTAGCAACTAAAATAAAATAAAATACGAAATACAGTTTTAATGTATTATTTATAATGTATAATGTGTATAATGTATTATTTATTTTGCTTTAGTTTTTTTTCATTTTAACCATTAACTAAAGTGACAGATGCCATATTTGTAATCAACAACCAAAGTCAAATAATGTTTATTCAATTTAGGTAGGTATACTACACTTATTGACGTCTAGTTATTTATAACTTAAAATGGTGATAATATAATATAATATAATATAATACAATATAATATAATATAATATAATATAATATAATATAATATAATATAATATAATATAATATAATATAATATAACATAATATAATATAATACAATATAATATAATATAATAAAACTAGCACTTTAAATGCAGGTAATATGAAAACTATAGTACGCGCCGCGAGACGAAACACGATTTCAGACTTCGGGTGATGCTAGCCCTCGCTTCGCTCAGGCAGGCAACTTTACCCTCGTCTGAAATAGTCTTGTTTCAACCCTAGACACACAATATAGTAATGTACGATTTTTTATGTGTTCGAGGATAGAATAGCAAAACTGCGGACTTTTTTCACGTACCTCGGAATTTTGCTATGGATCCGAGCAGAATATAGTGGGTTGGCGATGTACCCCTGGAACAAAAACCACCGTTAGGAGACAACATTCCATCCATCCATTCCATCCATTAAAAGTATGCTCCTGAAGAAAGCTTATTATACTGTTTTAGATTATGTAAATGATAGAGGAGCATGGATTTGATCACTCCAGCAATGCTAAGGACAGCGGTTACTTATGTATGTCACCGTAAGATTGTTTAACCGTTAGATTATAATCTAACTAGCGAAATTGTAAACTGTCGAAAGATTGTAAGCTGTTCAATGTTCTGAGTGTCAATTTTTGAAATATTAATTGTATTTACGTTTTCTTGTGTCTTTCTTGTAGGTTAGGTTAGGGTTCGACATAAATAATCATGTTAGGATAGGTTCTATCGGGTTAATATACCTAACAGATTACAATCTACCGAAAAATAATGCGTTAAATTGTAATGGTTCGACAGTTTGCAATTTCGCGAGTTGTATTATAATTATATATTATAACGGTTTGATATAATAATTGAACATGAAATATTTTTTTAAAAAGAGCAACCACCGAGTTTCTTGCTGGTTCTTCTCGGTAGGAATAACATTCCGAACCAGTGGTAGATTCACTCGACGATTCAAAAGTACTTGTAAAAGTTTATTTGAATTTTTAATTTTGAACAATATGTGCGTTTTGTGCGTCCGCGACTATATCAAGCTAATAAGAAATTTTAGCAACTTAAATGTCGCAGAATCTGTTTTTTTTTAGATTTAGGTTAAAGGTATAGTCCCACAAACGTATCTATCCCGGTGAAAGGTCAATAAAATAAGATAAAAAACTAACAGGCATAAAAATTCGTTCCAATTTTGGCCACCGGGCCAGTTTTTTTTAAATTCCACCACAAGTTAGTCCTTGACTGCGATCTCACCTAATGGTAAGTGATGATGCAGTTTAAAATGGTAACGGGCTATTACCTGTTAGGGGTATGGCAGTTATATTAAACCCATACCCCTAGTCGGTTTCTACACGGCATCGTACTGTAACACTAAGTCGCTTAGCGGCACGTCTTTGCCGGTAGGGTGGTAACTAGCCACGGCGGAAGCCTCCACCCAGTCCAGACCAGAGAAAATTTCATCATCATCATCGCTACAGCCAAGTAAGTCCCACTGCTGGGCACAGGCCTCCACTCTCATAGGATAGAGGGAATTAGAGCTTAGACCCACCACGCTGCTCCAATGCGGGTTGGCGGGCTTTAACGACTATTATCATGTTCGTGATAATAACCGGGACCGACGGCTTAACGTGCTCTCCGAGGCACGGGGGTGAAACACCGCCAACTTCCTAACTCCGGGCTAGTACTGGGAATTTCTAATCCGAAAAACCCGATACTTAATTGTGGCCCGACCCGGGACTCGAACCCGGGACCTCGTCGGCCGCAGTCAAACGTGCTAACCACTAGACCAACGAGGCAGTTAAGAGAAAATTTAGAAATTATAAATTCCAAAATTGACCCTGCCGGGTATTAAAGCCGGGACCTTCCAATTTAAGACAACAGCGCTCACCATTGCGCCAGGGAGGCTTTCAAAAGGGCAATTTTTTTTTTTTTAGATTTGGATTAAAGGTTACCCGGGTACAGATGATCCAGGTCATGCAGATCGGGCCTGTCCGGGCGGTCCGGGTCGGGCGGCGGGGGTCGCACGCAATCGTCCCCCGGGAGACAGGTCTCCACCATTGCTTCCAAGCAGTTGACGAAAAGTTCACTGCTTTCGGCCGTGCATTGGTTCTGGAATATGGAATACTTGATTATGCCCGCGACTTCGTCCGCGTCACTCGATTTTTTATTTTTTTCTTATCCTCGCAGGAACTCGATAGTTTTCCGGGATGTCAAGATGAAAAGTCTAAAAAGACTAAAAAAAGGATGCAACCAAACCATACAAAATTTCATGAAAATCTGTTGAAAAGATGGGCCGTTAAAGCGTAGCAGACAGACACATTTGTTGTTATTCTTTGATGTGTGGCTTTTGTTTCACTTTTGCATTCATAATATTAGTATGGATGTATATTTACATTTATATCTAAAATAAAATCTTTTGTTCGTCATTATTATACTAAACAGATATATTTAAAATAAGTAAAGTATCATGTCACATTTTGTGAACTTTAGTGATATAACTTCGTCGATCTTTTTGTCAGCCCTAACGCAGACTACGGTCTATTTGGGCTGCACTTTACAAACGCCAGCCTGTGTTTTTAGTCTAGTGCTTTGGTCTGCAAAATTGTGGTGTAATTTTTGATATATTTTTTAAAGGCATTAAATAAATAAATAAAAGTAAAATAAATATGTTGTCAGTGCTTTTTAAAATGCACTACAAGTTAGCCCTTGACTGCGATCTCACCTGTTGGCAAGTAATGATGCATTCTAAGCGGGCTAACCTATTAGGGGCATGGCAGTTATATTAAACCCGGAATACGTAATCGCTTGGCGGCACGTCTTTGCCGGTAGGGTGGTAATAAGCCACGGCCGAAGCCTCCCACCAGGCCAGACCAGGGAAAGTTCAGAAATTATAAATTCCCAAATTGACCCTGCCGGGGATCGAACCCGGGACCTCCGCACGTTAAGACAACAGCGCTACACACTGCGCCACGGGGGTCATATTTTATTAAGGTCTGATATGTTTTTATTTTTGAGGCTGGGAATTAGTGCGTTTTAACATCGAGTATAGTCCGTCAGTTGTAAAAATTTTCACGTGTATGTCAATTCACATACTACCCGCCTTCACATACTATATTTACATACCCGCCTTCGCCCGCATTATCGACGTTAACACACACTAAGAAATGGATCTTTAAAAAAGTCAACTTAAGTATATATTTTTTTTAAAATCGTAGTTAGAAAACGTACGCAAAGTCTATAACCTAAAAATTCTGACAGAAGAAGAGTTTTTTTAAAAGTTTAGTTTAGAGTTATTGGCGAAGGCTTTAAAAGTGTAAAGGCCTGGTGAGGAAGGGTAGTGTTTGGCAATAATATTGTGTGTGTATGTTTGTTTGTTTGTTTCTCGGTTCGTTTTCTGAATTGTCATCGAGTTTTAAGATATTCTTTGTTATAATCACCCGTACCTTAGTGAATGGTCCGGCGAAACGCCAAAGCCCTCCGAAGCCACAGCTTTGCATGTAGTGAAGCTGTTGCTGGCTCGCATCCTCCGACGCTATCATATTCTGCAGAGTACACAAAGATAATGATAGCATTGATATAATGCTTCACTATAATACTTATTACCTTATAGTCTAGGCAATAAAGCTAGTTGAACCCAACAATAATTCCACAGGCGACGAAACTTTATTGTATGATAAAGTATCACGAGTTAAACATATATTATAAATATCCAATAAACAAGTCATAATTAACAAAATTAAAAAACACGAATGCCCTGCCAAACAACGAACTAAAAAGTTAAAAATCTAAATTAATCTAGGTAAATTAGAATCTTATTCACATTTTTTATTAAATTATATGATTTTTGAATCACTGGATATTGAACTATAGTGTTATATATATTTGGAATCTACTCATCATTTTCTAGATGATGTGAGTTTGTATATTCCACCATAACTTCTATACGCCTGAACCGATTTTGATAAATGAGGTATTGTTAGAATCCCTAGCTTATTCCGGGTGACATAGGGTAGTAAAATTAAAAAAAAATGATGGGGTGACCATGGGCCCCGCATTAAAAACTAAATTTGAAAAAAAAGCTCGAAAATAAGATTAACTATATATATTCATCATCTAGAAAATGATGCAAAAATATATCCAAAAATATATAACACTATAGTTCAATAATCAGTGATTCACAAAAAAATATCATTTAATAAAAATGTGAATAAGATTCTAAATTAACTAGATAAATGTAATTTTTTAAAATTCATTTTTTAGCAGGCCAGTCGTGTTTTTAATTTTTTTAATTATTTTTTTCGCTTATTACATTGAATTAGAATAAAACAAACCATTGGATTTGTTTCTAGCATCTCATTATAGAAGAAAACTCCTGACTCACACACTCACACACTGACTGCATTCAGCACAAACCCTTGGACATAGAAAGCTGCAATTTTGCAATTTATTTCTAATGTACCTACACACAACACACAACAAGGAATAGGGAATTTTTCGAAATTACCTCTGGAGCGGTTTGGCCTTCGGTTTCCAAAAGATTAAATAACTTGGTGCACAAGTGATCCAAGTGATATTTTGGTGAAAATCGAGTTTTAGGTAGCACATTCCAAGGTTCGGAATCGGTTTTTTGTAGAACATTCCATCATTCTAACTGCATAGTAGCCTAGTGAAAACTACTCTGGTCCTAAAGTGTGTACTCATAGATTTGTATGACAGACAAAAAACACGTTTACATCACTATCTCGAAACTTATAATATATCACTTTGATCGCTAGTGCACTAAGGTATCATTTATTTTACAAAATACTGCAACAGACGTTTACTTGTATGATGCTCTGAACGGCGCTCAGTATGACTTGATCGTGACAGTGCATCAACACGTGGTTGATTTTCATATCCAATAGGCTGTGACTGTAATACAGATATATTTGTTTTAAATAGGAACTCTACGTCGTAATAGTAACTTTTATTCCTTCCCATAGGCGGATGCTCAACATTTCTTGGACAGAACACAAGAAAAATGTCTCGATCTTAAGCAAATTTTAAAAAAATTGGCAGTTATAGGGACTGTCGATAAAAGTGAAAATGAATAGTTGATTCCTTTTTTTTTATTTATTTTATAAAAAAAAAACAAATATAAACCTTAAAACTAAGACATTAAAGATTAATTACGAATTTAGTATATTTATTTATATTTAAGACCTTTTGTCTTCGTAACAAGTCGAGCATGTCGGTGACGCGAATCCACAAGTATACCCCGTACCAAAAAGTGCTCAACGTGGCTAAAGAACGTTTCACTGCTGGCTGCGGTGGATGCTAGACTACTTCGGTCACATTGCCAGGAAAAATTCAAGCGGCATTGAAAAACTCATCATCACCGACAAGATCGAAGGAAAGAGACCCCGCGGACGAAGCCCGAGACGTTGGTCTTACCAAATAAAAAAACAGAGTGTGCTTTAGACCACACGACTGAAGTAAAACTTCTTTAGCTCGTAACTGGCTATGAGAGACATAGATGAAGAAAATGTGTGCTCGCACCTCTCTCTCTCTTGCCCACAGTAATATACGAAACGTAAATCTCTTTCTATCTTCACTAACTTATATCTCCCTCTCAACTTCCGTTCGCCTCGCCCGATCACATTTTTCGTAACGCTCTCGTCACGTATTCGCCAGTTTACTCCCCAAGTCAAGCGTGCGTAAAGAAGTTGTACTTCAAAAAGCTCCAATCTGTAATGCCGTTCGCACGGTCTTCAATAGGGAGACATGGCGTAACAACATGGAGGCGGTAATATCTCGAGGGAGCCACGATTCTCAAAGTTGAGGAAACGACGCGAGAAGAATTTCCTATTAAGGGTAAATGATTGTATGATATGCATTTTTATAGCCGATTCTCGTAAATTCTGATTAAGGAATGTACATTTAAGGTGCATTACAGTAACTACACTTGCGATTATATTATACTCACATAACTGGGAAAACTTTTGGGAACACAACGGACCCTTCCGCTAAATACTGGTACAGTATGCGAATTTCATCCTCATCTAAAATTAAAAAAAACTTCATAGAATATTTGCCTTTTTAGGGGCTTTTGAACTTTATATTCGTTGTTTGTGCAAATTGTCAGGGTTCAGGGGTTGGCAACCCTTGATTAGAACTACGTATTAAGTCACTTTTGTAAAGTCAGCTTTGCATTGATGGAAGCTGAATCGAGTTATGTATGTTAAGGCAAACTAGCCTGTGTAACGGTCAAGCAGGGGCCATACTGCCAGCGCTTAAAGCAATACTTAAGCAATATTACTCAAAATGACAGTTTGATGTCCTAGTATGTACATTACACGTACGTACGTGTTTGAGTACCTTGACGTGATAGGGATTATAATTCTAAAACACGAAAGTCAAAAATTATGAAACAATGTGGCTTTAAGCGTTGGCCGTATGGCCCTAGATTAGCTAAAATTGACAGTTACATCGATACACTGTTAACGATCGCAATCACCTCTGATTGGTAAACGCTATTGGTCAATATCCATTGACGCAGTAAGAATGCCATAAATTCAGCCAATCAAAACAATTGAGACTGTAACAATGATTGATCCAGGTTTTACATAATTAGGCGGCTGTTATACCTATCGCATTTTCTGTCACTCATATAACCTACATAGATAAAGTCTTTATTGCCTTATAACTTAGAACTAAATTTAAAAAAAAAAACAGAAAACAACGCGTGCGCAAGGGGTATACTTAGTATTTATTCTTACCAGTGGTGTATTTGACTAAAGTAGCCAACACTGTTAACACGAGCGCCTGTGTCGTAAAGTCCACCAGAACCGAAGGCTCCAGGAGGGAGTTGCAATCTGGACTGTTCGTTTCCTTGTCTGTAGAGTTTTGCTGAAGCAACGAAAACTACGTCTAAAGCTGCGTAATTGTATCGTGTGAACACTGACTAACACTGACTAAGTAAGTAAATAAAAACACTTTATTACACACAAACAAATAACAGAACAGAGGTAAAACAAATCGTGACAGAATTAACATCTTGTTAAAGGCGGCCTTATCACTATGAGTGATCTCTTCCAGGCAACCTTTTTAAGATAGGACTGACTAATTCTGTTAAACGCATTCTCTGAGCAAAATTTACAGCTAAAAACCTAGTGTTGTCCCTTTCCACATGGAGCTTTATGAAAGGGACAGCAATAAAATAAGAATTATCATTTTAGTTTAAAGATTGTGTATTAGCTACATTGTGGTCAATTCCGTTGAACTCAATAACTAAACTAAAATGACAGCTCAAAATCTAGTGCCCCTTTCCGCAGGGAGTATTATGAAGGGTATAGCAATATAAACAGAGCTGTCATTTTAGTTTATTTTAAAGATAGTTTATACTCTGCTATAAATCAGGCTGGTGGTTAATGTCTGATTTTAACAGTGTACCAGATTCAGAGACCAATCCAGTTCACTGCATTTAAGTAAAACGAATGATTGTTATACAGTCATGGTATAGTGTTATCATGGTAAACTTACTTTTGAGCCATGATCCGGATAGTCAGAGGACTTGGTGGAACCTGGCCGTTCGCTTTCATCCATGCTGCCGGAAGAACCGTGACCCTCGTCCTCCACGCTCTAAAAATCATATATTCAGATTGTTTTCCCGTGTCTTTAACACTTTTTTAAATGCCAATAAAAAATATTGTATCCCTGATGTATTTTTATCCAGTATTCGTGATCATATATCGACTAGTTGTGCATAGTTTCAGTCATATCTTGAACCTAAACAATTGATTATAAAGAATCGATTGGCACCTCATCCATCAAAATAGGCCCAGTACGAGTAGTTTAGGCGTTACGGTGGAACATACACGATATGACGACCTCCGTTTCGCAGTATTGAGCGCATTAGCCTTAACGTGCGGAGGTCCCGGGCTCGATGCCCCGGCAGGGTTTGGAAATTTATAATTTCTGAATTTTGCTTGGTCTGGCCTGGTGGGAGGCTTCGGCCGTGGCTAGTTACCACCCTACCGGTAAAAGACGTGCCGCCAAGCGATTTAGCGTTCCGGTACAATGCCGTGTAGAAACCGAATAGGGGTATGGGTTTATATAACTGCCATGCCCCTAACAGGTTAGCCCGTTACCATCCTAGACTGCATCTTCACTTACCATCAGGTGAGATCGCAGTCAAGGGCGAACTTGTAGTGGATAGATAGATAGATAGTGGTAGACTGCAAAAATCAAAACCCGTTTCGCTTTGCCTTAGTTTGGCTAATACTTACATCTAAGCCGCTCGCGCTGTCCAGGTCTAAATCCCTCGCCGCGTCTCCCGCGGAGCCATGTTGTACGCTGTGAGCGCGACCCTCACTATCCTGTCGTTTTTTATGCACTTTTTATTATACTTCTATGCTTTAACAGAGTCTAATAGCGTGAATCCAGAATACACAGTGAATATATACAGTGCGAAATATACATGTCTTGCCTCCCGTGTAGCTCGCAGTTACCTTTGCGTTGCGCGTAATAGGCTCTTAAAAGGTCTGGATGTGTTCAGAACCAATAGTGTACACCAACAAAGAAATGCGAGTCGCTTACATTCAAGTTTTTAATTTGACTACCCTCCTCCGATTTATCAAATACTACATGATGCCCGCGACTTCGTACGCGTGGATAAGTTATTTCTTGTTTGTTTTTTAAATCTAGCAGGAACTCCAGACAAAAATTTCCTTCTCTGGGATACAAGCTATATCTTGACCAAATTTCATCAAAATCGGTTGAACAGATGAGCCGTTAAAGCGTAGCAGACAGACAAAAACACTCTCGCATTTATAATATTAGTATGTTGCTTGATTTTAAAGATTGCCACGTTCACCGTTGTTATGCTTTATAATTATCTGTGGGGTCAACGCATCACGCTTACATGAACCTACCTTTGCTATTTCCAAGAGTTCTCATAAATAAGTACTTCCCTGTCAACTGTTTTCATCGTTTTTTGGTACGAAAAAAAGTTACCGAAATGCGATAGAAAAATCACTAATCCCCAATACAACTATCGTGTGTCTACACTATAAAGCTTCCTCGACGATAATTCGTTTACTTGGAGAATAAGCATGATCATGTAATAAAAACCGAACACATATTTAATTCTGGATCCAGGCTTCAAAGTACGTATAAAGGATGTCGCCAGCAAGGGTGAAAATAATAATTCTATTAAATAACTTTTTTGATGCTTCAGGGTTGCATAGGATTATTGGAGAAATCATCTTCAAAATCATTATATATGCTAACAATAGGAAAAGCAGGATTTTTTTTGTTCGTATCAATTGGGCATAATTAGTATTTTTTTTTTAATTTAACTTACTAAGTATACATCGTTCCACTATTGTTCGACTAACCGAAAAGTTTTATCATATTCGTATACATACATTTTCAACAATAAATAACTTTTTTAATATTTTGAAATCACATTTAATAAGTGACTACATGTATTCGGTTTATCGACCGTTAAAGAACGTTATTTTTTACATAAAGTAACAGTTAGGTATAGATACATTACCCTAGGCGGTCCAATAGTGTCTTTTGCAGTGGGCACTGAAAAGGATCTTTGGGTCTTAAATCGCATTCGGGCCGAGGTCTAGTATAAAAGCAGTGCAAGGCGGTATAACAATCATGCACAAACCATTGATATGATTTTGACATTGGCGTTTTACATATTCGTTTTTGGTAATTTAATATTTTTATAAGGACATAATATTGTGTAACATTTTATAATTTTTATTAATGTTTGTTTTTATCCCCAGTTAAAAATGACGTGGGAAAACAGTAAAATCACATATTTTTTGCATAAAGCGTGACGAGAATAAGTAACGATGAAACGTTATCGGTCAACGATACACCGTTAAAGTTATTTTGTTAAGAAGTAACGTTATAAGCAAGATGAAACGAATATGTGTGGGTGTGTGAGAGAGACAAACATACGAACGCAACGATTGCACAAATCCATACAAGTCGCATGAAAGAACATGACAATGGTTAGTTACGTTACTGAAAAAAGAAAGACAGTTAGATAGAGGTGATTTTTGGAAGATTTTTCTGTAAGAAGGTACAAAACTTTCTAGAAAATTTTATTATCCTCGTTATTACTTCAGAGCATAATTTTTTTAATTAATATTTTCCATAAATCACAAAGAGTTCATATCATAATATATAGAGCACTTGCTAACTATCATATATACTATATATAAATGTACAGCCAATACAATAGATTAACACGCAAATGACAATCTTTAGGAGTCATAGGATATTTTATTATCAGTTAAGAGCTTAGAACCAAGTTCCTGAAAGGCGGACTTTGGAGTCGAAATATCCTTACTCCTCGAGTAGAGACCACGGAGTTATGATATCCGGAAAATATCTAGCATGGATAGGATACAAAAAACAGGTGAATTAGGGTACGTTAGTGCAACTTCAAAAACGGCTATGTTCAGTCAATATAATATTATTATGCCTGCTAATTCAGAAGAAATAAGTCAGAATGGGAGAGTACTAACAATCCAGGGATAATTGCATGTGTATGTTTAAGCGGGTCCAATAGAAAGATGATTTGGTATTAAAGAAAATGCATAGAACATTTCTCTGTGTAACACTTAAAATATATTTAAGTTTTAAGAATTTTTTCCCACAGTTTTTAGAGCTACACATGGATTTATAGATTTGGCTGTACATTTTATGTTGAACAATGATGAGTAATAATGAAGTATATAGTTACTTGAATGATTCCAATTTACCAACACATAAGCTTCACTTTGTTACTTAATGTTCAAAATAAGGCATCAACAAGCCAATTTTTATTGCCAATTTTTCATACGATGCGATGGAAAGATAATAATGAAATAATATTACGATTTCTTTTAATTTCAATGTTCTCATTAGTGGTGTTAGCATATCGCTAAACTGTTAAACGGTTAACGGCTTATGGTTGAAAATATTGGTAAACAATCTTTACTCCTGTGCACTAGCGAGTGAAAAAAAACATTGTGTTTTTACTATCGTTTGTTAAACGGTTAGCCGTTAACGGTAGTAAACGATCTTTACTTCTGTGAAAAACAATAACATTGTTTTTAACTACCGTTTACAGCCGTTAGCCGTTAACCGTTTAACTGTTTAGCGATATGTTAACACCTCTAGTTCTCATACCAAACTTTGCGTAATATCGGCAAGCGCACGGGCGTAAAATAGCACTTTGCATGATTTTGGGCAACACAAAGACACTCTGTGCCTTTCAATATGCTTGCGTTTGCCGACCACTGATCAATAAAACTAGTTATTTACCATGGCGATAAATATGTTTGGGTATTTTTTTTTTGGTTTTATTTCACTGCAATGTTTTAAATTTTCAAACTCTTGATATTGTTCATCTAGATTTAATAACTTAACGTATATATCTTTTATCACCAACTTTACAGTCGATCTATTAATCTGTTACAACAATATTGATTTTTAAATGAAAAAGAAAATCTTTCCAGCGCATATAAATTTCCGAAATCAAACTAAACACCAATCAATCGAATATTACCGATCACTAATATTACGATCAATATAATGATATTGTGAATATTGCGTGTTACCTGGTGGGGTATGGAGGTTAGATGCGGGCTGTGACCCCCGCTGCTCGATTGTAGAGTGGGAGATTTACCTACAAAATATACACCGTTAACTACGACAACTACTGCAGGCTTAGCATGCGCGCAACGAGATATCTCGCGACAAGAAAGAGAAATTGTAGAAGTCGGCTAATTTGTCGTTTACCCTAACATGCATCAAATCCGGTATATTACAAGAAATAATAGTCGGCGTGTAAGGGTTCGTAGTGAAAAATACTACAGATAAGATAAGAAATATTACTTTTATCTATACTTTTTACGTAACGAGACAAGTCATATGTGTAACCATGTAAGTTTCGTTAGACAAATACAGATAACGGGTAGACATAATTTTACTCGTTGTGCGCATGCTAGCCCTACTGCGATGGAAACCAGTTTCCAAGCTGGTCAAAGTTAGCACTGCGTTTAAAATAAGATTTAAGCTAAGCGTCCACATGTCCGCAACGTAAGCATCGGACGCATCGCATCAAATGGATCGTAGTATTCTTTGTATAGAAAGTCACGCAAGTGCGTCCACTGATCCGCACCGTACGGATCACTCGAATCTGCTCATCAGCAATGCGATGCGATGCGATGCGAGGCGTGCCGATGACGTCATATGGAATGCCGACCAGGTGGACGCGCCCTGGCTCTCCTTGTTTGTTTGATGAATTGTTCTTCTTCGCTTTTTTCCGTTATCTCAGAGACACATTTCACACGTACGCTCATGAAGTGGCGTCGGCAATCAGATTGCTGGAAGTTGCGTCGGCAAATCCGATCGCTGCCGATGAGGTGGACGCATTGTGAAAAACTCATCCGTTTGATGCGATGCGTCCGATGCTTACGATGCGGACATATGGACGCTTAGCTTTAAAAAGACTTTTTGAGGTATGTCTCATACATGTTACAACTTACTACAAACCTACAGTAAGTACTTATTTCTCAATCCACATCGGATCCTTTGACCTTGAAGAAAATCACACGCAAAGATTCAAAGTTCCCTAAATTCACTAATTTTATTTTGTTTCTCATTGGGCTGAATAAAACTTGCAGCCCTTATTTTATTTATCGTACCATGCTGTTCTTAAAATAACACAAAAAATAAATGCAAATTTTTTAAAGAAATTGTTTTGTGATATGTAAAAAATATCTTTGAAATTAGGAAAAACACAGTAGATAGAAATTAAGTTTTTTAAACCAATATAGTTCTACTTACCACCGTGCATGGAGCTTAAAGAGGCCTGATCCAGAATATCCCAGGATTTCTGCCTTCGACCTTGGCACGATGAGTGGGATGATTGTGGATGGATCAGCATTGAAGACTAAAGAAAAAATCATCCTTAACTTTTATATCTTTAAAAAAAGTGTAGGCAGGCTGTGTCTACACGGTCATGGTTTCCCAGTGAAAGAACTTGAAATTTTATTCGCTATATTCCGCCACAGTAGGTAAATCTATGTGGGTACTGTGTACAATCGGGCATTGTCGAGTCAACATCTCCTGAAGATGCTCCGGTGTCGGAGTGAAACGTACGTTGAGAATAATTTGGAATATTTATGTGGTGTGGTGAATAATGTAAGAAACACAGTACAGAGCACCCACATAGATTTACCTACTGTGGCGGAATATAGCGAATTAAATTTCAAGTTCTTTCACTATCATAGACTTCCGCAAAGTAACACGCCTGCTTCTATCCAAGGTTTCCCAGATTTAAAAAGTTCGTATAATTATAAATATATGTAGTAGTATAAGTACGTATAAAATATAATACGCATAAAGACGTATAATTGTCATCGTATTCCTTTGAAACTTATAGATATATTCGCTCTCGTATTTTTGTTTGTTAACTTATGTAGATCTTATTATGTCTTCAATAAGAGTGTTTTTGCAGTCCCAGCATTGCTTTGATCAAGGGCTCAGAAGTCTGAACCATGGCAACCAAATTTAAGGTTACGTGCGTCTTTTTCAATTGCAAAATAAACTGTTAGTAGCTTAACTGTCGCTCCGCCCATTAACGTAAACAAGCACAAAGCTACAATAAATCTCCTTACCTGATGGTGTTCAATAGCTGGACAGTAATGGTCGCAATCATCGGGCAGCCACTTGGGTAAGGAGTGTTTCACGTGACATCGGGAACGGACTTCTTCGCTGACACACACGAGTGCTAAAAGTGTTTGATATTTTGTGAACAAAGATTTGCTCGAGAAATCTTTCCCCAGGGTACAAACTATTCCTATAACAAAATTCATCAAAATCGGCCGAATAGGTGCGCCGTGAAAGCGTAGCAGACAGGCCGACACATTTTCCACCTCCACTACTACAGCCTATTAACGTCCCACTGGTGGGCACAGGCCTCCACTCTCATAGGAGAGAGGGAATTAGAGCTTAGACCCACCACGCTGCTCCAATGCGGGTTGGCGGGCTTTAACGAATATTATCATGTTAGTGATAGTAACCGAGATCGACGGCTTAACGGGCTCTCCGAGGCACGGGGGTAGAACACCGCCAACGCCCAACTCCGGTACCCGACACACTTTCGCATTTAGGATATTAGTATGGATTTGATAAATGTGACAGTCTGGCTGTTTGTTTTGTAAGTTTGTAAAGTTGGATGTTTGTTACTCATTAACTGGAATATAGCTGGGCCTCCATCAGCTGCCGGCATGCCTCGAATAGCTGTCTGTAATATCTTTGTCGCATATATGGCTGCTCGTAAGACTTTTTTGTCGTACTCATTTGAAACTTTATACATGTCTGGGAATTGTTTAAAACCGCAAAATTACTAGCGATTTGCAGGTATTTTTGAAATTACTCAATAAATACGTGATTAAAGTTTTCAGATTGCCAAAATTTTTGAAGAGGTCTGGTAATACTTAATAACCGACATAAACTTCTGGTTTTTTTTTCGAATTCTGTAAGTACTAAATTAAAAGATAAAAAAAAATCAAGTTGCCAAAAATATTTTTTTTTTGTTGCAAATGCTATATGATGCGCAGTAGCGAAATAACCGCAATCGCTATACCAGACTGGCAGGACTGGATTCGCCAATTGACTAAATTATATTTTTTCACAATTTCATCTTGCCAAAAGGAAGTTCCCAAAATTCGTCGCCAGCTCTCCGACTAATCGCGTAGCCTCACTGTCTTGGTCGCTCCGCCATCGCTTATAACGTTCCCGTACACTAAGTGTATTTGTCACCGTAAGATTGTGAAAACCGTGTCGAAAGATTACAATTTAACGCATTATTTTTCGGTAGATTGTAATCTGTTAGGTATATTAACCCGATAGAACCTATCCTAACCTGATTATTTATGTCGAACCCTAACTTAACCTACAAGAAAGAGACAAGAAAACGTAAATACAATGAATATTTCAAAAATTGACACTCGGAACATTGACCGGTTCACAATCTGTCGAGATAAAAGCGTTAGATTGCAATCTGACGGTTTTTACAATCGGTATATATATGTATATGTCACCGTAAGATTGTAAAAACCGTTAGATTATAATCTAACTCGCGAAATTCTAAACTGTCGAAAGATTGTAAACTGTTCAATGTTCTGAGTGTACATTTTTGAAATATTCATTTTAGTTACGTTTTCTTGTCTCTTTCTTGTAGGTTAGGTTAGGGTTCGACATAAAAAATCAAGTAGTGCTTAGGTTATACTTAGGCTTTATCGGGTTTAAATACCTATCAGATTAAAATCTACCGGAAAATAATGCGTTAAATTCTAATCTTTCGACAGTTTAGAATTTCGCGAGTTAGATTATAATCTAACGGTTTTTACAATCTAACGGTGACATATGTACTCCTTAAAAAGTTCGAGTTATACGTTAAGAGCTGTCAAATGAATACGATTGGCTTAGATAATTGGGTATCTGATTATTTATGTCGAACCCTAACCTAACCTACAAGAAAGAGACAAGAAAACGTAAATACAATGAATATTTCAAAAATTGACACTCAAAACATTGAACGGTTCACAATCTGTCGACAGTTTACAATTGTCGAGATAAAAAGGGTTAGATTGCAATCTGATGGTGACATATCTTAATCTTAATATATATAAATCACGTGTCACGTTGTTTGTCCGCGATGGAGTCCTAAACTACTTAACCGATTTTAAATTAAATTTGCACACCGTGTGCAGTTTGATCCAACTTGAAAGATAGGATAGCTTACACCTTAATTTATAGCCGCAATATTATTACCTACAAATGTTTGCGAGCCAATGGTCACTGAGGGTCGCCATATTGATTTTAGTTGGTTTTGAAAAGACAAGGCGACAACGTCAGGTGTGTAACGTTTAAATGAATATGTATACTAATAAGTTATAAAGATTAATAATATCGCAGTTCTTAATGTAAAACCTGATTTTCTGCCCAGTGCCCACTGCCTACATTGGGTATGGATTAATAATTATGATTATTAGTGCTACCCGTGCGAAGCCGGGGCGGGTCTCTAGTACATATATATGTCACCGTAAGATTGCAAGAACCGCTTGCCACTTACCAGTGAGATAGGCGACGGTGCGCGTAGTGAGCTGGAACTTGTCGCGGTTGGGGCGCGCCGCGAGCGACAGCAGCGACGCAAGCACGCGGCACGTGCGCGACACAGTGCCGGCGGCCGGGTGGCGGAATCCCTTCAGGAGGTGGCCCACCAGGGCGAAGTGGAAGTTCGAGCGGAAACTGTATGAAGATTGACGACGAGTGTATAACGGTATCTGAATGGCCACAACTACTTGTTAATACCGTTATGTTCATCACAATAACGTTTTTTTTTTTAAAGTAGTAATGGTATTTGGTAACTCGTCTTCCATATGTTATTTTAGTTGTTATGCAATTTTTTTAAGGATTGTGATATCAAGTTAACTAGTGGTTCGCCCGAAACTGAGACCTCGCGGTATCCTATAACTTTTAACTATAAATATTGTAATAGTTAACTTTTAACATTAGATGCAAAAGAGCTAAAGAGTTATTGGAGAAACGAATAAACTTGTGAAGTCGTTGTGTGTGACATCATTGCGAAGTTCTGTTGAAAATACTGAAGCTCATTAAAAATTAAATAATTTCGTTTCCTTATAATATTTATCTAATTTTAGTATTTGTTGTTCAAGTACAGGATATAATTCAAATAATTGATCAAGTTTAAGGCTCAGGCTTTCAGAAAATTGAGAGTTCTGAGGCCAATTTTGGACGTTAGAAAATCTCCACTTTGAAAGCCCCCCATTTCGTAAATTTTAGTGGATTTAAAAAATATATATAGTTTTGGACTCTATTCCTAATTATCTTTTAAATGATATACCACAACTCTATGTAACGCTATAAAATATATTTTACTTCGCATTCGGATCTATGAGAGACCCCATGAAATAAAGATTTTTATAACTTTTTATGCCATATTCGGCTGGAGGCCATCGGTTTACATATTATATTTAAATTTGAAGTAATTACGTTCAGTAATTCAGAAGTTATAAGGCTCTGACAGACGGACGGACGGACAGGTGCAAATTCACTCAAGTAGACTCAGAGACCTTCGCTTCGTTCGGTCAATTACCCGAGCATTTCTAGGTTGTAGAAAATTTGTGAAATATACTGAATGTATCGGGAATATTAATTTGAACCTACCTCAGTCCGACCGCATGGTCCAGTTGTTTGAAATGCCATTCCAAAGGTTCTCTTGTTTCCATCATGATTTGTTCAAAAGGCTGAAAAACACTTTTTAAATAATTCGAAAGTTTGAGTCAACATATTCCCAGGAATGGGATTACAAGTTAAACCTTAATCTAAGGAGGAGGACTCTTAAAGGGCACACCCATTTTTCTGGATTCTCGAACCCAAACCTAGACTATAACGAATAAGTTAGTTATTTACCTCAGTTACTAACTATAACTTATTTATTAGGCCGCATCGTCACTTCCCATCAGGTGTGAGTGTGGTCGAGCGTAAGCCTCTAATTAATAAAAAAAAAGGTACTAACCTTGTCATCAAAAGCACCCTGCGAATCCAACGTATGTAGGTTCTGCTCCATTAAGGCGAGACCCGCCGCGTATAGGGTAGGTTCATCCAATTGTAGTACGGACAGCGCAACCCAGAATAATGCTTTATGGATTGGAGATTCCTATGAAAGGGAGTAAACATTTTACACGAAGGTACCCCGATGAATAAAGGGTGTCTCTCTCTTTTTTTTTAATTATAAAAATCGTTACAATTTTGGTGGGTAGCACTGCGACATTTTGATTTAACTTGGACATTATAATATTCAATTATAATTATATTGTACGAAAATTATTTGAATTGAAATACATACTATTTGCGTCTGTGTTTTATAATTGTATTCTTGAAAAATTATATTGCCATGTAAGAATAACTCAATCTTAACTTACTGACTGTTGTAAAATTTTACATTTGCATGCCAGAAATGGCTGATTACATTGGATCATAATAGAATATAAGTATCACCTACCTACTGTACCTGTATTCATGCAAATAAAGGATATATTGTATTGTATTGAGAGAGATGTCGTTGTCGGTAAAATGTTCAGTTACCCTAACATGCACAAAATGCGGTATATTACAAGAAAAAAATGGCCGACATGTAAAGGTTCATACAGAAAAATACCACAGATAAGAAATATTACTTTTATCTCTACTTTGACGTAACGAGACCAGTAACCATGTTAGCTTCGGTAGACAGAGAGAGAGATAACGGGTAGACATAATTTTAGTCGTAGAGCGCAAGCTAGCCATACAGGAGAAGGACATAGGCTACCTTTATCTCGGAAAATTAAAGAGTTCCAGCGGGAATCAAAAAACCTTAATCCACGCGGACGAAGTCGCGGGCATCATCTAGTACTTTATACTTACAGGGTACAGGAGCGGTTGTAATCTCGTCAAGCACATGATTATAGCTTCCAGTAACGCCAAGTCGTTGAACGATTCCAATGCTTTCACTAGTATGCGCAGGAGTTGCTTCATGTCGTCGTCTGTTACGTTTTTACCTACAATGATTTACGAAAATAGTTTGAAAAAAATCTAAAAAAAATTGTCTTTTTTTAAAAATCAATAACATACAATCTACATGATGTACAGTTATCAAAAAGTAATACAATAAAGTTTTATATATCAATTCAAAGTTTTTCATGAATATAACACTTAATTAGACTTCTACATCATTTAAAACAGAGCTTTTGTTACTGCTGCGCTAGGAAACCTGTATGACAGCAGTAACGACAATTGTATTTTGCTAATACGATTATTTTGATGACCTCCCTGGCGTAGTGGTGTTATAAGTGGAAGGTCCCGGGTTCGATCCCCGGTAGGATAAATTCGGGAATTTATAATTTCTCAATTTTCTATGATCGCCTGGATTCGGCCGTGGCTAGTTACCCTACCGGCAAAGACGTACCGCCAAGCGATTTATTGTTCCGGTACGATGTAGTGTAGAAACCGATTGGGGGCATGGGCTTAATATAACTGCCCAAATCACCAAAAGGTTAGCCCGTTATCTTAGACGGCAACTGCATCATCACTTACCATCAGGTGAGATTGCAATCAAAAAAAAGGAAAGTAGTGTATAGTAGTGGCCTAAAAAAAAGTTATCAAATAGTTTCATTCAGATAAAAATGATAGCATGGAGATATTCCATCCTTCCCCCAATTATTTACTCTCCGTTATCTCATGTCAGATATTTCTGTCTTCCCTCAAATCTTCGTTCTGGCCACTTTATCATTATGAATGAAATATTAGTAGCTACTTACTTATACATCCAAAGACAATAAGCGCTCTTGGCTGCAGAGCCGGGTTGAAACAGAATGCGAAACTCTTTGCCAAGGATGTCCTGCAGAAGAAAGTAATAATCTAAACATTTAAGCTTTTTAAGTAAGTAAAAAAATGGATAAGGATCTGATGAAGGAGGCAATTGGTTTGTTTGGTTTTTCCTTCAATCACGCTGCAACGGAGCAACGGATCGACGTGATTTTAGGCATGTGAGGACCTGGAGAGTGATATAGGCTACTTTTTATACCGGTAAATTAAGGAGTTCCCGTAAACCACGTGATTTAATTTTTTTAAGGACGAAGTCGTGCGCATCAGCTAGTAAATAAAAAAACTTGAGAGGTGTCAAGGGACAGCCGGATGGAACGAAGTTCCATTCGATTAATTAGTGAAGGAAGGTTTTTTAAAGTTATAATAATATTTTTTTTATTATTAACAAACATAATGTAATATAAACTTAATCAGTAATCAATTATTTATTATGTACAAAAAACCTGTATACACTCAATAAAAATAATCATCGCGGCACCACACTGTTCAATGCGAAATAGAAAGACGAAACGAAAATAACAGGCTTGCTTTCTATGAGAGAGAGAGGGAGAGAGACAGAGAGAGAGAGAGAGAGAGAGAGAGACAGACAGACAGAGAGAGAGACAGAGCGAGAGAGTGACAGACAGAGAAACACGCGCACGCCGCACGGCTTACAACAATAGCAAAAAGTGTCGTACAACTCTTGGTCTTAATTTTTTCCGTCTAGCCACCTTTCGCAACGCGCGATAAGGAACTTCGTTCCAAATAAATCACTCAGCCGTCAGGGAACTCAGCCATTTACAAAGTACATTCATCGAGTATATATTCGTTGGTGATGACGAGTACTTCGTCATCAGATGACCTGATGAAGTTTAATGATGACTCAGACGGACAGATTTTGACACAGGTAAACTGTTCTATACACAAAGTACTACATGTAATACATATATTACTAAGCTTTCCGAACCGGTGGTAAAGTCTTGAGCCTTGACGTATCATAAGCGAAACAGTTGTCCTACATGAAATAAACATTTAATTTACCAATTATAATGTTAAAAAAGTACAATATATTTTGAAAAAAAAAAAACACTCACCATGTTTCCAGCCAATCACAAGTGGGTACGTCACGCATACACGCCTCCATAATCTCGAGCAGCGCGTCCACGATAATCTCGAGCGATTGTAAGGGCAGTCGCTCACGGTCGGACTGAGAGCAAGGCCCTATCCCTATATGCGACCCTAGTCCAATATGTGCGCCCACCCCCACCGCGCCTGGTATACCCACGGCTATGGGGCCGACGCTGCCCTCAGAGCAAGTGTACGAGTCTGAATACCTGGGAAGATAAATTTCGGTAATGTGTTTGTGAATGATTTATCTCTAATAATAATTTATTTATATAGGTATATATTTATATATGTAGTTGTGTAGTAGTAGTATATATTTACATCTATTTATTGGTCTAAAATGTATGTGCTTTATTATGTATGTATGTGTCACCGTAAGATTGTAAAAACCGTTAGATCTAACTCGCGAAATTCTAAACTGTCGAAAGATTGTAAACTGTTCAATGTTCTGAGTTTCAATTTTTGAAAATAGTCATTTTATTTACGTTTTCTTGACTCTTTCTTGTAGGTTAGGTTAGGGTTCGACATAAATAATCAAGTACCTAGTGCCCGGCCTCAGGCCGGGCACTTAGGTTTTATCGGGTTTAAATACCTATCAGATTACAATCTACCGGAAAATAATGCGTTAAATTGTAATCTTTCGACAGTTTAGAATTTCGCGAGTTTGATTATAATCTAACGGTTTTTACAATCTTACGGTGACATATGCATTTCTTATCTATTTTTTTTTAATACAGCACCATCCCGCGCTGCCGTTTATTTATCCTTTCACCAAAGGTTGTCTATAAGAGATTGCTTTAGGAATAAGACCGCCTTTGCACATTTCTAGTTTTACTAGTAATTAATGCTTTAAAACTGTATTCTGTATATTTTGTGTGTGCAATAAAGATGTCTAAATAAATAAATAAATAAGCGGTCTGGTGGAGAATTACGGTTTTCTTAAAGGTATTAATATACTTATGGTACCTATATAATAATGATTTGAGAAGGGCGTATTAAAAAAAAAAACGGGCTTGAAAAGAAATTACTCAAAATTATTGACAAAAAAAAATTACGAGGTTTAAGTCGGGACGCGACTTAATTCGCACGCGTGTATCTCAACTTTTACTTTTTAGGGCTTGAATCACTCTCCCACCTATTTAAATAAATACATAGTTGGGAGGTTATTTGCACGTAACTATCAACTTGAACGATAACCGATAAAACATTCAATAGGAGAGATAACATATTGAGTGTAAAGCCTAAGACGGAGAAAAATATACATTACTATTTACTAAATAAAATAAGAACTAATATTTATTAAAATTTTATAAATAAATACAAAGGACCTACCAATCAGCCGTGTGCCGATTATAAGGGCTCCTGAAGGCCGTGACGGCCGCTGACTTGACCTTCGATATTCCGAACATTTGGTAAAACTTGGGCAGAGCGAACTCGTCGAGTGAAAGCATTAGTAAGCGCTGCGTCTCCTCTGACAAAGAAATTGATATTATTAGCTATAGAAAGATTAAGTTTTTGAAGTGAAACTTCTTTAGAATGGTTGTGATATGAAAATTCGATGAAACGAAAAAGCGACACTTAAAAGAGGCAAACATATTCATCATAGGATTAAGCCTGCGAAAGAATGAGATAGAACACAAGTTATATTTGTCTTATTCTCTCGTAAGCTACTTTTCTGAAGTTTCACTTCTGCCGTGTGTGAATTGCACACACACTTATTTATTGTTAGTAAATCGAGAGTGATATTTTTCCCTATCCACACCTACTTCTATACAAATATTATAAAAGCGTAAAAGTGCGACTGTCTACAACCATTTCATGGCTTAATCGATGAACTTATTTTGACGAATCTTCCTTGCATCCTAGAGACTGGTCGGATTAGGCTGATATTTGGCGTGCAGATACTATGACGTAGATATCCGCTAAGTAAGGACTTTTAAAGGTTCAACCACAAAGGGAGTAGAATAGGGGTTTGTAATTTGTGTAGTTCACGCGGACAAAGTCGCGGGCAAAAGCTAGTTTTCAATAATGTGATAAGCGTCTCTGGGTCGATTGCACCATGGATAGTAATGGTTCCTTCCATTCCACAATTACAATTGCCATTGCATAAATTTAAAGAGTATGTTAAACAGCATCTGTTAAGTCGAGGTTATAATACTATTGATGATTTTCTCAATGACAAAGTTGCATTAAAGCAACAGGCTTCGCATCCGGCAACCCACAAGTCAGTGTAGCTAATACTTGTTACGTAACTTATGCAATGTATATCATTTACAAAGTGTAAAAAAAAAACTGTTTATGAAAAGAGCAACTGCTGACTTTCTTGTCGGTTCTTTCAGTAGAACAGCTTTCCGAACCGGTGGTAGAATCTTACGACTTAACAAAAGTGTCACAAGTTGTCCAACGTGAAATAAAGAAATCATTTAAATATATAAATAAATCTTATATATAAAATTCTCGTGTCACAATGTTACGAGTAGTTACCATACTCCTCCGAAACGGCTTGACCGATTTTTATGAAATTTTATATGCATATTCAGTAGGTCTGAGAATCGGCGACTATCTATTTTTCATACCCCTAAAACACATCAAACCACGCGGACGGAGTCGCGGGCATCAGCTAGTAAATAAATAAATCTCTATTTAGGATTTCACACATAACAGAAAAAACAAGTTACAAAAATAAAAACTTATAGACTAACAATCCGTGTTGTAGAAAATCCCAAAAAGGGTATCAAACTCAGCGTTTTTTTTTTTCATTAACTTACCGGCGAATGTGGGCGAGTTGCAAGTACACAACGAATGTATGATGTTGATGACCAGCCCGTGAGTCGCAGCGCGCATCGACACGGTACCGGAGCATACCAGGAACGTGACCGTGTGGAACAGGTACGGAAGGTGACGGGTCACGTCGAGGCAGTTGTTGAACGATAGCATCAACTAACAAACAAACATATACCACATAAATATATAAGGATATATTATTTACTTTTACGACTGCCTGAAAGAAGGTGTATATTGTTTACAGGGTTCGTGTATTTATGTATGTATGTATGTATGTATGTATGTATGTATGTATGTATGTAAAACAGCTGGCAAGAAACTTGGCATCCTCAACAAAGTCAAGCGGTACTTCACGCCGGAACAGCTTCTTATCCTGTACCAAGCACAAGTTCGATCGTGCATGGAGTACTGCAGCCATTTATGGGATGGCTCTGCCAAGTACCAGCTTGATGCATTGGATTCGGTGGATCGTCGCAGGAGACTTATTGGTAACAAGGCGCTGGTCAGTTCGAAGCTGCAAAGCTTAGAACATCGGCGAAAAGTTGCCTGTCTGTCGGTATTCTACAGGATATATTTCGGAGAGTGTGCTCAGGAACTATTCGCTCTGGTTCCTCCATCACCTTTTTACTATCGAACCGCAAGGCATCGACAAGGTCTGCACCCTTACGCAGTCGAAATTCCGCGGGCTCGTACGAAGCGATTTGCTTCCTCGTTTCTAATAAGAACCGCTAGGATATGGATTGCCCTTCCGGCTTCCATTTTCCCCACCTCTTTTAATATAGGTACCTTCAAATCAAGAGTGAATAGGCATCTTCTAGGAAAGCGCGCTCCACCTTAGGCTGCATCACCACTTTAAGCAAGTCTGATTGCAGCCAAGCGCTGGCCTATATAATTAAAAAAAAAAAAATGTATGTATGTAAGTATGTATGTATGTATGTATGTATGTATACACATACATATAGTATGTGAGTTTGTATATTCCACCATAACTTCTATACGCCTGAACCGATTTTGATAAATGAGGTATCGTTAGAATCCCGTGGTCACCCCATCAATTTTTTTTAAAATTTTACTAGCGTATGTCACCCGGAATAAGCTAGGGATTCTAACGATACCTTATACCTAACGATACCTAAGTAGTGCTACTACTATTAACTACTTGATTATTTATGTTGAACCCTAACCTAACCTGCAAGAAAGAGACAAGAAAACGTAAATAAAATGAATATTTCAAAAATTGACACTCAGAACATTGAACAGTTTACAATCTTTCGACAGTTTACAATTTCGCGAGTTACATTATAATCTAACGGTTTTTACAATCTTACGGTGACAAATATACAAACTCACATACATACATACATACATACATACATACATACATACATACATACATACATACATACATACATACATACATACATACATACATACATACATACATACATACATACATACATACATACATACATACATACATACATACATACATACATACATACATACATACATACATACATGAACCCTGAAAACAATATACTCCTTTTTTCTGGCAGTCGTATAAAAAACAGTGGAAACTTACCAAATATCTTGCAAGAATCGCGATATCATCCCACATCATATGCTGTTCCAACATTGCAGTCGGTGAATGACACGTTTTGTCCACCACCTGTTATGTGAAAATGTCTTAATTTTAGTAATGCAAGTAAAAGAACAACGTATGTACCATTTCAGATAGGTATTTTGTGAAAAACAATTGCAATAAAACAAAAAGGAATACGAAAAAATTATACAAATAAAACAAAATAATATTACATAACTTACTGAGGCCGCTGTTACGGGACCCAAGGCATTATTAGGCAGTTTAGATAGGGCCTGCAGAAAAACATAAAATAAAAAAAAACATATATGCGTTTTACAGCAAAAAGAAAAGTAAAAACTAAACTTTTAAAAATCATAAACATGCACAGCCGAACTCAAAAATGGGGTTCTATAATAAATTAAAATTGCATGCTGACGTCACCAATAATTGATGTTAAGTACTTTTTATGAGTTTCTCACATTTGCTTGATTCATCGATGATTCCTTCACAGTGTCGCTTTATACTATGTTTCAATTACCTTGTAATTTACCCATAAAAACTGAGCTATTGAAAAAACTACAGGTAAGTAACACACGTTTAACGAGTTCAGATATTTCATAGGAAGAAACAGTAATTTCTTACCCTACACATCCTTCCGATAACCTTTTTGGAAACGAGCTGTACGTTCGCTGACGCGAGCGCTACAGCCGTGTCAGCCATTATCTCGATCATAGGCGACCCGAGACCTGTATTGATTAAAATCAATCAAATAAATGTTATAAATGCGAAAGTTTGGATGGATGTATGGATGTTTGGATGTATGGATATGTGGATGTATGGATGTCTGGATGTATGGATGTTTGTTACTCAATCACGCCCCAACGGCTGAACGGATCTGGCTGAAATTTGGCACAGAGATAGATTATAGTCTGGGATAGCACATAATCTACATTTTATCCCGGAAAATTAAAGAGTTCCCGCGGGAACCAAAAAGCCTCAAACAACGCAGACGAAGTCGCGGGCATTCGCTATAAAATATAGTTTATAACATTGTTAACACAAAAGGTAATAGATGTTATATAAATATGTAGTCCCACAATCTTATCCCACCCGGTAACAACGTGGCTAGTAGTAACAATAAAAAAAAACTTAACAGGCATAAAAATTAGTCCCAATTTTGGCCACCGGTTCAAATAAGTTTGACTGACTGTAAAATATATGTGCCATATTATAAATGTTACAAATGGGTATTTGACAACTATTCAAACACATTATTTTTAGTCATTACTAGCACACTTGCCCGTGACTTCGTCCGCGTGAAATATATTTTTTTAAATTCCTACCCTATTTGTATAATATATAGCTTAAGACACTCACAAATAATGTAGATTTCTCAATAGAAATGGTACCAATGTACCAGAATTTTCAAAATCGGTTCAGTAGATTCATAGATACAACCCTACAACGTCGCAAACTCACAAACTTTACCTCTTTATAATATTAGTATAGATTAAATAGAGGATTTGCCAAAAGTCATATCCCCCCTGTGTTCGAAAACCATCGATTACTATCGATCGAAAAAGTGCCTCCAATTTCGATCAGCAGCAGAGGCCTTCTCCGGTTGACCCGTGAGGCCCAAGCGGCAGTACGGCATGGCTTCCTTACCCGGGCGGGGCGCGGGGTAATTCTCTACCCCGGTAAATATCTTTTAGCCTTGAATCGGATAGAGCGTGCCTTGTAGGCTACAGGCCCCTGGGCCAGTTGTCAACTCCGGAGTTGGGTCCTCGCAGCGGGTGATGTCATCACCGTCTAATTTAGATGACGTCACTGTTCAGTATTTCATACAACATTCCATACTAAGCGCGCGTCTACACGTTTGAAAAAAAAATTGGCAGTCATAGGGACTGCCGATAGAAGTGAAAACGAATATTTAACTTTTTTGGTTTTTTAAATAATTTTTTTTTATTAAAGTATAAACAATAAGGCATTAAAGTTCAATTTCGAATGTAGTATAATTATATTTAAGACCTTTTGTCTTCGTAACAACGCGAGCATGTCGGTGACCCGAATCCACAAGTTTAGCCCCTGCCAAAAAGTGCTCAACGCGGCTAAAGAAGTTTTCACTTCATTTGTGGCTTTACTAGCCCGCGTCTTCGTCCACGTGGCATTAGTTTTTTTAATTCCCATGGGAACTTCTTAATTTTTCGGAATAAAAATGCGAGCCTGCTCGTCAACTTTGCTTAACCTTGTTATTCAACATAGTGTGTAGAAATAATTTTTTTTTTAACTTTACAGTGGCTCTTGAAGTCGGTTTTTTGGAAATCATTTTTTGACACGGCTCATTGGTGTACTCACCAGAATTAACACTCCTATGTATGAAACTGTCCAGCACCATATCAATCAGTTCGGGCACCTGGCCTATAGAGCCCCATATCTTAGCCTGTACTGACGGATACATCTCAGTCTCCTCGATCGTAAGGGTTATCAGCTTCTCCAGGATTTGGGCCACTTGATTCTTTCGACGGGATTCTTCAGTCGGCTTGCAGAACCTATGAAATTATTATATGTATTTTAATGTTAGACGTTAGATGTGTCATGGTGTTTTAATAATGTAAGATAATTAAGTATTAGACTAGTACTTTGCGAGATAAGTTCCTAATAATTTATGCTCGAAAGGACATTGACCAAATTCGCCTAAGAATCAACACGTGTTTGAAATATACAGTAATTCTTAGCTTATTTTATAACCTTTATTTCAAATATTAGAATTCAACGGATACTTCAAATTAATTACAAAATAAATAAATGGGTATTAAATTGATTACTTACGTTTCCGTCTCTCGATTATTAATCACAGATCAATAACTTACCGGTTAAAATAATATGCAATACCACCGCTTGAGCGCTAGATCCGTATCGTAAGAAACAAGATAAAAGCAGCTTAAAGTGCTAAGTACACTAGTATTCTGAATCTTGCAACGCCATCTATGAAGGTACAATAATTTAATTTAACTAACGCCATCTGTAATGTTTTTGTTGAACTACGGCGAATCTTTTCTTATTTACATACTGTTTACAGCTCTATTACAATTGGATAAAGATGGTATTTATTTGTTCAAGCAGATTGATTGTTAAAGTTGAAATAACCTCAAAATTGAAAATATTTTTGGTCATTTCTAAGCCAGTGTCCGTTGTTTTAATCAGCTCTCAAGTATAAAAAGGTATTTATTTGAATCCAGTAATCAATGTTTTATGACTGTTGGTTCTTAGGCGAACTTTGTATGGGGACGGAACAATGTCCTTTGTAATTAAATTAATGGATTTGTACACCACACCGTGGTAGAATACATGATACCTTCTGTAAAATTGTATTTACAAATAAATAAATTTGATTTGATTCCGACTGTTACAGTTGTTCAAACGGCTGAACGGAACGGAATCCCAATGAAATTTAAAACCTCAATCCACGCGGACGAAGCCGCGGGCATTAGCTAGTAACTTTATAACCAAATTAGCTAATCCCGCGACTTCGTCCAAGTGAATTGAGGTTTTTTGGTTCCCGTGGGAACGCTACTTTCTATCCCGGAAAATTAAAGAATTCCTGCGGGAACCAAAAAACCTCAAACCCCGCATACGAAGTCGCGGGCAATTATCTAGTTGTGACATACAAAATATACATTATTGTGACGTACCTCACTAAATTCGCCAACCATGGTGTCATATATTCCAAGCACAAATGTTTTAGTTCTATTGTTGATCCTCTAAATCCCTGTGAATATATTTGTTTTATAAATAACAGTCGTATTTTTTTTTTAATGCACTACAAGTTAGCCACTACAAGTTATTTAGTTGACTGCGATCTCACCTGTAAATGATGATGCAGTCTAAGATGGTAGCGAGCTAACCTGTTAGGGGCATGGCAGTTATATCAAAACCATACCCCTAGTCGGTTTCAAAAGTACTTAATAATAAAAACAAATTACCTGAATACATTCTTCTAAAAATTCGAGGGTCAAATGTGGCTCGTTGTGCGCCAACTTTTCGCTTACAGATTTGATGAAAATTGTGTTATTAGACGGTATACATAAGCCTGTAGGAATAACATTTATCTTGATAAATAAATATTTGACAAGACATAATGGCTATCGAAATATCTCTTTGTATGTATGTATGTATGTATATACTTTATTGTACACCACAAATACACAACATGTTGCAAACAAGAATACAACTATAAGTAGGTATAATAAGGCGGTCTTATCGCTAAGCAGCGATCTCTTCCAGACAACCCTAACGTTAGGGAGAAAGTGAAAAAGAAGATAAAGGGAGGTGGTGCAAAAATAATAATAAACTTAAATACTAATAACTAAATAAACTAACCAATACCATATATTACAACATACTTTAATAAACTAATATATACAAAATAATAATAATAGACCTACATAAACTAAATAGACATTCCAATAAATACATAAATAAGTACTTTCTCTTCTCTATCTCTTTGTTTCCAATGTGACTTGGACTTGGAATTTACCACGTGACGTGAAATATCGGCCATATTCGCTTTATCCCACTAGCCGTGAACTGGACAGTTTCGCCATTAATTATGATATTGTGTTGTCAAAGTGATCGACTTTTTCATGCACTAGTGTCTATGATTGGGCAGAAAATTGACCACGCATTCTCCCCTCGCCCCGCAAAAGTTAGTCTAACGTGATCTCATAAATTTTTCTTACGTTTCCTATCCAGTGTTTATTTCATCCAAGGTATTAGAATAAGGCACGACTTACCAGAAGTCTCAAGTAATGTCCCCTCAATCTTCAAATGGAAGGTAGCCGTTAAAGCACAGAGCTGATTGTACGCTGCGGTTCGTAAAGTGGGATCGCATGAACCCAGGTTCAACAACGCCATGTTGAGAAGTGTTCCCGGTACGTCTTTTGGCCTAATTTTTTGGTGCACCGTTACAGAATCCTAGAATCAATAAGTGATTCATTTATTCAAGACTTCGCAATACACACAGACAGGTGCACAAAGCAGTACCACGTCGTCTGCGTAACCAATTTAATTAATAATAATAAGAGCCACTCCGTCAATATGACACCTTTCATGTTTGCTTCTGAACACAAGCGCATTGACGTAGAGGTTGAAGAGCTTTGGCGAGGTAAAGCTCCCTTGGCTCAGCCCTAGCAGTACGGCATAGACACGACATTAAACTGATTTTGATGCCAAGTTTTGACGATCGTATTGATTTCTTCGGCCATATCAGTCTTTCAATTTCTGACACACTCACAGGATATCGTAATTCACTAAGTCAAATGCCTTGGATAAATCGAGTAAATAGGCATAAACGGGTGTGCGTCGCTCACACAATTCTCAAAAATTCGCTTTAAATACATTAAAGCTGACTCCGTGGATAGATTTACTGTCGTGTAGTTGTATTCATCAAGTTACTAACTGAAAAAATACTCACAGGTTGACTCAACTCCCATCTGTTTCGTATGTGTATGATGGATTGCACTATGTTGTCGCAATCGTTGTGTATGAAGCTTAGCGGGGTCGGTTCGTTGATTATCGACAGCGAAAATTGATTATCGTCTACTAGACAAACCTAAAATTAAGATAATTTAACTTTAGAATTACGGTAATATTTAGAGCTTCAAGAGTGCAGAAGCCAAAACTAGGAAAGTATCAGAAAGGATACAATGGTCGAAAATTGGTACTCAAACCACTAACAAACTAAAAATGAGATGGTTTCATGTAAAGTTACGGCTCCAAAAGGCTACAAGCAAAAATTACTTTTAATGGCAAAGCATAATTAGGCCGAATATTGGTACACAAAAAGTTGAACCGAAATTACCTCATCAATTTCTGAAGCGTAATAAACATCGTTTAGTAAAACCGGTAATCCAAGCACTT
This sequence comes from Erebia palarica, assembly GCA_964035005.1. Classification (NCBI taxonomy): domain Eukaryota; kingdom Metazoa; phylum Arthropoda; class Insecta; order Lepidoptera; family Nymphalidae; genus Erebia; species Erebia palarica. Next base: position 34,229,222 of record OZ035987.1, read on the forward strand.
TGCTTTTCTCTATCGATGTTATTTGAAGAGCTGTTGGTCCTACCTAAAATAAGAAAAACAAACATATTCGGTATACTTACTTCCGTTGAAATACTGCATACAAGCAGGAGAGAATAAAAATTACAAGTGAAATTAATATCAAAAGTCTGATTTTCCTGTATTTTCAATTTAATTGTTTTAAATATGGATAAAAACTGAAGAATGAGGGAACTCTCAACTACTAGATGGTGTGCCCAAGTCTGTATATCTAATTCGTGCAAATTATACGGTATCGAAATTGGCCATCGATAGCAGATGATTGAAACGGCTAATCATCTTAAGGCTAACATCTCGCCGAGTCTACAATTTGCAGTAATGAAGGAATAATGGGAAAGATCTAGATACAACTAATATGAAACATACCTTTATAGCGACTTTGGTATCCTTGTGTGACAATTTGAGAGCATTATTAAACACTTTGAGGTCCTCCTCTAAGGACAGAGTAGCACCGGGAAGCTTCTGTTGTTCTAGGTCGATGAAATCGCTGAGTCGACAGTTTGTGTCTATGAACACTATTTTACGGTTTCCCTGAAAGAAATAAAATACTAGTTAAAAGCACAAACGTATTATTTAATAGTGTTATTACGTGTTGTTTCACGACGGAAGGCCATTGGAGTAAACATTATATAATTATGAAGACGTGAACACTAGTTCATCACACTCTTTTGTAACTAAACTAATCTTATGTAAGACATATCTGCACACATACAGTTGGAATTGAAAGAGACGCTGCAGCCTTTTTGCCAAGAAAAAGGCACTTGCCTAATCACAAAAAATAAGTAAATCTAAAAAGAGTAATAAAATTAATCCAAGCTAGCAATTAAAATTTTAAGTGATAAACTATAGCTATCGAAAATATGGATTTGTTTCACAGATTTTTAATTGTGTGAGACACTGAACTTACTCCCGAAGGTGGCAGATAATAAAATTTTATTTAATTTCTGTAAGAAAAAAAAACCATTAAAACAAACCCGCAGCGGCGTGAGAATGGCCTCATGGAACTTGGTGTACTCGCGTACCCAGCTATTGCAGTTGTATATATAGCACGCGTGCACGTTCCCGTACGCCACTTCCGGCAGCACGCTGAACCATTTCTGCAGGAAATCCGTCCTAATAAAAACAAGTCATAATTAAAAAAATTAAAAAACACTGCCTTGCCAAAAAACGAACTAAAAAAAATAATAATAATCTAGTTAAATTAGAATCTTATTCACATATTTATTAAATGATATTTTTTGTGAATCACTGGATATTGAACTATAGTGTTATATATTTTTGAAATCTACTCATCATTTTCTAGATGATGATTATATAGTTAATCTTATTCTCCATTTTTTTATTCAAATTTAGTTTTTAATGCGGTACCATGGTCACCCCATCATTTTTTTTTAATTTTACTAGCCTATGTCACCCGGAATAAGCTAGGGATTCTAACGATACCACATTTATCAAAATCGGTTCAGGCGTATAGAAGTTATGGTGGAATATACAAACTCACATATACATACATACATGAACCCTGAAAACAATACTCCTTTTTCAGGCAGTCGTATAAAAATCAGAGTGCAGAGGTAAGAAACTCAGATACATCTTCCATGATATGCCCGTTTAATACATTTACAAGACTGGATGATTAGCTTAAGCTACTCCTCTGTTGTCTGTTAAATGCGAAAGCGTGTCTGTCTGTCCGCCCGTATGTCTGTCTGCTACGCTTTCACGGGTCATGTGTTCAACCGATTTTGATGTAATTTGGTACAGGGATAGGTTGTATCCCCGGGAAGGATACAACTTATTCTGGAAAATTAAAGAGTTCCTGTGGCAATCAAAAACCTTAATCCACGCGGGCAAAGTCGCGGGCATCATCTAGTTTAGGATATTCGGTATGAAGACGAGTACGCATCGATTCTTGTTTTCAATGCGTACACATTTTCATACAAAATAGGCATTGCGGAGGGAGGTATTGCGGCACAAATAAAGAGAAATTTCGAAAATTAGTTAGATTAATTCATTAGAACATCCTGCTAGGAAATATTTATTTTGGAAATGATTCCGAGATTAATATTTGCTCAAGTTCACGTGAAATGTTCTTAACCTCACCTGAAACGGTTATCAGAGTTTGTATGCGTGAAATCGACAACCAGCTCAAATGCTTGGTGACAAAACGGCTTTAGGGTCAGAATAACGTGGTATATTAATAAATCCGCATTCACTTCACCAATTCTGAAAGAAAGATCAAAAATATAGACAAAGTATGGTAATCAAAGTAGATAGAAAAGCAGTTTGGTAGGTAGTTCGATCTAGTAGTACTTATTTATTCAATACTTTATTGGAAACAAATTAAAAAACAACAGTACAAAGTTTTGCAAAGGCAAAGGCGGTATGTGCAAATAGTATTTTGGCCGAAGAAGAATTTAACCAAAATATCAACACAATAATAATATCTCAAAAGCATGTGTTTGGGATTTATGTAATATTATTAAAGCTCATGGAATGATTTTGACCAAGAGAGACTAAAGCCAATTTTGATTTTAAAAAAATCTCATACAAATCAGACTATTTAAATTTTTGACAAAGAGTGTCCTTTGTCCAAAATTTGGTGCAACCTATATTATAACTAAAAACTCACTTGTATCTTCTAGAGATGAAATAAAACACTGGGTTGCCAATCTTGCTGGTGCCAGCCTGATAGAAGATATTCAGGCTTTTTATGCTCTTGAATTCCTCCTTCTGGTGCATGTTGTGCTTAACGATGAACTCCTCAAAGTTAGTTGAGGACATATCGATGGATGACCATCGCGCATATGACGAGAATAGAAGGCTTGATGCACTGAAAAATATAGCAAAATTCTCGGAAAAAATCAATAAAGGTGTGTCAAAACATAAGGCCGGCAAGTGCGTAGAGCACAATTATGTTGGGCGGTAGTAAGGGCTTGAGAACTAATAGGCTTATTCTTTCTACAGGGCCACGTAAGGGTGGGCTTGGCCGCTAGTTAGAGCGTCGCTTATTACACAGCAATAAGGATCAAATTAGGGACCCTTTCTTACTGAATCGTATTACACTACACTGATTCTGGTGTAAGGGCCCCTTGCAAAGGTGTAGTGTAATAGGCCTATAAACACGAATATAATATGCGCGGCAATATCTAGATACGACACATCTCTCTCACTATCTCGCGGAAATTGTACAAAATGCGCGGTTTACATACAAATTATTAAAAAATGGTCGTCGATGGTGATAATCTGTGACCTGTGTGTATTTAAATAAATAAATAGTGATTACTATTTGAGTTGTGGTTTCAAACGGATATTTGTCAACCGAAATGAAATAAAATCGGGTAAAACGAAAATAATGCGGTGTACTCTTCTTTAAAAGGTTAGAAATTGTGTCAAACATTACTATGTTGGGAATATTTGCTACATAGATTTGATATGAATCACTTACGACTCCACGGGCTTATGTTCAGGGGGACCCAAGTACGCAAGCAGTGTTGCCATCTGTAACAAGATATTTATGTTAATCCTTTAGAAAAGGCAGCACATCTAGTTCAGTATTTTTTGCAGTTCCAAACAAAATCTGTAGTATCATGCCAAAAATGCAACGGATTTTTAATATCAATCGAAAATTGCCCCCCCCGATTGTGTATCGTATGAAATCGTAATCGTTTGTCAAACGTATATTTCGCCATGTTTAAGGAGTTTATAGTTGCAAGCATGCAAAAAGCATGTATGAACTCCTTAAACAGTTCGAGCAATACGTTTTAAGCTGTCAAATGATTACAATGGGGGCTACCGCGTTTAAATTCGCCGCTAGAGGCGCTAGTGTAGAGTGAGGTCTCCGAAATGTCAAATAGGTATTATCACTGGGCCTTTATCGCGGGTCTTATTATTTAATTAATGTATTTGAAAGTGTATTAATGTAATTAATGTGATTGAAAGAAGAATTCAGAAGTTAGTACATTGTGTCCCTGGTTCCTGTGTGCTTACTATTTAAAAACGTATTTTTGGTCAAAATTATGCTTGTTTACCATCACCAAATTTACAGCTATAGTAAGGACCTTACTCGCCAGTGGCGCCAACTAGTGAGCATAAAAACGGTAGCCCTCAATGGCCTAGACAATTGGGCCTCAGGTTTTAAAAAATAAACTTACCATAATGAAGGAACAAGAAGTTTAATTTTCTATAATCTGCCACAGTAGACAAATCTATGTGGTACGGTGTGCCTTTTGCACTTGCAGCTAGCAATTCGCACCGGCACAACACCACACCACACAAACTTTCCAAATGGTTAATAATGGTGTGGTATTGTGCTGGTACGAATTGCTGGCATACTGGGCGGATTACAGCAAACTAGCGAATGCCCGCGACTTCGTCTGCGTAGTTTGAGGTTTTCTGGTTCCCGCGGGAACTCTTTAATTTTCCGGGATAAAAAGCCTATGCGCCCATGCGCTAGCCTATGTGCTATTCCAGACTATAATCTATCTCTGTGCCAAATTTCAGCCAGATCCGTTCAGCCGTTGGGGCGTCATCCAGACATCCATACATCCATCCAAACTTTAGCATTTATGATATTAGTACAGATTAAACTGCTAGTTCCTTCATTATCATGGACTTCTTCGAACGCCCGCTTCTATCCAAAACATACCTTATCGAATGGTCGTCTCCCAACGGCCTTGTGATCTCGACTGCACGACAAATAGTCGCCGATCTTCTCCTGATGGTTCCAGAGAAGTCTATGCAAGGCTAGCACGTTTGCGTCGCTGATGAATGATAGGTTGTGTGACGACGTCTGGTCGGCTGTTTCACAATCTGACGCGATCTCTATGAAGAATCTATAAGAGATACTTATTTGTATAAGACTTTGTATACGAGAGAGAGAGAACTTATTTTAAGGTTATGCAAATTGAGGGCTAATTTTTCAATCGTCAGGATTTTTAATATCAATCGAAAATTGCCCCCCGATTGTGTATCATATGAAATCGTAATCGTTTCTCAAACGTCAATATCGACATGTTTAAGGACATCATAGATGTCTGCACGTCACGACAAATAGTCGCCGATCTTCTCCTGATGGTTCCAGAGAAGTCTATGCATTGCTAGAACATTCGCGTCGCTGATGAATGATAGGTTGTGTGACGACGTCTAGTCGGCTGTTTCACAATCTGACGCGATCTCTATGAAGAATCTATAGGAGAGACTCATTTGTATAAGACTTTGTATAAGAGAGAGACACTTTATTTTAAGGTTATGCAAATTGAGGGCTAATTTTTCAATCGTCAGGATTTTTAATATCAATCGAAAATTGCCCCCGATTGTGTATCATATGAAATCGTAATCATTTCTCAAACGTCAATATCGACATGTTTAAGGACATCATAGACGTCTGCACGTCACGACAAATAGTCGCCGATCTTCTCCTGATGGTTCCAGAGAAGTCTATGCATTGCTAGAACATTCGCGTCGCTGATGAATGATAGGTTGTGTGACGACGTCTGGTCGGCTGTTTCACAATCTGACGCGATCTCTATGAAGAATCTATAGGAGAGACTCATTTGTATAAGACTTTGTATAAGAGAGAGACACTTTATTTTAAGGTTATGCAAATTGAGGGCTAATTTTTCAATCGTCAGGATTTTTAATATCAATCGAAAATTGCCCCCGATTGTGTATCATATGAAATCGTAATCATTTCTCAAACGTCAATATCGACATGTTTAAGGACATCATAGACGTCTGCACGTCACGACAAATAGTCGCCGATCTTCTCCTGATGGTTCCAGAGAAGTCTATGCATTGCTAGAACATTCGCGTCGCTGATGAATGATAGGTTGTGTGACGACGTCTGGTCGGCTGTTTCACAATCTGACGCGATCTCTATGAAGAATCTATAGGAGAGACTCATTTGTATAAGACTTTGTATAAGAGAGAGACACTTTATTTTAAGGTTATGCAAATTGAGGGCTAATTTTTCAATCGTCAGGATTTTTAATATCAATCGAAAATTGCCCCCGATTGTGTATCATATGAAATCGTAATCATTTCTCAAACGTCAATATCGACATGTTTAAGGACATCATAGACGTCTGCACGTCACGACAAATAGTCGCCGATCTTCTCCTGATGGTTCCAGAGAAGTCTATGCATTGCTAGAACATTCGCGTCGCTGATGAATGATAGGTTGTGTGACGACGTCTGGTCGGCTGTTTCACAATCTGACGCGATCTCTATGAAGAATCTATAGGAGAGACTCATTTGTATAAGACTTTGTATAAGAGAGAGACACTTTATTTTAAGGTTATGCAAATTGAGGGCTAATTTTTCAATCGTCAGGATTTTTAATATCAATCGAAAATTGCCCCCGATTGTGTATCATATGAAATCGTAATCGTTCCTCAAACGTATATATTGACATGTTTAAGGACCTCATAGACGTCTGCACGTCACGACAAATAGTCGCCGATCTTCTCCTGATGGTTCCAGAGAAGTCTATGCATTGCTAGAACATTCGCGTCGCTGATGAATGATAGGTTGTGTGACGACGTCTGGTCGGCTGTTTCACAATCTGACGCGATCTCTATGAAGAATCTATAAGGGATACTTATTTGTATAAGACTTTGTATAAGAGAGAGATAAATTATTTTAAGGCTATGCAAATTAAGGGCCAATTTTTCAATCGTCAGATAAAGTTTATCGGTGGAATAAATTTGAGGTTTCGACAGGTTTTGTATTGAAAGTCCGTCAAAGCGTCAAATTTATTCCTCCGATAAATTTTATCTGACGATTGAACAATTAACACTTAATGACTCATATTATACTGGGTTTACACAGATTTCATCTCTAAAATAAGGAGATATAACTTTCCGAGCCGGTGGCGGAGCCTTGACATTTGAAACTACAGCAAAAACTTTTCCTCTTTTGCTCTAGAGTATATTTTGACGGGATATCTAAGAACATCTACATCCCATCAATAAGCCACAATTTTACTCGTAATCTAACGCCATACTTACTTCCGTCCAGCTTCAAAGTGTTCCCTCAAAAAGTCGTTGAAAGGCAACATGTGTTGTTCCTTGGAGAACTCCACGTGGTTAGCGATGTTCTGCAGAATCTTGGACATCAGCATAAGCCCGCGTTTTATGTGAGGAGGTATGGGCCGGCTGACTATGCCCATCTCTTGGGGAGACACTAGAAGGAAGTTATTATATTTTATAGTGGAATCGGGTGGAGTTTTTAAAGATCCGTTTCGGGTGGAATTCCCAAAAATCATTTTAGTGAATGTCTACATCACAAAAGTGATAATAAATAGATTTAGGTACTAAATTCTATGTAGTGTCCCCTGTTTAAATCTTGTTTCAACAGTATTTATGTGTTATTTTGAATCCGATAATGTGTTTTATGACTGTTAGTTCTTAGGCGAACTTTGTATGGGAGCTGATTAATGTCCTTAAAAGTTTCTAATTGATCTCAAACAATCAGATGTTTAGGATGTTCACAAAGAGTTTAAGAAAGTAATCTGGTTCCAGGTAACAATCCTTAAATACGTGGAAAAAGGTGAAGATTATGTCTTTAAAAAAAAAATCTTCCAGCTTCCCTCGAAAGGTAGTAAGGTGAAATCAGAAAGTAAGTCATTCTATTGCTCCATAATTCCAAATCCAATCATTAGTCTTTCAGAATTTCGAGATCTTAGTGAAATTTTTAAACTTTGCAGAGCAATTTCAAATCCTTACCTATAGCCGGATTAATGTACCGCAAGAACAAAACGGTACCGACTGCACCGACACTTGTCTGTGGGAACTGCACAAAACGTTTGCTGAGTACCTAAAACAATAACAGTTTGAAGGTTCGTCACGTGAATCTAACCCATGACTTTGAATTAGAGGCGGTTAATAAAGCACGTAGCACAAAAGCATAGCACGCTTTTTTTCCATAGAACGGACAGCGTGCTATCCGAGGAGCCTGCATGATGCTGCGGTGCTACGACGCGCGAGCGCGCGCGGTGCTTCGTAGTTCGTTTCGTAGCACTGGTAGCGCCCGTAGCGGCGCCCGCTGACCGACCGTTAGTCTCGCGAACGCGCTGCTGAGAGCGCACGTCATATGCTTTCATGCCTGCTATAGCATAGCATATTTAAAAGCATGCTAAAAATTTATAGTTTATAGCCGACAGCGTGCTATGGTTTTATAGCAGTTTTAAACAACTCTACTTTGAATGCCATTCTCATCTAGAAAAGTCGTCAAAAACCTCGAAAATTACTTTAATAATTTTATTTAAGTAGAGATAGCTACATAAATATCGTATTTTCTATTTAGTAAATAACTAGATGATGCCCGCAACTTCGTCCGTGTGGATTAAGGTGTTTTGATTCCCGCAGATCTCTTGCATTTTTTGCGATAAAAATAAGCCTATGGCCTTCCCAGGATACAACCTTTCAAATAGGTTGAACAGATGGGCCGTGAAAGCTTAGCAGACAGACGAACAGAAACTTATGTGAACAGGCATTAATATGAATAAAGAAGTTTTGAGTTTGAGTTTTGAGTTTATAATATTAGTATGGAAGTATGGATTTCAAACCCATATAACTCCCAAAGTTCATTAAGCTGATTCAGACAATCATCTTTGACTATTCCATCATAAATCAGATATAAGATTCCCATAAAATAATATACCACTAACCTGATACAAACAGTGGCACATGCTTCGTAGTTGCGAAGGGAACTTATCCGCAGAGTTGACGATACGATCGAAAACTTCCCTCGTGAGGTCCCGAAGGTTGTTTCTGTTTATTTCTATGTCTTGGCCGGGGTCCAATCTTAAACAATATTATTTATTCAAATAAACTTTTTAAAGTGCTTTTAAATGGTCGTGTGAATCTACCATGTTTGGAAGGCCATATTAAATACATATTTCATCTCTGCTCAACGCTTAACTTTTAATTATTACGAATGCTCGAGCTAATTAACTTTAAAAAATTTGTCGGAGTGATCGGATCAATATGAGGTAGTGGTTTTTTTGGGTCCACTTGCACCAATTACCCGTTAAATTAAATAAAAACATGTCCTTTTTAGTCAACCCTGGCTTCAACAATTGCTTGTCAAAGTTTAACTAAATAACTTTAAGCAGTTAAGCAAGTGCAAGAGGATCTAAAACTTTCTAAACAACACGAAAACTCAATCGAGCAATTATTATGGAAAAAGTGACCCTCTTTGTGACTAATGGCCATGAAACTAATTTCAAGGTTTCCATTGAAAACCAGCGCTGCAGCCTAGTAGCATGATTCTGAGCTGGAAACCTATATTATTTTGGTCACACAACTTTTTTGCTATATCTAATTTGATTGTTTCTTAAACTAAATATTGTAATCGAATAAAAACATTTTGTTTCTTTCTTAATGTAGTAGTTGTAGGCATTGCCAATGAGTTTAGCAGTTTTGCAGGTCAATAAATCTCTGAAAAAAGAATCTCTGGGATTTGTAGGACTGATGTTAGTTGTGAAGTTAATGAAATAAACTGGCATTTAGACTATCAAATGATATAATGAAATCCACTACTCACCTAGCCGGGTCAACCTCGAAGCTCAAAGTGGGATTGCAATCAGCTTGATCCAACAGCGCACTGATCAAAGGCTCTAACAGATTGTGGAGATATCCATAGCCGTATATCTTGAAGCAGAATGCCATGATTTTACTGCCCAGAGAGTTTCCGCGGAAAAGTGTCTGCATACAGTCTGATACCTATGTTAAAAATATTCACAATCAATTCAACGAAATTCAAGTTTTGAAATAAAGTTTGTCTCGTACTTAAACTGTTCCTTGCAATGGAATAATTGTTTTTCTAGTAGATTATGATTAGTCATCTTAGAAACAATGTAAAATCATGATTTTGAGTCCCTCCCTTGACTAAATCCATTATCATGATTCCCAAAAAAAAATTCAAGAAAGAGTCGATCAATAGCAACACTACTCAACATTCATAGAAATAATCGCATAGAAAATTTACAGAATACAAGCTTCGGTCGGATAAAATTGTAATCTTCTTATTGGTGGTAGATCCAGCTATCATATCTAATATCTGATATTATAAATGCGAAAGTTTGGATGGATGTATGGATGTATGGATGTTTGGATGTATGGATGTTTGGATGTATGGATGTTTGTTACTCAATCACGCCCCAACGGCTGAACGGATCTGAGATAAATTATAGTCTAGAATAGCACATAGGCTACTTTTTATCCCGGAAAATTAAAGAGTTCCCGCGGGAACAAAAAACATCGATCCACGCAGGCGAAGTCGCGGGCATTAGCTAGTAATAAAATAAATACTTACCGCGCACACCTCAACTTCCCGATAGAATATATTCCAGAGCAGCGGGGCGAGTAAATGCTTGGCGTCGAACAGGGAGACCAGCACCCGGGCCAGTTCATCCATCTGAGCGGACCCCACCACGTGAGCTAGTGCCATCGCTATGGGCAACTCACCCTGGGAACGATGGACTCAATCAATAAAATAATTTAAAAAATTAAACGACTACCCTGCCAAAAAACGAACTAAAAAGTTAAAAATCTAAATTAATCTAGTTAAATTAGAATCAGATTCACATTTATATAAAATTATATTTTTTTTGTGAATCTCTGGATATGGAACTATAGTGTTATATATTTTTGGAATCTACTCATCATTTTCTAGATGATGATTATATAGTTAATCTTAATTTCGAATTTTTTTTTCAACTTTAGTCTTTAATGCGGCGCCATGGCCATCCTATCATTTTTTTTTAAATTTTACTAGCCTATGTCACCCGGAATAAGCTAGGGATTCTAACGATACCTCATTTATCAAAATTGGTTCAGGCGTATATAAGTTATGGTGGAATATACAAACTCACATATATACATACAAACATACATACATGAACCCTGAAAACAATATACTCCTTTTTTCAGGCAGTCGAATAACAAGAAGGAATCCGGTTCTCAATCAAAAACATTGGCAATCATAGGGGCTGCCGATAGACGTGAAAACTAATATATTTTTTTTTAATTTAAAATATAAACCTTAACACTAAGGCTTTAAAGTTTAATTTTGAATGTATTATTTTTATATTTAAGACCTTTTGTCTTCGTAACAACGCGAGCATGTCGCTGTTCACGAGCATGTCCGTTACGCGAGCATGTCGGTGACACGAATCCACAAGTTTACCCCCTATCAAAAAGTGCTCAACGCGGCTAAAGAAGTTTTCTTTAATTCGTTTTATGAATATAATAATATAAAGTTTGATAGACTTGTCCTAGTTGTAATAAACTAGTCCCGTCCCACACTTCAATAAGAAAATCTTTCACTTCTTCAAATCTTGACTTACCGTATCATATTGCACGTGCTACTCGAATTCCATTGCCTGTTGCAGAATTATGGCGACACCTCCATAAACGCGGTGCGGGTTTGCAGGTCACGATGGTATCCTAAATCTATTGAGATACTGGGTAATCATCGCTTACCTTATCCGATATCATGGTGACCAGTTGTACAAGTGGTTCGAATCGGTCGGCGAGCACAGTTTCGGCGAGTGTGTCGAACTCGGTGCCTTGCTGCAGTATCTTGGTGAGCACCTCCATAAACGCGGCGCGGGTTTGCAGGTCGCGGTGGTATCCTAGATCTATTGAGATACTCGGTAATCATCGCTTACCTTATCCGATATCATGGTGACCAGTTGTACAAGTTGCTCGAATCGGTCGGCGAGCACAGTTTCGGCGAGTGTGTCGAACTCGGTGCCTTGCTGCAGTATCTTGGTGAGCACCTCCATAAACGCGGCGCGGGTTTGCAGGTCGCGGTGGTATCCTAGATCTATTGAGATACTCGGTAATCATCGCTTACCTTATCCGATATCATGGTGACCAGTTGTACAAGTTGCTCGAATCGGTCGGCGAGCACAGTTTCGGCGAGTGTGTCGAACTCGGTGCCTTGCTGCAGTATCTTGGTGAGCACCTCCATAAACGCGGCGCGGGTTTGCAGGTCGCGGTGGTATCCTAGATCTATTGAGATACTCGGTAATCATCGCTTACCTTATCCGATATCATGGTGACCAGTTGTACAAGTTGCTCGAATCGGTCGGCGAACACAGTTTCGGCGAGTGTGTCGAACTCGGTGCCTTGCTGCAGTATCTTGGTGAGCACCTCCATAAACGCGGCGCGGGTTTGCAGGGCGCGGTGGTATCCTAGATCTATTGAGATACTCGGTAATCATCGCTTACCTTATCCGATATCATGGTGACCAGTTGTACAAGTTGCTCGAATCGGTCGGCGAGCACAGTTTCGGCGAGTGTGTCGAACTCGGTGCCTTGCTGCAGTATCTTGGTGAGCACCTCCATAAACGCGGCGCGGGTTTGCAGGTCGCGGTGGTATCCTAAATCTATTCACAAAGGGGATTTGTTGATACAAAGACTTTCGAAACCTAGGGAGAGTATTGGATAGAAGCAGGCGCTACTTTGCGGAAGTCCATGATAATGAAAGAACTAGAAGTTTTATTTGTGTGACGCGGTGAATATTGCAAGCTACAAGTGCAAGATACACACTGTACCACATAGATTTACCTACTGCGGCGGAGTATAGCGAATTAAACTTCTAGTTCTTTCATTACCTAGGCAGAGGTTTTATAGGTTCCGTTACGGCATACGGAGCATACAAATAATAATTGGAGTACGTTAAATATTTGGTATCTATCGTATTACTTTGGGGACCTCATCCATATCTTCAAAAATGTTTTATTTTTTTAATACAGATTGCAATATCTTTTTGGCTAACCTTGGTTACAAAATGTGTTTGAGTTAATGACACTTAATTAAAATGAAGCACAGGGAGATATTGCAGTGACAAAACTATAAGGCTACCTTTGATTTGGGTCAAAGAGCGCTAAAATGGTATAGAAAAGTGGTTTGGATCAACGCTTGTTTAAGTATGCAGCCAATTATAATAATGGCAATACTTCTTACCAATACTGTGCATCAATCCAGAGTCGATGTTAGCAGATAACAAGTTGGACATAGCCTGTATTGTGGCGTTTCTCAACGTCTCCAGGCGGCCAGGTCCTTCCGTTAGCTCGACTTCGTTACAGTCGTTCAAGAGATTCATGAATAGGGTGAAATATCTGAAGGGCAAAGTTTATTTGCAATATTCATTCCCCCGAATGCCAGAACTCTAGTGAAAATTTAAGCACAATAGGGATGATGACAAATTAGCAAGTCTTTATCAAATTTAAAAACGCACTTCTAGTATAGTTACTCGAAGATTCTTTTTACAATAAGTCAATAATTTAGAAGGCTTTCTGAACCAATTAAAATGGCACGATACTGAGGGAACCAAGGATTTAAAGAACCTGATAATGAATGGCTTATTGCATCGATAAAAAGAAATTCCACACAAAACCTGTCTGAATCAGATGGGAAAATCTTTAAAGCGAAAAATAAGTTTCATATTTAAAGGAAACTTCTAAGGGTTCTCAGGGTTTAATAATGAGTTCAAGCTGATCATGATTTGTTAGATATTGACAACGACTTACTTGAGAAACAGTTGACTCTTAGCTTCCATAAGATCTCCTCTATCAGATTCCTCTGGCTGTAAGGGCAGACCCCTAAGTAATGCGGCCACGGCCTCCATACAAGCCTGGTCCAGCTCCCTGGATACATAATGTCTGATCACAATATTGTGAATTGCTACGAACCAGTAGCACTAAACTTATAACAATAACTTTACCTACTCGGTTATACTACTGCTAATCTAATAAATAATCTTGGGAAGGGAGACAGATAAAAAGTTCTTTTTTTCAGCAGGGAACTTAATTGTCAGAACAATGGCAATACTTACTTTAGTTCATTACATATAGATGGGAAGTCGATTAGACCTGCTTAGTTATGACTGAAAGACTATTTTAATATGGTATGTTAGTAAGATTTCAAAAATTTTGCCTCGGAAATTCTCAGACATGTTTGTTCAAGCTCAGATGTTTGGCACCTAGTTTTTTCTGGTAAATAAGAACAATTAACGTTAAGTATCTTTTTCGTTAAAAAATATTTTAGCAAATATATATATGAATAAAATAATTTTCGCCGAACGTAATTCACAACACTTACGTTTAGGGATATGGATTTATATTGGCGACTTGTTAATTGTTGTTCCAGATATTAAGATAGCTATCTCCTGAAAACCTTTTACCAACTTGATCTAGCTATATTTATTTAATATTATAAATGCGAAAGTTTGGGTGGACGTGTGTTACTCAATCACGCCAGAACGGCTGAACGGATCTGGATGAAATTTGACCCAGACATCGATAATAGCCTGGAATAACACATAGGCAGCATTACTTTTAGGCTTTTGTCTCGGAAAATTAAAGAATTCCCGCGGGGACAAAAAATAGGCTACTAGTTTTGTCACGGATAATTAAACAGTTCCCGCGGGAACCAAAACAGAACGGCTGAACGGATCTGAATGAAATTTGGCCCGGACATCGATTATAGCCTGGAATGACACATAGGCTACTAGTTTTGTCTCGGAAAATTAAAGAGCTCCCGCTGGAACCAAAACTAATAGGCCTATTACACTGCACTTTTTACAGGGCCCTGTGGTGAGGGTGGGTGTGGCTGCTAGTTGGAGCGTCGCTTATTACACAGCATTAAGGATCAAATTAGGGACCCTTTCTCCCTAAATCTTATTACACTACACTGTCAAGTATAAGGGTCCCCCTGTGAAAAGTGCAGTGTAAGTCACGGACATCAGCTATGTCAAACTAGCTGGTCTTACCTGGTGATGGAGGAAGCATCGGCCCGTAGGGGGGGCGCGATCTGATGCGAAGTGCCTAGTACCCAGTCTGTCACGTATTCCACTAGTTTATTGCGGAATTTCATTTCCTAAGGAACAAGTTATTACAAGTTCCCTCCACCCATTTACACGAGAAAACATGTTGTCACTTGTCATATTAGTTTTCGACAATAGTTTGACGACCTCCGTGGCGCAGTGTGTAGCGCTGTTGTCTTAACGTGCGGAGGTCCCGGGAGTCAATTTGGGAATTTATAATTTCTGAATTTTCCCTGGTCTTGCCTGGTGGGAGGCTTCGGCCGTGGCTAGTTACCACCCTACCGGCAAAGACGTGCCACCAAGCGATTACGCGTTCCGGTACGATGCCGTGTAGAAACCGAATAGGGGTATGGGTTTAATATAACTGCCATGCCCCTAACAGGTTAGCCCGCTACCATCTTAGACTGCATCATCACTTACCATCAGGTGAGATCGCAGTCAAGGGCTAACTAGTACTGGACAAAAAAATAAATAAAAAAAAAGTTCTCTTCACCCATTTACACGAGAAAACATGTTGCCACTTGTCATACTAGTTTTCGACAATAGTTGGCTGCAATCAGACTTGCTTGCAAGTGGTGATGCAGCCTAAGTTGGAGCGCACTTGCCTAGAAGATACCTATTCACTATTTATTTGAAGGTGCCTATATTAAAAGAGAAGGGGAAAACGGAAGCCGGAAGGGCATTCCATATCCTAGCGGTTCTAATTAGAAACGAGGAAGCAAATCGCTCTAGTATTCCTATATTCCTTTCTAGTATTAGGAAATAGTAAGTTTTTCTTACGAGTTGAGTCAATCTTTTGTAGCAAATATGGCAACACATGAACATGACACATTGAATACATGTCGCAAATATGGCAACACTGCATACTACTTGTTGAATATGTCACCGTAAGATTATAAAAATCGTTACATTATAATCTAACTCGCGAAATTCTAAACTGTCGAAAGACTGAACCGTTCAATGTTCTGAGTGTCAATTTTTGAAATATTCATTGTATTTACGTTTTCTTGTCTGTTTCTTGTAGGTTAGGTTAGGGTTCGGTTTTATCTAGTTATATCTTTATCTAGATTACAATTTACCGAAAAATAATGCGTTAAATTGTAATCTTTCGACAGTTTGCAATTTCGCGAGTTAGATTATAATGTAACGGTTTTTACAATCTTACGGTGACAAATAGATGTTTTAGATCATGGTGAGTACAGTCCGTCAAACTTATCTGACCCGGTGGCCAAAATTGGAACAAATTTTTATGCCTGTTTAGATTTTTTTATTTTATTTTTCGTATTTACTAGCGACGCTGTTACCGAGTCAGATAAATCTGTGGGACTATACAATGAGGAACGGCAGATATAGTATACCTGTCTAAAAGCTAGATCGTCGCGTCTTCTCATCATAGCATCGACTACTTGGCATAGTTTCGTCTTTATCTGAACTGAGAGCACTGTCATATCCAAATGGCGGACGTATCTTAAACAAATAATTACTTCCTATATGGACAGCCCACAGAATAGATAATTTACAGGTAAAGCGTGGCAATATCTATACTGATATATAAATGCGAAAGTTTGGATGTTGTATAGATGTATAGATGTGTGGATGGATGGTTGTTACTCAATTACGCCCCAACGGCTGAACGGATCTGGATGAAATTTGGCACAGAGATAGATTATAGTATGGAATAAAACATATGCTACAATTTATCCCGGAAAATTAGAGTTCCCGCGGGAACCAAAAACCTCAATCCACGCGGGCGAAGTCGGGGGGCACCATCTAGTATAAAATAAAATAAATAAATAAAATAAAATATATAAATTTTTTTATAATTTAGGGCCGCTTGCACAAGGACATTTAAATTGATTTAGTAAAATTTTGTTATACTGTCCCTTTTTGGCAAGTGCATATTGTAGTTGCCAATGAGGGACAGCATTAAAATATTTGACTAAATCAATTTAAGAGTGCTTGTGCAAGTGGGCCTTAGAGTGGAATTCATATGAGAGCGGATTTCTCACAAAGAAAAATTCGGATTTTTATAGAAAAGTCACAATATAATAATTAGTACTTTAAAATCTAGATTTAAAACTTACCTTACAATAGCCAACATCAGTCCCTCAATGGACGTAGTACTAAGATGCTCGCACGGCTGTTCGTTGTTCTTGTTGTCCAATATGCTTTTCATTATGAAAATCGTATGCTCCACGAATTGGGTGTTTATGTCCGTTAACATTACCTTCGAATAAAGACACGTTAACCTTAAAAAAAACCGGCCAAGTGCGAGTCGGACTCGTGCACCGAGGGTGCCGTACAAACTTGTAGTAAGTTTAAATTTTTTTTTTTTTTTAATTATATGATGTAACTAAAAATTTATGCTTTTCGTAATTTTTATACGACTGCCTGAAAAAAGGGGTATATTGTTTTCAGGGTTCATGTATGTATGTATGTATGTATGTATGTATGTATGTATGTATGTATGTATGTATGTATGTATGTGAGTTTGTATATTCCATCATAACTTCTATACGCCTGAACCGATATTGATAAATGAGGTATCGTTAGAATCCCTAGCTTATTCGGGGTGACATAGGCTAGCAAAATTTTTAAAAAAATTGATGGGGTGACCATGGTCCCGCATTAAAGACCAAAATTGAAAAAAAAATTCGAAAATAAGATTAACTACATAATCATCATCTAGAAGATGATGAGTAGATTCCAAAAATATATAACACTATAGTTCAATATTTAGTGATTCACAAAAAAATATCATTTAATAAAAAATGTGAATAAGATTCCAAAGGCTATATATGCAAATCGCTTCTTATGGAGGTAAACTCCAAAAAAAATATGGCAGGGCAGTCGTATTTTTTAATTCGTTTCATTCCTTTAGTTGTGCTATAATATGACGTTGCTCCCTACAAAATTTCAAGATTCTGAGTTCACGGGAAGTACCCTGTAGGCTTTGATTCCCTTGCAAGTGTCGAAAATTTCCAGAATAAACGGCTGTCTCTTTTGATTCCGTTGGCTTAGAAGTTTGGATTTTTTCTCCGGCTTGTGTTGGGACTCTCTCAGACACTAAACCATTATAATGGCCGCACATCTGAGGTACCAGGTGCCCCAACGCTGATTATCAGTGGCCGCCTTTTTGCGAACGTCACTGGCATAGAAAAATATAATAATAAACTGTTATAATTTAACGAATTAAATAATTAAAGAAATTAAAAAATACGACTGCCCCGCCAAAAAACGAACTAAAAAGTTAAAAATCTAAATTAATCTAGTCAAATGTAGTAGAATCTTATTCACATTTTTATTAAACGATATTTTTTGTGAATCACTAAATATTGAACTATAGTGTTATATATTTTTGGAATCTACTCATCATCTTCTAGATGATGATTATACAGTTAATCTTATTTTCGAATTATTTTTTTCAACTTTAGTCTTTAATGCGGGACCATGGTCACCCCATCAATTTTTTTGAAAATTTTACTAGCCTATGTCACCCGGAATAAGCTAGGGATTCTTACGATACCTCATTTATCAAAATCGGTTCAGGCGTATTAAAGTTATGGTGGAATATACAAACTCACATACATACATACATACATATATACATACATGAACCCTGAAAACAATATACTCCTTTTTTCAGGCAGTCGTATAAAAATACGACTGCCCTGCCATATTATTTTTGGAGTTTACCTCCATAAGAAGCGATTTGCATAGATAGCCCTTGGAATCTTACTTCACATTTTTTATTAAATGATATTTTTTTGTGAATCACTAAATATTGAACTATAGTGTTACATATTTTTGGAATCTACTGATCATCTTCTAGATGATGATTATGTAGTTAATCTTATTTTCGATTTTTTTTTCAATTTTGGTCTTTAATGCGGGATCATGGTCACCCCATCAATTTTTTTAAAAAATTTACTAGCCTGTCACCCGGAATAATCTAGGGATTCCAACGATACCTCATTTATCAAAATCAGTTCAGGCGTATAGAAGTTATGGTGGAATATACAAACTCACATACATACATACATACATACATACATACATACATACATACATACATACATACATACATACATACATACATACATACATACATACATACATACATACATACATACATACATACATACATACATACATACACACATACATACATACATGAACCCTGAAAACAATATACTCCTTTTTTCAGGCAGTCGTATAAAAAGGCAGAATACAAAGATATAATAAAGGACATAATAGATTTACCTGTTGCTGTTGATCGAAAAACTTGTCAACAATCGCCTTAATCTGGTCAAACAGAATGGGGTATAAAGCTGGCGACATTTCGTTCCCCACTAACTCCTTCACGTGGGTCTGTATTTGAGCTCCGAAGCGTTCATTGCTGCATAGAAGCAGTCTTAGAAGTTGCCCGATGAATCTAAAAACATTGAAGCAACAATAGTGATGATGACAACTCGATCAAACCAGCAACTCTTTATCAAACTTAAAAACGCTCTTCTAGTATGGGCGTTGTATGAAATTGGCAATTGTGACGTCATCAAATTTCAACGCACTTTTTTTCTTTAATCTATATTATAAAATGGTTATCAAACTTAAAACTAACCGAGGATGTGAATTTTCTTCTGATGTGTCTTTTTGAAGACCCTCTATTTAATAATCAGTTGGAAATAATTTATTTTTGATGTAGACATCATCCCAATTCAGTCTAGTGTAAGGTTTTCTCCCTTTTCTCTCTCTAAGCTTTAATATATACTAGCGAATGCCCGCGACTTTGTCTGCGTGGTTTGAGATTTTTGGTTCCCGCGGGTACTGTTTAATTTTCCAGGATAAAAAATAGCCTATGTGCTATTCCAGACTATAATCTATCTCTGTGCCAAAATCAATTGCTGTTCGTTTGTCTCGCTAAAACTCGAGAACGGCTGGGCCGATTTAGGTGATTTTGATTTTGAAACGTTTGTCGTAGTCCAGGGAAGGTTTAAACGGTGAGAAAATATGGAAAAATTGCGAGGAAGATAGGGCAGGACAACGTCTGCCGGGCCCACTAGTCGTTTATATTTTTCAGCATCACTTATGAAGGACCCATTTTTATTTTTTTAAATGTATAACGAGCAAACGAGCAGGCGGGTCACCTGATGGTAAGTGATTACCGCCGCCCATGAACATTTTGCAGCACCAAAGGAACCGCCAATGCGTTGCCGGCTTTTGAGATATTTGTTTATCCGCCCTTTGAAGAGCCCGATATTATAATCATGAGGGAACACAGAAGATGGAAGCTGGTTCCATAATTTGCGGGTACGTGGCTAAAATGACCTGGCATGAAATTTCTTTGGCATTTTTTTTATCCACTACAAGTTAGCCCTTGACTGCGATCTCACCTGATGTTAAGTGATGGTGCAGTCTAAGATGGTAGCGGGCTAACCTGTTAGGGGCATGGCAGTTATATAAACCCATACCCCTATTCGGTTTCTACACGGCATCATTCCGGAACGCTAAATCGCTTGGCGGCACGTCTTAACCGGTAGGGTGGTAACTCGCCACGACCGAAGCCTCCCACTAGGCCAGACCAGGGAAAATTCAGAAATTATAAAATCCCAAATTGACCCTGCCGGGGATCGAACCCGGGACCTCCACACGTTAAGACAACAGCGCTCAACACTGCGCCACGGAGGTCGTCAAATAAGCATTAAAATATTTTTTTCAAAAGAACTTACTGAGTTACTGGGCAATATTGCACTTCCTGTGTACTGTTGGCAAGAACGTTGTACTTCTTTGCATCTATGGAATTAAAAAAAAATTTACTCACAGGCATAATAAAATAAAGAGACGTTTTAAACATAATAATTGTGTTATTATTATGTACTACATGATGTCCGCGACTTCGTCCGCATGGATTAAGACTTTTTGTATTTCCGCGGGAAATCCTTAATATCCAGGATAAAAAGTAACCTATGTCTTTCCCCGGAATGCACCCTATCTTTATAACAAATTTCATCAAAATCGGTTGAAAAAATGGGCCGCGAAAGCGTAGCAGGCAGACAGACGGACAGACACGCTTTCGCATTTATAATAATAGGACGAATAAAGAAATTGTAGTTACCATGCGTGAGTATTTGTGTCCACACCGGAGTAGGCTTCCTCTGTAGGCACACGCCCCCAAGTGCGCACAGAAACGATGTTATGTTTGCCCACTCTTGAATTTGTATCTGAAATTGTGGACAAGTACTTGTAAGTTCTACAAGTAAGTTTGATGCAGAGAATCTAAGGATCCAATTTCTATTGTTTATGCTCCAAAACTAAAAAAACGCGATTTTAAATCAACCCGAATACCCCTTCGTAAACCGCAATACCCTTAACCGCTTGCTTTCCTCCCTTATTAAATTAGTTGTTTTTTATAAATAATTGAGGAAAATTTATCCATTTCTCGGAATGAGGTCAACTTTACCTAATGCCATTGCAAAATTAATTTTTAGACGATGCTTTTCTTAACTGCCTCGTTGGTCTAGTGGTTGGCATGTTTGACTGCGGCCGACGAGGTCCCGGGTTCGAGTCCCGGGTCGGGCCATAATTAAGTATCGGGTTTTTCTGATTAGAAATTCCTGGTACTAGCCCGGAGTTAGGAAGTTGGCGGTGTTTCACCCCCGTGCCTCGGAGAGCACGTTAAGCCGTCGGTCCCGGTTATTATCACTAACATGATAATAGTCGTTAAAGCCCGCCAACCCGCATTGGAGCAGCGTGGTGGGTCTAAGCTCTAATTCCCTCTCCCCTATGAGTGTGGAGGCCTGTGCCCAGCAGTGGGACGTTAATGGGCTGTAGTGGTGGTGGTGGTGGCTTTTCTGAATGTAAAAATTTGATGATGAAAAAGTTGAGAAGTCTGTAAAGCTCAATCATAAACTTTTAAATAAATAAATTAAAAAAAAAATACCCTTTAATTCGACCATAAAGATCATAAAAATTTGTTAGTAAGAAACACACAATAACCTAATGTTAGTAAATCTAAAACTACCTAATCTTAAAACCTTATCTAAGACAGCCTTTATTTGTCAGCACGTGCACCATATGACAATGGTTCAGGTATTGACAATCAAACCTGTCGGCAAATGCCCTCAGGATGCCATTGGAGCTAGCCCGAACCCTGGCCACCAGGGATGTGTACCATTGGCGTATGGTAGGGTAGAAGCAATCATCATCCCCGATGCACTGCAGTATCTAGACAGATCCTTTTTTTTTTATCCACTACAAGTTAGCCCATGACTGCGATCTCACCTGATGGTAAGTGATGATGCAGTCTAAGATAGTAGCGGGCTAACCTGTTAGGGGCATGGCAGTTATATTGAACCCATACCCCTATTTGGTTTCTACACGGCATCGTACCGGAACGCGTAATCGCTTGGCGGCGCGTCTTTGCCGGTAGGGTGGTAACTAGCCACGGCCGAAGCCTCCCACCATCAGTATCCTGAATGCATTTTTATACTGTACAGGCAGGGCATTGTACTGTTTTTGCGTGTAGTCGATCCACTGGCAGCTCGTGCAGAAAGAAGTGCAGTAAGCTCTGAAGAGCGTTACTTTAACAGAGGCGAAACAACGAGCAAACCTGCGAGCGATCATGTTCGCCCTAACAGACAACGCCCTGCGCTCTCTCTCTATATCAGAATCATCAGGTCAAAGGATACCACATGACCAAGATATTTAAACTGAAACACCCTTTTTAACAGAGTACCGTATAACCTTATGGGTGGTACAGTTGTGGGCAAGGATTTTCCATTGGCCTGAAAGACCATGCATTCGCTCTTTTTAACGTTATAAGTCAAGCTGACTGTGAGCATAACTTTCACATATACTTAACAGTTTTGCTAAGCCACAAACAGATGCACTCAGCAACACCATGTCGTCTGCGCAACTGATGTTGTAGAGACATACTCCATCAATATGACAACCGACATTTTTTATTTTTATTTTATTTTTTATTTTATTCATAAGGTTCGCTAGCGATTTTTACAAAGTATAATCATATGGTATTGACATGAGTGGTATTGAGTGCCTCCAATAGCGCATTGACATAAAGGTTGAAGAGCTCAGGGGAAGTTAAGCCCCCTTGTCGAACCCCGCACTCCAACCTATATGGCTGCGAATAAGTTTCGGACCATCGCACGAAATTGACATGATTTCGATACCAATATTTGAAGATCCTGATAACTTCTTCGGGCAGTCCAGTATCTTTCAATTTCTGCCATAGTATATCGTATCTTACCAGGTCAAAAGCCTAGCTAAGGTCCAGAAAACAGGCGTTCGTCTAACCGAACAGTACTTCACAGTTAAAACGTACATCTCTTACAAGTCAATATTATGGAATTTCAACATTTCAAGAACTTGAAAATTTTTGTCATT
Source organism: Erebia palarica (assembly GCA_964035005.1). NCBI lineage: Eukaryota > Metazoa > Arthropoda > Insecta > Lepidoptera > Nymphalidae > Erebia > Erebia palarica. Next base: position 34,252,498 of record OZ035987.1, read on the forward strand.
TTATGCACTGTTCAAAATATTGACTATCAACTAACCTCAAAATCGTGTTCGGTGCTGGTGTGATGTGAGACGCGTCGTTTGGCGGCGGCTCGGTGTAAGGGCTCCTGAGGCTCGTCCGGCCCGCCCAGGCCTTTGGGATACTTTTGCAGTAGCTTGCATATTGAGTCCCTAATTTAATAGTACATTACATAGCGGGACCGGGAAGTACGTTTTTTTATATATTTTTCTGCGCTATGAGTGCTGAACGCGTAATACGGTGGAGTTCCAAATTTAAACTATTTAGGCCAAAGAACATTATAACAAGTTACAAGATATTCAGAAAGAAAGATTCCAAATTCAAACTTATGATATGTAATGAAAATACATACATTCTTTACTGGCCTAGGCCGGGAAGTTTAACTTTCGAACTCATTTACAGGGTATGAAATGTGCACATTTCATATCATTTTTTAGAAAACATATTTTACTTTAAATCTACAAATATTCAACTATTTGGAGAAAAACCATTCCGTTAGACTCAAAAGCCGAATCTCCCCCACTCCTAAGTTTTCTAAGTATAATCAATACGCCGGTTAAGGGGCTAGGTTTGCCGCTGAAGGCATACAATTTAGCGGCAAACCTAGCGCGAACGTGTTGTAAATACTTCAGTTTCCAGTACAAAAGCTCGACTTTTGTGGGTTTGACTAAGACCTCTAACCAATTCTGGAGGTACAGGCAAATGATGGAGTTTCGATTCTAGACACATCGCTAAACTATAAGTATGATAGATCAATTTTCGCCGAGTGTTTTGCTGGTTGTTTTTCATAAGATGCACATTCTAAATCATCAAACACTTTCAGAAAAAAGAATCCTTTTCAGTCAAATATTTTATCCACAGTTTAAAAGGTCGGATTTCCGCAATAACTTACCAACATCTAAACGTTTCCTCCCACACTGGCTGCACTCCGTTCACGCAGTGTTCAATCTTTCTTAGCAGAGCCATAATGCGCTTTTGGAGTCCAGCAGAACCTTAAAGGAACGATCCAATATTAAACAGTTCATCCAATAAGGTCCAAGGTTGTAAATGCCTACTTTAACTAATTTGTTACTATGTCAACTTACTGTGGATATTTTTATAGAAACACCCTCTTCCCATATCCTGGCTGGCTGCTTGTAAAAATGTACAGCATTAAAAACAATACTACAATATTCCTAATAAGGTTATAGAAATCGAATATGATGTTTTGGAACAACGGTAAAGCGATTTTTCATGCACACACGCACACAAAATACACACGCACAAGCACACGCACACTCATGAACACACGTACGAACGCACGTATAATCACCTGCCGTAATCACTAAAGCTATGCTTTTCAAGGAGAGCGCCGAGTTCTGCCACCTTGTATTGAGACTTTTTTTTTATCCATTACAAGTTAGCCCTTGACTGCGATCTCACCTGATGGTAAGTGATGATGCAGTCTAAGATGGTAGCGGGCTAACCTGTTAGGGGCATGGCAGTTATATTAAACCCATACCCCTATTTGGTTGCATCGTACCGGAACGCGTAATCGCTTTGCGGCAGGTCTTTGCCGGTAGGGTGGTAACTAGCCACGGCCGAAGCCTCCCACCAGGCTAGACCAGGGAAAATTCAGAAATTATAAATTCACAAATCGACCCTGCCGGGGATCGAACCCGGGGCCTCCGCACGTTAAGACAACAGCGCTACACACTGCGCCACGGAGGTCGTCAAAACATTACAATATCAAACCACGTCTTGACCTTATAGATTTAAAGCTATGTTTTCACTTTCCAAGAATGAACAAGCGGTACATACACTTGACAATTCACAAGCATTTGTAAAAGTTTATTTGAATAAATCAAAATATTTCAAACTCAATGTATATTTATTCAATTTAGGTACACTGTACTCTTATTTACGTCCAATAACTTCTAAAACATGATGGTGTGGTGGCGGTGGTCGTGACATTCAATTACGGTATCTTAAAACTAACGCTATCAGGGTTCCGTACGCGCCTTGATCTGAAAAGAGTCCACAACAAACTCAGGGTTTTTTTTTATTATAATCATCTCACAAACATCGTTTTAATAAAACTATAAGTTTACTTATCGTAAGAGCGATGGCCGTTCGAGCCGGAAAGTCCTTGAATGGAGCACTCAAACTCAAACTCAAATAATGTTTATTCAATTTAAGTAGGTATACACTTATTGACGTCCAGTTATTTATAAAATATAATGGTGATAATCAGTAACGATATCTTAAAACTAAAGCTACGAGGGTTCCAAACGCGCCCTGGTCTGGATGAGTCTGGTGGTGGCGTTCATTAGGGAAGTCTATGTCCAACAGAGGACTTCCACAGGCTAGTGATGATGATGGCGATGATGATGATGATAACGTAAGCGACGGAACCGGCAAATCAAAAGTGTATCTCACCGGTAGTGAGCACGGTGGAAGTGTGAGCGATCTCCTGGAAGACCGCGTAGTTCGGCAGCAGGCAGTGTGCGGACACATCGTCCGAGCCGCAGCGGATGTCCGCCTCTTGGCACAGCAGAGCGAAACAGGACATCGCCACTAGCACCGCCTCCGTGTCGATGGACCACAGACACATGAAGAACACCACCTAAGAGTATTACAATGCTTCATAATCATATGGTAAGCAACCCAGAGCAAACGATGACCAATGCTGGCTATTGTATGAGTGTCATGAGTGTAAAGAACACCACCTAAGAGTATTACAATGCTTCATAATCATATGGTAAGCAACTTCAGAGCAAACGATGGCCAATGCTGGCTATTGTATGTGTATCATGAGTGTAAAGAACACCACCTAAGAGTATTACAATGCTTCATAATCATATGGTAAGCAACCCAGAGCAAACGATGACCAATGCTGGCTATTGTATGAGTGTCATGAGTGTAAAGAACACCACCTAAGAGTATTACAATGCTTCATAATCATATGGTAAGCAACTTCAGAGCAAACGGTGGCCAATGCTGGCTATTGTATGAGTGTTATGAGTGTAAAGAACACCACCTAAGAGTATTACAATGCTTCATAATCATATGGTAAGCAACCCAGAGCAAACGATGACCAATGCTGGCTATTGTATGAGTGTCATGAGTGTAAAGAACACCACCTAAGAGTATTACAATGCTTCATAATCATATGGTAAGCAACTTCAGAGCAAACGGTGGCCAATGCTGGCTATTGTATGAGTGTTATGAGTGTAAAAAACACCACCTAAGAGTATTACAATGCTTCATAATCATATGGTAAGCAACCCAGAGCAAACGATGACCAATGCTGGCTATTGTATGAGTGTCATGAGTGTAAAGAACACCACCTAAGAGTATTACAATGCTTCATAATCATATGGTAAGCAACTTCAGAGCAAACGATGGCCAATGCTGGCTATTGTACGAGTGTCATGAGTGTATAACCTGATCAGGAAAAAACCAGTATTTATCGAAGTGAAACTTCTTTAGAATAGTTGTGATTAGAAAATTCGATGAAACGAAAAAGTGACACTAAATAGAGACAAACATATTCATAATAGGATTTAGGCTGCGAGAGAATGAGAAAGAATACAAGTTATATTTGTCTCATTCTCTCGTAGGCTACTTTTCTGAAGTTTCACTTCTGCCGTGTGTGAATCGCACACACACACTTTTTTTTTATTACACTACAAGTAAGTCCTTGACTGCGAGTCTAAGATGGTAGCGGGCTAATCTGTTAGGGGTTTGGCAGTTAAGTATATTAAACCCATACCCCTAGTATGTACCGGTATGGTAAATCGCTTGGCAGTACGACTTGGCCGGTACGGTGGTAACGGCCGAAGCCCACCAAACCAAACCAGAGAAAATTTAGAAATTATAAATTCCCAAATTGACCCTGCCGGGAATCGAACCTGAGAACTCCCACGTATAGACAACAGCGCTCAACACAACGCCGGGGATGTCGTCGATAGTTTAGAGGTGCCAAATTTTTATTTCACGTTCTCATATTCAGTATGTCGCATCAAAATTTGTAATTTTTTTACAACGTGGCGAGGTCTTTTTAAAGGCACTAAGTGGTTTTAGTTTAGATAAAGCCGCTAAGTGTCTTTCGGGTTTCAAAGCTAACGAGTTTACTGACCACCTACCACTTAAAGACACGAGATTGGCCAACGTTGGCGATGAGAAAATACCATTACATTTGACATGATTGGAGACTTGTTGTCGCGTATGAAAGTCTCTGGAAGACAGTTGCAGATATATTATATCAACCAGATATGTATCCGATTTAGTACCTATAGCAAACTTTTTTTACTTATTCCAATTAATATAGCAGTGTACATAGCTTTAGCTAAGTACTTCTCAATTTTCGGCTGTTTAATTTGGTATAATGATCTTAATATCATCCAAAATACTGAACGAAAATTATTGCTCGAGATGAAATCTGGCCAAATTTTTTGCACATTTTAGTTTGAGACGCACAAGACAATAATTTATCTTACCTCCAATTTAATATGTGCCTGTTTGCATATAGGTATCTGCGAGCCAACGTTCGCGTACTCCTTATGCTTCGCAAGATACTCGTTCCTACATGTCAACACGTCTCGCAGCCACCTCAATACTTCCCTGTAGTTGTTGATCTGACGTTGGATAAGCTTCTGACTTATGTTGTAGAGAACTTGCGAACTGGAAAGAAACGGGGTTGAATTTGAAGCAATACTTGTTAACTTTCACGCCAAAGTTTTAGTTAACTGTGAATAATGAGAGTACACAGACAATAGTCAGACAATTATATATATATATATAATGTATACATATTGCTACTACTATATACTATATATATGTATATACTAGATGATTCCCGCGACTTCGTCTGCGTGGGCTAAGTTTTATCGATCCCGGGGGAACTCCTTAATTTTTCGGGATAAAAAGTAGCCTATGTCCTTCCCCGGGATATAACCTATCCCTGTACCAATTATAATTCAACAAAATCGGTTAAACAGGTGGTCCGTGAAAGCGTAGCCGACAGACAGACACACTTTCGCATTTACAATATTGGTATGGATTAGTATAGATATAGCGAACAAACGAGCAGGCGGGTCACCTGATGTTAAGTGATTACCGCCGCCCATGAACATTTGCAGCACCAGAGGAACCGCCAAACCGTGTCCGGCTTTTCAGATATTTATTTATCCGCCCTTTGAAGAGCCCGATATTTAAATCATGAGGGAACGCAGAAGATGGAAGCTGGTTCCATAATTTGCAGGTACATGGCAGAAATTACCAGGAATAAGGGGAGGTGGAAGAAGACCAGGCATCCAGGTGGTGAGGATGAAATTTGTTTCTGCGACGAAGGGTGCTACTGGAGAAACCGAATGTAAAGGTAATATGTTAAGGAAATTGTCATTTCGTGCTATTTTCAAACTATTTACGAAGTGCATTGTGCTGGCTTGAAATTACGAAAAGCTATCAAAAGGGAAAGGCAAATTATGTTCAACAGTCGTTTGTGTATTTGACCGCTAACTGAAGTACAGGATGAACTAACTAAACTCTGACAGTGGAACGCAGGGTTCTGAACTGTTTTACTTAACTTAATGATGGTTTATATCTGATGTGGCACAAAATTTTGGGGAGATTGAAGACACCTGTTTGCTCAATACTGACTGTTAGTTCTATCAGTCGGGATAGGCCTAAAATAAATTCCAATTACATATATTGCCCTCGTATTCAGAACAAACTAAAAAACCTGTAGTAGGCAGTAGCTGATCTATACAAGCAAGTATTATATCAGGCATCTTGTAGTGTCAGAACGTGTCAACGTTGACACAAGTCGGTAACTGGATGGGTGACCGAATTTGGAGGTTCAAATTTTGCCTATTCGTTTCCACCGTGCCTCGGAGAGCACGTCAAGCCGTCGGTCCCGGTTATTACCAACATCTGATAATAATCGTTACAAAAACCTAAGATAAAAATCGAGTCATATGCGGAAGGACGTGGGAACCCATCGCATTTTTATCCCAAGAAAACTCCTACCGTTATTTGATTAATGGAAATGGGTCAGTAAAGACCTTCAGCAATGAGGAATACGACGCAGAGATTAACGCCAGCTATTGTTTAATAATTGGTTTTACGAGAGGCTGCTATTTAGACAAAAAAAATGGCGGTTGGCCAAAATATTTAAACCCTTTTGACGCGAGCTTTCTTACTAGATACATAAAATCTATACCTGATATCCCAGAAAGTATTCAATGGTGCTTCAGGGTTCCACATATGCACTCTATCGGGCCTGTGTAAGGCCAATAATGCGTCCATGGCCTCTTGAGATATTTCCCCCATGCCTGTATGGTGTACTAAGGAAACTAGGCCGTTTATCAGTTCAGTGGTTGACGATTGGATTTCTACTCCGGAACGACCTGGATTCTACGGAAAGGGAGATTTTATTTTAAATACTAGCGAATGCCCGCGTATTTGCCTGCGTGGTTTGAGGGTTTTTGGTTCCCGCGGGAACTCTTTAATTTTCCGGGATAAAAAGTAGCCTATGTGCTATTCCAGACTATAATCTATCTCTGTGCCAGATCCGTTCAGCCGTTGAGGCGTGATTGAGTAACAAACATCCATACATCCATCCAAACTTTCGCATTTATAATATTAGTATAGATTAAGGGTCATTAAGGTTAATCAACACATTCAAACAGTTATCGTAACTTACGTTCGTTAACATTTAATACACATACAAACTTTGAGATCAGCTAATTTAGTAAATTAACAGATCTCAAAGTTTGTTTGAGTGTTACTTTTTTTGTTACAGTTAAGGACATGTCAGTTATATTGAACCCATACCCCTTCGATTTCTACAAGGCATCTTACCGGAACGCTAAATCGCTTGGCGGCACGTTTTTACCGGTAGAGTGGTAACTAGCCACGACCAAAGCCTCCCACTAGGCCAGACCAGGGCAGCAAATTCAGAAATTATAAATTCCCAAATTGGCCCTGCTGGGGTTCTGCTCCAGACGTTAAGACAACAGCGCTCAACACTGCACCACGGAGGTCGTCAAAAAAATGGTCGTCTATGGTAAAATGGTAAAACAACTCTTTCTTTGACTAATGCAATTTCAAAATTCAATATTTAAGGATTAGGTACATGTCCGTCAAAATATTGTAATGAAACTCAGCCTATGTATGTAACATTTTGTAAGTTTAATGCACGTATTCTTGCACACAATTGACTCGAAAGACCGATATAATGCCGATTATCAATACAAGATCACTTACACTCAACATCAACATCGGATCTGCATGTATCAACTTCACAAGCAACATAAGTAGATGTCTGTACGCTGGCATTTCCTCAGATTTGTTGAATTTCGACTGCACCTCTTTGGATTTCAGTGATAGTGATATCATTCGTAAAGGTGTGTGAACTATGTAGCCCTGCAAGTGATATAAGGTGTCGTATCTGGTTTATAAGTGTGACATCATCTCAACATAAGTATGACTTAAGCTGTTTATACTCCAAAAGGATCCAATTATGAACCAAAAAATTAATTTCAACTACCTTACTCGTTGCAAAAGACAATGGGAAAGTCAAACTCAAACTCAAAGTATGTTTATTCAAAATTGGTAACTACACTAAGTACACCTTCTGAACGTCACGTATACAAGGTATTAGGCGTGGTGTTGATAATTAATGACGGTATCTCAAAACTAAAGCTACAGGAGTTCCAAACGCGCCCTGGGCTGAGAAGAGCCGACAACAAACTCAGTCGGGGTTTTTTTTATTATCACCATCTCGCAAACATAGTCATAAAACTAAATCGAAATTTCTATTGCATTGGACAAATTTAGATCCTTCAAAATGAATAAGTGCAATACCCCAACTGTAGATTAGTTATAGCCACATGTATTACTACATACCTGAGTTGCCTTATTTAAGGTGTCAGTGAACATAGCTCTTAATTCGGCTGCTCTTGGATAGAGGAGTTCTATTTGTGGCCACCAAGGCAATCGGGGCTGTTTTATTATTCTAGAAATTAAAAAAAAATGGATAAAAAAACGACGTTCTCGTGATCTAATTTCGGCCACGACAACCAATCGTAACGGTGACGATTTAGCTGTGTAGCAAGTAATTTAGTGAACAAGCGTGAGCGAAAACATAGGTATCTTCTCTTCCATTGGATGGGACGGCAATTTAACACGACCACAAAGAGATCAGGCGGAAAACCAACAACCAACTGATTTACGCGTTTTCCATGGCAAGGATGTGTACAGTGTACACAGCCAATTTTCCAAGTTTGGGCTGCTACTTGCTACTGAGAAATTCTCGTCACTTAACATAAAACCCCCTTTGGCCCAACCCTGGATCGGAATAGACTAACAGGTCAATCAAATAGATAAACACTTCTTTAAAGACAAAATATAGTATAGCCAAAAACTGTAATACACATATCAAAATGTATTTATTTTTTATTTAGTACTAGAAACTTAAATATAAAACATAGTTAAACATTGAAAGGACATGCACAAAGACAACTTATCTCTTGAAGAGATTTATATATGATAGTTAACGACGCTCCACACATCTGCTCATAGTCGGAAGACTGATCGCATGATATAGCACGGGAAAAAAAAAATAAGATACTTACCTTAGTAAGGAGTTAACGATGATGTAGTGGTAGGAAATGTGAGTGTTGAGATTCAGGCAGGTCTTCAACGCGTCATTGGAGTGCGGCATTATACGGAACAGAGACACGAAACAGTCGCTGAGGAGGTCCAGCTCCGAATAGCCGGGGTTTAGGGCTCCACGGGCGTACGGCTTGTTCGGGTTGAACAAGAGACCCTGAGAAACGTAATGGAGCCTCGATGTACCGCCAATATAACGGATAATCCAAACCCAACAATGGAACTCAAACTTGAAAACGCAGCATTGGAATTTGGTATCTTATCGCTACGTTTTCCGCTGCATGGTTGCAAGTCGTTATTCACTTTATTGGATGTGGAAATCTTATACTTCGTAGAAATGCTACTTTCACTTTAACTATGCGACATGTTTAGCTCACTGATGACTCTGGAACCTGGATCTTAATTTCTGATCTAATTCCAATTTCCCTCAACTTTTTTGTTACGTAATAATAAAACAGTCCATCAACCCGGAATCACGAGGACAAACATTCGCCCACCTATCCAGCAATGATAAAAGTAAAATGTATGAAATTAACAGTATATTCAAATGACGTTTTTTTGTGTTGTGTTCAACTACAAAATAGCCCTTGACCGCGATCTTACCTGAGGTGTGATGGTGTAAGAATTGCTTATCAATTCGTAAAAGTTCGGCGTTAAAGTAAAATAAACCATAAAAGCATTGTATTAGAGCTCGATTTCGTACTTTGACGCCGAACTTTGACGATTTGATCGGCAACTTTTAGACAATCAGGGGGCTGATTGTACGTGATGATGCCGTATAAGATAGGAGTGGGCTAAACTGAACGAGATGTGGCCATTATATTAAACCGATATTCTGCGCTAAAACGGTTAGCGGCAAATTTTTGCCTTAAGGGTAACTAGCCACCAGACAAAATCAAGGCTTACCTTTAGGTCGTTGATGACGCATTTGACCAATACAAAGGTCACATTGCCCGAGTCGGCAATATTGAGGTAAGTGGAGGCCTTGCATAGCTTGACACATGTTACTATAGCTGCCTCTGTCATCTGCTTTGAATTGTTGTGGGGACCTGGACGAAGTGAAATTTATTAATATAGTCCCACAAACTTATCTGACCCGGTGACAGCGTCACTACTATCACATTGAGTGTATTAAAAATGAAAGAAAAACAATGACTAAACAGTCACAAAAATTTGTTCCACTTTTGGCCACCGGGCCAGATAAATTGGTGACACTAAGGATATGTTCCGATATGCACTGCGAGCGCTGTAAGGTGTGACGTCAATTTAGTATACTGCGAAGCCGTTCCTTTATAGTTAGCTTCTTCTTCTTCTTCTTCTCTCACTGGGCTTTTCCGCACTTAAGCATAAATGCCCGTTGTGCGTGAGACCTCTGGTGCGTCTCCCCGCTGGATCACTCCAGCCAGCCGAGCTCACTCCAGAATCCAAGCAGGCCGCCCAGGTCGGCTAGGACTTCCGGGAGTGTTGCTGGGGAGCCAATGTAGGCTTCTCGTTGAGTGGATACAGCACTACACTCGAGTAGTACGTGTCTTGGTGTTTCTTCGCTTTCCATGCAGGCTCTGCACAGAGGGCTGTCAGTTATACCTAGAACATATAGGTGTTTGTTAAGTGGACAGTGTCCTGTTATCATGCCTATAACCGTCCTGAGTTTAACTCTATTTAATTGCAGTAGTTTCTTAGTTAGGCGTTGGTTTGTGCTGGGTATTGCCTCTTTTGTTTGTCTACAGTTGGTGATGTTTGCCCATAATTCGGCATGTGTACCTACTGTTTGTTGCTTTAACCAAGTTTTGTACTCACTGAAAGGTATTGGAACAATCGGTTCGGGTCCCATTACCTTCAGGTTTGAGGCTCGTCGAGATAGTTCGTCGGCTGCGTCATTACCTATGTTGCCGCTGTGACCTTTAACCCAGCCAAGTGAGACCAGGTTCGATTTTGTTAATGTTTGCAGTGCGTTGTGGCAATCCAATACGAGCTTAGATGAGATCGTGTTTTTGACCAATGCTCGTAGGACTGCCTGGCTATCACTATAAATGTTAATATGAAAGTTTGTTACCTGTCTGTCAGCCATAGCCATGGCCGCCGCAGTAATGCCGACGCACTCCGCTTGAAAAACAGAGTTGTTCTTACCGAGCGCGCGGGCGATATGCATGTTCAACTCGGGACAGTACACTCCTTGTTATTTATGTATATTAATTAACAAAATGATCATTAAAATTAGTCCCTCATACTCTGTGGTCATACTTAAGTCTATGATAGATAATATTATAGTCTATGGTTACAATTTAATGTATATGTGTTATCTGTGAATAAATGAGTAAGTTCTTTTTCAAGAAACCATATTTTATTAGGTTAGGGCCCAGTAAAGAAATAAAGTTTTAGTAATTTATTCAGTTCAAAGTGTTCGAAAAATGTCTACAAACTACTTGGTGAATGTTCCGAAATTAAAAGGTCGTGAGAACTATGACGACTGGTGTTTCGCGGCTGAAAATGTTCTCGTGTTAGAGGGAATGGCGGATTCCATTAAGCAACCTTTACTGCCAACAGCAAACGCGGAGCAGAAAGCAAATGATTTGAAGGCGAAAGCAAAATTAATATTGACAATCGAATCTTCCCTTTACGTGCATATCAAACAAGCGAAAACAACATACGACTTGTGGAAGACGTTGAAAAGTATGTTCGATGATTCAGGATATTCACGAAAAATCAGCTTGCTAAGAAATCTTATTAATATACGCCTAGAAAACTGCGAGTCAATGACGAGCTATGTCAGCCAGATCATCGAAACCGCACAGAAATTAATTGGCACCGGCTTCGAGATCAATGACCAATGGTTTGGGTCACTGATGTTAGCAGGATTACCGGAGAAATATGGGCCAATGATTATGGCTATTGAGCATTCAGGCATAAACATCACAGCGGATGCTATAAAAACCAAGTTACTAGACATGAGTGCAGATTTTGAGGTTAAGTCGGAAGGTGCATTTGCCGCTAAAAATTTTCACAAGCGTTGTGTTGGCAATACTGTCAAATCTCAAGCGCAACAACATTGCAGTGTCGGAGCTGGAACGCACCCATCTGTCAACAGTGAAAACAAAATGGAGCGGAAGAAAATTATTCGTTGCTATAAATGCAAACAGATAGGACATTTTAAAAATCAATGTCAAAGTGCACAAAAATCTAAAAATAATGCATTTAGTGCAGTTTTCCTGACGGAAAAATTCAGTCAGTCTGACTGGCACTTGGATTCCGGCGCAAGCACACATTGTGTACCTAACCTCACCACAAACTTACTATCAGTGAGTAGAATAAACAGATTAAATGTTGTGAAATCGGAACAAGTATTAGCAGCAGCAGTAAAAACTTCAAGTACTACTTGGCATCGAAGGTTAGGCCATATCAATGCAAATGATTTGAATAAATTGAAAGATGGAGCTGTTGAAGGTGTATGTTTTAATGATAAATGTGATGTTGGTAGAGCCAGCTGCATAGTTTGCTGTGAAGGTAAACAAACAAGATTACCGTTTCCATCAAGTACCAGCAGAAGTCAGGAGGTCCTAGAGTTGGTACACACAGATTTATGTGGGCCTATGGAAAACCAATCCCTTGGCAAGGCCAGATACTACCTACTATTTGTGGACGACTTCAGCCGAATGTGTACTGTTTATTTTCTGCAATCCAAAAATGAAACATTTAAGTATTTCAAACAATATAAAGAGTTTGTTGAGAATCAACAGTCGAAGAAAATAAAGATATTAAGATCGGATAATGGAGGAGAGTTTTGTTCAGCGGAAATGACTAACTATCTGAGGCAATGCGGTATTCTTCATCAGAAAACAAACAGTTATACACCAGAACAAAATGGAGTTTGTGAGAGATACAATAGATCCATACTTGAGAAGGCTCGTTGTCTCCTTTATGATGCAAAATTTGAGAAATTTCTGTGGGCAGAAGCTGTAAACACAGCTGTTTACATTAAGAATAGATCACCAGCAGCAGGCCTAGACCAGAATATTACTCCCTACGAAATATGGACGGGCAGAAAGCCAAATTTGAGTCATATACGGATCTTCGGCAGTCCAGTTATGGTCCATATTCCAAAAGAAAAACGGAAAAAATGGGATAAGAAAGCACAGAAAATGTACCTAGTCGGATATTCGGAGAATGTCAAAGGCTACCGCCTGTATGATTCTATGTTGCGTAATATTATTGTAGCCAGAGATGTTGTTGTGATGGAAAATACTGATCTGAATCCTGTAAAGAGGCTATTTATTTAAAGAATATATTAGGTGAATTGATTGTGTTAAATGAAAGTATGCCATTAAGTTTGTATAGCGACAACCAAAGTTCTATTAAGTTGGCAACTAATCCTTTATTTCATAATAAGCGCACCAAACATATTGACATAAGGCATCATTTTGTAAAAGAATGTGTTTCAGAAAATAAAATAGAAATTAAATATGTATCAACTTTAGAAATGCCAGCAGACATATTTACAAAAAGTTTAAGTGCAAATAAACATTATAAGTTTTTAAAATTTATTGGTATGTCTGAAGTTTAATAAGTTAATAATAAAAGTTAATTATAATAAGAATAAAAGGTTATATCAGGTTGTTGCAATTGTCTTATTTTGAGGACTAGATTATTTTGTTAGGACAGGATGTTATTTATGTATATTAATTAACAAAATGATCATTAAAATTAGTCCCTCATACTCTGTGGTCATACTTAAGTCTATGATAGATAATATAGTCTATGGTTACAATTTAATGTATATGTGATAACTGTGAATAAATGAGTAAGTTCTTTTTCAAGAAACCATATTTTATTACTCCTGCACCGGTTCCCTGGTTGGATTTTGACCCGTCTGTGTAGGCGTCTATCGTATCCATAGTAGTCTTGTGTGTTACGGTCTCTAAGATGTTGATCTTATAATCTCTCTCGATTATGTGTTGTTTCTGTGTTTTGTCACAAGGCCACCCTAGCATTGGACACTTCTTGGTTTCACCCGACAGTATCCGGGTGTGTGATGTGTTTGTGTCTTTCCACAGCCCATAGGCTTTAATTCTTAGCGCTGCGAGGGTAGCTTCTTCTCTTATGTGAAGATGTAGGGGGGGAATTCCCAATATTATCTCTAAAGCATCTGTTGGGGTGGTGCTCATGCAGCTAGTAATCGCTAGGCATGCTTGTCTTTGGAATTTTTGTAGTTCCTGTTGAGTAGTCGTCTGAAGCGTTCTGGGCCACCATACTAGTGACGCGTATGTTAATGAGCTTCTTACCACTGTCAGGTACAGCCAAAGCATTATTTTTGGTTTTAAACCCCACGTTTTCCCAATCATGCGTTTGCATTGATTTAGGATTATTGTTGTTTTTTGTATTTTCATGTCTACATGTTTCTTCCAGTTAAGCTTGTTATCTAAAGTTACCCCCAGGTATTTAACTTCTGTTGATAGTGTTAAATTTGTACCGAAGAGTGTTGGCATTCTTGGTACATCTGGTTTCCTTTTGTTTGTGAACAGTACTAGTTCAGTCTTTTTTGGATTCACTGTTAGTTCGTTGTCTATGCACCATTTCTCTATGAGTTTCAGTGCATCTTGCATTATTGCACAAAGTGTGTTTTCGTGTTTACCACCTATCAGAATTGTTATGTCATCTGCATAACCTATGGTGTAGAATCCGTTGTTGTTCATTTTTGTTATCAAGCTGTCAACGACTAGGTTCCACAGGATTGGAATTATAGTTAGCTATACTGGTTACTGCTTGTTTGTATACTGTCATCTATGTTTTTTGGCGCTGTTTCGACGTGAAAATAATTATAATAATTATAAATGTACAAGTTATCTGTTCAACAAGAGAAATTATTGTTTGAATGTAGTTGTATTTAAAAATTGAATATTCAAGTCAATTGTCAATTGAACTGATCGCATAATAAAAGTAAGTATACTTTGTTATATTGTTTTTCAAGTAACCTAATGCATAATAACTTTTTAACCGAATTATTAATGAGGTAACGGTAAAAGTGATGAACTTATTTTGACAAATAATTGTTTTTTAATAATCAATGTTGCAAGCCGTTAAATTTCTGGACGCTGTTCAACACGTGATCAAAGCACTGAGAGTCGGCGATTTATGACGTCATATATTTCCCTAGGATACTGCGGCAGCATACTGTCAGTCCATAACGGAATTAATTTCTCCCCAGTAAGAGTACTGAACAGTGCTCGCAGTGTATACCGGAACATACCCTAAGTATACATTATATGCGTAAATTTGGAGTAAGATGAACGTCAGAAGTGACGTTGTCCGAGTCAGCAATATCGAGGTAAGTACATGTCACTATAGCTGCCTCTGTCATCTGCTTGGAGTTGTTGTGGGGACTGGACGAAGGAGTGATATATTATAATATCGAATATTCGGTGTAAGATAAACGTCAAAATTGAAGAACGTAGGCTACTTTTTTTTAATTTATTTTTTATCCACTACAAGTAAGCCCTTGACTGCGTTCGCACCTGATGGTAAGTGATGATGCAGTCTAAGATGGTAGCGGGCTAACCTGTTAGGGGCATGGCAGTTATATTAAACCCATACCCCTATTCGGTTTCTACACGGCATCGTACCGGAACGCGTAATTGCGTGGCGGCACGTCTTTGCCGGTAGGGTGGTAACTAGCCACGGCCGAAGCCTCCCACCAGGCAAATTTTATTCCGGAAAATTACCTAAGTAGTTCCAAAAACTTAATAATACGCGCGGACGAAGTCACAGGCATCATCTGTTACACAATAATTGACAACTTACTTAATCCCCGCTTGACGGAATCAATGAAATGCTTTTTCTTAGTGTGACGCGGACTGCAGGGAGCGCCGCTATCGGCGTTCACTATTTCTTCTAGAACTTTCTGCAAATGAAAATTAAAAATTAAACATAACATGAAAGGACATACATAGGTACAACTTATCTCTAGAAGACCTCCATGGCGCAGTGGTTAGCGCTGTTGTCTTAACGTGCGGATGTCCCGGGTTCGATTCCCGGCAGGGTCAATTTGGGAATTTCGTCGTCATCGTCAACCGATGGACGTCCACTGCTGGACATAGGTCTCTTGTAGGGTCCCCCACAAGTCACGGTCTTGCGCCGCCTGGATCCAGCGACTCCCTGCGACTTTCTTGATATAGTCCGTCCACCGTGTGGGGGGTCTGCCGACGCTACGCTTTCGAGTGAGGGGTCGCCATTCCAGCACTTTAGGACCCTAACGTCCATCGGTTCTCCGAACTATAAGCCCCGCCCATTGCCAATTCAGCTTCGCAACTCTTCGGGCTATATCGGTGACTCTGGTTCTCCTACGGATCTCTTCATTTCTGATTTGATCACGTAGGGACACTCCCAGCATAGTCCTCTCCATCGCCCGCTGAGTGACCCTGAGCCATCTTATCAGGCCCATAGTTTAGATTTGGGAATTTATAATTTATGAATTTTCCTTGGTCTGGCTGGTGGGAGGCTTCGGCCGTGGCTAGTTACCACCGTACCTGCAAAGACGTGCCGCCAAGCGATTTAGCGTTCCGGTACGATGACATGTAGAAACCGAATAGGGGTATGGGTTAAATATAACCGCCATGCCCCACTCAGGTTAGCCCGCTACCATCTTAGACTGCATCATCACTTACCATCAGGTGAGATTGCAGTCAAGCGCTAACTTGTAGTGGATAAAAAAATAAAAAAAAGAAGTGATTGCTTCCAGGAGCTCTAGACTAGCTCTATTCTATAGATATATCTTATAAGTTCACTTACCGGATTCAAAACCAGTAACATAATCTGCAGGGGCCACATGGCTACCCTCGACTTTTTGTTATCAGAAAAGCTGTCATGTAAAATATCGAATAAAGTATCGCAACATTTGCTGAGTTCATCGTTAGGCCGACTTTGTACTTCTGCGAATTCCTGAAAACAAATTACAATAAAAAAAAATTATTCACTAGTGCCCACTCAAACACACACAAACAATTCCATCTAAATCGGCCCAGCCGTTCTCGAGTTTTAGCGAGACAAACGAACAGCAATTGATTTTTATATAAATAGATTAGAAATAAATTATATATCACTAGCTGATGCCCGCGACTCCGTCCGCGTGGATTGAGGTTATTTAGTGGTGTGAAAAATAGATAGTAGCCGATTCTCAGACCTACTGAATATGCATGTAAAATTTCATAAAAATCGGTCAAGCCGTTTCGGGGGAGTATGGTAACTAACATAGTGACGCGAGAATTTTTTTTATAAGACATCAAGTATATTCCATTTCTAAGCATGCACCATATTTCTCATACCATAAGGTTGACATTATAATTTTCTATATGAATCAGAATCTAAGGAGATAAGTTTCGATATACTTATGATTCTGCGATAAAAAGTAGTTCATCAAAATTGTTTGAAAAGATAGGCAGTGAAATTCATAATTTTTGAATGTTTATTAGTATGGATACAGAAAGTATTTATTACCTGGGGGTATGTGTCCATCCAATTCCAAACAGCTTTCTCAAGGGACACCACAAGAACTATATGTGCAGATTTCCTCAACAACTTAAACTTCTGTATAGACTCTGAAAATTCGATCCAAATGTTTATAATAGCTCTTATTTAAATGTACACAATCTTCAATCTAAATTCAAATTCAAATGTTTTTTATTCAAATAAACTTTTACAAGTGCTTTTGAATCGTCGAGTGAATCTGCCACTGGTTTGGAATTCCATTCCTACCGAGAAGAACCAGCAAGAAACTCTGTGGTTGCCCTTTTGAAAAAATAATTTAACAATTTCATCAATATGTAGTAAAACTTAAATAACAACAAACTACCATTGCTTAAAGCCGTGTTGTTTTAATATTGTTAACATTTGTGTTTTACAATTATAATCCTTATTATTATTATTATGTCAAAGTTTGTGATATAACACTGTCATTTTTAAATAATACTGCTTAAAGCAACGGTAGTAACCCAGTTTTATTTTCCATTGTTTTTACCTGTGAGTAGCCGTATAAGCCTCAATATATCAACATTAATGTGTTGTATCAACTCTATATCTGTATAGTCGGGGTTTTCCTCTGAGCTAGATGCAAGTTCCTATAATAAGGCAGTTATTATTATTTTACTATTCTGAAATGACTGTGAATCACAGTCATAGTGTTAAAGTGCTGTTCTTTTGCTAAAAATATTTATTGTATTTCTCTCTGATTTGATAAGTCAAAATAGTAATTTGTTAAAATAGGTTAAAATAGCAAATTGATAGGTAAAAATAGCAATTCGATAGGCTTAAATAACAAATTGATATGTTAAAATATCGATTCTACAGACTACAATAGCAATCAATAGGTCAATTTAATTTGATAAGTTAAAATGGCAGTTTGGTAGGTTACATGAATAATTTGATAAAGTATAATAGTAACTTAGAAGATTTAGAGATAAGAGCTGAGAAATTACCTGTAATCGCGCGCTTATTCTATTGAAGACTGCATTGAAGAAGTTGAGACTGAGAGCAAAGAGCACTTTACTGGCCAACTGACGTAGCAGGGTATTGTTCAAGTTGGTTTCACTGCGAAGATCTATGGAAAATAATACCATCATAGATTAAGAGATAGTCATACTTTTGGTAACTATCACTATGAGGGCTGATTCAGTATTTGGTGGGTGCAGGGCACTCTTTTGGTGAGAATGGTGACGGTATATTAAGGTACCTACTACCTGATCTTATTAATTGTTTTTTAAAGTAAGACACAAATTTAAAATACCAAATTTTGAATTTGTTTCAAACTTACTGATGCAGCATTATGTTGGAAACAAAAGTAGTTCATTTCAAAATTAATGCACAGTGTAGCAAAAGGGAAACTAATAATTCCTCCAAGTAACAACATTTACGACACACCCTGGAATTTCTCGTGCGGACATTACTAAATGGCTTACCATACAATTTTAAGCAAGAAATCACTTTAAAAAACATAAAGGAAAAACTAAAGACCTATTTCTTACAAAACTGAAACAGTATAAAATTAGACCAACCTGTATAATATATCCCTTGAAACTGGTTTGGCCAGTCACAACGTCACAAGCTACTTGGTATCATATTTTCTATGCCATTTTTTTTTCTGGTGTTGTAGTTTAATAATGCAAATAAGCTGGTAAAATATTATATTGTAGCCTACCCTCATTCAATGTTTTTTACATTTTATAACCATATTTTAATATCTAATTAATTATTATTGTGAGATGTACACATATTTAGTGTTTTACATTAATTATAAATAGTATTAACATAAGGATGGTTACTCACTACTAAAACTGAAAATTATGTAGAACGTATTCAAATGAGTGAACACAAGGAATACTTGTGTACGGATAAACCTGATCAGGTTTTTGTTACACCGTAACAAATATTGTAAACTTGTGTTTGTAAATGTATACTAACTTGTTTTTAAATAATAATTATAATAATCATTTTAAGTTACTGAAACATTTTTCTGATAAATTCAAATTGCAATCCAGATGCAAATTCCAGACATTGCATTCCATTTGCACCGGCAAACTACTTGAACAGTCCCTAATAGGTATGATGACTAAAAATAAATTATTATTATTATAAATTGTTATTATTAAATAGAGGGTCTTCCAAAAGACCTAAAATTCACTCCCTTGGTTAGTTTTAAGTATGATAACCATATTAAAATGTAGATTAAAGAAAAAAAGTGTGTGGAAATTTGGTGACGTCACTATTGTGAATTTCATACAACGTCCATACTAGAAGCGCATTTTTAAGTTTGATAAAGAGTTGCTGATTTGATTGAGTTGTCATAATCCCTATTGCAAGCCCAAGTGCAATTACAAAATTCACTTAGTGTATGGTGCTTATTTAAAATTACATGTCAAACTATTTAGAACTATCAAGTTTCTGATACCGATCAAGAGACAGGGAATTTTATCAATAAAATGTAAAAAAGCATATACTTTAGTACTGAAAACATCATACCAATAAATTGGCACACTTCTCTTAGCAATATCTTCACATTCATGGCTTCGTCATATTTTGCAGTGTCTTTGGGTTGGGAGCTCAGACATATCTCTAGCGTGTCCAGCACTATCACCAAACTGTCGTGGTATCCCTTCTCTGGCTCCGTCTGAGGACGATTCGGACATAGCACTGTTGGTTGATACTGAAAATGTGAAATGTTGTTAAATAATTTTTTTTGAGTGAAACTTCCATAGAAACAAATGTTAAATGATAATAAGCTTGGGGATCACCAGGTGATATCACAATCAAGAGTAAACTTGCAGTGGAATAAATATAACTACACTAACCAATTCATTGACCCTCTGCAGGATTTTCGTCAGGCCAGCGATGACGAGCGAGAAGCGGTGTCGACTGATTTGCACCAAACATGCTTTGCACTGTTCCTCATTTATGCGGGAGTGGAGGTTTTGTGCTCCGGTCTTGTATGGCAACTGTAGAATGCAGATATTATAAGAGATGAAACGGAGTGACTTGGCTGGATAATAGGTATTGGGTTTCCAGCTCAAGCTTAAGCCAGATATTTTATGTTATATCAACATATCTTGTTGGGTTTGTTTAACTTGATGGCATCAGGAAATAAATTCGAGCTTGATTTCGGTAAGTTAGAATTAAACTAAAAATTTAATAAAATATATATTAAAAAGACGCACCGGTAACTACAGGTTCATATATTTAATACATAATAAATAAATAATCTTAAATTATTGATAGACTTTAGGGTGGGTCTTTTATTTAATTTAAAATAACAGTAGTACTTACTTGTTCCTCAAATCGTGCAATTAGTGAGGTAGCCCATTCTCCAGGTTTCTGTGTACCCATATTTTGTTTAATTTAAGTTTTTTGTAAATAATAAAAAATACAAATACTTTGGACAATACAATACTTAAATTCGATTTTCGGACATTTTTTTTAAATTGACCTTTTCCAGAGACAAGTAACATACCTTTTACCTTTTGCATAAGTTACTTGTCTCTGCCTTTTGCCAATATGCTGTGCCAATATGTTACTTGTCTCTGCCTTTTGCCTTTACCACAGACCAGTAACATGACTTTTACACGGAGACTGACAAAGAAAATGTAACCACTAGAGACCATAGAGGTAGGAAGTTAGGAACTTTTTAATGCTTTTTTTATAGAGACTCACTCGTCTTTAATATGCTCAGATTAATTATATAACTAAAGATAATATGTATTTGATGTACTATGAGACTGACTTTAACTTTTATTCCATTATGGACACAGACATATTAAAGAAAATTTTATAAATCTGTGATTAGGGATGTACTCAATGCATTTAAAACCTAACCACAGATGAATAGCTCGAAATTTGAATAGTCGATTACAAACACAGACATATAAAAAGATTTCATCTCAGATCATGAACATTGAAATAGTTGAGCTTTCCGGAATAATTATTACATCTTTGTTTCTGTTTGACATTTGACAATAAATTTGTTCAGAGACAATAATTTGTTGTTTTGTGAAGTGTTGCCGAAAGCTATAGAAAAATAATTAGTAATTCTAATTTTATTTCTATTTAGATTGCATTTTAAATCATCTACATTAAATATGATGGTAAGTCGTATTATTTAACTGAGTTATTTTCCTTTTAATTACATAGTAGTTAAAAGCTTTTTCTATACCAAACCGGGGGGGCGTATGCCGTATCTTCTAAAAATCTTCATTCCACGGATTTCACTTTTTGAATCCCGTTAAATTTCCAATTTATTTTTATAATTAGATGGTTCGAATCTATTTTTTTGTATTAGACTGTTAATTGCAGTAATAGTTGAGTGGTAATTGTTGTTATGCTGAGAATCATGACGTGGTAACTATTTTGTTTTCTTACGAAAATGAGCCTTACTGTTTACTTTGATAATAACAATGGGTTTGATACGAGGTATGTAACTTATTTTTTTATCTGACTCATAATCCTCAAAAATTAAAATTCAATTCTTTGCCTCAAATTATTTCATTGATAAAAAATACACTACAGTGCAGAGATAATATGTAGGATAATATATTTTATACTATGTTAATTTAACTTCTTTCCCAGGATTGTGTGGAAGAAGGTAACAATGACCCTCTGTCATCAGTGCAACCACTGTCATCACCATCACCATCTAGCGGTGATATCAAAGTTGATAAGAAGAAACCCAGTGAAAATGTCTCCCTTGCTGACAACAGTTTACTGGTTTGTACAGTCTTTTTCTTCTATTTCTAACATGTACATTATTAATATAATGTTATTAAACAACAAAGCAAGTGTTAAATTGCTTTATTGCTGTATTATTTGCAATAAGTCGTTTGATCTGGCTAGTTACCATTTTTTTTGCAATTTAGCATTCCGGCATGATTCTGTGTGTAAACTGACTAGTGGTACGGTTTTAATTTACCTACCATGCCCCTAACCTAGCCTGCTGCCATCTTAGACTGCATCATTACTTAGTATCAGGTGAGATCGCAGTCAAGGGCTAATTTGTAGTGGATTAAAAAAAAAGAACTATAAGCAGATTTTTCCTGGTTTGAGACATAGTTTAGTATTTATAAAGAAAAGCTTTTACTTAATTAAAGTTTGTTCATGATAGTAACAACATTAGTATCTTTTGTAAAGATTTTCCTATGTAAAACTATATATTCTATCACAAATAAATCCATATCTTCATTCAATCATTTCATTCCTCAACCCCAGGTGGACATATCAGATGCGCTGAGTGAGAAAGAGAAGGTCAAGTTCACAGTGCACACAAAGACAACACTGCCTGAGTTCCAGAAGTCTGAGTTCTTTGTAGTGCGCCAACATGAGGAGTTTGTATGGCTCCATGACAGATATGAAGAGAATGAAGAGTACGCCGGGTATATTGTGAGTAGAATTATCATTAAAGTGTATACAACTACAAACATAAAGTGGCAATCTTGGACAGCTGCCACACACTGAATTCCATAGTGTTATTGGACATCTGCTGTGCATATAATATTTGTGGGTATAGTCCTCAAGTCCTAACAAAGGACACAGCAGAATTGTGTCCTGCAAACACTGCGTGTCGCTACTTTACACTTACCTCTTTATATTTAGACATACCTTTATGTTTTAAATTTAAACCTGATGAAGTATGCCACATTTGTGACTGTAAAAACTGATTTTTCAGAAAAAGTATTGCTTTGACTTTATTTTGATTACAGCAGAACAAAAAAAAAGTTAAACAGCAATATCAGTGCATTGTAAAACTTATTTTGCATTGTGACACTTGTAGATTCATTTCATTGGATTCCTGAATTTGGAATTCTTTCAGGTATACCTGTAGTAATACCTGTAAGTCTGTCGCTTTCAAGGCCCACCTATTCAACCGATTTTGATGAGATTTGGTACAGTTAACTATCCCTATAAACCATTATATCCCGGGGAAGGACATAGGCTACTTTTTATCCCAGAAAATTAAGAAGTTCCTGCAGAAATCAAAAAAACTTAGTCTACCCGGACGAAGTCGCAAGAAATCATCTAGTAATGTAATATTAATCACAAAGTAGCAATAAGGTGTTTTGTTTCTAAAAAATGTGCATTAGTTATTTCCCTAATATCAAATAATTTTCTGAGACTTGCGTGCAACCTCTATATGATCATTACATCAATATAGTCTTGTTATTTGCTCAGATACCACCGGCGCCACCTAGGCCGGACTTTGACGCGTCGCGTGAGAAGTTGCAAAGGCTTGGCGAGGGAGAGGGAGCTCTCACTCGGGAGGAGTTCCTCAAGATGAAGGAGGAGCTAGAAGAGTAAGTTATTCCTCCCTTTCCTTCTCTTTAGTTGTGTTGTGAATTGTAAAGTAAATATCTCATCTAGTTGTAGTATTTTTTTTTGTGAATATGCATTTAAAATTCAAAATATTTAAGCTAAAAGAAGACTCAGTTGTATAACAACCACATGTTGTACAATGCACATGTCAGGCTCAGAATCCACCAAAGCAGAGAAAAATCTGATTATTATTATTGATAGATGATGTAAAAAGAATTTGATTGGTCCACTAAAGATATCTCTGTACATCTTCTCCGATTTGGAACCTCTATTAGGGTGCTCAACGAATAATCTCTCAATTATTCAAATTTCAAATTTCTATGTTTCGCTTTTGGGTTGGGTTGGTTTGGGTTTGGGTTGTCTGTCAGTCACTCAGGACAAAGCATTTTATAGTTATTGATGTAGACTTTTTCAGTTTCAAAACTTCATGAATTCTTGTAAAATTGTTATTTCTCTATATTTCTATAGTATTTATTTATTTATATAATTCTCTCTATTATAGGGAATATTTAGCGACATTCAAGAAGACAGTCGCAATGCACGAGGTGTTTCTGCAGCGTCTCGCGGCGCACCCTGTGTTTAGGGGCGACGCACACTTACGGGTATTTCTCGAGTATGAGCAGGACTTGTGCGCTAAGCCTAGGGGGAAAATGGACCTCATTGGTGGATTGGTGAGTTATTAAAGTCTATATTTACAGGGAAATTCTAGTTCAATTCAACAGTTTATTTTTGTAGGGAAATTCTCTCAACAATCAATGCACACTCTTGCAGGTGTTAATCATGTATAAGTAGGACTAGGGGGAAGAAGGACCTCATTGGGAATCAGCAAGCTATTATGCTCTACGTAGATAATATTATCAAGTGTAAATATTTTTATACTCTAGATCAGCGATTCCCAAAGTGAAATCCTTTATTTTTCGGGATAAATGAAATTAATGATTTATTTATTTTATGTAGGACAACTTGTGTCACTCTCCAGGCTTCAACTATATCCATACCAAAAATCAAGTCGATTCGTTGCTCTGTTGCGGCGTGATTAAGGATAAACTAACAAATAAACACACTTTCGCATTTATTATATTAGTATGATTTATAATAGAAAGATTTCTTTCTCAGATGCGTTCAATGACTACTACGACGGATGAGATCTACCTCGGAGCCACAGTACGAGACGTCAATGATTTCTTCGAACAGGAGACCGCCTTCCTGCAAGAGTATTACTCTCACCTCAAGGAAGCTGTCACCAAGGTGGATCGTATGACTTCAAAGCACAAGGGTGAGATGACCAGCCCCTATAGACTAGTTACATACGTTTCTCGTCTATTCTCTTTCTATAATCGTTACAGCTTTAGCGAAAGTGATTAAAAACACTAACCATAGACTATTGTAAGCATAATTCCAGAAATGGGTAATAATTTAAGTACTTTTAATATTTTGTACTCTCATTTGAAGTTGCTTAGGTAAATGGTTAAATATGTAGAGGGTCTCAGCAGAGTTTTTATTTCAATATCTGGGTGACCGAGCTTTGCTCGGTATTTTTTCTGGTAAATCGTGTAATCGTTTCGGAAATTATTTTTAAATAATAATAAAAAAAACTATATAAGTCGCCTTCGCTTCAAAAATTTGAAAATTCTCTCGTTGCCATGCTTGTTCATTTATGAGATAAGCATATTCGTTCGAAAATATATGCCTGATTTCTACACAAAAAAAGGCCAGGTAAAATTTAACTCGAGGTACCCAAACAGACTCATAATGCCCGCATCTAAAACTGCAAACTAGTAAATATATGAAAAATTAGCGAATGCCCGCGACTTCGTCTGCGTGGGTTTGAGGTTTTTTGGTTCCCGCGGGAACTCTTTAATTTTCCCGGATAAAAAGCCTATGTCCTATTCCAGACTATAATCTATCTCTGTACCAAATTTCAGCCAGATTCGTTCAGCCGTTGGCGCGTGATTGAGTAACGAACATCCATACATCCATCCAAACTTTTGCATTTATAATAATATTAGTAAGATAAAAGCAAAAACTAAGCAGGCAAAAATTGTTATGCCTGTTAAGTTGGGGGGACTATAATTTGTTATTGAATTTCCTACAGAGGTGGCCGACTCCCACATAAAGCTGTCATCATGCATCACTCAACTGGCGACCCGGGAACAGCCCGCCACCGAGAGATTCCTCACCAGGGCTGCGGAAACCTTTGACAAGTGCAGGGTGAGCTCTCTGATTGCTTCACACATTGTTTGTTTGTTTTGACGACCTCCCTGGCGCCTTATACAGTTTACATAGGTACTGTGCATACTTTAATACTGTACAAGAGTCAGCCTTTCTAATTATGGTTCATTTTTGGTAACCATAACATGTCTTTGGTAACCATATCTAGTGAAAGGCACATTCGCATGCGGGCAGACTGGTTGATTTCCCACCAGTGGAGAGCCTAGGACCCACCAAATACGAAATCTGCCTTTCTAGCGATAGTTGCCAAAAGTGCAGTTATCTCTTAGTCTATTAGTATGGGATTTTGTATGAAATAATGAATTGTGACACATCAAAGTTTTACTTTAATCGATAGTTTAACAGGGTTATTCTGCATAAAACTAGCAGGGGACGTTGATATTAGGATATTACGACTTTTGGGAGATTGTACTTATAAAATAAAATAAAATAGAATAGCCTTTTATTTCAGGGTTTTACAGTGTTGGTTATTTTAAATATTGTATTTCAAAAGGTCCCTTATGAATGCTTCATGGCAAACACCTACTTAAGATGGTTTACTTAACAATCACTAAAAAAGAATTTATTTGACTAGTTGTCGCACCCAATCCTGTATAACCCAATCTCGGATTGGCAGACTAAGCAAATCTTCGAGAACATTATGAAGAAAAAGAATTTATATGACTAGTTGTCGAACCCAATTCTGTATAACCCAATCTCGGATTGGCAGACTAAGCAAATCATCGAGAACATTATGAAGAAAAAGAATTTATATGACTAGTTGTCGAACCCAATTCTGTATAACCCAATCTCGGATTGGCAGACTAAGCAAATCTTTGAGAACATTATGAACTCTCGGGTATGCAGATTTTCTGATGATGGTTTCTTCACCGTTAAAATATGTTTTTTTTTAAATTGTTATAGAAAATCGAAGGTCGCATGGCATCAGACCAGGACCTTAAGTTGGCTGACACTCTGCGATACTACATGCGTGACACGCATGCCGCTAAAGCTGTACTCGTTAGGCGGCTTAGGTACGTATCATATAATCCATACTTCCATACTACTTCCATACTACTTCCTTACTACTTCCATAGTACTTCCATACTACTTCCTTACTACTTCCATACTACTTCCTTACTTCTTCCATACTACTTCCTTACTTCTTCCTTACTTCTTCCATACTACTTCCATACTACTTCCTTACTACTTCCATACTACTTCCATACTACTTCCTTACTACTTCCTTACTACTTCCATACTACTTCCTTACTTCTTCCATACTACTTCCTTACTACTTCCATACTACTTCCTTACTACTTCCATACTACTTCCGTACTAATATTATAAATGCGAAAGTGTTTCTATCTGTCTGTCTGCTACGCTTTCACGGCCCATCTGTTCAACCGATTTTGATGAAATTTGGTATAGGGATAGTTTGTATGGCGGGGAAGGAAAAGGCTACCTTTTATCCCAGAAAATTGAAGAAATCCCTCGGGAATCAAATACCCGTAATCCACGCGGACATCATTTAGTTATCTATAACTAGATAATGCCTGCGACTTCGTCTGTGTGGATTGAGGTTTTTGGTTCCCGCGGGAACTCCTATGGTTTCCGGGATAAAAAGTAGCCTATGTGTTATTCCAGACTATAATCTATCTCTGTTAAATTTCATTCAAATCCGTTCAGCCGTTCGAGCGTGATTGAGTAACATCCAACATCCATCCATACATCCATACCTCCATCCATCCAAACTTTCGCATTTATAATATTAGTATAGATAATAATATGATTCTTACCAAGTTACGCAGGTGATGATTATTTGTCATTTTTCTAGATGCCTAGCGGCGTATGAAGCTGCAAATAGGAATCTAGAGCGAGCTCGGGCAAAGAATAAAGATGTACACGCCGTATGTATTAGCTCTTTGATCATTGGACGTACCTTATACTCAGTGGCGTGCAGTTCATAGAGCCTTATAGAGGTGTAAAAGCACTGCTTACCCAAATGGGCTCATTTTTCATCAAAACAGCTAGTAAATAGGTATTTTGACGAACAAATGCGTAGGCATTTGTTAGTCAAAATACCCATTACTATACCTAGCCTCAAAACTTGTGCACGCCACTGCTTATACTAATGCTGAGATCTATAGAGCGTACTTTGACTTGGCTCAGACTTTGCTTAGAGATAAAACGAGATGGACTTATGTGAGTAATATAATTCTGTCCCTTTTTAACCATGTCTCAAGTTTAAGCAATGTCAAAGTTCGCTCTGTAGATCTCACACTAAGCTACGTAACCAATTAACACAATACATTAGCACAAGTCTCAATATTCTACACGTTTCTGCACTGAACATATATATACCTACATTAAAAAAAACACTTTTTTCACTAAATATCTTCGTCTCTCTCTTCTTCGTTCTTTTATCATTATAATACTTTAGCATTACTCTTAACATGTGATGCTTACATGCAATCCAGTAAGAGTTGTGGACAATTTTGGTGCTAGCTAATGGGCTTTTGTCTTGTTTTATATTATATTTATTTATTTGGACAACCAAAAATGGTTACATTAAAAAAAACCTTCAAAACTAGACACATTTGGGACACTTGTTATATGAACAATTTATCGAAGGTACCACCATCCTTCGCTAAAAAAATACTCTACAAAAACAAATTGTTCATTTGATCTAGAGCTCACTTCAATCCACTAGAAACTAGATCCACGATTTATTCCGCGAGGATTCAAATTTTTTAAACTGCGTGGGATCTTGTTTATTTTTCAAGAATAAAAGTATTGGAAACTGCCTCGTTGGTCCAGTGATTAGCATGTTTGACTGCGGCCGACGAGGTCCCGGGTTCGAGTCCCGGGTCGGGCCATAATTAAGTATTGGGTTTTTCTGACTAGAATTCTCAGTACTAGCCCGGAGTTAGGAAATTGGCGGTGTTCCAACCCTGTGCCTCGGAGAGCACGTTAAGCCGTCGGTCCCGGTTTTATTATCACTAACATGGTAATAGTCGTTAAAGCCCGCCAACCCGCATTGGAGCAGCGTGGTGGGTCTAAGCTCTTATTCCCTCTCTCCTATGAGAGTGGAGGCCTGTGCCCAGCAGTGGGACGTTAATGGGCTGTAGTGGTGGTGGTGGTGGAAAGTATTGGATAGACGCAGGCGTTACTTTGCGGAAGTCCGTGATAGTAAAAGAACTTGAAATTTAATTCGCTATTTTCCGCCACAGTAGGTAAATCTATGTGGGTACCAGTGTATTATAATATTAGTAATATTCACCACACCACATAAATATTCCAAATTATTCTCAACGTACGTTTCACTCCGGTAAAACGTACGTTGAGAATAATTTGGAAGATTTAGTGGTGTGGTGAATATTGCAAGATACACAATACACCGTACCCACATAGATTTACCTACTGTGGCGGAATATCCACTACAGCCCATTAACGTCCCACTGCTGGGCACAGGCCTCCACTCTCATAGGAGAGAGGGAATTGGAGCTTAGACCCACCACGCTGCTCCAATGCGGGTTGGCGGGCTTTAACGACTATTAACATTGTTAGTGATAATAGCCGGGACCGACGGCTTAACGTGCTCTCCGAGGCACGGGGGTGTAACACCGCCATCTAGCGAATTAAATTTCAAGTTCTTTCACAAGAATGAAAAGTGCAGCCTATATCACTCCAGGTCCTGGACTATTCACTCATTGCCCATGCAAAAAATTACATTGATCCGCTGCGTGATTGAAACACAAACTTTCGCATGTGTAATAATATTACTTGGGATGTAAGAGAGTATCTATTTAATCTGAATCAATATTGGAAACATTTCGTTCAATCATGTGTTAGTGATTTTACGTTTTAAAATAATAATGACGATCTATAATAGGATGATGTTTTTAAAATATTTAATATCACATGATTTTTCCTTTTTGCACATACTCAGCCGATGGAGGTTCAAGAGGTAATCGCACGCTTTAGCTATGTTTCACTTTCAAACTGTTTTATACTACACATCCCATTTTGACCATACTGCATAAGTCTGGGCACAGATTTGGTGATTCCTGACTTGGCGGACTGCCGATAGAAGTGAAAACGAATTTTTTCTTCTTTTTAATAAAAAAAAAATTAAAATATAAACCTTAAAACTAAGGCATTAAAGTTTAATTACATTACGAATGCAGTATATTTGTATTTAAGACCTTTTGTATTCGTAACAACGCGAGCATGTCGGTGTCGGTGACGCGAATCCACAAGTTTACCCCCTACCAAAAAGTGCTCAACGCGGCTAAGAAGTTTTCACTTCAAAAACAACGCATTAGTGTCTCTTTACACGTAATTGGTACCAATTCTGTTGTATACTATCTCTAAATTGACAGGTCTAAAGTATATGATTTTCACTGTGTTCTTTGCTGATAATCGTAGCAATAATTGGGTATTTGGCTACTAGTGAGATAAATATTTTTTTAATGATTATTAAATAAAGGATCTCCCAAAAGTGGTAATATTCACGTCCCCTGCTAGTTTTATTTTGAATAACCATTATAAAATATCGATTAAAGTAAAAAAAGTGTGTCGAACTTTGATGACGTCACAACTTAAAATTTCATACAATATCCATACCAAGCACACGTTTTGACGTTTAAAAAAAAGTTGCTGATTTGACTAGTTGTCAAATACCCAATTGTATTCCTGTCAATTTGGTTTGCATTTTGTGTACAATAGAGTATAAAAATTTTCAGTCTAGTTCGTAGTATCTGCGTTGCGGACAACGAAAACGACTATGGACGGGGCCTGCCGTAAATAGATTCACAGTAATGTATCTTATATTTTTCGTGGGGTCTCGCAATGCGACTGTAGAGATGGCTGTAACACCTTTTGACGACCCCCGTGGCGCAGTGTGTAGCGCTGTTGTCTTAACGTGCGGAGGTCCCGGGTTCGATCCCCGGCAGGGTCAATTTGGGAGTTTATAATTTTTGAATTTTCCCTGGTCTGGCCTGGTGGGAGGCTTCGGCCGTGGCTAGTTACCACCCTACCGGCAAAGACGTGACGCCAAGCGATTTAGCCGATTTAGCGCTCCGGTACGATGCCGTGTAGAAACCGAATAGGGGTATGGGTTTAATATAACTGCCATGCCCCTATCAGGTTAGCCCGCTACCATCTTAGACTGCATCATCACTTACCAGTGAGATCGCAGTCAAGGGCTAAAACAGTATGACTTTTGATTATTTTATAAGTAAATAATTTTGCCAGGCGGAACAAGCGCAAGCGGACGCCTGTGCCCGTTTTGAGCAACTTTCGGCGCGAGCTCGTGAAGAGTTATTGGACTTCCGCACTCGACGCGTCGCTGCATTCAAAAAGAGGTTCGTATAATAACAGTAACCCAGATTTCTATTCGGCGATTGTATACTTTTTCTAGCGCTTGGAATATGTAATGCAGAATAAGATCGAGCACGCTTGCCTAGATGCCTATTCACCCTTGATTATATTTGTTTTCCCGAGATTCAATTGAATTTTATTTGAATCTAGCTTTGCAGGCAAGCACTTTTTTAATATTAGGAGGTACTTTCGGATTAAGAACAATTATTTGCGCGTTCATTTATAGCTGGATAGCTATAAATAGCCATGGATAGCCATAGAAATAATTTTGTTTGTTAATTGCTTTACCTTGGTTGTGACAATACGAATTTTGAAAAAAAAAACAAGTCTAAAGTTATCCTTGGTGGTGTTATTGTGAAAGAGTACACTACCTTACACGTGTCAATTCAGCTTAGTGTATAATCTAAATTAGCATCTTATTATGGCTGATTTTGTAGTGCACAATCTCTAAACTAAACTAAAATGACACCTTTAAATCTAGTTCTGTCCCTTTCTGCAGAGAGTATTATGAAAGGGTTAGCAATATTTTTAATGCTGACATTTTAGTTTAATTTAGACATTGTGTACAACAGAATCAGCCCATTTTCATTAAACTGGTTCAATAATACTAAATCGTTGTCCACAGTTTAATAGACCTGGCGGAGTTAGAAATAAAACATGCGCGCGCGCAGCAGGAATTGTTCAGGAAATCTTTACAGGTGTTGCGGGATTGTCAGTAATGAGCATCTTTATACCTACCGGGTATATGGTGGTATCTTAAAGGTGAACGTTCACAGGTTGGTTACATACGAACTGGTTGAAATTCAGCTCGCCCCAGAGTTGGCTTTGTTGGTCATTAAATAAACTAGCTTTTTCCCGCGGCTTAACTTGCAATAAGTTCGATATTCATACAAATTGCAAACTCATATTTTACCCCTTTAGGGGTTGAATTTCCTTTAATAATTTTTCAGTGGATGCCTCAGTGAGCTATCTGTGTGCCAAATTTCAGCTCGATCCGTCCAGTGGTTTGAGATTTGCGTTTATAGATCTGTCGGTTATTTTTTTATATTATAATATAGATATATATTATACACTCTGACAGGTTTATCTATGCATGTGGCTTCGGAACAGGATCTTAATCTTAAAATGTTGATATTTTAATAGACAGTGGCGTCAGTGCCACAAATACAGATAAGTTTACCAAGCTGTACAGTTACACTATATTGTTAAAATGAAACTTTAGCATGTTTGATTTTTAGTTACATGTTTTCTCTCAAAAAACAATCCTGAAGGCCGCACACGCGTCTGTTTTTTTAAGCGCAAAATCTATCAAGTGAATAGGAATGAAATGTGTGGCTTTACCGTAATGATAGTGAAAATTATTATCTTCATAGTCAGTCGTCAACTTAAAATTATAGTTGCCAAAATATTATTTGTATGTGGCTGATGGGTAGAGTTAAAGCCATGTTCATTTCTATTTTGGCATGAGCAAAGTTCATGTCCTCTTTTTTTTTGCTTTTGACCAAAGCCAATTTGAGCCAAACAAATTGGAGTATAGTAACGATGTGGTTTTTTCGTTGTTACGTACTATACAGCCGTTGAACGTTCAACCTTATCTTATGGAAGAATAATGACTACATGAAACTTAAGACTAAACTTTTAATTCCATTAGTCTTCATTTAGTTCAATGTATTGTATTGTATATTTATAGTTTTTGATTTGTGTATTGGAAGAAAAAAGAAAAATATTAAATCCAAGCGAAAGAGAAGCCGCGTTTCCATTATGCAAGTAACTTGCATGTTGCTAGAATATGGAATGTCAGGCTTCTGTTTTAGCCACCAACTATAATATTGGTGTCACAGAAGAATTAATAAGCACCTTCTTGGCCTCATTACCTGCTACTTGACGTAGTGCAGTCGATTGCAAGCCAATAAAAAGCAGTGATAACTTAAGTTTCTGGTTAGTATAGTCTAAACTTGAAAGCAAATCTCACAAGTTATGCGAGTGACAACTGAAAGGCAAAAACCGCCGCCGTTACGATGCCGTGTAGAAGGTTAGGGGTTTGGTTTAACCGATTAGGGGTATGGGTTTAATATAAATGTCATACCCATAACAAGTTAGCCTGCTACCATCTAAGACTGCATCATCACTTACCATCAAAGTCAAAGTCAAAGATTTTATTCAAAATAGGTACAAGTTGTACACTTATTGAACGTTATACAAAAAATTATCACATTAAATACATTAAATTGACTGCCTCGTTGGTCTAGCGGTTAGCGTAGTCGACTGCGGATCACGAGGTCCTGGGTTAGATTCTCGTTCGGGCATTAAAAAAAAGGTATAGAGTTTTTCAATTAAGAAATACTCAGTGCCAGCCCGGAGTTGGAAGTTGGCGGTGTTTCACCCCCGTGCCTCGGAGAGCAAGTTAAGCCGTCGGTCCCGGTTATTATCACTAACATGATAATAGTCGTTAAAGCCCGCCAACCCGCATTGGAGCAGCGTGGTGGGTCTAAGCTCTAATTCCCTCTCTCCTATGAGAGTGGAGGCCTGTGCCCAGCAGTGGGACGTTAATAGGCTGTAGTGGAAATACATTTAAAAAAAAACAGGTGAGATCGCAGTGAAGGGCTAACTTGTAATGGATAAAAAAGGTGTACAAGCTTCAGAAAATCATTTGCTTGCAAGTTAGTTGGACACATATGTGACGTCATACTTGCACGCAAGGGCTCGCATAAGGGCTCATGCAGACTTTCAGCGACCAATCACAATGCAGTCCCTAGTCGCCCGCACACTGCACTCAGTGGCGTGCAGTTCATCAAATGGGAATAAGTCAGTGTGTATTTATCATCAAAACAGCTAGTAAATAGGTATTCTATTGAATAGAAGCAGGCGTTACTTTGCGGAAGTCCATGATAGTGAATGAACTAGAAGTTTAATTCGCTATAATCCGCTACAGTAGACAAATCTGTGTGGTACAGTGCGAGTCTTTCACCTGCATGCGACACCCACCACCCAGCAATTCGCACAGGCACAACACCACACCACACAAATCCTCCAAATCACTCTCAACGTACGTTTCACTCCGACACCGGAGCATCTTCAGGAGATGTTCTCTACAATGCACGATTGTGAAGTCAACATCTCCTGAAGTGAATAGGTATTCTGACCTACTAATGCCTACCCTCGGTTCAAACCCTGTGCACGTCACTGACTGCACTGTGATTGGTCGCTGGAAATATATCGCTGACACGCTGCACGAGCCCTAATAGAAACGCGGCTCCAAATAATAAATAGTACATTTATTACATAAATTAGTATATCTAATTTTAAAAAAAAGCATACAAATGGATTTGCATTAAGTATAAAATATACGGAGTTATAATTGTCGCTGAAAATCACGTGATATCGCTGGCACGCTGCACGAGCCCTAATAGAAACGCGGCTCCAAATAATAAATAGTACATTTATTACATAAATTAATATATCTAATTAAAAATAGAAGCATACAAATGGATTTGCATTAAGTATAAAATATACGGAGTTATAAATGTCGCTGAAAATCACGTGATATCGCTGGCACGCTGCACGAGCCCTAATAGAAACGCGGCTCCAAATAATAAATAGTACATTATTACATAAATTAATATATCTAATTTTTTAAAAAAAGCATACAAATGGATTTGCATTAAGTATAAAATATACGGAGTTATAAATGTCGCTGAAAATCACGTGATATCGCTGGCACGCTGCACGAGCCCTAATAGAAACGCGGCTCCAAATAATAAATAGTACATTATTACATAAATTAATATATCTAATTTTTAAAAAAAAGCATACAAATAGATTTGCATTAAGTATAAAATATACGGAAATTATAATTGTTTTAAATTAAGACTTCATATATTTAAGTATTTTGTTAAGGTACATTTTTGGTGCGGTTAACTTTGTTTTAATAGTTTTTAAATTTAAAACCAGAACATTTGAAGAATTTGAGACTGTTTGTATTGAGCCCAGTTCACATTTTTAGCTTTAACTGCCTCAATATTTCCACATTGTAAGAGCCCTTGAGCCTTTATCCCAAGTAAAACTACCAGTGATTAATGGATAGAGGTCACGACTCTCAGCAATGATGATTACGACGCAAAGAGAAAGAGGCCTTTGTAGTCCCACAAACTTGTCTGACCCAGTGACAGCGTAGCTAGTAAATATTAATAATCAAATAAAAACAAAAAACTAAAGTGGCATAAAAAATGTTCCAATATTGGTCACTGGGTCAGAAAAGTTGGTGGGTTAATATAATATTTACCTCTGGCTGTAAGTTTGGTTAACCTCAGTGTTCGTGTTGCCACATGAGGTTATTCGGCAGCTTACAAATTCTAAAAGGTATAAAGAGTAGTCTGTCTTCAGCAAGATGAGAGTGCGTAAAGCGAGAAATCAGAAAAATTTAGTCGGGTACCCTCAAATATATTTTTATTTGATAGAAGCGGTGATAGTATACTAGTGGTTAAGATACCCGACCTCCTGTACGGGTTCGCAGGTTTGATCCCCGGGCACGCACCTCCCAACTTTTCGAAGTTATGTGCGTTTTAAGAAATTAAATAATCATTTACTTTAAACGGTAAAGGATCATCGTGAGGATACCTGCACGCGTGTGCAGTCTGCCAATGAGCGCTTGACCAGCCTGGTGGACTATGGCCGAACGCTTCTCATTCCGAGATGTCACTCGTGCGCAGTAGTGACCCGGCAATCAGTTGTTAAGAGAGAAGTGACCCTTGAGTTTAGTATTTCGTAGAGTTGTCAGTATCTAAAAATTCGCCTCTCAACATTCCCTAGACAGACTATAGGCAGAAATGTCAGTCGATACTTATTCTTTGAATGTAGCGTTTATTCTTAATTTATGTAACTATGTGTAAGTAATTTTCAGATTTTGTTATAAATATTTACTTGTTTTGGCTATGCATATGAGATGTTTTGTATTCTAACGTTGTATTGTTTTTTTATAATTGTGAAAATGTTTAAAAATATACGAATTATATTATTTTAATTTCGTTACTTTTATTTACGCAAAATTTATACATAATCATTAAGCTGACTTCCCACTTCTTATAATAGTACAATTAATGTGATACATTAGTTAATGCCTGTATTGCGTTTTAGTGTTTGTTGATATTGTGGGACTGAGAAAGTAGCGTTACAAAAATACTTCAAAATAATATTTTTTCATATATGGGCGGGCAGCCTTAGGGTAGGAATGCAGATGTTTAGAAGATCAGTATATATTAGTATTCTCGGAAGTATACTGCGCATTGATTCTGTTCAAAAATATGATAGGCTGAAAATCTGGTCTCTGACGTAATATTAATACAATTTAGACGAATTATTACCATACACCTTTAATGTGATTATTACGTTAAAATTAAAAACTCTAATTATTTCAGATTCCTACTCTTTAAAACCATGCGGTTAAGGTGTTTCGCTAAATTTTTAAATAAACAAATGAACGCGACGAATAAGGACGCGTTTCCATGGGAACATAATTCACAACAAAAAATTAGCTTCAAAACAGTTCGTACTTTAACTATCTAATAAAAATGCAAGTGTACGCAGATTTTTGTTTAGCAACATGATTTAGGGCACAAAAAACGTGATCTTAATCTTAACTAAAAACTTTCATGGAAGGTAAGTTTTGCTATTTTTTTTAATGTGTTTAAAAATTAATTATGAAATCCTATTTCAGAACTAACTGTATGCAAGTAGCATTTTTGATAATTTATTTAACTACCTAATGACTGATTTAGGTACAGTTTTCATATGGTGGTTTGACAGAAATGTAAATATACTTGGGTAGGTACTTTTCTGTAAGTACTATTAATACAGATATTGTATTTTATTTATTTGAGCGCGCATAACCTAAGTACCTACTACTAGACCGATTGATCCTATTCACTATTTAAAAAAAATTAAATCAGATTTAAAAATACTGCTTAAACAAAAGAAAGCTTTATTGCTAAAGCTCTCTCTTCCCAACTTCAAAAGAAGCCACCTGCTTCAGCCGAGAGTAAAAGCATTTAGGTGTCAGCTAATACTTAACCTACTTCTATTCTAGATTTTTTTCTAATGTTGGTTTTTCAAGCGTCATTCATGAGTACCTATAAGAAAGATATTAAACTTTTAATTCTTGGTCCCTAATTATTGAATGTTTGATCAATATGGTCCTGGCAACGGTATACTTGTTCCTAATGGGGTGTCCGATGGTATGGGGGAAGTGGGTAGAAGGCAAGCTGGATTCGAAAGAGGTAAGAAAAAAAATACAATCAAATTTTAAGCTAAGGAAGTTAACATCTCGTCGATCCCCTTACCTCTTTTCAACCCCCGACATAGGGTTTTATAAGATTAACGTGTGTGGCATTGTACCGCCCAAACGGATGATCCGATTTTAGTTTTTTTTAAAAAAAATTAAATAATGGCTTCATCTAGAGTGTGAGTGAGAGCTATGATTCAAGAAAATCTTGCCAGCCGTTTGAATATTACCACCTCTTTTTCTAGTATCTTTACTGTAATAGGGGAGCATCTGAAACCAGAATATACCTCGTCCATTCCGCTAGGTATCTTTTATTATCGGTCTGTTAAATTTACCTGTTAGTTTACTTTTTTAATCATCCACCATTCGTTATAATTTCAGAACTGGGCGTTCCTATCACGTTTCTGCTTCCTATCCCTAGATGGACAGTTTGAATATTTGATAGAGTTTGAAAGGGATATAGGTACACCAAATTTACTGCTATATTATGATGAGGATAGCCAGTGGCCGTCCGTTTATCACAGTAGTAAGGTAAGTCCCAATATTTTAATGGGTCAGGTAAGCGATTATTAATAAATAAATATGTTTATTACTTACCTGTATAGAACATGGAAATACTGTCATATACAGATGCTATTAGGATGCCAGGTAGCATTCTATCCTTTTCTCTCGAGTGATTGTAGTCATAACAAGAAAAGAGATAAACTAATAGCATCTGGTCTGGGTTATACATACCTGTTCATCTGAAAGCAACTTACGAAATAATTTCAGACTTGCAAGGAACGTGAAGCTGTGCTGAATAAAGCGGGGCAGAATCAAGTTATTAAACTTTCACATTGGTATCCTGACACAGAATATTCGGGTTGCATCCTTACCCAGGCTGATAAAGAGTTGCCGGCAGTAAAAAGGTACGTTCTCGTCCGATATTTTAACCCTGCTGCAGAAATTATTTACTTCAAGTGATAAATTATATTGTGAGGACAATATTTAAAATGTTACCTGTAATAGTTTTTTTTAATTCATGCATACCTTATTTAAAAGTTTCAAAAATACTATTAGAGAGTGAGTGAGTATTAGCGTCCAACAAAAACAGAATCTAACTAGATTCTGTTTTTGTTGGACCAATGTTACCAGCCTTTATCTGTATGTATACCTATGTCACCGTAAGATTGTAAAAACCGTTAGATTATAATCTAACTCGCGAAATTCTAAACTGTCGAAAGATTGTAAACTGTTCAATGTTCTGAGTGTCAATTTTTGAAATATTCATTTTATTTACGTTTTCTTGTCTCTTTCTTGTAGGTTAGGTTAGGGTTCGACATAAATAATCAAGTAGTGCCTGGCCGCAGGCCGGGCACTTAGGTTTTATCGGGTTTAAATACCTATCAGATTACAATCTATCGGAAAATAATGCGTTAAATTCTAATCTTTCGACAGTTTAGAATTTCGCGAGTTAGATTATAATCTAACGGTTTTTACAATCTTACGGTGACATATATAATTCAAACTTACGTGTTTAACAGTTAACTGTTTCATTAATTTACAGTTCAACTACGCACAGTCCAAAGTCTACGCCAAAAAATAAAATATCATCAACAAAAACCAAAAATAATAATACTTCGAACATTACGAAAATTGAGGTGCCATTAGATCCAACTTATTATGATCAATTCTTAAAACCTACCACGACAAAGCCGCAAGCAAGTACCATTGTTGATACGAACTCTACTACTTGGTATGAATTATTTCCGACGGACGACTTCGCAACCACAACTGCATTGCCAGAAGACGAATTGTGGGAGAGCATTGGTCCGGAAAACAATGGCAGTTTTTTTGAAAATCTTAAGGATGTTGAAATATTGTTCGACAACCGAAACAAAAGTGGGGTAAGTTTATACATATACATGTAGAGTAAATACTTAGTAATTGCCATGGAGCTTTCTCTATTGTTTTAAGGTATTATGTAAATGTGGTGTGGCGTGGGTTTACTAGGATTTATTTCCGTTAACCATGGCATACTTGTTTATATGTTGCTGACACTTCCTTTTGATTTATTATTTTGCCTAATTACGATTTGTTGAGATTTAAAACCAGGGGCCAATGGGACAAAAATTCTTCAGGTGGCTAACAATAAAATTGGGGCTAGTGGGAGTTCTCTAGACTTACAATCTGAGCAGTATGTAATTGCACGTTTTTTGGTTGACTTGAATATTAATTCAAATGTTCTTTATCAGAATAGAATTAAGCGTTCAACATCAGAACTCTATGAACGCTATCGACGTCGAAGACTTTACTCGGATACCAATAAAAATGGACCGAGCAATTCAAATGAAAATACGCAAAGATTCATTGTTTCCTGTCATAATTCAAGGAGATTCCGCTCCGCCAGGGAGAGATGGTGGTTTATAGCTATCAGCAACTGTGATAGTCCTAAGGTAAGTGTCAATAATACGTAGGTAAATCTTAATTACGACTTAGGAGCACTACTATAGTACAAAAGAACAGCTGGAATAAGCGTCATAAGATTGTATGGTGTGTGGCAATCTCTGCACGACTCTATTTTAACGTAGCTTTGAAATCTGTAACCATACTCACTTTAACGATTTTAATACATTTTTATACATACTTTTCAGGGTCTCGATATTCGGTACAAGTTTTTAATGACCAATGGACCATCTGGAGATTTCTGGCATGAACATTTCTCTGCAGATGAATTTTGTAAGTTATTATTTTCTACCCACAACAAACGCTAATAGTCAAACTTGAATTTTGGTGATTGGTCAATAGCTGTCCAGCTTAAAACTAACTTATAACATCACATTATAGATTGAAATGTAATTCAACTAGGCTTTTAAAGAAACTTTACCTGTGAAAGTATTATTGTTATCTGGAATAACCCATAGGCCACTTTTTATTCCGGAAAATTAAAGATTTCCCGCGGAATCCGCAAAACCTTTATCCACGCGGACGAAGTCGCGGGCATCAGCTAGTGAATATATAAAATTGGAATCGTTTGTTTCAAACTAACTTACCTACTTACGCACATTTCAATTTGTATTGACGGAAAAATATTCTTTTTTTCAGATGTACTTCCAATCCTATTGGCATACACCTTCGCTTACGTCATAGTGATGGTCGCCGTAGTGATGTGCAGTGTGGAACTAAAGTCTCGTCATCTTTTACACTCTACGTACAAACTGTTCCTTATGTCCATAGTGGCTCAACACTGCGGTGTGATGTTGCAAAGCTTAGCTGGCATTAGATACGCATACAATGGTGTTGGGGGTTACAATGCTAGAACTACGGGTAACGAAAACGTATTTGTCAGTAGCTAAGAATTCTTTGTGCCTAGATACAAACTAAAAAATTGCTTTTTATGCGTACAAATGTGACTAATCTTTCCTTCCTCTTGTTTTTACGTAAGTAGCTCACGTTAATAACTTGCCATATTTAGCATTTGTAAATGATGCGCGACTTACAAGTTACAAGTCATTAAATTTCGCAAGTTACTCATGTAAGCGAATGGTGCTAGTTAAACTAATAAGACTATAAAGGCGATTAAAAAATGAGAAATAGGTAACACCACGTTGATTGATTAGATACATATGTTCGCTTAAAATTTATAAATATTAGTTATTCCATTTTCTAGCTTTAAAACTCTTAATCTCATTTTTAGGTCAGTTTCTTTGTGGCGTCTCCGAAACTTTGTTTCTACTTCTGCTTATTTTATTGGCAAAAGGCTACACTATAACACGTGGACGCCTAAAAGTTGGCTTTACAGTCAAATTGACGGTCTTCATGTGCTGTTACATCGTCACCTACATCATACTGTTTATCTATCAGGCTCAGGTAAGTTATTGTTAACTCGAGGCAAAGGTAAGGTAAGTTTGGTTGAAACATAAAAAAAATTACCAAATATAAAATGACAAAAATTCCGAAGATTTATTTCATACTAGATTTAAGGCCGTAATTATACTACCAAGTTTCTACGTAAGTAGCTTACAAAAACAACATTACTAACATTTGGAAACAATACGCGACTTTTTAGACAGATTTTTTTGCTAAATACTCATGTATGCTAATAACGTGAGTAAAACTCACTGTAAATGCGGCCTTAAAAAGTTTTAATGATAATTTTATGTAATTATTTTACTAAATAAATAGTAATATCTCTTATCAGGCATTTGACCCAGGCGAAGTCCTATATCTATACGAGAGTCCAGCAGGATATGGGTTGATTGTTTTGAGAATAGCCGCATGGTGTGCATACGCGTACGCTACGTTTTTTACAGTTAGGAAGTATCCAGAAAAGGTATCTAATATTTTCTCTACGTAACTAAGTATACTTATTGTATTCATCCCATTTCATATTTAGAATGAAATATGAATACCTTGATCGCAATTTGTACGACGTTAATAATTATAGTTGTTACAATAACACTTTAATCTAGCCTTATGTCATTAATGTATAAATCATAACCGCGTGAATGGTGGCAAAAATACTGGCTGTATATCCACGCCGAAAAGCCAGGCCGATCTTTAGTGCCTAAAAAGCCTGTCACCAGAGCAAGTGTGAGACAAGAACTGCGGTAAAATTTCTCTTTAGAAAAATGAGACCGTCGAAGGCCATAAATCTGTTTCCTTTTTAGTCTCAGTTAAGCTTGAGAAAAGTCTAAACGCTCTATAGAATTACAATTTGTTAATGTTTTTCAGAACACGTTCTACTGCCCATTTTTCATATGCGGTACACTGTGGTTCTATGCGGGGCCGCTTTTTATATTAACTGCTAATTCTTATATAGGTAAGTTACATTTGCTCCATTCATCTTTCACTTCTTTTTATGGAATGTGTTTATTTTGACTCTTAAGTCCGTAGGTCCCGTAGGAGGACATTTTATTATTTTAAATAGTACATACTTATTTATATTGGATATTTTTTTAGATAAATGGGTCCGAGAGAGTGTGGTAACAGCGGTGCTGCTATTTATTACATTCTGTGGTCACATTATGTTTTTAGTAAGTAAGATATATTTTCAAAACAACTTTCAAAATATTTAAACAATAGGTATATTAAGTATAACAGAACATAGACATGTAGTCAACACATGCTCGGGGCCATACTAGCAACGCTTAAAGCTATATTGTTTTATTATTGTTGACTTTCGTGTTTTTTCATTATAACCCTTATTTTAAGAACGCCAACGTACGTGACATCAAACTGTCTTTTTGAGTAATATTGCTTTGAGCGTCGGCAGTACGGCCCCAGAACATTGAAATGTTATTTTCAATATTATATTGATAAATCTTGAGATTAGAAATAAAAATTATTGTAAATAATATATTTTTCAGCTGTTAACACTGCCAGTTTTCGCAAACAAAAATTTCCCGTATCACGTGCGGACGACACAGATTGGAGTTATGGAGGTAAGTTCCGTTAATTTGTATTATTTCAATAATTATAAAATTATTAAATATATATTTTTAGAGGAAGAACTGAATAATCTTACCATGTAAACGGAAGTAATACCTGTTTTCACCGACAATGCCAAATTTTTAGGGAACACTTTACGTTGCTAAGGCTTAACAACGTTATAGCTGCCATTGCTGTCAACTAATATTAATTACCGTACTCAGCCTGCAGGGCGACCGCGTATCTTCTGCATCAATCATTGTTACAGTATCAATTGTTGTGATTGGCTGAATTTATGGTATTCTTGCTGCGTCAATGGATTTTGTCCAATAGTGGAAGAGTGTTATCCAATCAGAGGTGATTGCGATCGTTACACTGTAGCTGTCAGAGATACGTAATATCTTACCACGTAAACGCATGCTCGTTTTCACCGTCAATCCCTAAATTTTAGTGACCACCTTACGTTGCTAAGGCTTAGCAACGTTATAGCTGCCATTGCTGTCAACTAATAATAATTACTGTACTTAGCCTGGTCGACTTAGCTTGGTTGTTTTGTTTACCTGTTTGGTTGTTTAGGTGACTCGCAGTTCAACTTTGGATAGATTTGGGCCTAATGCGTATCATCCAAGTGACGGGGCGGCGCAGACGGTTATCATACCTCTTACTAGGTACTAAGTACGAATTTTTATTTCCTATGTCAACAGTATACGCGCCACGAAAGTTTAAAGAATACTTCCTTAAAAGCAGCTTCAAAATCAAAATTCAAATACAAATGTTTTTTATTACAATTTTGCAAGTGCTTATGCATAGACGAATGAAAGTACCACTGGTTCGGAATGACGTTCCTACCGAGAAGAACCAGCAAGAAACTCGGTGGTTGATCTTTTGAAAAAAAAAAAAAATACAATTGCATTAATCTAAAAGATACATAAGTAATCGCAGTCCTGAGCATTGCTGGAGCGAGTCAAATCCACGCGCTTTCTTCCCTATGATAATGGCACAAACAAATTACTGTGTTCGATGGGTCATGTTGTGACAGGATTTTAATGTACTTTTAGTCTGTGACCCGTTTCTTTTTTCCACCCTGTATATAGTTATCGTATCAGCCATTGGAAAAATGGCCTGATACTGTATACCGACCATGCAAGTAGATATGCAAATTCCTTGAAGTAACTTGCTTTGCTATTTTAAGTTAGGAATTCTCTCTTAGTCTCATAAAACATAAAATTAGCAATAATTTTCTTCAAAAAATTAACAATTTTTCAGACGGACAG
Source organism: Erebia palarica (assembly GCA_964035005.1). Lineage (NCBI taxonomy): Eukaryota > Metazoa > Arthropoda > Insecta > Lepidoptera > Nymphalidae > Erebia > Erebia palarica. The sequence goes on from OZ035987.1 coordinate 34,296,563, forward strand.
AAGAACTAATAGGTAACATGTACAACCAATACATGGCCACAGCTCCCCCGCATTCATTAGAAAACGAAACGCCCAAACTAAACGGTGCCATAAAAAGGATGGACTCCATGCAATCTAGAAACAACCTTTTACCCCAAACCAGCACCGAAACAAACACTTCCGATGATATAAATCCATCGATAAAGGAAGAAAAGGAAGTATTCACAATCGGAAATCAAATGGCAAAAATAGAAACACGGCAAAATTCAACCCAGATGGCGAAGTTGGAAAGTTCAAAGGAATCAGTGTTGCCAGTTAATGAAATGCTACCATCTATGGGGAGTTTGGAAAGTGATAAGTTGGACTTACCCCAAGTTTTGAGATCTAGGCGGAATATTCTGGAGCCTATTAATAGGGATGTACCTTCGTGGTCTTTGGCTAAGGGGCCCTGTGTTGTTGCGATGCAGTTGAAAAAGACTCAAAGTATGGATGATGATGGTAAGATAAAGTATAAGTGTCATTACAATCCATATTAATGTTATAAATGCGAAAGTGTGTCTGTCCGTCTATGCCTTCAAAGGCCCACCTTTTCAACCGATTTCGACAAAATTTAGTACAGACATAGATTCTATACCTGCAAGTTAAGGCTTTTTATCCCAGAAAATTAAAAAGTTCCTGCGAGAACGGAAAATCCACGCGGATGAAGTCGCGGGCATCGTCTAGTACTTTTTTATTTGGAGAGGCATAAAAATAGTTGTTTCGATGATCTTGCCTGCCTTGGTATCTATGTTATGATAAACTAGAAGTTTCTAAATCAATATTTTTTTCTTTAATAACCAAAGGTAATCCACATATTATCATCAGTAACTTGATAATAATATAAAAATTGAATGCGCCACCCATTTAAACAACCGCCTATACTTTAACAACTTACCGTGGAGTATTATCTACTGTTATTTTTTTATTTCACAAGTAAAAAGTACATATTATATATTTTACTAACTGTCCCGGCAAACGTTGTTTTGCCATATGAATTATTAAACTTGCTATTATGCTGCTCCCAAGCGGAGGAATTTGGCAAAACGGGACCCCATTGATCAGCGATCGACCAGGGTTGAAAAATATAAAATGCTATCAAAACATAGGGGTCGGTGGTAGGAGGGTAAAAATTTTGGACTAAATGTATTTTTCAATTCCACGCCATAAAAAAATAACAAAAAAAAAAATTGACCAAAAAATAAAAAAAAATTTTTTTGGGTTGAACCACCCTCAACACTTAGGGGTGTAAAAATTAGTTATAAACCTATTCTCATACCTACTGAATATACATATGAAATTTCATCAAAATCGGTCAAGCCGTTTCGGAGGAGTATAAACACTAAACTTGACACAAGAATTTTATATAATACTAGCTGATGCCCGCGACTTCGTCCGCGTAGATTGAGGTTTTTAGTTTCCGCGGGAACTCTTTAATTTTCCGGGATAAAAAGTATCCTATGTCCGTCTCCTGGTTCTAAGCTACCTCCCCACCAATTTTCAGCCAAATCGGTTCAGCCGTTCTTGAGTTATAAATAGTGTAACTAACACGACTTTCTTTTATATAAATAGAAGATATTAGATGGTTTCTTCGTGCTCGTAAGCGCTTGACGGTTTGTCTGAGCACTGCACATTCCTCCATGCTTATTAACTAATTAAGTGGGTAGGTGTTAAACGTATTAATTATATTATAATCTAATCTATGGTGTTACTTAAGTAAAATTTAAAATATTTAATTTCCAAAGGGTTCTTACTTATTAATTTTTTCCATAAAATATAGTTGTAGGCAATTTTAAAAAAAAAGTAAACAAAACTAATTTTGCGCATACAAATCAAAATTTTATGTATACAGGCTGCTTCACTTTGAATAACACTAAGTTTATTCAATATTTAGTTTTTAATAGATAATTTTTAATTCTGTGATTGATGTTGTTTTTTGTTAATTTCGATACTTAAATCCAAAAGTATCGGAAGTTCATTTATTGGCCTTGGAAGTAAAATTTAGCTCTTTCGCCATAATAGTTATTCGCTTTTGTTGTAAAAGTAAAAGTAAAATATACTTTATTGTACACTATACAATAAATAAAATACAATAGATATAATTATCTAATGGACATGGCACAACAGGCGGCCTTATTGCTCAAACACCGATCTCTTCCAGGCAACCTGATGGCAAAGGATACATTGAAATAGAAAGCGGAAGGGGTGTACTAAAGAGAAGAAATTAAGTAATATACAAAAAGATACAGAAATGAGTGATATAAAAATATAATTATACGTATTTAAATAGATATAATAGAAAGAAAATAATATAGTATAATAATATAGATTATAGACGACAAATATATAAGGATATTAAGAAGATAAATAATGCAGTTTCAGCTTAGTTTTGAAGCGATTCAGATAGTCTAATATCCAAAGGGAGAGAATTCCAAAGCCGTATAGCAGTAACAGTAAAAGATTTATTATAGAAGGAAGAAGAATGTTTAGGAGTACTGCAGTAGATTATTTTGGGAACGGAGAGTATAATGTCTATTAAATATGTACTTAAATCGATCTTTTAAATAATGAGGAGTGGTGGGATTGAACAGAATGCAGTAAAGAAGGTGTAATATGTTTTTCTAAAAAATGATATGAAATGTGGACCCTGTAATTGAGTTCGAAAGTTAAACTTCCCGGCCTAGGCCAGTAAAGAATGTATGTATTTTCATTACCTATCATAAGTTTGAATTTGGAATCTTCCTGAATATCTTGTAACTTGTTATAATGTTCTTTGGCCTAAACAGTTTAAAGGACATGACCAGTGATTGCCCTCCGATTCGGGACAATGCACAGGATTTCCGTTTTTACAGTAAGGTTTAAAAATTCAAAACGAAATTATTATGGATTTATTATTCCAAATAAGGTCAGGGTTCAAATGACAAAAAAAAAACAGTACGTTTATTGTTTAAATCTTGAGCGTCCGCTTTCCTCTTTAAGCACTACTCCATTTTGACGTTCCATTATATCCATGCCTATTAATAATCTTGTAACCCTACATGAATACCATTTAAGTACCTTAGTCATTATATTATGAATGATTTATTTTTGATCAATTAAATAGTAATGAAAAGGAAATGTATGTTTTGTTTATAATTATTTTTATTTTTTGACAAGTCTCAAACTAATAGATCGAACAAAGCATTTTGAAATACTGCGTTTAAAGGAACGCCCTTTCACATTGCATATGCCGCCATCTATAGTCGAATAGTTGAACTGGAACGCCCTTTCACATTGCATATGCTGCCATCTGTGGTCGAATAGTTGAACTTGTTAACAAATGTAGTGAGCAATACTTAAAAATATTTTCTAGACTCACCATAATACATAGCGCCATCTAGTGTGGGAAAGCAGTTTTTGGTGAAACTTTTTTTTATTTATTTTCTCAGTTTTCAGAGCCTTCAGACTCCTGAAACTTTTTTATCTGAAAACTATAAAATATAACAATTACAATAATAAAGAAATAATACTTGAAAATATTTTTTTAGACTCGCTCAACACAATAAATAGCGCCATCTAGTGTGGGAAAGCAATCTTTTGGTGAAACTTTTTTTGTTCATTTTCGCAGTTTTTCGAGCCTTCAGACTCCTGAAACTTTTTTATCTGAAAACAGTGAAATATTACAATTACAATAATAAAGAAATCATTGCTGAACATTGATTTTTGACACCTAGGCAAGCTGCCATAGTTCCACCGGTCAAGTCCTTTGGAACTCTACCGTATTACGCGTTCAGCACTCACAGCGCAAAAAAAAATTAAAAGTATAATATTTTTAATATTTCTTAAGTAGGTTGCTTTTTTATTTACTTTCTTTTAATTACATAATATAATATATTTTAAAAAAGTCACTTGTTTAATTTTTTTGAAAAGCACTATACACACCTCGACCGGGAGAGCATTTCTGGTCTCGTATATAGCCTAACTAACAATCGACCAGAAAACGCGTACTTCCCGGTCTCGCGATGTAATGTACTATTCTTTCTATCTTAGATTCTTCGGAACCAGCAATATTACACCTGAACGGCAAGAAAGCTCCAGTCCGTCAACCGCCGACTGCTGGAGAAATGAGCACCATACACGAGGGAAGAGAGAAGACCTATGTGAGGACACCCACGGACATATTCACTGTGCCTGCTAGGGGGTGATAGGGTTTTTATTTTATCCACTACAAGTTAGCCCTTGACTGCGATCTCACCTGATGGTAAGTGATGATGCTGTCAAAGATGGTAGCGGGCTAACCTGTTAGGGGCATGGCAGTTATATTAAACCCATACCCCTATTCGGTTTCTACACGGCATCGTACCGGAACGCGTAATCGCTTGGCGGCACGTCTTTGCCGGTAGGGTGGTAACAAGCCACGGCCGAAGCCTCCCTACAGGCCAGACCAGGGAAAATTCAGAAATTATAAATTCCCAAATTGACCCTAGTAGCTTTATTATTTGAAATCTGCAACAATCATTCAGGTTGGTTAATCCACGAATACCCGTTCCACTCTTGTTAATTACTAAATGATGCCCGCGACTTCGTCCCTATTCCAAATTTCATAAAAAGCGGTTTAACAGATGAGCCGTGAAAGCGTAGCAGACAGACACACACTTTCGTTTGTGTGTATTTATAGCTAGGTATATGAAATATTTTGTTATTTTATAGTTTGTAAGAATAAACCCATTGTCGGCGGCACTGTAAAATTCATATGTATTTATGATAATACCACATAAGAATGTAGTCGGATTTTGATTGTTCTGTTTGAATTTATTAAATAAAATAAAATAAATATTTATAATATATGGCACCCATTTAGCATGCAGAACAGTCTTGAAAGCAAAAGTATTGGTTTGTAATAGGAAACTATGTTCCATATCATACTATACTATCCATACTAATACTATAAATGCAAAAGTGTGTCTGTTTATCGGTCCGCTAAGCGTTCTTGGCAGAACTTTTTAATCGATTTGAACGAAATTAGGTATAGAAAGAAAGAAAATCTAATTATTCTCATCATTGTGCCACACATTACAATACCTTAAGCTAAATGTTACCATGGCGCCTCCAGTACTTGAGCATTAAAGTATAGAGGTTGATTGCATCCCGGGGAAGGCCATAGGCTACTTTTTATCCCGGAAGGTTAAGGATTTCCCGCGGGAATTAAAAAAAATAAACCACGCGGACATCAGCTAGTAACGATCATAAAACACGACTTCTGCGTGGATCGAGGTTTTTTGGTTCCCGCGGGAACTCCTTAATTTTCAGGGATAAAAAGTAGCCTATGTGCTATTCCAGACTATAATCTATCTCTGTGCCAAATTTAAGCCAGATCCGTTCAGCCGTTGGGGCGTGATTGAGTAACAAACATCCATACATCCATCCAAACTTTCACATTTATAATATTAGTAAGATGTATGTGTAAAGCAATTTTCTTAATACGATGAAAAATAGTGGTGCGCGTCTTCGTGGATTGAACAGTCTCAATCTTTGTGATTGGCTGAGTTTATGGTATTCTTGTTGCGGCAGTGAATTTTGGCCAATAGTATGAGTGTTTTAGCTATCAGAGGCGATTGCGATAGTTCCAGTGGCGATATAATTTTTACGTTTTATGGCCCCTGATATATTAGAATAACTGAGTATCACTACCCCAAAAATAGATACATAAGCTAGAAATAGTAAATAATAATATGGATAGTAGAACTATATCCGTTTTACTCATCATAATATTGTTAAAAGTATGTCATAAGTTGTTCCTACTTGCCTAAAAAGGAATGTAAATAATTTCTTCAAGTATACTAAAATTTGTTTTACTCATTTAAATTGTAGATGTTCTAGTTTTAACACACTTTTCGAGTGATATTTTCTTCTAGTCAGAGCAATAAATAAGATTTAAGTATTAACCTACTATGATTTTTGGAATTCGTTACTTCTTTAAACCTTTTTAGTGCGGGTTTCCAGCATGGATACAAAATTAATTCCAATTTTGGCCACCGGACCAGATAAATTGGAAGGACTAGAAATAAAAAGCTCTGCTAAAGCGCAACACACACAGGAAACAGGTGCGGGTCGGATGCGCGGCCTGTTGAATTCCTTGTATTTATATGGACGACATCACACAGCGTCACCAGCCTATGCCCGTTGAGTCAATTCAATTCATTTATTATACGATTGCCTGAAAAAATTGAGTATATTGTTTTCAGGGTTCATGTATGTATGTATGCATGTATGTGAGTTTGTATATTCCACCATAACTTCTATACGCCTGAACCGATTTTGATAAATGAGGTATCGTTAGAATCCCTAGCTTATTCCGGGTGACATAGGCTAGTAAAATTTTTAAAAAAATTGATGGGGTGACCATGTTCCCGCATTAAAGACCAAAATTGAAAAGAAAAAAACGAAAATAAGATTATCTATATAATCATTATCTAGAAAATGATGAGTAGATTCCAAAAATATATAACACTATAGTTCAATATTTAGTGATCCACAAAAAAATATAATTTAATAAAAAATGTGAATAAGATTACAAAGGCTATATATGCAAATCGCTTCTTATGGAGGTAAACTCCAAAAATAATATTGCATTGCAGTCGTATTTTTTAATTCTTTAAATTAATTTCACTTGTTCAATTTAGGTACACTATAGGTACACATATTGACGTCCGTCCGTCGTGTGTTTTGCGCTTAAAAGGTCAATTTCGAGTCCAATCTCTATACTGATAATATACGTGCAGCGGCGATTAAATAAAACAAGATGTTTTCTTTTGTGTTGTATTTATCAATCTATGAAAACCTTACAAAATATTGTAACAAAGGACATAACATAATAAGACACATTCATGCAACATAAGCGTAACTTCGTAACTTTACTGCACATAATTCTAAATAGAGCTACACAAATGGCGTTAGTAGGAGAATAAAATAGACTTAATTGACCTTAGGTTTCAAATTCAAATTCAAATGTTTTTTTATTCAAATAAACTTTTACAAGTACTTTTGAGTCGTCAAGTGGATCTACCACTCGTTCGGAATGCCATTCCTACCGAGAAGAACCAGCAAGAAACTCGGTGGTTGCTCTTTTTTTTAATAAATATTTCATTTACAATTATTATCTCAATGTATATGTCACCGTAAGATTGTAAAAACCGTTAGATTATAATCTAACTCGCGAAATTGAAAACTGTCGAAAGATTACAATTTAACGCATTATTTTTCGGTAGATTGTAATCTGTTAGGTATAGTACCTAACCCGATAGAACTTAAGTGCCCGGCTTGCGGCCGATTATTTATGTCGAACCCTAACCTAACCTACAAGAAACAGACGAGAAAACAAAAATACAATGAATATTTCAAAAATTAACACTCAGAACATTGAACGGTTCACAATCTTTCGACAGTTTACAATTTCGCGAGTTAGATTATAATCTAATTTTACAATCTTACGGTGACATATATAAATTATAGTTAGATGAGGCCCGCGGCTTCGTCTGTGTGGATTAAGATTTTCGATTCCCGCGGGACTATTTAATTTTCCGGGATAAAAAGAAGCCCATGTCCAATCCCGGGATGACATCTCATCTGTACCAAACTGTGTCAAAATCGCTTGAACAAATAGGTGGTAAAAACGTAGCAAACCGACAAACACATTTTATCTATAATTAGTTATGAATTTATTTGATTTCTTGATTTTTACACATCAGAAAAAATCGCTGAATCAAATCAGCAGCTCAGTGTCTCAATTCGGCGTCTATTTTAAACAACTTCAGTTCGAAACTCGCGACACTTCTTTCCGAGTGGAAAGAAGTGTGAAATTTATTACAATATGTTTCCGGGCGAAAAATATTGTAATAAATTCACTGCACATGTACCGTAACCGCTGTCCTTAGCATTGCTGGAGTGATCAAATCCATGCTCCTCTATCATTTACATAATCTTCAACAGACAATAAGCTTTTTCAAGAGCATACTTTTAATGGATTTCTTAAATTTGTGTATAGGCAAGTTTAAAAGGTCGGATGTCCAGTAGTCAGTACCACAATTTTAAATTTCAAGGTTTTCGGCTTTAGATTTATAGGCGAACTTGAACTTTGAAACTAGGCCACTAAGTACCATGTTTCAGTACTCGACAGCGTGTTACCTATCGCCCCTTTACCACTCTATACCTATTTAGAATTCTATGCTTTACAGGTAATAATAATTTTATAGTACATAAGGGCCGCTTGCACAAGTACATTTATACCGATTTAGTTTTTTGTAATGCTGTCCCTTTTTGGTAAATGCACATTGTACTTGCCAAAAAGGGACAGCATTAAAAAGATGTAACTAAATCAATTTAAGAGTCCTTGTGCAAGTGGGCCTAAGAGTTTATCGGTTTAGTTATCCCACTTCTTAAACTCTAGTCCGTCGGGTGGTTTCACTTCGACCTTGTCTTTGGCTACCTGGTTCCAGTTTGTGCTCAAAACTGTGCCTCCTGACTCCAGCTGTAAAAGAAAGAAAGGACAATTTATCCAAAATAGTTTTTTTTTACTAGTTTCTATTGTTTTTTTAGTTTAGTGAAGTCGCAGGCATCAGCTAGTAATATTATAAATTCGAAAGTGTTTTTTAGTTGGTTTGTCCTTCAATCACGCCGCAACGGAGCACCGGATCGACGTGATTTTCAGCATGGGTATAGTTTAGGACCTGGAGAGTGACGTAGGCTACTTTTTATCCCGGAAAATAAGGAGTTCCCATCGGAATAACAAACTTAAACCACGCGGACGAAGTCGCGGGCATCAGCTAGCTAGTATACTATAATATAGCTACGCAAACAAGCACTTGCACCTAAGCTCAGAGACTACTAAATGATTATCGCGAACTATATCAATAGGCATGATGACAGTAACCAAGAATCAATGAAATTATGAATTTATCTAATGAAATAGGATTCATGGATTATAAAAAACGTATTTATTTTTCTATTTCGAGTGAGATTGCTATTTATTTTGATAAAATAAAACTATAAAATACAGCCATCCGCCATAATGGATTAAACGCCAAGAAGCGAATGACGTCACAATTGTTTGTTTTCGAGCTTTGACAATCACACTATTGTTTACTGCACACTGCACAGAGTACATTGGTAATAACAATAGTGACGTCACAAACGACGCCATGACACCGGCGGGCGCTTTGGCGCGAATTTTAAAACTTAAATTTCAAATGCCAATTTTATCTACCAAACCTTATTTTTCTGCGGAAATAATATATTTTTTCGAAATAGTAGATACTTCCGAACATAATCTGACCATTTTTCAAAATCAGTCATCATGCCCATTTTATAGTACTTACAAAGCTTTTGTTCATAGCGCGGCGAACTTCATCGGAGCCTTCGCCGTAGATCTTCTGAAAGAGCGCGTTCAACGCGGCATCGCCTTCAGGTTTCTCTTCCTCTTCCTAAAAATAGTCATCTATAAGAAACTGACTGACTGACGATTCAATTCAACGTTAGTTTTGACAGTTGAATGTAGATACTTGCAATATTGGAAGGGGTAGACCCCTATTAAACTAGGATTTCCAGAAATTCTACTCAATCCAAGCTATTCTACTAGTTTTGTTTGAGTAAATAGAATAGGGATGATAACAACTCAATCAAATCAGCAACACTTTATCAAACTTAAAAACGCTCTTCTAGTATGGAAGTTGTACGAAATTCGCAATTGTGACATCATCAAATTTCAACGCACTTTTTGTCTTTAATCTATATTATAAATATCAAACTTAAAACTAACCGAGGGTGTGAATTTTGGGTCTTTTTGAAGATCCTCTTTTTAATAATCAATTAGAAATAATTTACTTTTGATATAGGCATCATCCCTATTGAAAAAGTAATGTGTCACAAATAAGATATACATCATACTAAAATTATTACAAATGCGAAAGTGTGTTTGTGAAGTATGGCCCACATACAGAATCTATTATGATTAGCAATAAGCAACTTTATGGTAACACATCTGTATATATGTTACCATACTCAATTCAGCGACATTTTTTCTTGCTTAAAATTGTAACTAAACAATTCTTAAAATCGAGTTATCAGGTGTTAACTTTAATTTGAATAAAAAATTCATACCATTTTTTTAATGTCCTTTTCAATTTTGTCCCAGTCTTTTCTGAACAGTTTTGGAGGTTGCTGTGGTCCAGATGCATCTATGACAGCTAAAATTCAAAACAAACATTTATTATTCAACCAGACATAACAAATTGAAAGTTTAATCTGACTGAATTGCCAACACCAAGCTTGGTAGTGAAAATATGTTTCAGTATCTTTAACATATTTCCATTCTACAGCTTTACTAGTTGTTAAAAACTTTGTAGTATTTATGCCTAAAACTGAGGGATGACCCTGTCAGATTACTGTCACATGGCACATGAGTAAGATAGTAGAAAATGCACTTTTGTCTCTCTCTTGTGCTCTCTTGGTATATTTTATATCCTACCAATATTACAAATTTATAGGTGTTTCGGTTTCTTGATATGTCCCTCGATCACACTCCACCACACAGACCTACATGTTTTTTTTGCATGAATATAGTTAAAGACCTGGACAGTGACAGGCTATATTTAGGGCAGAAAATCAAAAGTTCCTACAGGATTTTAAACAATCTATATCCACAGACAAAGTTGCAAGCATCACACTATATTAAAATCTCTACAAACTTCTTAATAATGTAGTTTTAATAACATCTGCAATCTAGTGAGGAAAACATTGTGTAACTTAAGCACTCACCCTGTGGTATAGCCTTAACTTTCTCCTCTTTGCCCTCTCCCTCTAACACAGTCCATCTCAGTCCATCCTTCTTCCGCAGTTTGACTTCTATTTTGGATGGGCTGACAACATATGTACACATTGAGGGGATAATTTCATGTGCCAGTTCTAATTCAAGGCTGTATTCCGAGTCTGAGTTTAGTATTTCACTTGAGACTGACAGCTGAAAAATAGCATTTTTCACCCCGTTTACTTTTTTACCCCATTTGAATTTTCAAAAATCCATTCTTAGCAGAAGTGTATGTCAAAATAGTCATGTGGTTTGAGCTGTGCATTGATAGATAAGTCAGTGAGTCACCTTTTCCTTTTATATATGTCACCGTGAGATTGTAAAAACCGTTAGATTATAATCTAACTCGCGAAATTCTAAACTATCGAAAGATTAGAATTTAACGTATTATTTTCCGGTAGATTGCAATCTGATAGGTTTTATCGGGTTGATATTCCAAACACATTACAATCTACCAAAAAATAATGCGTTAAATTGTAATCTTTCGACAGTTTGCAATTTCGCAAGTTAGCTTATAATCTAACGGTTTTTACAATCTTACGGTGACATATATATGTACACTACTTGGTTATTTATGTCGAACCCTAACCTAACCTACAAGAAAGAGAAAAGTAAACGTAAATAAAATGAATATTTCAAAAATTGACACTCAGAACATTGAACAGTTTACAATCTTTCGACAGTTTAGAATTTCGCGAGTTAGATTATAATCTAACGGTTTTTAAAATCTTACGGTGACATATATATATATATATAGATAAGATTTTATAATGCATGAATAATTGATGCTAACTTTTTAAAGTAAGCAAAAATTATCTCATACAATAAAAGGAAAAGTCCTGAGTTCACTCACACTCTCACTGATTTTGTCACTAGTTAAGAGACCTAGAAAGGTGGAGTTTTGAACAGAGGTTCCCTACCTTAGTCAAAAAATAACTCAAGCCGAAAAATAATTTCTGAAATGTCCATGGGAGGTGTATTTATATATTATAGAAGCAGAAACTGAAATATCAATGTAAGCTGGACATTGGAAATTTTAGGTTAAGAAACCTGATGTTTCACAAGATATAACTGTTGCATAGACCCCCGTGCCTCAATAAGTAAGGATTTTGAGAAATTCTAAAATAAAAGACAAATTACTTTTAAACTGGTCTGGGGCACACCCATTATCGCTTGATTGAGTTTTTGAAAAAGTTGTAGAACAAAGGTTGATCAGTATAACATACAGAAGCTACCCTTACAAGGCTACTAGTGTTATTAAATTAACCCTGTATAGGCACTGACAAAACTTTGTGAGTGTTGGTGTCGGAGGTTCACTGCTGAGTAATATTGGAAGGACGAAGCGAAGCCCAGGACTTCCCAAGTGATTTTAAAAAGATGAAGTACTAGCTGAGGCCTTTTTAAGTAAACAATGCTGTACATTGCTATTTTGGCCAAGAATTTCTTTAATTTTTCTAATTTGTGAGGAAAAAGCTTTTTACATTACCGATAGATGGGGTTAACTTTATCTTAACTCACACTAAAATCTTGTATTGAAGGGGCAATTATATGATTTCCTGATAAGAGCTAATGTAGTAATGTTTTTAAAATAATGAGAGAGAAGGAGAATAATAACTTACACTACGTTCCCCATATTGGACCTTAACTTTATCACTGGGAGCATTCTTGAGCAGGATTGTTACAACCACCAGGGCATCTGTTTGGTACCAGTCGTGTTTGATTTTAGGATTTGTTGGCTGAAACAAGTTAGTAGATAAAAATACAGTGCAAATAGCAAAATTGGTTATTTTCTGGATGTACCAAAGACTTTTGTTACTATCACAGAATTATAATGTTAAAGTTTCTGAAAGATGGCTAGTGTATTATTTGTAAGACTTGTTCTTTATGGTCAACATAAACAATATATTTAAAATATATATTTATATTGTAGCTGTTGATTGTAAGTTTTAAAAAGAAAAGAAGGAAGTTCCCTATTTTCTTGTGTGAACTGGAACTGAGATTTTACCTGCATTTATTCTATTCTAGTAAGTAATTAGAATAAAATAAATGTAGGTACTTGATATTGCTATGCATCTAATCCCCTATAACATTGTCATTTTCTACTGAAATCAGAATTGTGCTGGATCGGCGTAACCATGACACACAAATATAGATTTACTTCACAAGTCTTGTACCAGTATTGACCAAAATAAACATAGGTGACAGGTTATTTTATCACCTGGTAAAGCGGACTAACTATTTTGGCTCCATATGTATAAAACAGAAAGCTCTACTACTTTTCTGTTGAGAAAACCTTATTTGTCATACAAAAATAGCAAGCAAGAAGGTTGCATATCATAAAAGTTTATTTTTACAACTACATCACTTTTCTTTCTTACAATAGAACCTTCTAACCTGCGACGCCAGAGTATCCCCAGAAGCACTCATTCTTGGTGTATAAAGATCCAATTGATTGATGTATTTTTTGCAGTAATAATTTTTAATGATAGAAAACTTGGAAGACAAAACCATTCACCACAACACAAACTCAGCCAGGCCTGAGGCCAGAACTCGGCGACTTTTCTAGAATTAGAATTTGGATATTTTGTCATTTGTCAATGTCATGCATGTCATGACCATAGATAAATATGTACAACCTGTCATGACTCATTTGAAATGGGTATGTTCCGATTAAGGACTGAAATAGTAACCGAAATAAGGGTACAACTACTTACTTGCTACTATTGTATACACTGTTCTTTGAAATTGTTTTAAAACAGAAACACTTCAAACGGAAACAGAAACGATACTGTAATCCAATCAATCGATAACCGATTATTTCTGTTAATAAGTGCTGCTTTTATCTGTAACCCATAAACGTACATACCCTATCAAACTGCACGGTGTGACAACGCGTTCTTCTCGCTTCATTGGACTTAACTGGACTGGAATATGTGGATATTGACACAACATGACCATGTGTTTCTTAGAACAATTACAGCCATCGGTGTTTTCACCTTAGGTTCATATTTGAATACGCGTCAATAGTTAATTTTGCAACGTCGCTATTTCGGTTACACTTTTTAAAACACTTTCATTTCTGGTACAGATTCGTTTCTGTTATAGAAATATAAGTGTTTCGGGTTAACAGAATTAAAAACACATTCAAAAGGGTTACAGCTACGATTCTGTTACACTTTCATTTTGTAACACTTATATTTCTGTATCCTTTATGAATCTGTTTTTCAACCCCTTCCGATATACGCTGCAAGCGTTGTAAGGTGTGACGTCAATTTAGTATATTGCGAAGCTATTCCTTTATAGTTAGCTATACTGGTTACTGTTTAAAACGGAACGCAGTCAGCACTGAGAGCACCTAACCTCAGAAACGCCCCGTGCTCACAGTACAAAAAATGGCGCCGATTTATGAAGCCATATATTATTTCCTTATGATACTGCGGCAGTATACTGTCCATAACGGAGCGAATTTCTCCCCAGTAAGAGCATTAAACAGCAGAGCGACCGCGTATCTCTGACAGCTACAGTGTAACGATCGCAATCACCTCTGATCGGATAACACTCTTCCACTATTGGACAAAATCCATTGACGCAGCAAGAATACCATAAATTCAGCCAATCACAACAATTGATACTGTAACAATGATTGATGCAGAAGATACGCGGTCGCCCTACAGTGCTTACAGTGAACGGCTTGACGTCACAGTGTAACGTCAATGTGATAGTCACACCTTATAGTGCTTGCAGTGTTTATTGGAACTAAAGTACCAAGTATTCTGTGAACATACCCATGTCAAAACTCAAATGCAATGGGTGCGTTCAATAGGCTTGCAATCATGTGCAATATTTTCCATTTGACTAAAGTCGCGTTATACAATAAGAGTGTATTATTGAAATTGGTTTTCTGCGCGTGTTTTTCCCAAAACACTACTCAAAAATATCTACACGAAATACTGTCATTTCGCATTAATTTTTTTTTCCTTTTTTGCCTGATAGAAAACATCTACAATAGTAGCAAGTAAGTAGTTGAAGTGATTATATTGAATTGGAATCCATTAAAAGTAAGTAAAGTGAATGAATAACTAATTTAATCATTATACTAGTATAGGTTTGTTGCGTATTTACTCATTTTTATTCATATTTTGAGCTTTAAAAGTGGACTAGTCCAAAAACTAAATGTCATGTCCGAGTCATGATTTTGTCTCTTTGTATTAATTATCAACTAAAGTGTTTATTAGCTAACTCAAGTTATTATTTTGAACTGCTAGTAAACACATAAATTATTACCAGATGTTATACAGATGTAGCGATAACAAAGAGCGAACGAGCGTCAAGTAGCCCTTTGATTTTAAAAATGTCACCATGTTTTATCAAAGGTATACCCTGCCCAAATGAGCAATATTTTAGTGATTGACAGTGACATTGCTGACTGCCGTGTGCCGCAAGGCGACCGCGTATCTTCTGCATCAATCATCGTTACAGTATCAATTGTTGTGATTGGCTGAATTTATGGTATTCTTGCTGCGTCAATGGATTGTGGAAGAGTGTTATCCAATCTGATATATCGGCATAGATAAAAAAATATGTACAGCCTGAAAGTGGTCGGCTCCCCGTAGTAATCTTCTTTTTCTGGTCGGTGGTAGTAAGTATCCTATATGTTACTTGTCTCTGGTAATTATGTTCCGTGGTGGTCGGTCACAGAGTACATTATATGGTCGGTGTTTGATACTTGTCTCTGGTGTTTGAGATTTAGAAGTTCGGAGTTGATTGTTTACAAATTAAAATAATTTTATTCTTAATAATCAATTTATAAATGTTGCAAAGAAACTCTTAGAGGATATTAAGGTAGATTTCTCTGATATTAGCTACCATCCTGTTATTTATAAAGTAAAAATGCGGGTAAGCAATTATTATTGGAGGTTAGTTAACGATATTGCGATTTATTTACAAAACTAAGTATATATTTTGAAAGATAAGATAAGATTGATGCGTTATTTGCTTGTTTGTATGATACGGATAACATAACAATACTTTTGAGTAGGTATCTACATAGTAATATATTATCAATATTTGCATAATTTAATTTGAGTATAAGTTTGAATAATTTTGTAGTAGGTACTCTTCTAGCTACTTAACTCTAAACCTGAGTAGGTATAATAAAGCACTTGTAAAAGTTTATTGGAACGAACTTCCATTAGGGACGATGCGGAGGGGTATCCTAGCCGGCAAAAAACGTCCGTAACGAAAATGAGTAAGATATTTTTACGAAGACAAAAGGTCTTAAATATAAGTATACTACATTCGAAACTATAATTTAATGCTTTAGTGTTAAGGTTTATATTTTAATTTTTTTTATTATAGAAAAAAAAACTTAAAAATCGAACTTGAAATTAATATTTATGTGTTAGGTAACTTCATTCCTTATCTAGTGTCCCACGACACCGTACGTGTTATTGAATTACTTATGTACTTAAATACATTCGAATTTAAATTTATATTTCAGAGTAGCACTGTTTCACTGTTTAAGAGGATTACTAGTTCAGACAAACAACTGAGCACTATGGCTAAAAGGATAGCAGTTTGTCAGATGACATCAGTGGCGGAAAAGGCAACTAATATGAGTGTTGTCAGTCAGTTAGTTAGAGATGCTGCTAAGGAGGATGTACAGGTTTGTATCGGTTTATTAGATGTCTTATTTATGTAAGTATGGAAAAGCTACTATGGAGACAATGAGGCTAATTCTGTTCTACACAATCTCTAACCTCAGCTAAAATGACAGCATTAAATATATTGCTAACCCTTTCATAATACCTACCTACTTAACCTGCAGAAAGAACTTGATTTATAGCTGTCATTTTAGTTTAATTATTTCAAGATTGTATTATACAGAATTGGCCACAAAATCATCTTCATTTCAACCCAGAGCATAATTCTCCTTTCTTAATGAGAAGGTTTTAGCCATAGTCCACCATTCTGGCCAAGTGTGGATTGTGGCAGACTTCACACACTTTTGAGAAAATTATGAAAATCTTGGCCATGCATGTTTTCTTATGATGTTCTACTTCACCATTTAAAGGTTTTCTTATGATGAAGCTAAGTACTTTCTTCTATCTTTCTTAATTAGTTTTTTAATAATTTCAATTCCATCTAGTAATTCTTTATGTATATTATTTTTAATTTTAGATCTTATTACTTCATTCCAGATGGTATTCTTTCCTGAAGCATGCGACTTTATATGTGATAATAAGCAGGATACATTGAAATCAGCTGAATCAATATTGAATGGTGATACAGTAAAGTTGTATAGAGAATTGGCAGTTAAACATAATGTATGGATGTCTATGGGTGGATTACATGAAAAGGTATGAGTTACTTCCATGTTAATTTTTGTATATTAGTTTGTCTGTATAACGATGAGTGATGTTCAAATAGACAGGTAATGATGTCTACAAGTTCTGAATGAGATGAAACTGATTCATTTTATAATTACCACAAATGCTGTACTTGTAAATGTGGTTCTTATAAAGCTCTTGTGAGATCTCTTTGTTTTCTTGATCTATACATACTAATATTATAAATGTGAAAGTTTGGATGGATGGATGGATGGATGGATAGACCGGGTATGGTTGTTACCCAATCACGCCACAATGGCTAATGGCTGGATCTGGATGAAATTTAGTACAGAGATAGATTATAGTCTGGAATAACACATAGGCTACTTTTTATTCCGAAAAATTAAAGAGTTCCTGCGGGAACAAAAAGACCTCAATGCATGCGGTCGAAGCCGCAGGCATCAGTTAGTATAAAATAAACTATTCTTCAGCATGCTACTATAATCTCAACAAAAATTAATAACCGTGTCAGCTAAGAACAAATATGGCGAGCGCACTAGCGCGTACATGATCCCTTGCTCAATAAATAGTCTCCATAGTAGTTTTAGAGTTAAATTGACTAAGAATAATTTACAACATAACTTAAATCCGTATTTCTAAAGCAAATTGTAGGTAGTTTTGTTTTGTTTTTAGTTTTTGTCATGTATTTATATTAATTTGCTAGCTATATGGAGTTTCAAACACTGATAATATGTTGACGGAAGAGCACGCAATTTAAACCTACGTGGTTTTTCGCAGTGCTACCCACCAAAATTGTAACGATTTTTATTTTGTTAATAAAAAAAAATGCCAAATTTTGTTGAGATTCGCACTATTTGATCCATTTTGCATTCAGTTTTCACTAGACAGGCTCTAGTATGGAGTTTGTCTTTCTAGAATCAGAACGATCCAAAAAAGCTGTTCAACACGCACATAATAATCAACAACAAAGGGGAAATAGTCCAAACATACAGGAAGCTTCATCTATTTGACGTGGAGATTCCGGAGAAGAATATAAGACTGAAGGAGAGTGATTTCTGCACGCCCGGCGGCCATGTCGTAGCGCCCGTTGACACGCCGGTGGGGAAGTTGGGTAGGTAGGGAATAAAATAATCTAATATATAAAATTCTTGTGTCACAGTTTTAGTGTTTATACTCCTCCGAAACGGCTTGACTGATTTTGATGTAATTTCATATGTATATTCAGACTAATTTTTACACCCCATTTTACATTTTATTTTAGTGTTAAGGGTGGTTCACCCCAAAAAATTAATTTTAATTTTTTGGACAAATTTTCTTTTTGTTTTTTTTTATGGTGTGGAATTGAAAAATACATTTAGTCCTAAATTTTTACCCTCCAACCACCGACCCCTATGTTTTGATAGCATTTTGTATTTTTCAACCCTGGTCGATAGCTGATCAATGGGGTCCTGTTTTGCCAAATTCCTCTGCTTGGGAGCAGCATAATAGCAAGTCTAATAATTCATATGGCAAAACAACGTTTGCCGGGTCAGCTAGTAAAATATATATTTATTGCCAATACTACAGAGATAGATTATAGTCTGGAATAACACATAGGCTACTCTTTATCCTGGAAAATTGAAGAGCACCGCTTGCCCAAATGGAAATGGCAATGCTCATTTTTCATCAAAACATTTATTAAATAGGTATTCTAACTAATGCCTACCCTAGCTCTATAACCTGTGCACGTCACTGGATGTATGGATGGATATTTGTTACTCAATAACACCAGAATCAATTGTTGCGTGAAAAGCTTTTCTACACCGTCTATATTAATAAAGCTTTGTCAAACCATTCATTTTTTTCCCCAGGTCTTGGAATATGCTACGATATGCGATTTCCAGAGCTGAGTACATCATTGAGTATCATGCGCGCAGAAATACTGACCTTCCCTTCGGCCTTCACTTACGCTACTGGTTTGGCGCATTGGCAT
Source organism: Erebia palarica (assembly GCA_964035005.1). Classification (NCBI taxonomy): domain Eukaryota; kingdom Metazoa; phylum Arthropoda; class Insecta; order Lepidoptera; family Nymphalidae; genus Erebia; species Erebia palarica. Next base: position 34,315,740 of record OZ035987.1, read on the forward strand.
ATTTTATTGAGGTACATGTGCAGTGAATTTATTAAAATATGTTTCGCCCGCAGGTTTAGGTTACGTGAATTTGGGTTGTTGAAGTAAAATTTGAGAACAGGTTTTTCTCGGAAAGAAGTGTCGCGAGTTTCGAACTGAAGTTGTTTAAAATAGACGCCGAATTGAGACACTGAGCTGCTGATTTGATTCAGCGATTTTTTCTGATGTGTAAAAATCAAGAAATCAAATAAATTCATAACTACTTATAGATAAAATGTGTTTGTCGGTTTGCTACGTTTTTACCACCCATTTGTTCAAGCGATTTTGACACATTTGGTACAGACGAGATGTCATCCCGGGATTGGACATAGGCTTCTTTTTATCCCGGATAATTAAGGAGTCCCGCGAGAATCGAAAATCTTAATCCACACAGACGAAGCCGCGGGCCTCATCTAACTATAATTTATATATGTCACCGTAAGATTGTAAAAACCGTTACATTATAACCTAACTCGCGAAATTGTAAACTGTCGAAAGATTGTGAACCGTTCAATGTTCTGAGTATCAATTTTTGAAATATTCATTGTATTTACGTTTTCTTGTCGGTTTCTTGTAGGTCAGGGTTCGACATAAATAATCAGGTAGTCAGGCACTTAGATTTTATCGGGTTGATATTCCAAACACATTACAATCTACCAAAAAATAATGCGTTAAATTGTAATCTTTCGACAGTTTGCAATTTCGCAAGTTAGCTTATAATCTAACGGTTTTTACAATCTTACGGTGACATATATATGTCACCGTAAGATAAAACGGTTTACAATTTCGCGAGTTGGGTTATAATCTAATGGTTTTTACAATCTTACATATCTTTATATATATTTATAACTTACAGGGCTCGAGCGATAGAAAACCAATGCTATGTTATAGCAGCCGCCCAAACCGGGAACCATAATGCTAAGAGGCGTTCTTACGGGCACGCGCTGTGTGTGGACCCCTGGGGCGAAGTCCTAGCCGACTGCGGAGACTCCGCCCCTTGCTACAAAATCGTGGAGATTAGTACAGACAAACTGGTCGATGTTAGGAGGAATATGCCAGTGTTCCAACATAGAAGGTAAGTTAAAGTACAGTTTTTAGTGCCCGACACGATAGCGATAATATCGTAGCAGACACACGGGATATATGAATAGGGACGATGCCTATCTCAAAAAGAAATTATTTCTAACTGATTATTGAATAGAGGATCTTCCAAAAGACCTAAAATGCACATACTCGGTTAGTTTTAAGTTTGATAACCATTTTAAAATATAGATTAGAGAATAAAAGAAAATGCGTTGAAATTTGATGACTACTTTGATGTCACTATTGTGATTTTCATACAACTTCCATAGTAGAAGTGCATTTGTAAGTTTGTTTGAGTTGCTGATTTGATTGAGTTGTCATCATCCCTATTATCGGCGGCGATATATCGGTCAGTAAACCAGTCATAATTAAAAAAATAAAAAACACGACTGCCCTGCCAATAAACGAACTAAAAAGTTAAAATTCTAAATTAATCTAGTTAAATTAGAATCGAATTCACATTTTTATTAATTGATATTTTATTGTGAATCACTGGATATTGAACTATAGTGTTATATATTTTTGGAATCTACTCATCATTTTCTTGATGATGATTATATGGTTAATCTTATTTTCGAATATTTTAAATGCGGGACCATGATCACCACATATTTTTTTTTAAATTTTACTAGCCTATGTCACCCGGAATAAGCTAGGGATTCTAACGATACCTCATTTATCAAAATCGGTTCTGGCGTATAGAAGTTATGGTGGAATATACTAACTCGCATACATACATACATGAACCCTGAAAACAATGTACTCCTTTTTTCAGGTAGTCGTATAGATAAGCAACATGTGGGGCCTTTTTATATTGGCCGTTTATATCGTCGCCGATATAGACTCCCGATATTACGGCACTGAAATGTCTAAAGTTTGATCGACCGACACGACAGCGATATATCGTCGCTACTAATATTGTATGTGTCGCGCGTTTTTTAATCTAATACAAGCCCTTGTAACCTTAAAAATAGTAAAAACTTATTATTTTCCTACTTTCTTTACAGGCCTGACGTCTATTCACTTTACACGCTCAGCTTGCGCAATCAGATGCTTCCAGAACATTCTGGGGAGGCAAAGAAGCCCAAAGAGACCCCGCCCGAGAATCAAACCCCAGCACCGTCGGGTGAAATGAACGTGTTCGGACACGTTAAGGTTCCCGAGTCCTGCGTGTTCTATAAGTCGCATTTGACTTACGCTTTTGTGAATCTCAGGTAAGTTATTGGATTAAGAAATTAGATACTTTGACGTAGCTTGCAAATTGCAATGTCAAAATATTTGTAGCGTAAAAATTAAATATTATTAGTTATTACAAACTAGCTGATGCCCGCGACTTCGTCCGCGTGGTGAATGTTTTTTTAATTCCCGCGGGAACTGCTTAATTTTCCGGGGAAAAAAGTAGCTTATGTCACTCTCCAGGTCCTCAACTATACCCATGCCAAAAATCACGTCGATCCGTTGCCCCGTTGCGGCGTGATTGAAGGACAAACCAAAAACCCAACAAACACACTTTCGCATTTATTATTAATTATGAAAAAGTGTGATTCCTAATACTAAAACTAAGTAGCTCTGAAAAGAACTTTTTAAGTGAAGCATAAGAATGTGTTAAAAAAACTCGAAATATTCAATGTCGCTTGCGTCCACTGCGTAAGGAGCCGACCGGCTACCTAGTTCATAATGGTGCACCCCCTTCTCCCGCACTGCCCCTCTCACGAAGAGTTAGTTACTCGATGCGCTGCGTGGCGGCCGCCCGCGCCGCCGGCATGTATTTTTATTTTGATTTCATGATATCTTTTGAATGGAATGTCCGATTTCAATAATTCAAAAAGTAATCATCAGGTATTGAGACAGTCTTGAATATTAAATTATTTATTTGGATAAAAATTTATAAATGGTATGGATAACACGGTCTGATTTTGATCGGCATTTCTATCAATTTGTTAAATGTAAAAAAGTAGTTATAGTGACGTAACTACAATAGTTAGACACATGGTCTCGCGAAGTTTTTTGTAGATATTGATATATTCTATAATATTGTCGAACATTTTTTTGTCCTATCATTAATACTGTTCGCAGCGTATGCGATGAAAGACATTTTATGGCTAATTTTTTTACACCTTCGGTTGGTTTTAATAGGAATTTCTAAAGATTTCTATAGTAATCTAGTACTAAATATAGCCTATGTTACTCAGTGATAATGTAGCTTTCTAATGAAAAAAGAATTATTAAAATCGGTCCAGTACTTTTTGAGTTTATTTGTTACATACAAAAATACAAATCTTTCCTCTTTATAATATTAGTGTAGATGCGTAAAGCTGCAGGTATGTGTGTCGTCCTTTTCTTGGTTTTAATTTTTGCCACGATGATATTGTAGCATTTTAAAGTGACATAGGCGATTTTTACATCTGAAAAGTTTCAAAAATTCAGAAATTATAAATTCACAAATTGACCCTGCCGGGGATCGAACCCGAGACTTCCGCACGTTAACACAACAGCGCTACACACTGCTCCAGGGAGATCGTACAGTTAATCAGTCACAATAATCAATCATATTCGTTTGTTATACACGATTATTATGGTGAGATTCACACGATTAACGTTATAGCGGTGTTTTTCTAACACGTTTTTCTAACGTTGGCAGCACGCCATTCCGCATTGGAGCAGCGTGGTGGGTTTAAGCTCTAATTCCCTCTCTCCTATGAGAGTGGAGGCCTGTGCCCAGCAGTGGGACGTTAATGGGCTGTAGTGGTTGTAGTGTTTTTCTGCCCATTCACTCGAGATGAAAATATTTGTGCACAAATGTGGTGCAAACGATTTTAGTGGAATCTCACCATCAAATATTGAATAGAAGCAGGCGTTACTTTGCGGAAGTCCATGATAGTGAATGAACTAGAAGTTTAATTCGCTATAATCCGCTACAGTAGACAAATCTGTGTGGTACAGTGCGTGTCTTTCACCTGCAGCATGCGACACCCACCACCCAGTGCACGATTTTCGAGTCAACATCTCCTGAAGATGCTCCGGTGTCGGAGTGAAACTTACGTTGAGAGTGGAGGATTTGTGTGGTGTGGTGTTGTGCCTGTGCGAATTGCTGGGTGGTGGGTGTTGCATGCTGCAGGTGAAAGACACGCACTGTACCACTCAGATTTGTCTACTGTAGCGGATTATAGCGAATTAAACTTGTAGTTCATTCACTATCTCACCATCACTCACAAAACTACGTTTGTGCCCTCTACCTTAACTGACCGTATGTTAATGGCAGATGCGTGATACCGGGTCACGTGTTGGTCGCACCACTTCGAATTGCCGAGAGGAATAAAGACTTGACCCAAGATGAGGCGGACGACTTTTACAGAACCATCAGGCTTGTACAAAATGTAAGCTTTTTTTATACGACTGCCTGAAAAAAGAAGTATATTGTTTTCAGGGTTCATGTATGTATGAGAGTTTGTATATTCCACCATAACTTCTATACGCCTGCACCGATTTTGATAAATGAGGTATCGTTACAATCCCTAGCTTATTCCGGGTGACATAGGGTAGTAAAATTTAAAAAAAAATTGATGGGGTGACCATGGTCCCGCATTAAAGACAAAAGTTGAAAAAAAATAATTCGAAAATAAAATACTATATAATCATCATCTAGAAAATGATGAGTAGATTCCAAATATATATAACACTATAGTTCAATATTCAGTGATTCACAAAAAAAATATAATTTAATAAAAATGTGAATAAGACTCTATTTAACTAGATTAATTTTTTGTTTGGCAGGGCAGTCGTATTTTTTAATTTTGTTAATTATGACTTGTTTACAATCAATTCAATGGTGACATCGCTTGAACACAATCTCAAATGTTTTTTTTTCTCTAATTTTTTATTTATTCCACTACAAGATAGCCCTTGACTGCCGTCTCTCTTGTTGGTGAAATGGCAAGCTAACCGGTTAGGGGTATGCCAGTTAAATAAAACCATAACACCATATCGGTTTCTAAACGGCATCGGCGAACTAATCTGCCCGAATCGAACCGATTGTGTAAGGAAATCGTTATAGTAATCGTTTGTCAAACATATAACATAGATGCTTGCACGTCAAAAAGCATGTATATGAACTCCTGAAACAGTTCGAGTAATACATGTTAAGCTGTCAAATGATTACGATTTCCTTAGACAATTGGGCCTCTGATATTGTCCAAAATAATAGTCCTAATTCTACAGTTGTCGTTAGTCAACAAAATAAGGTTTATAATATTTTTTTCTAGCTAATGGAAACCGTGCATAGGACGCATTCTTGTACTGTCACAATTCAAGATGGCCCCGATGCGGGACAAACAATTAAGGTAGGTAATCCATACTAATATGTTAAATGCGAAATTGTTTTTGTCTTTCTGTCTGCTACGCTTTTACGACCCGTCTCTTTAACCGATAGGTTACACCCCAGGGAGCGAAATAGGCGTTTTTATGCCGGCAAAACAAAGATTTCCCACGATAGTTTTCAAAAACCTAAATCCATGCGGAATGCTTCAATGGGGCACCCATATATTAACACTTGCTGGCAAGCTTAGTTCTGCTGCTTACGCTTTCAGAAAGATTCGACAGTTGACTGACATTGAAACTGCCAGGATTGTATATTTTGCTTATTTTCATAGCATTATGTCTTACGGAATCTTACTGTGGGGTAAAATATAATTTTTGTAAAACAGCACATCCATATTTACAAAAAAAAATGCGATCTGCACGACAGGCAAACTAGAGGCCGTAATAGGCTCGTGACTCCATCGCTCCGCCTCAAAAAAGTCAGAAGGTCATTCGTGGGAATGAGCATTCTTTTGTATAACAAAATTCCACAACCCATTTTAAACTTGCCTATACACAAATTTAAGAAATTCATTAAAAGTGTGCTCCTGAAAAAAGCTTATTATACTGTTGAAGATTATGTAAATGATAGAGGAGCATGGATTTGATCACTCCAGCAATGCTAAGGACAGCGGTTACTTATGTATACATTGATATAATAATTGTAAATGAAATATCTATTTAAAAAGAGCAACCACCGAGTTTCTTGCTCTGTAGGAATGGCATTCCGAACCAGTGGTAGATTCACTTGACGACTCAAAAGTACTTGTAAAGTTTATTTGAATAAAAAACATTTGAATTGAATTGAATTCAGTTAGCCCATATTCCTTGGGGTTTCAGGACGTTTGGTCTCAGTTTTTGAAACCAAACCTACGTTGTCCGTACTCGAGCGTTCGAACACATTAGCGTCAAAGTAAAATGAACTGCATTGCATATGCATCCAAAGCCAGCTTCAGCGCTTCAAACGGAAACGTTTCGAAATTAATATCTGTTGTACTCAATTTGTAGCTTTAAATCAAGGGCTCCTGCGTCCATTTTATTTTGACGCCAATCAAAAAAACTACGACTAAGAGAAAAAGAATAATATGACTCTATTTAAATGAAACAATAGTTAATTTATTTGTATGTATTCATTTTCAGCATCTACACTGCCATATAATGCCAAGGAAAAAGGGGGATTTTATTGAGAACGATTTAATTTATTTGGAACTGGCGAAACATGATCAGTAAGTATGAACATATAAATGCGTGCGTGGGTATGCGTGTGTAAGCGTTCTCACGTGTGTATGCGTTACATCGCAGTTGTCTTTTTACCTTAATAAGGGTCGCCTTATTAATCTTAATTTATAGTCCCACCAACTTTCTTGGCCCGGTGGCCAAAATTGGAACTATTTTTTTATGCCGGTTCAGTTTATGTTTTTATTTTGTGTTTCATATATACTAGCGACGCTGTCACCAGGTCAGATAAGTTTGTGGGACTATACACCCTTATATTGTGTAAACAAATCCCCGAAGTCTAAATTAACCATCTTTCAATTGTAGTTTAGGTTTGAAACTTTGCAAATCTTACTATCTTACTAATCTTACTAATATTATAAATGCGAATGTTTGGATGCATGTATGGATGTATGGATGTTTGTTACTCAATCACGCCTCAACGGCTGAACGGATCTGGCTGAAATTTGGCACGGAAATAGATTATAGTCTGGAATAGCACATAGGCTACTTTTTATCCCGGAAAATTAAAGAGTTCCCGCGGGAACCAAAAAGCCTCAAACCACGCAGACGAAGTCGCGGGCATTCGCTAGTGTATAATAATACTGATGACAATACAATAATTTGGTTCCATTGAACAGATCTGATGATGGAACCAGGGGGTGTATAGTAGAACTCTAAAATGGCTACTAGTAAACCATTGGTTGGTGGTAGAGGCAAAAAATGAAGTTATATAATTAAGATACACCTGTATTCAAGTTCAAATTTGGGTATATTTGGTTTGTTTTTACGTGTCCCATGTACTAAAGCGTCTTTTTAGTTTTTTTTACAAGCTTTTATTTAACTTGCAATGCGTGTGGGTTTGTTTAGGTCAAATCTTGCAACTGAATTTTAAAACAGTTATCCCAACCGATTGTGTTGAATTTTTTCATACACATTTAGTTTGGATGACAATGCATGGTTAGCTAAGTGACGTCATTCTAAATTCAATATGGTGTACACCCAAAGATGGCAGACTAGTTATATTTTATGCATACCATGATATGGGTATCAATTAAAAGGGTTTGCTGAGAAGAATACGATAATTAAAATGACGTCACACTAAATTCAATATGGCGGACTATAAAAGCTGGTTTTAAAAAAATATTTTTAATGATTTAATACTTATATATGTCACCGTAAGATTGTAAAAACCGTTAGATTATAATCTAACTCGCGAAATTCTAAACTGTCGAAAGATTGTAAACCGTTCAATGTTCTGAGTGTAAATTTTTGAAATATTCATTTTATTTACGTTTACTTGTCTCTTTCTTGTAGGTTAGGTTAGGGTTCGACATAAATAACCAAGTAGTGCCCGGCCGCAGGCCGGACACTTAGGTTTTATCGGGTTTAAATACCTATCAGATTACAATCTACCGGAAGATAATGCGTTAAATTGTAATCTTTCGACAGTTTAGAATTTCGCGAGTTAGATTATAATCTAACGGTTTTTACAATCTTACGGTGACATATACACTACATAAAATTTATTTTGTTATACAGATTCAAATCCGGTCACCCATCCAAACCGGCGAGATCTTTAGAGGAAATGGAAAAGGAAGCCGCCATGCTAAGAGAGGAGTTGAACAAGATGAAACAGAATAGCTAGCTAATGTGTTAAAATTGTATATTTGTATAAACATTTATTTTATAGGCTGTGGATTGTTTTATGTTGTATAATCATAAGTGACTACTACTAAATAGCCTATACCTACCACTATTAATAATAATAAAGTTTTAATTTATGTTTTTTTTGAGCCATGTCAAATCAACACTTTAATATTAATATTATTTTATGTCACGAGAGTTTTCTTGGAAGTTTAAACAGATTTTGATCGTATAAGCAGTCGATGACATTTGCGTCCAAGTGAAATGAATCTTAATGGCATCGATTTAAAGTTCACGTTGGAAACGTATAGTTTGGAGCGCTGACTATGAATGCATACACGAAATTGAGCTCTAAACCAAGGCGCTTAAGGTTAATTTTACTCTGACGCTAATGTCATGGATTGATCACGATGAATCGAATTAAAACTCGAAGGGTACGGATTGACTGTCATACTTATCTATACTAATATTATTAATGCGAAAGAGTGTCTGTCTGTCTGTCTATTGTGGTAGAATACATCCCGGGGAAGGTCATAGGCTACTTTTAATGCCGGAAAATTCAAGAGTTCCCGCGGAAATTAAAAAACCTTAATCCACGCGGATGAAGTTGCGGGCATCTAGTACTTAATATCCCGGAAGATACAAAAGTTTTCAAATAATTTTCAAAAAATTTTATCCAGATGGATGATATCGCGGACTTCTTCTAGTTTATATTCCTTTTCCAAATGCAAAACAAGATGAAATCTTGTTTACATTAACTTGGAAGGGTCTCATGCGTTGAACATAACAAATTACCATAAGAAATTACCTGGTCAGGTAGTAATTTTCTAATTACCAATTAATTACCGAAAGTAATTAATAAATCGCAACAATTAAGCCATTCATAACCATAAAAATGTACCTAAATAACAAATTAATAAATCTAATTCTCTTAATGAGATCTAATTAATAAATTATCTTACCCCTTCTTTTAACAATTCGTTTAAATATAAAAGCATTTTTGTTTTAATATCAGTATCAAATTGTGATTCGCTCTAGATTGTTCTTAGTGAGTTTAACTTTTAAGTATTTATTAAAAATGGATTTCAATCTGTCAAGCATCTGTGATATGTTGGGTGAACGCATCGAAGAGTATAAGAGTACTTCCAAAAAGCGCAGGATTGAAAGAGGTAAGGCTACCTACTATTTATATTTGACTAGCTGAATTCCGCGACTTGGCCCACGTGGAGTAAGTTTGTTTTAATTCCCACGGGATCTCCTTAATTTTATAGCCTATGCCACTCTCCAGGTCCTCCAACTATGCCCATGCAAAAACCATGTCGATCCGTTGTTCTGTTGCGGCGTGATTAAAGAACAAACAAGCACACTTTCACATTTATAATATTATTAGTATGATTATCCTAGTGCTAATTTCTGATAGATGATAATCGTTAGTGGGGTCTATAATACTGGAGAAACCTACATGAAAAACCTTAAGTTTCTAGATCCGTCAGATTAAGTCGCGGCGGTCGTTAGTAATCTAGAAAAACTATCTGACTAACTAAGATTTTAAAGATCTCTAGACTACCCGAGGCTTCGCTCCCTGCATGGGAATCCGTAAAATCCTGCCCTTTTCCTAGTCTTTAATAAAGTATGTAACGGATCCAGTGAACTGCAAAATTTCAGGTTTCTAGGTCTAAGCGTTTGGACTGGGCGTTAATGAGTCAGTCAGTGAATAAGTCACTATTTATATTAGAATGCTGAAATGCCTTAAATAACAAATTAAACTTTAATTATGTTAGTGATATACTTTTAATGAAAATTTCTTTTCCTAGGTAGTTGTGCCCCTAAAGCCAAGGTCGCGAAATTGACTCACGACAACCAGACTGAAAACTCTATGAAAAAGCACGGTAAGTTAATTAAGTTTTTAAAGATATTAAAAAGTAGATGATACACGAGCCCCAATAATTTGAATTTCTGGTATAAATAGTAGAATATGGCCCTATGGCCATAGCGATTATATGCGATCTCATAGCCAGACACTGCCTTAAATTTTTCTATTATGCTGAGTGAAAACCAGCTCAGTGATCAAGACTCAAGTTATCATTTATTTTACTTATATTTTTACTTCTTTTGTATTAAACCCGAATAAACTTCTTAAAAATCTATATTACCTAATATTATAAATGCGAAAGTTTGGATGGAAAGATGGATGGATGTTTTTTTTACTCAATCACGCCAGAATGGCTGAACGGATCTGGATGAAATCTGGATCACAGAGATAGATCATAGTCTGGTATAACAGAATCAAAGAGTTCCCGCGGGAACCAAATAACAATTCAAGCGGACGGAGTCGCGGGCATTAGCTTTAGTTAGCTGGTATATAAAATAAAAAAAAGTCGTTGGAGTAGAGTTTAGATACGGTAATTTCCTACCGGAAAACAGAATAGAATTTGCGAAAACAATGTCGATTTCTTTGTTTACAGGTACACTTATGTACGCATCAACGCCCGTAGAAACACCAAAAACTGATTCTCAACAGTTTTCAACTATGTTTTCTTCCATCAACAAGTTACGGCCCGGGACAACTGCTAGTCTGCCTCGAACAGTAGAGGCAAAGAAATTAATCTTTGACGAAGATGAATCTCCTGAAGATGATGATAAATCCAAAATGGAGGACGCATCTGTTAGTTTCTCGTCAGCCACGAAAACATCACTGAACACACTAAAAAGGCGTCGTTTCCAAAGGGCAAAGGTAAATGTAAAAAGACTAGTTTTTGACGAAAATGACCAGGACACTGAAGAATGTGTATCTAAAGATTGTGCAAATAATGAAGAGAACATGAGTGACAAAATTTCGTTCCAAGATTCTGCAAATTATGAAGAATACAAAAGCGTCGAATGTTTGCATAAAGATTCTGTCAGTGAGACTTTGACCAAAGCTCTAACACCACTTTTTACGCCAAAAAGACACCGTCTGCCAAGAAAAAGTATGAATGCAAGAAAATTGACTTTTGACAATGCAGAAAATGAAGACACAAGTGTGTATTACAGTTTTACAGATGAGTGGTCTAGTGAAAAATCTTTGGGTCAAATCAAGTCTCCAATAGAGATTCCGAAAAGTAGTTTCAAGGATCAAGATTTGGTGGAAAGTTTGCCAAATGAGTTTATCGATACAACACTGATCTCAAACAGTGAAGACATGGACTATTCTAATATCATGGTACTAAATGTAGGTATTTTAATTCGTCCTTTATGAGAAGTTTTGTGAAAAGATTGGAAAATGAAAATAAGCCCAATGAAACTTTGCTTTAATATTGGTTCGAGCTGGTTGCCAATTGTTGTTAAATAATAGTCGTACGATAAAGTAGTTTAAGAAATGGCTTAATTTTATTTATATTAGATCTTATAATAGGTATGTTACTATAAATAGTTATTAATTTATTATTTGTATAATGGGTATGTTACTGCAAATAGTTATTTTTTATTTGTTACATAATTTATTGTTGCAATAATTAATATGGTTATTAAAATAAACTTATAAATTACATTATTTTTTCTTTCAATTTAGAGTATGTCTCCTAAATTATTCTTATTCTATCACCAAAAATTATTTTTACGAAACCACGTGCTCAACTTAATATGAGAGCTTAATTTTGGCCATACTGTGGCCAAAATCAAGCCGACGAACCTGTCTGCACTGGACACTTATCTATGACTAGCGAATGCCCGCGACTTCGTCTGCGTGGTTTGAGGTTTTTTGGTTCCCGCTGGAACTCTTTAATTTTCCGGGACAAAAAGTAGCCTATGTGCTATTCCAGACTATAATCTATCTCTGTGCCAAATTTCAGCCAGATTCGTTCAGCCGTTGGGGCGTGATTGAGTTATAATCATCCATACGTCCACACATCCATACATCCATCCAAACTTTCGCATTTATAATATTAGTAAGATAAGATTTAAGATAACACAGATTTCTGTTCTCTAGTAAGTCTTGATTTTTGTTATCAGCTTATTGATGTTCTCGTGGAAAAAGCTTCAACGAGCTGCGCAATTAAGCGCAATTACAAGTTATTAATCATAATATGGGGGTCTACTTTTTCGCATATCCGTGATGAAAAAGACATGAGAAACGAATGATAACTTTAAACAGGATATATAAAAACACCCCAACATACCGCTCAAAAACCGCACACCACTTTATCGATATTCCTGCGTCGAAGTTTCGTTTTACATTTGAAGTGGCAATAAAAGTTTTCGATCTGAACATCTGAAGGTCGATTTCAATCTTCAAGTTGGTCGTCGAGTCGAGCACTATTGTATTCGATTACTTGACCCTTTTTACTTAGTGTCCTTTTGTTTGAGCGTTTGAATTGAATAAATTTGGCTGATGCCTCCGATTTTGGATGGGAAAATTTCTCAATAATACCATATTGTTTTAGTCTCAGGTTGTTTTAGTGTGCTGGAATACATATACGTTTGTGTGGTGTAACGTTGTGATGGTACAAATTGCTGGCTTACTGTGCGGTGAATATCGCAAGCTGCACTGTACCACATTGATTTGTCGACTGTGGCGAATGGAGAAGTTTCATGATGTCGTCAATATCATATTTAACACAACGGAAGTAAAATATAGATTAAAACCATTAAATTGTTGTTTTTTTTTAAATCCATCAATAAATGACTGAGAAATGACGATTTAAAATTTTAAGTATTTAATGTACACCGATTGCTGTATCTTACTCGAGTGAGAAATTTTGTGAGTGAGTTTTAATACCTAGCCGAGATTTAATACTTCAAAATTATCTTCACACACAAATGAAGTGCTTTTAATTCAATTAAGTCACGTTAAGTCCATTTATTTCTTTTCTTCGGCTTTATAAAGTATGTTGATAGGGTGATGTGATGTCACGCCACCCGTCTTGCAAGCGCAACTTTAAAGTTCCATAACTTTTTCATTTGTTGAGATATTTTAATGATTCTTTCATATTTTTGTTTTATTTTGTCTTGATTTTCATAGTAAATTAAAAAATTGTAAACTTCTTCATTATAGCGAATTAAACTTCTAGTTCCTTCATTATCATGGACTTCCGCAAAGTAACGCCTGCTTCTATCCATCGAATACATATATAAGTACTTTCTAGCGTCAATATGACGTGTTTTTTAAATTGACCTATTAAACTCCCTTATGGCACCACACTTATTCCCGTTCAGATACTTAAAAGTTAACCCTTGATTGCGATCTTATCTGGCGGCAAGTTAAAACAGTCTAAGATGGTAGCGGGCTAACCTGTTAGGGGTTCGGCAGATAGAGTTTAAGCAAACCTATACCTACTCCTAAATGTTTCTACACGGTATCTACGTGTTTGCGGCACTTCATTACTAGTAGTGGTAACCAGCCACGATGGAAGTCTCCCACCAGACCAGATCAGAAAAATTAAGAATTTATTAATTGCCAAATTCGATCCCGGGTCTTTCCGCCTATAAGATAAATAGCTGATGCCCGCGACTTCGTTCGCGTGAAATAGATAGAGTTTTTTATTATCCACGGTAACTCCTTAATTTACCGGAACAAATAGTAGCCTATGTCACTCTCCAGTCCTCAACTATAGGTACCATGCAAAAATAACTTTGATCCGTCGCTCTGTTGCAGCGTTATTGTAGGAGAAACCAACAAACAAACACACTTTCGCATTTATAATGTCGAACGAATTTCGGCCACGGCGGCTTATCTCCAGAGAGGTAGCCTACTGCGCGGGAGATATTATAGTGTACAAGCGTGTGCGCATACACAGGTGCACTCTCTGTTCCTTTACTCATTGCCGGATGGGACGGAATATCCGACACGAGCAGAGATAGATCAGGCGCAGCTTCCTAACTCTGGGCTAGTACAGAATTTCTTATAAGAAAAATCCAATATTTGTTCCGTCTAGTCCCGATCAGGGACTCGAACCCGGGACCTCGTCGGTTGCATTCGAACATGCTAACCGCTAGACAAACGAGGCAATTTATAATATTAAAGTATTAGCAGACTTGCCCGCGATTTTGTCCGCGTGAAATAAGTTTTTTAAATTCCCACGGGAACTCCCTAATTTTTTGGGATAATATAATTTTTTGGCCTATGTCACTCACAAATAATGTCCTATTGGTACCAGAATTTTCAAAATCGGTTCAGTAGGTCCAGAGATTACCCCTTACAACGTCACAAACTCACAAACTTTACCTGTTTATAATATTAGTATAGACGATAGCGGCGCTCAACACAGCGTCAGGAAGGCGGTCGTCAAAGATTCTGTAAAGACCATATGTATACCATTGTTCAGTTCTTACAAGAGCTCCTTCCAAAGTACAATGAAACAATGATCGACTCCGTATTATAAGCGCAATACTCTTTATAAAGTTACCCTGAAGTAATTCACTTTGGCGCGGGTCGAATTCTTCCCCTTACTAGATTATCCGTTCGTGCTTAGAGACGAGTTGCCTAATGGGGTATAAAAGGTGAAAATGTTCCACCAAATTGAATTTCTATTAATATTTTGAAAGTTTTATTAAATTTTTTACAGCTCTAAGTGACCGTACCTTAATATTTGAAATTAATTTCAACTTGATAACAACGCGTTCCCGAGAAAGAGGGCGTTGACAGACAGACAGACTGACGGTCAGCCAGAGCCTATAAGGGTTCTTTTTTCCTTTTTAGGAACGAAAAAGACAAACTTTCGTATTTATAACGTTAGTATGGGATAACGTACTATTACCTATTCTGTGGTATGGGTATGGATCAATGAAAATCTAGTAGGTTTAATATGGAAAGGAGACATTAATAGGTACATATAATATAGGCAAAGGTCAGGAAAAGTTGCGAAATAAGGGTTTCCGATATGACAGGTCGAGGGGCTGAAACTAAAGGGTAGTTTGTTATAGTAACATTTCGAATTAGGCTTCATTTTGAGTGGACAGCGGTTAGCGGAAGCGGAATAAATAACGCTGCGTTCCGCAGCTGTGTTTTCGCCGTTCCGTGCCAACTACCTTATATGAGCGATACTTAAACTTGTTGCCGATGTCGCGGATTTGCTAATGACACTTGCCCATCCACCGCGTTTTCCGCTCGCCACCGAAAATAAATAATACAAAATGTATGGTGCGAGCATATCGCAACGGCAGACCCGCGTCGGCCCGCATGCCACCGAAAATGCAGCCTTAAGGTCCTTTTCTATATATATGGTGTAGATGATGTGGTTTAGAAAACGTCTATACCTACGGTATATCTACGGTAATTTTCGAAAGGTGCATGAAATGAAATGAAATGAAATGATTTAAATGAAATGAAATGATTTATTTATTTCATGTAGGACAACTTGTGTCACTTATGAAACGTTAAGACTCTACCACCGGTTCGGAAAGCTGATGTTACTGAGAAGAACCGGCAAGAAACTCAGCAGTTGCTCTTTTCATAGAAAAGAAAAGCTTACAACAAAGGACAACGCAACACATACGTTACAAGTATTACACTGACTTGTGGGTCACTGGATGCGAGGCCGGTTGCTTCCATGCAACTTTGTCGTTAATAAAATCATCGATAGTGTAATAACCTCGACCTACCAAATGCTGTTTGACACAGTCTTTAAATCTATGTAATGGCAAATCCAGAAACTCTTTGGGAACCATATTATAAAAGCGTACACTCGACCCCACAAAGGATTTCTGCACTTTGCGCACACGATACGACGCTGTTCTAGCGGTTTCTAGTGTATCGATTGTGAGTATCACCTATTTTCTTGTAAAGATTAATGTTCTGCCTAACAAAGACTATAATATTATTGTATATGTATTGCGAAGGCACCGTAAGAACTCCAATCTCTTTAAATTTTTCACGAAGTGATACGCGTGATCCGAATTTATAAATAGAACGGATGGCTCTTTTCTGCAATATAAAAATGGATTGGATTTCAGCTGCTCTGCCCCACAATAAAATGCCGTACGACATGACACTGTGGAAGTAAGCTAAGTAGACAAGTCTAGCCGTATCAATATCGGTAAACTGTCTAATTTTCCTGACAACAAAAGCAGCCGAGCTAAGTTTTCGCGCTAGTGTCTCTATATGAGCGCCCCATTGAAGCTTATTATCCAAGGTCACCACCAAGAAAACTGTGGAGTTCTCCATTTTTAGTGCTTCTCCATTTATTATAATAGTTTTATCAATATTCTTTACATTAGGTAGAACAAATTCTAAGCACTTGGTTTTCTTAGCATTCAATAACAAATTATTGACAGTAAACCAGTGTGATACGTGTGATATTGCATTGTTTACATCGTCAAAATTGTTCTTACTTCTATCCACTTTAAAAATAAGTGATGTGTCGTCAGCAAACAATACAATGTCACAGACATTGTTGGCATGGTATGGTAAATCATTTATATACACCAAAAATAGAAAAGGACCCAAGATCGAGCCTTGTGGGACACCCATTAATGCAGTTGAGCCCTCTGACTTCACGTGGTTTACGCATATCCTCTGAGTTCTATCATTATGTAAGAAGCAATGAGATCGAGTGCAACATTTCTGATGCCATAGTGGCATAATTTCAGTAATAAAGTAGCATGTAGTATTAATACTAAAGTTTCGATATATCTTCTCGCTCAAATATCTCAATGCTTGAATACTACTACTACTCCTACCTACTGAAACCATCGGAAAGTGCGTAGGTAATGCCTAATGACATCAGGATCCGACATAGCTATTCTCTAACTATGTTATGTTATAAGAAAGCTGAAATCTACTCGGTGCATGGTGGTTAGAAGTCGGTGTTTCAAATCAGAAATATTCGATAGAAGCAGGCGTTACTTTGCGGATGTTTTTTTTTATTTATTTTTATCCACTACAAGTAGAAGTCCATGAAAAAGAAATATATATGGTGTGTTGTGCCAGTGTGAATTACTGGTTTACTGGGTGGTTAATATCCCAAGCTTCACGTGCAAGCTACACGCAGTACCACATATTTGTCTGCTTTGGCGGATTAAAGCGAATTCAACTTCTAGCACAGAATAGATAATAGTACAGCTCTAGTTCCTTAATTTCAAATCAGAAATGATAAGGACTGTAACAAAAGTAAAGTAACCGACATAGTTCGAAGAACTTCATCAGATCTTGGGATTCTGAAGTGCTGGAATGGCGGTCTCGCACCGGTGGACGGACGATATTGAGCGAGTGGGCAGCCTCTGGATCCAGGTGTCCCAAGACCACGGTGTGTGGATTCCAGTGGTACTCTTTGCAACGGACGTAATGCGGCACGTCTAAGTAGTCGTCTTTGACTACCGAACCCATGTGGAAGATATAGAGGGAAAGTAAGTAATATAGATTGTAGATATTCATGAAACTCCTATAGTAGGCAGAGGGTAAACTGCCAAATTGGTCCCTAAAATGAGTGCAGTACTTTCCGAGAACTGAATCATTCGGATTTCGGATTAGCATTTTATTGAAGGCCTTTGTTTTTACTAAACGTTCAACTATTTTCACTTGGGAAAACTCTTGTTAAAGTAATAAAGTGAATAAAGTTGTCAGTTGGCCCTGTTTGTCTTTAATTTATAGGCAGTTAATTAGCTATCCATTAGCTTACCTACTAAGGTTAACACAACAGAATTATTACCTGAAACAATATGACCTTATGTAATTTCGTTTGAGCATATTTTGTGGATACAGGTCCCTAAAATAATAGTAGGTATTAATACATACAGTTTATCTCAATGGAAGGAAAATAATTAAACATTTTCGGAGCATAAGGATTCAAATTCACGCTTTAATTGAAATGACTTTGCTCTGCATTCTCTCGCTCTGCGTCCTAATTTCCCCTCATTATGAAGGGCACCTCGGTGCAAAATTTCAGCTTCCTAGGTCAAAGAGTTTGGAGATTGGACAAGTTTTTTAATGAGCCAGACAGTGAGAGCGTTAGGAGCGTTTCCTTTTATGGTATGAGAGTATTGAGACTTAGAAATGGATTCTTATCAATTGAATAAAGTATTTTTGAATTTAATTTAAAGCTGGGTTTGTGCCCGGTAATGTTAGCTTTATTATATTAATTGACTAGTAGGTAAGCGAACTAAATCGCCTATTGAACAAAATTATTCGAGTAAATTCCTTCAACATGATTTGGATTTACATTTCGAGTCAATGTCATTGAGAACTAACTGGTTCTTATATCCCCCCCACTACTTATTTACTTAAAAAAATTTGCTTGTATTAAAATCTATATATCTATACTTGGCGCGGCGAACTTTGATCCCTATGACACTGACAGCTAATGTCACCATATAACATTGTAGTGGCGTCACTATTAAATTGGGATCATATTGGGGGCGTCTAAAAATGCCATTTATAAATTTTACGTAGCTTTATACCATTAGTAATGATATTTCCGTTGATATTTTTAACAATTCTTAACATTTACAAGAAGTTATCTCAATCTGAATTTATGTTTACGTCCTGCAAAACTTACGTCGTGTGACTTTTATCGACTAGGGCGGCAAGTATCAATAAAAAAATGTCGGTAATGGAAACGAGTGCACAATTATTTTTCATACTCACATATCTAAAAATATCCTTTATTATTATTATAACCTACAATAACAACCAAAGACACGACCCATCACTAACAAGAACTGTCATAGGGATCAAGGTTCGCCGCGCCGAGTATAATACCTTTAAACGAGCAATTTTTGTATATATGTATATATACCTATATATATAATCTGAATCTCGGAAACGGCTTAAACGATTTTCATGAAATTTAGGGGAATTCGGGGGCGATAAATCGAACTAGCTAGGATTCATTTATAGAGAATGTCGTTTTATCGGTATTTTCAGTGAAAATTACAACAATATCATTAGAATACGAAGGTAAATTTTGCCGTCATCTACAAGGTTATAACAGCTCAGGTGGGAAATTGGGCGGTCCAAAAACCAGAAGATCCCGGTTCGAGTCCAGATGCCACCAGTCTGATTTTTTTCCAAGTTCCTTCTTTTGTGAGAAAAGCTATTATTGGGAGCCCAATTGCACCCGTGATTTTTTATTTAAATAACCAGTCCATATTTTTTTATTATTATGTAGGTAAGATCGAAAAATATTATTCATATTTCTTTTAATTTGTATTTAAATATAATTTCAAAAAACACTATTTACCAAAAAAAAATACCCACCACACCTCGGACACCCAGGTACTATATAATAAAACGTTTCTGTATCTGTCCAAACGGATTAGAATGTAACTTTGCACACTTATCTATAATATAGATATGTTTTATCCCAAAATCCAGTATAAGTTACGAAAGTTTTTACTCCATAACTCTATCAAATCTAAACCGATACTGACAATTCTTTCTTTTGAAGGGATATACTTTCAGGTTGGTCCCATGTAAATTTCATAAAGACACGATGAGTAGTTCGGAGTTGGAAGCGTTTCAACTAGTAACAGCAAAATATCTAACGTAATCAGTGTAATAGCTTAAGAAAAAGTATATTTTCAACGTTTTTAGTAGCCGAAGCGAAGCCGATTGGGGTCATCCAGTCTAAGAATCACACGATAACCATTTTAATAAACGCGATTGTAGATAAATATGGGTTCTGCATAGTAAAAAAAATTGATGAGTAATTTAAAACTCTGGAAAATACACAACTTCCCGGCGTATCCTGCGAATCATGCAGTAAGCAGTTGTCTATCGTTCGCTGTAGCGCGCGGACTACGGCGTGCTACGGAATTACGTAGCAATACGAATTACAACATAAGTTTTCGTGTACTAAAAGTGTTTAGTGCATGTAATTTTCCTGTGTGTGTTGTGTGTTTTCCAGAATTCTTTGTGTTTGTGCTTGGCGTATTTTTGGCGCTTTAGTGGAGAAAAGGTAAGGTTCTTTATAACTTGCCCTTTTAGTAACTTAAGTGCTGTTTGTTTCGTTACAGCGTTTGCAGTTACGTTAAATTATTATTTGAATGTAAAGTTTAATAAAGTATCTAAATTACGATAAATACAAATCTGAGGAAATTGTTTTTAAACAGTACGTTTTAGTAGGTTTCGTACTATTTAAACGATATTTTTTTAATTTAATGATTTAAATGTTTTCTTTTAGATATGCATACTAATACTATAAATGCGAAAGTGTGTCTATCTGTCTGCTATGCTTTCACGGCCCATCTATTCAACCGAATTTGATGAAATTTGGTACATTTTGAATGTGAAGGACATAGACTAATGATTCCCGCGGGAATCAAAAAATCTTAATCCACGCGGACGAAGTCGCAGGCCTCATCTAGTTTGAGAAAATATGGAAGTGGTTTATCTGGGGTACTAGGTATTGATTGCATCTAGTTTATAATATTAGTATGATTGTATACTCCCCGAATAGACGCCGAAGTCTTCCAAGACTATTATCAAGGCTAACACCGCTTATTATAACCGAACCAAAATATACAACAACACTGAAACCGCTCATTTCAAACCATCTGTTCTGTACATCGTAGTTAGGGTTATAGTGGCTTTCAATTATTCGCATGCTGCCTCTTTATGACGATATAAAGCCTGACCTGCCTGCTTTGGTTCTTGGCACGATTTAATAAAGAATGAAATAAAAGCCGTCCCCAAAAAGTCTTTATCATAAATACGTGTGATATGTGTATTATACAATGTATAAATGTCTTTGTTTATTAGTTGTTTGGTATGTCCTTCAACCACGCCACAACGGAGCAACGGATCGAAGTGATTTTGTGCCTGGATAAATGTTTAACTAGCGACTGCCCGCAGCATCTATCCCGTAGGAATTCGAATAATCCAGCCTTATTCCTTGACTATATTATAAAAGGAACCTCTATATCAAATTTTAACTTTTTCCTTGGTCCATAGGACAGAGGGCTAGCTGGGCGTGATTGATTATAAAGAGAAAATTCCTGACTCAAAATAAGCATAATAATATATTAAGAAGAGCGACATAGGCTACTTTAATCCCAAAGTATTAATTGTGAAAGTTTGTAAGTTTGTATGTTTATAAGATTTGTAAGTTTGTATGACTGGATGTTTGTTACTCCTTCTGAATTTTGAATGGATATACTTATAAGCGGAACTAACACATACTTAAAGAGAAAATTGGGTATTTGACTACTATTGAAATAAATTATTTTATAGTGATTATTATATAGGATTCCCAAAAGTCGTAATATCCACGTCCCCTGATAGTTTTATGTTGAATAACCATTTTAAACAATCTACTAAAGTGAAAAAGTAAGTCGAACTTTAATGACGTTACATTCCCGAATTTCATATAAATACTATACTTAGGACGCGTTTTGACGTTTGTTGTTTGAAAAAAAAGTTGCTGATTTGTCAAATACCCAATTCCTGACTCAAAAGTAGCCTTATAACAGATTAAGAAGACCTGAAGAGCGACATAGCCTACTTTCCCAGAATATTAATGACAATGAGTTGAGTGATTTTATTTCACGCGGAGGAAGAAGTTAACATCAGCTACTTTAAAATAACATCAACTAAACATACTAAGCCTCAACTAAGCCTTTAGGATTTGTATGTCCTCACCCTTGTCGCAGTCAACTCAAAAGTCGACTATGACTAGGACAAGGGTAAAGTAGACCCTTAATTGGAATGGCGAGAAGGTCTTTTGACTCTAGCTCTATTCTCGAGGGAATAGGTTTGAATATAACATGACTGTCCAGCGTCCGGTCTTTACATACGTAGTTCGTAAAAGTTCGTGTAGGTAAACTGTCGTGTAAATAAATTAATAGTTACATGGCTGTACATATTTAATGACTTATGAATTGACAAAGGTCGCTCAGTTCACATGGAATGTACCTATTTACTGTATGTTGGTCACATAATGTTCCGGCTTTATATAAGTAATAGAAAAAATATTAAAATAATTAATATTTCATATGTGAAAGTTTTTTGTGAAGTGATGAGGCGATTTTAATATAGAATAAGAATTCTGAGAATGAGAGATGAGAATCTGGTTAAAGGAACCATGACGTCATCGATATAGTGAACTATTTAGTTGATTTTAAAGAAATATTTAAAAAATCCAAGATTAGTCAATTATAAATGCGGCCACTCTCCATTCCCTTACTCTAATAGCCCGTTGGGACGGAAAATTCGATTCGATCGGAGAGATGTCAGGCGCAGGACCAACGGCTTTACGCAAAGGTTTATATATAACTAGCTGATGCCCGCGACTCCGTCTGCGTGGATTGAGGTGTTTTAGGGGTATGAAAAATAGATAGTAGCCGATTCTCAGGCCTACTGAATATGCATACAAAATTTCTTAAAATTCGATCAAGCCGTTTCGGAGGAGTGTGGTAACTAACATTGTGACACGAGAATTTTATATAAAAGATGATCTCCAAGTTACGCGCGTGAAGCAACGCGTACTAACCTAATTCTGAACATAACCAGGCAGACATACCAAAATAATATAACAAAAGAACAGTATGACTTTACTAATATATGTAATTAAATTTAAAATGTCCTCTTTTTTACGCAACGTTTATTCGCCAAGTTTTAGGGTGTTGTATAAAGGCGAAAACTCACTAGGGACAGAAAAAAATGTGGTGGACAAAAACTCCGTTTCACTCACATTTATATGAGTGCGCTCACTTGGCGACAAGATAAAACATAGTTCCTATCAGACGAAGATGTTCTATCCTGTCTGAGCCCTAGTATGTTTTCGCTCTAAATAGATAGGCTTGCGTGCGAGCACTGCCCGTCCATTGCGGTCAGTAATTACTTAATGTATGAATATTATTCTTTCATAGCTCATTTCCGACACACCTCTTTCAGTACGTATATATTTATACAGTGGGTTGACGCCATGGCAGTTGTACCAAGAGCTACGGTACTCACGATTGATTTTGAGAGGGGCAGGAAACATGGTTTGAATACCTCCGTGGCGCAGTATTGAGCGCTGCTGTCTTAATTATAATTAATTATTAATTTATATTTTCTGAATTTTCCCTGGTCTGGCCTGGTGGGAGGCTTTGGCCGTGGCTAGTTACCACCCTACCGGCAAAGACGTGCTGCCAAGCGATTTAGCGTTCCAGTACGATGCTGTGTAGAAACCAAATATGGGTATGGGTTTCAAAACCACTACCACTACCCAGTACCGTCTTAGACTGTATCATTACTTACCGGTGAGATCGCAGTCAAAGGCTAACTTGTGGTGGAAAAAAATACGAATTTGATATTCCTCCGTCAGTTTTCAGTTTCCTCCGTAACGTTTCTGTCACCCTGCAGCGTTGCTCTGTAAGCTCTGTTGAACGACTGGTAGGAAAGAACGTATCTCTTTAGACTGTGCCTCTTTATACGTCCCACTAATAAACAAAGTGTTACAAAGCTAATACTGCTACTCATCCAACTGATGACTTTTCATTTCTAAATTAAAATTATGCTGCTATTTTATGAAATAAAGTCTGCCCGCGGCTTCCCTCCCGAGGGAATTCCGAGAAATCCATCCTGATTCCTTGCCTGCATTATAAAGGAAACCTCTGCATTGGTACCCCATTGTTTAACGGTTCTTTTTTATTCCACTACAAGCCCTTGACTGCGATCTCACCTGATGGTAAATGACGATGCAGTCTAAGATGGTAGCGGGCTATCTTGTTAGGGGTATGGCAGATATATTAAACGCATACCCCTAGTCGGTTTCTACACGGCATCGTATCGGTACGCTAAATTGCTTGACGGTACGTTTTTGCTGGTACGGTGGTACTTAGCACGGCCGAAGGCTCCCACCAGACCAGACCAGGGAAAATTCAGTAATTATAAATTCCCAAATTGACCCTGTCGGGGATCGAACACGTGACCTCACACGTTAAGACAATAGCGCTCAACACTGCGCCAGGGAGGCCGTCAATATGAAACTATGTGCCCCGCCCATTGCCACAGCTTCACAACCAGTTGAGCTAAGCTATGTCTATGTACTTTATTTTTGGGATTATTTCTGTTTGGATTACGTAAAGAAACCACGAGCATAACTCTCTCTCTCGCCCACTTATACGACCAATTAATGCCCTCAAGGAAGCTCAGTCTCGAGGCCCGCATCCTGATTGTCTTAGGTCGATCGAGAAGACCCTTAGAAAGATAAATAGATAAAACTCTTTATTGCACATACTTAAAACAGAAACAATAAACAAAAAGGTAGAACGATTATACAGAAGGATGCAAAGGCGGTCTTGCTAAAGCTTTCTCTTCCAGACAGCCTTTCGGGAGGGGAGATTATCGACAAGAGCGCGGGACAGTGCAACATCTAAACACTAAAATATATATAATTAATATACATACACAATTACATACGTAAATACCCTAAATAAGACCCTTCGTTGTCGCGCCAAAAAGTCATCCCATCTTGGCAGGGCAATGTAGCACAAAAACGTGTAATGATTTCCCGGTCAATTTCTCACTTCAAAACAATATTTGCACTCTACTGAATGTAACGCTAATTTGCCAAGCACTCAAATACGCTCACCGACGCGCGAAATTTTTGAATTAATTGAATGGTTGGGCCTGTCGGTTTGAGCTCCATTTTCCTCAAACTTTCAGACAGCTTTGTTAGGAGACTTATTGAAATTTTAACTGGCAACTTGGCCTTGCTTTGCTGGGTTTAATAAAGTTATAGTTGCCAAGCGTAGAAAAAACTAGATTTACACGTCTTGCCGTATATACAAGTATACAAGTTCTTAATAGTAATTCAAGGCATCTATACACTTTTACGTTGAAAAGAAATGCAAGTTTTCTTTGACGATCTTTTGACGACATTTTTATAAGTGAAGTGAACTCAGGTTTGATCCCGAAATGTATAACTTCTGTATTTCATGCAAAAGTTAAATTCTTTGTGGTTTGGTCTGGTGAGAGGCTTCGAATATCAAGTTGCTACCATACCGGCATGGACGTGTAGAATAACGATGCCATGGAGAAACCGATTTATAATTAACCCATATCCCTATGTGGGTTAAATATAATTTTCATAACCCTATAGGTTAGTACTCTACATTATTACTTACCATCAAGTGAGATCAAAGTCTAGGGCTTATATGTAGTGGAATAGAAAAATAGCTAGACTATAACAGATTTTTTTGCTTCCTTTCCTCTTCAGTCCATTATTATACATTTTACGTATAATTCGACCTGTTTAAGGAGGTTCATAAAAGCCTGTATGTTTGAACTCCTTAAACAGTTCAATTTATACGTTTTAAGCTGTCAAATGATTACGATTTGCATAGACAATTGGGACTAATATTCGCATAACGACTTCGCGTAGAGCTCCGTAGCACCTCCGTAGACCCACTGCAAACCGAAACTTTGACATTTTAATGCGGGCATACCGAATAAAACAGGAACTCTTAATTTGCCTCTCATAAACCTTTGTAGATTCTTCGAGAATTCCTCGAACAATAAATATTTGTAATTTGTACGTAGAAGTCAAGAATAAAGACCATTTTTCCATAAATTACGACCCGTAGAACCCCGTAGAGTAGATCCTTGCATACGAAATATTTCAAATTTAAACAATGGAATTGCCAATAAATGCTGCCAGGGCTTTATAAATAAACGAACTATATGAAGCCTGCGACTTCGTCTGCGTGGATTCAGATTTTTTTGAATACCCCGTGAGAACTTTTTGATATTCCGAGATAAAAAGAACCCTTAAATGTCTGCTCTCTGTACTGTGATTTGGTCAAAATTATGTACCTGTATGTATTGGCTGATGCCAACCAACTTCGTCCGCGTGGATTGAGGTTTTTTGGATCCCGCGGGAACAAGAGTTAAGAAATAGATTATAGTCTGCAATAGCGCATAGGATACTTTTTATCCCGAAAAATTAAAGAGTTCCCGCGGGAACCAAAAAAACATCAATCCACGTGGATGAAGTTCCGGGCATCAGCTAGTAGTAGTATAGATTTGACAACTTAATCAAATCAGTAACTTTTTTTCAAACGTCATAACGCGCGCTTTCTATGGGATTTTGTATGAAATACTGAATTGTGACGTCATCGTAGCTCGACGCACTTTTTTACTTTAAGCAATGGTTTAAAATGGTTATCCTATATATTACATCTTTTGGGAGATATTCTATTTAATAATTTATTTGACTAGTTGTCTACGGTACAAAATATAATAAATATGTATGAGTTGTCAAATACCCAACTGGTTCAAAAGATGTGCCGTGTAAGGGTAGCAGACAGACAGACTGACACACTTTCGCATTTATAATATTAGTATGGTATTGTATTCGTAGATGTTTCGTCGAATTCGATTGAATTCCCAATAATTAGTTAAAGAACTGTTATTTTTATGGCTTATCGAGTTATTGATTGAAGTTCAAAGTATGAAAGTAATTTAATAGAACTATTATACAACCTCACTTTGTATAATGAGTTTTGTTGCTCCAATATTTTAGCCTGACGCGATATTTCTTAGAATTGATACGATTTCGGGGAGGTTAGTCCGCTACCATCTTGGACTGAATTATCGCATACTAGAAAAATGACAGTTTCGGCATTTTAGTGGTGAAACGGTTTATTATTAGGAACTTCATCCACGTGGTTTAAGATTGTTTTGATTCTCGCGGGGACTCCTCAACGTTCCGGGATAAAAGTAGCCTATGTTACTCTTCAGGTCCTCAACTATACCAATGCCAAAAATCACGTCGGTGCGTTGCTCCGTTGCAGCTTGATTGAAGGACAAACCAACAAACATACATTTCACATTTATAATATTAGTATGGTCAAGGGGCATCATCTAGTAGATCATATCATACGGAATAGCATAGGAAAGTTTTCCATAAATTATCTCCCGGCCTATTCGACAAATTCCCCAGTAACCTATTAAATATGGCAACGTAGTCTTTATGGTTATTCGATATATCGATTTAGGTTCCTGCTACGTATTGCGTGAATTGAATCGATGATAATAATTGTATTCTTGCTAACAATTTCCTAAGTTCCAAAAAATGGTAAAGCTATTTTATTACTTAAAATAAACGATTCAGGCACGCAGATGTTATTGTCATTTTAGTAAGGCTAGAACTAACGAAAAACAGAGTGGCACTGAAACTATTTGAAGCCTTAATTACTCAACGGTTTCGGGAGAGCTCACTGAAACTAGAATAGTTGTAAATTCAAAAAATTCGCAATTGAGCAATTATCGCGACTTTAGCTTAAGAATTACAGGAGAATTGTGAATAGGTATGCCATGTTTCACATGCAAAAATGCGGGACTAATTTTCTATAATAATTCACACAAAAAAATATTTATAAAATTACCTTATTAATTAAGTCTCTAGGTTATTTTTTGTCAACAGAAGGCAATAGATATGTCGCCGCAACATCGTAGCTGGATCTGAATCCGTAGAACATAACGGCTAGTCTAATTACAAAATGGCGCCACACCGTTTTGTAATGCATTGTGTGTGTCTACTAAGAACTTAGAGAAAATACTTAAAATGTGGAGTTTCGGATTTTGATGAAACTCAGCGTAAAATGTGAGTGACTTTTCGAGGCTTTCTGTGAAAGTTTTCTTTCAAACTGTCTTGTGTTTTTGAGTGTTGCTCGCTCAAGTAATAAAACCAGCCAAGTGCGTTTCGAGCCTCGTGCAGTGTAGGGTTCCGTAGTTGCCCGTCAAAATTAACGGACATTTAATATGTAACGTATAATGTTAACTTGTAAATCCTACTTAGCTGTGATAGTTTTTCTTTTAATTTCTAAGCCGCAGACGGACAGACGGACTGACGAACTTGGCGAAACTATAAGGGTTCCTTCTTGACTACGCCCTAAAAAGACAGACGAACTTTAAAGGAGTAGAGATTAAGTTACTTAAACCTATTAAACTACAATAGAGCGTTCTAAATTAGATGAGTTTAATATATAAGGGAGCTTATACAACTTGTGATGGAAAAGCCGACTTAAAAAGAAGTTAAACGAGGCGAGAGAAATGCTCATTCGAGTTAAAACTTTTTTTAAGAACTTCTATAATGAGTCCCTTTTGTGCTTTTATACGTACTCAAACGCAACTTAAGTTTAATTAAACCGTTGGTATTGTTGGTGAAGTCATCCATTTTTCTTTTATTTTTCTTTTTTTTTATCCACTACAAGTTAGGCCCTTGATTGCGATCTCACCTGATGGTAAGTGATGATGCAGTCTAAGATGGTAGCGGGATAACCTGTTAGGGGCATGGCAGTTATATTAAACTCATACCCCTGTTCGGTTTCTACACGGCATCGTACCGGAACGCTAAATCGCTTGGCGGCACGTCTTTGCCGGTAGGGTGGTAACTAGCCACGGCCGAAGCCTCCCACCAGGCCTGACCAGGGTAGACTAGTGGCAGGTTTCACCGTAAAGCTAGTTACCAACCTGCGGCAAAGACGTGCCGCTAAGCCTTCTGGTAGGGGATATTGGTTCAATAGGTTTAATATACCAGGATAGATTGCTTCCCTCTTAGAATGCAGCATCATCGGGTGAGATCGCAGTCAAGGGCTAACTTGTAGTGGAATGGACTGATGCAACTATTTGTTGACCGACCGAAGCGAAGGTCTCTGAATCTACTTCAGTGAATTTGCACTTGTCTGTCCGTCCCTCCGTCCGTCCGTCTGTCAGAGCCTTATAACTTCTGAAATACTGAACGTAATTACTTCAAGTTTAAATATAATATGTAAACCTATGGCCTCCAGCCGAATATGGCTTAAAAAGTTATAAAAATCTTTATTTCAGGGATATACATTCGGCGTTCGGTTTATATCTCATAGAAGCGAATGCAAAGTAAAATATTTTTTATAGAGTTACATAGGGTTGCGGTATATCATTTTAAAGATAATTAGGAATGGAGTCCAAAAATATATTTTTTTAATTTTTCTCCTAAAATTGACGAAATGGAGGCTTTCAAAGTGGAGATTTTCTAACGTCCAAAGTTGTCCTCAGAACTCTCAA
The DNA here is from genome assembly GCA_964035005.1 of Erebia palarica. NCBI lineage: Eukaryota > Metazoa > Arthropoda > Insecta > Lepidoptera > Nymphalidae > Erebia > Erebia palarica. The sequence continues at coordinate 34,345,006 of OZ035987.1, forward strand.
TTTTCTGAAAAGCTGAGCCTGAAACTTGATCAATTATTTGAATTATATCCTGTGCTTGAACAACGAATACTAAAATTAGATAAATATTAAAAAGAAACGAAATTATTTTATTTTTAATGAGCTTCAGTATTTTTAACAGAACTTATGATGTCAATGAGGTCAATAGATGGCGCTCTGTAAAAGTTTTTTCGTTTCTCCAATAACAACAAACTATATTACAATTTAAAGTTAAAACTATCTTATGAATACCGCGAGGTCTCAGTTCGGGGCGAATCACTAGTTATTATGAATTGAGTTCATATAGGTGTAGAAGGTATAGGTCTTTTACAGACAAGTATATTTTTACCTGTACGTATTATTATGTAGATTATTTTGTATTCTATTTAATATCAATCCTTTATCCAATTTTGTAAAATACTGATTATATTTACAAAAATAGTTTTTCCTTATGGATAGGTATGCTCAGGCTTATTTTAAGAAAAAAAAATGATTGAACTTAAACCACTTTATTAGTTAAATAAAACTTAACCTGAGTATTTCAATATAGTTCTTAATTAATCTTGATTTAGTCTGTAATTATATTATAATGCTTTTAGTGCTTTTAGCCTCACTTGATCTCTCCTTTGATTGAAAACTTTAAAATTATATCAAAATGGCTAAACATTAAACAGTTTGAAGTTAAATCTGCGTAATGATCGTTACAAATTAGTAAAGTTTACGAATTTTAGTCAAACTTTGTATTCGAATAACGGATGGGGTCTCATGAGGTTAAAATTTATTGGGCCATTAAGTGAGAGAGAAATTTATATTTTTAGAGTACTTAAAACTTCTTTAGGCGTGGAAACGGACATTTAGAACATATTCGTAAATATCATTACCAACGGTTCAATTTTTATACATTCTGTCTATTTATTACATCGATATATATGTAGGTACAAGATGGGCCCTTTCATAGAAAAAAATTGGGCGTCCAACCTTTAGAGCACACTCCTAACCTGTATAGCCCTGTCCTTGTCCCCGCCATAGCGCTGTCGCGCTTTTCAGACTAGATGGCGTTAGTAAAATAGGTCCACATTCTTTGTTTGACAGGGCCCGTCTATGTAAATTGAGGTCGTTGATTTATTAGTTTATAATTTTTCTTTCTCTTACCTAGTCAATGACGTATTTTTTATAGTATGGTTTCGCTATAGTATAATAATAAATAAATAATATAGTCCCACAAACTTATCTGACCCGGAGGGCAAAATTGGAACTCATAATGCCTGTTTAGCTTTTTTATTTTATTTTTCGTAGACACTAGCGGCTCTATCACCGGGTCAGATAAGTTGGTCGGACTATAATAATAATCACGCATAAATTTTACATGCATATTTTTTTTCTCAGCGTGTTATTCTCATATGACTTTATAACAAACTAGCAGGAAAATCTATAAACAAAGCCTTGGTACCTGTATCGAGCGATTGATAGCGGCTGATAAGCGCCGATATTTCATTAAGTAAGTGCATGAACGCCATTCCAATGGGACCGATAACAATTCTATATGTGGGGCTGACGTAATTATTTTTGTTTAGTACATTAAATTTGTAATTTTGGACATATGCTTAGACTGCCTTTTAGGAGAGCTCAGAGTCGACTACCGATGAAGAGTTTATTTTATTGCAATTTTTGGTTCCCGTGGAAACTTTAATTTTCCGAGTTAAACAGTAGCTTGTGTGTTATTCCAGACTATAATCTATCACTGTGCCAAATTTCATCCAGATCTGTTCAGCCGTTCAGGCGTGTTTTTTTTTTCGTCTTACCATAAAGTTCCATTACAATATAACGGCAACTTTACTGTCTACTACCATCTAGCCTATGGGCTAGTAAGTAATATTATTCTAGCTTAAACTTCTACTTATTATTGATTTCTACATCTAATTTACAATCCAATAACTGTCCTTAGTTTATTCTAAAGTACTTAACGTTCACTACGTTTTTGTGACCTACATAATTAGCATAAGCACTAATTCACTGACACAGCACTTGTACACGTTTTACACTAATTCGAACGGTTTCGTTCTTTTAAGTCTGATTGAGTAACAAACATTCATCTATCCATCCATCCAAACCTGCGCATTTATTATATTAGTAAATATAGGTTTGCGCTTGATGATAATCATTACACACTCATGGCTAGTGCAAAGCAACGATGAGGTCTAGGTTGGAATGCGCCTGCCTAGAAGATGCCTCGAAGGTTCTTAAGTTACACGATAGGTATAAGATCAGAGCTACGGAGTTTGTTTACCGTGCCGTTATGGGCGCAGTCCCTATTACCTACGGCTAAAGTACTGTACATTTTATGCAAAATTTGAAGATAAATCTAGCCCAAAAAAAGCTAAATTTTATAATATTATCTCTTTTACTCCTTAATGGTTAAATTTCAAAAATTAAATAGGTAGATACACATTTCAGTAAAGAATGTAATTCACGATGTAAATTAAGTTAGGTACATTAAGTAAGCAATTAAGAGTTTCGCTTTAATTAATTATTAGTAAAATTACTCAAGAGTGACTCGACGGATTTAAGGTCTTACTAGATGATGCCCGCGACTTCGTCCGCGTGGATTAAGTTTTTTGATCCAAGCGAAAACTTTTTAATTTTCCGGGATAAAAGTCTATCTCCATTCCGAATTTTAGTCAAATCGGTTCATTTATTGTGGCGTGAAGGAGAAACAAATTTTTCAGGAGAGGTTTTTGATTTCCGTTGGTAATTCCGTGGGGAGTAACTCCTTCCCCGGTATGCAACTAAATTCATTCATTTTCGATTTAGGCTTGTATAAAGCTCTTACGATCGTATCTTATCTATCCACCAAATTTCGTCAAAATCGGTTGAACAGATGGGCCGTTAGCAGACAGACAGACTTGCCTACGAATTTATATTATTACTACCTAAGAATTTACTAAGCTGTTCCAAATATCTTAATTTAGAGAGGTAGGTAGGTAATTTACTGTTTATAGTTGAAGTGTTGTTAACTTGTTCCCCTAGGATGGTTTTAATTAAAATAGACACATTATTTAAATGTGATATTTGTGGTTATGGGAATAGGGACATGTACCTACCTATCGCAAACTATTCATTAATGAAATATGTATCTGCAGAAGCCATCTGCGCTTAATATACCTATTACAATCTTTCAGTAGGTAAGTAGTATACCTACTTCGTTATGATATAATTGGATAGGTACCAATTAATTAATTGTTTCAAACGTAAAAGGTAATTACCAAATAAGTCGTATTAAAAAGTGTGTAGGTAGCGTAAATACCCTGGTACCTATCGCGTAAATTAAAATACCCAGGCACCTACTTACCTGTCGCCTAATTTAATAGATAACTAATTGTGCCAAAACTCAGGAAAAATAATTTGAGTCCTGCTAAATAACCAGAATAATAATAAATAACTCGCTGATGATTGTATCCTGACTCTAGTGCAAATTCTTCAAAATTTACAGTGTGCCTGTCGCTTACAATAAAATTTAATCCCTTAAAAATTGATGTTACTATATTAATAATGTTATGTTATATGTTCCTACGCCTAGAACGGAAAATTTTGATAGGTAGTTTAAGTAGCTTTTTAATAATTATGAAACTAAATATAATTTATTATTATTTATTATATTAATTTATTTTTAAACTTTTCTAAGATTTAAAATATTGTTTCTTACCATTTACCATCTTCTAACTAATTTCCAAGTTCAAGAATTAATTCTGGTCGATTGAGCTCGGGAGTTAACGAAAATATGAATATAAAAATTGCTCCGAACTACAAACGTAGTAAACAATTTCAAAGTCGGAATGAATGCTAAGCAGGTTCGGAGAGTTAAATTATTATTAGATTTCATATTGTTTACTCATTGCTCCTAGAATTGACAATAGTAAAGATTAGTAGGTTTCACGACGCCGTCGCTTGAAGATGATGAAGGAGCTGTTTGAAGTTGGGCCCCACTAATCGTTTGTAACAGACATCGAACAAATTACAGTGTGATGATAAATAGATTACCTAGGTATTTATATAAAAAAACTTGTGAAAAATATTTCACCTGCGATAATAATTTGATTGTGGAAGAAAATGAATGGGTGAGATAATTGACTGCCTCGTTGTTCTAGTGGTTGGCATGTTCGACTGCGGCCTGTTTTTACTTGAACAATTTTTAATGCCTATTAAACCATCAAAAAAGAACAAAATCTAAACTAACCGAAGTTCCATACATCATACAAAAGGCACAAATTAAAATAAAACAATAAGTGCAATATAAAGTATTTTTTCTCCAAACAATAGGCATCTAACCCTACAAAATAAGGTGTTTCATCCATTTTGGACCCTAATAAAGAAGAGGCCTAACGTTGAATGGAACCATATTCTCCTTTGGGACCAGCTGTTCCTATTATCTCGGATTTCTTGGTCATGTAGATACTAGTCAGAGCATTATTTGTGTTTGAGTCTAATCATGATAAGTTTCCTCTCGCGATCAAATTGTAGTCCCTTAAACTTATATGACCCGGTGACAGCGTCGCTAGTAGATATGAAAAAAAAACATAACAGGCATAAAAATTAAAGAGTTCCCGCGAGAACCAAAAACCCTTTATTCACTCGGACGAAGTCGTGGGCATCAGCTAGTATATACCGATCCATAAAAAAATGTCACGCGGATTTTTTTACTGATAGATATTTTTTATTCTCATAATGTCTTTGTCTGTTATACCTAGCTTAATTATTACGCAATCCTCGTGACATTTACATACAACATACATAATATTATAGCAGGTGATCTGGTGCAATCGTGCGGAAGCCCTCTCTTCCGCCTCAGCGATCTAAAGACGTCTATCCTTGGAGCTTGGGGCGGGGACTGAGGCCATACTGCCAACGCTTAAAGCAATACTTAAGCAATATTACTCAAAATTACAGTTTGATGTCACGTACTTCGACGTTCCTAAAATAAGGGTTATAATTCTAAAACACTAATGATATCAATAATAAAACATAATGGCTTTAAGCGTTGGCCCCTAAATGATTTAATATCGAACGATGTTGTTATACAGGTAATAAGGTATTACGTAATAGTACTGACATATGAACAACTTTCTTATGTTTTTGGAGCGAATTCATTGCCTAATCAAGTGACAAGACTCATTATTTTGCATGCAAGATCAGCCGGGCTGTCCAGCGCTGAATGATTTGCATGATTAGATTAGATTATTGCAACATTTCCTATTAAAAGAAATACCTTGTTATTTTAAATAGAGTTTGTACGGTGAAAGAAAAAAAAAACTAGTACATTTGATATTTTATTTTAATTTCTTGATATTTTGCACTCTAAGCTTTCACTATGTAATGACTGATATAAGCGCGAGTTAACTTTTTTGGTCTGTAATTTTATTCGAGTATTCAACTCGAAAGCAATTTTGCCTTGGCAAGTTTAATCGAACGAAAAACACGTATGACTGTGTTTTTCGTTACACAGCTATTAAGTACGTAAGCGCTTTTACCCCACTATCCGATTGATATCGGACGCCGATCAGGGCTTTCGATAGACACGTGATATGTATTAACTTTCTAGCTGGCTGCTTTCTAGACTGAGTGCCTAGATAACACGATAACACAGTAGAATTTAAACGGGAAATATAAAAATTCTTCTGGCGGACAAAAAGTCGCGTCACTTCACTTTTATATGCAATCGCACATCCTAGCGCGACCGGACAAATAGTCATCCCTTTCAACACGATTATTTCGCGCAAACGCATTTTGGGACTGCCCGGTCCCTAGTGATTTTACTCTTAAAAGTCATAGGTTCGATCCGTACAAGTTTTCATCTCACGATATTATTTCGAAAAGTACTAATATTTCATAATCTGTATGAGTAAGTTCGAGTTGTCATATTAATTCAAGAACGTTGATAGAAATCGGCTTAAAAGCTATAGCGGTATAGTAAAATTACCGTATTATAAGACTTGAGTTCAACCAAGTCTTTAATTACCGTGTATACCTACTTTGATATTCAAAAATTTATCACTGTCGTGTCGTTTAGTTATATAACCCATACTATGGGCACGATCCTACATTTCACCAACTGTGACCACCCAACTTTAGGTGCAATTGGGTCGCATTAAAATTCTGGTCGCGACAAATATTTGTACAGAGTGCTCACAGAAATGACGAGGACCTTGGGGGGAGGTGGTGAGGGAGAATGAGGGGGGGGGGGTTAGTGTCAACGAGAGTAGGGCTCTTGTCCCTCCTAGTTATTATACATTAGTCAGCTATACAACATTTTATAGTTAGGTGCAGTGACGGACTAAGGTTAGGGTGGATGGGGCGGACCGACTCCGGCCTTTGATCTACAGAGGCCGCTGGACTATGAAAAATCTCTAATAGTCAAATCCTAAATTTAAAAAAATATGAATCTTTTTCGTAATTAGGAAGAATTGATTCTAAAAAGACCTATTAGATATTCGACTTACTTTGTGTCAGCTTTGCGTTTAAAGTTGAATTGAATTGTTACAAAAGTTAAAAGATTGTTAATTAATTTATTGATGAAGGTTCGATTGTACTGATATTTGACTCATTCGATGTATTTCACTCGGTTCGTTCCCAACGCCTTAACTTGTATAAATACGAATGTTTTACCATCGGTAAAGCAGTCTCCACCGAGACTCCAACGATTATTGAATACCTTCGGTGTTTAGATCGTTACCTTGTTTACGAGCCTGCGGTAGCAACTGCAGCATGGTCAAATGATTTGATACTGTAGTATTGCTTAACTGAGTTTTATAAATTAATAAAACTAATTACATTAAATCTCTCGTGGTTAGAGTGCAAATATATTAAAAGTGTTTTATTAATACCTACTCCTGGATTGTTCTCCAACATTTGATAGCGTAATTTAGTGTTTCAGGTAATAATATCAGGTATGCTATCACTGGTCGGGTCTCATTGCCCCTATACCCGAAAAAACATCATACAGAAAGGGGCCTAGCTCAGTGTTGCCACCAAGGGCCTCCGATGGGATGATTAGTCCGCCACTGGTTAGATGCCTTGTAACTTGCGAGACATTGAAAGCTTTACACAGTGCAGTTTGTAACATGTAGGCATGTATTGCATAATACGTTCCAATATCCCAGTGTAGTCTTTTGTCAAAGTCCAGAAACGAAATAATAATTAATTTCGTGTGAGTTTCATGGTATTAATATACGAGATAAGACTTCACCCATCTGTTAACCGGATGAAAGGCTTTGAAAGGTATTTTTTTATGAATCACATGATATGATCAATATTCAATTTATTGATCATGGACCATCATCGTACCACGAATGGGTTGCCTAATGAAATCAGGGCAAAACTTAGTATAGTTTTACTTAGTATAGCCTAACTAGAGTAAAAGTATCATTATTTTTTATTTCTTAGCCAAATTGTTAGCAAAACGAATTCAGTTCCTAGGTGGAAGCAAAAGGTATAGGTTGCCTTAACAAAATTGGTAGCTGCCTACTCGAAGTTCCTAACTTTGAACGAGCTATAAAGTTTGAAAATTGCATCATGACTGCTCCCGGTGCTGAATTTTGACCTAATTTTCTGAGGTACACTTACTTGAGGAGCCGGGGAACATAATCAGATAGGTAATGCGTTACCGACAGAGTTTTTTTTAAAAGATCGGCGGATATTCAGTTCGATCCTCAGGCCTCACTGCTTTCACTTGCTTTCAGCGGTGAAGCAAAATAATATCGTGAGAAAACCTGCATGCCCACGACTTCTTCATGACGTCCTCAAAGGTGTGTAAAATCGGCCAATTCGCACCACCAGCGCAGTGGGTTATGGCCCAACCCTAGCTTTTCTTATTCTGAGAAGAGAGCTCAGTATGGAGCCGGCAATGGGTTGAAGTGATGATGGATATTTAAAAAAATACTTGCTTCATGATTTTCATAATCGGTTTAGCGAATATTAAGGTTACAAAGTGACAGACAGACTCAATCTCGCATTCATAATATATAGAAAAACAAACAGGAACAATTTCTTACTTTTCCCGTAACAAAGAAAAAGTGTATCAGGAAAGATTTCTCGATCCTCGTTTCTCGTCATTAAATCTTTTTCACTTGATTCGGAGCGATGGAGGTTACCTACTAAATGCCTAGCGGTTTCAGGGTTGTCACCCGTCGACTTTATTTGTATTAATCGTTACTTCACTCGCGTGAACTCGAGTTGACTTTTCAAGCGATGTGAACATAGAAAACGTAGACTGCCTCGTTGGTCTAGCGGTTAGCGTAGTCGACTGCGGATCACGAGATCCTGGGTTCGATTCCCGGTCGGGCATAAAAATTGTTAGGTATTGGGTTTTTCAATTATGAAATTCTCAATGCCAGCCCGGAGTTGGAAGTTGGCGGTGTTTCACCCCCGTGCCTCGGAGAGCACGTTAAGCCGTCGGTCCCGGTTATTATCACTAACATGATAAAGACCGCCAACCCGCATTGGAGCAGCGTGGTGGGTCTAAGCTCCTAATTCCCTCTCTCCTATGAGAGTGGAGGCCTGTGCCCAGCAGTGGGACGTTAATAGGCTGTAGTGGAACGTAGAAAAATGGAAAAAAGTGGAGCAAACGAATGTACATGGCACCATATTTTTTGGGCAGCGTTTTATGTTAGTTAATCAAGACACGCGGAAGCGTGTCCAGCCAAAGTTCAAAAAAACTGGCGAGCAGCACCGTGTGTAATATTACACGAACCATTTGGAGCCACTTTTGACCCCCTCATAACTCAAAAACTATTTCACATAAACATGTCAAATTTGGCGCATATATTGAGACCCGTGAGATACATATGTGCTCCAAATTTCATAAGCACACCTCAAATGGTTATTTAGATATAAACGTACAAAAATCGTCATTTTTATGATCAAAGGATAGATCAAAACTCTGACACGAGGCATGCTACCATTGCTTAAAGCCGTATTATTTTAATATTGTTGACGTTTATGTTGTAGTGTTATAATCATTATTTTAAGGACGTCAAAGTACGTGACATTCAACCGTTAGTTTGAAACAATACTGCTTTAAGCGGTGGTAGTAACTCCTTAACTATTGAAAATGACACATAATTATTATTTTAATGTAAATAATAATGAATAATAATATAGTTGCATTAAAACCTTACCTTCGTATTCATACATTTTGTGCAACGAAACGTCATTGACAGAAAAGAAGAAGAAACGTATTTGAAGTCGTCAGTTCAAGCTGTCAGTCATTGTGATTTGTATTCATTGTTTATAGTGGTTTTAGTGATATCGACTGTTGACCGTGCTTGTTTTCAATGTTTCACAAAAAACTTTTGATTTTGAACTTTTGCAATCAAAATTGATGAGATGTAGAAATGTGCTGTAGAGGTAGTCTGACCATAGATGTAATCTGTCAATGTCAGTGTAACTCCAGGTACACTATATATTTTTCTTGAGACTTCTCGTCTTTAATTATCTTGTACAATGAGTCGTACAATAGAATTACTGGTGGGTGACACACTGACCTTACACCAAATTATAAGTACCTACTAATGTAAAACGTAAACTAAATTAATAGAAAAGTCCTATTACAGTGTAAAGGATTATTTGAATGATAGCAAGGCATGGGTATGAATTGTTACAACGGCTGATTATGTAATGTTATATTATAAGTACATATATATAATTTCAAATATTTGTGAGATGGTGATAATAAAAAAAAGCGCAGTTTATTGCGGGCTCTTCTCAGACCAGGGCACGTTTGGAACCCTCGTAGCTTTAGTTTTAAGATATCGTAGTTAATTATCACCATCACCTCTTATGCTCTGTAAGCATGACGTTCAGAAGGTGTACTTTGTAGGTACATATTTTGAATAAATATGTTTTGAGTTTGAGATTGAGTTCAATAATTTCTGTACAAAAAGTAATGATATCCCATCAAAAACATAAATGTGAAATGAGAGCCAAGTGCAAAATTGTGATATATATGCCTTGGTTGTTGACTTCAGCGACAAAAGAAGTGAGATCTAAATGGGTGCCAAGTTCAATGGTCAGTCCTGAAATTTATTTATAACAACATATAATATTTTATAACAACTTAAAATATCATTTCTTCTTATAACTTAGTATAAAATGTTGAAGACTAAGGCTTTGGCTTGGCTAGTTTCCATATACGAATTATTATTAAGTAGGTACCTAAAAGTACAGTTTCTACCAGCAAGCCAAATTTTCGGAAGAATAAAATAAGAACTTACAGCTTTACAACTTGTGAACGCTATAATTCGTATATAAATTTTACTAAAACTAGTTTTTGTCTATTTCTATCCAGGTCCTATGGTTTTTGAGTGTTACACATACAGACCAATAAATTGAAAAATTATCAATCAATCAATCATTTATTCAATTTAGGTACACTGTAGGTACACATATTAACGTCCATTACTTACATATAAAACATGATGGTGATGATTTTTTACGGTATCTTAAAACTAAAGCTACGAGGGTTCCAAACGCGCCCTGGTCTGAGAAGAGCCCACAACAATCTCAGCCGGGTTTAAACTATTTTATGCATAAATAGCATAAATGTTCATAGTATAAGAAGCTAAAATTATAGCTTCGGACTAGAGGCTCTAGGTATTACTGAGGATAGTCTAAGGCCTAAGCCAATCAGGATGGGTCGGCATTTCGGCTTTGGACTAGTATACCTGGCAAAGAAATAATAATAGATATTATAACTGTACTAATATTAGTGTGGATGCGATGTCTCTGTCTGTCTGTGTCGCTTGCACGGCCCATCTGTTCAAGAGATTTTGACAAAATTTGGTACACAGGTAACTTTTTTGGTAACGTTTACCTTAAGGTATTGTAATGTGTGGCACAATATGAGAATAAATAGTTTTTCTTTCTTTCTTTCATTTCTAGGTAGAATTTTTAAAATGGAAAATCGAAAACTTCTCGCGAAATTTGTAAATAACCAAATTTTTTTCCCTGGTATAAAATTTATGATAATAAATGGACGTTATCGTTTATCAAATAGAGTTAAAAAAACTTAAACACAGCCCTGTTTCTGAAACTAAGAGGAGATAATTGAAAAAGTTTCAGACTGCCAATGCGATCGGGCCGGAATCTGGTGCGAGTATCAGGGGAATAATATATTATAATGGATTCTGTAATTATTTCTTATCAGCCTTATCCTTTTATTCAATCTTATCTTAAGCCTAAAATCTATAATTAAAAAAAGCCATATATTTCTACTACCACTTGATACAGTATGACAATATTTTTAATACTTACCTATATTACATATTTTTAAGTTCTACATATTTATTTTGGGTGTTATTGTGTGGTAGAAGTCGCATCCTTAGGTAGGTAGTACTCAATACTATACTCATCATTGATTAATATAGGTACACTGTAGGTACACTTATTGACGTTAAAAATTACTTACTTATAAAATATGATGGTGATAATTGGTTATGGTATCTCAAAACTAAAGCTACGAGGGTTCCAAATGCGCCCTGGTCTGAGAAGAGCCCACAACAAAGTCTGCCGGGGTTTTTTTTATTATCACCATCTCACAAATCATCTTAACTAAGGAACTATCAGAGCCATAGAGCAAATCATTGCCAAGCCTCCTTCTCGTTTAAGTAGTTTATTTTATTTTATTGTAAAGGTACACAAATCAGGTTGCCACCGAAACATTGTCAAAATACATGAAATTAAAAACAGGTTCCAGACAACAACCCTACTTATGTGTACACAACATTATTTAGAAAATACAATATATTATATTAAAATCACAATAAGAGGTATAGTTAACATTAATATTACTTAAAAATTCAAAAATTAGAGTGCAGTTTTAAAATGTATAAAAAAGTCTAAATACGATGTACTATGCGTAGATCTTAGACTGCATCATCACTTACTTACAAAGGCTAACTTGTGGTGGAATAAAAAAAAACAAATCCACATAAATACTATAAACTAGCTGATGCCCGCGACTTCGTCCGTGTGGTTTAAGTTTTTTTTGTTTGCCGCTGGAACTCAAAAAATAAAATAAAATAAACTCCTTAATTTTCCGGGATAAAAAGTAGGATATGTCACTCTCCAGGTTCTAAACTATATTCATGCCAAAAATCACGTCGATCCGTTGCTCCGTTGCGGCGTGATTGAAGGACAAGCCAAAAAGTCAATAAACCAACAAACCCACAAACAAATACCCTTTCGCATTTATAATATTAGTATGATAAAGTACGATGCGAAAGCGTGTCTGTCTGCTACACTTTCACGGCCCATCTACTCAACTGATTTTGACGGACGGACGGACGTATAGAGACAGACAGATAGACAAGTATATGTAGGAAAGTTTAACAGTTTCCGCGGGAATCAAAACGCCTTGATCCACGCGGACAAAGTCGTGTTCATAATCTAATTTATATTATTTGTATGGATAACTGTCTATCTTGTGACTTGTACCACAATGTACACAATAACATTTCGGGGAAGTATGTGAGTGTAACATTTAGCAAGCCAACGCTTGTTTCCAAAGTCCTTATCTACGTAGATTTGCGAACCTATTTCTCCGAATGAGTTTAGGAAATATCGTCGCTATTCAGTCCTATGGCGGAATTACCCTTGGCCGTTTATCGTTAGATTGTTTATTCGGGTATCCGATTCACTTTAGCCAGATTCGAGCACCCGACATGCGGAATATATTGTGTGTCTGGAGATGCTTTCACGAGATAACGAAAGTACGGCAATTGGTTATTTGACAAGTCAATTCAATTTCAATTTCAATTTATTTATTTTGAATACAACAATATGTACAAATACAATATACTCCTTAAAAAACTAGACAAGGTTATTATTATTTCGGTACTTATGAACAAAGGAGTGCTTAGACACCCGTACTAAGTTAACTTGTATTACGGGTGTCGTCACCTTCCTCCGAACCTCTTACAATATGATTTCATTAATTAAATTTCAATTCAATTCAGCATCTTTTTTGCAAACGTCAAAACGCGTGCCTTACTAGGCACATCCCGTGACGTCATCAAAGTTCGACGCACTTTTTACTTTAATCGGTAGTTTAAAAAGGTTATTCAATATAAAACTAACAGGCGACGTGGATATTACGACTTTTGAGAGATCCTCTATATCTTTTTATACGCACTTTGTAGCGATTAAAGTAATAAGTGCGTCGAACTTTGATGACGTCAAAATTCAGTATAAAATAAATGACTAAAGTCATTTATTTGACTAGTATCAAATATCCAATTATTCTTTCCGTTCCGTTCACAGATATATAGAAGATCATTAGCTCCGTTCCATTTCTTGTTTGTTTTTAATGATTTAAGATTTCACAGTTCACAGCGCACACCGCTAAATGACGTCAGTAAGGTCCTCAAAAATTCTATTTAGAGGACTAAAAGTTTGGATCACTCTTTTGTCCTTGTATAGTGTGTTTTCGTTCTGTCAGTAAAGCTAATATAGGCGCACTCTCAGTTTGGCTGATTAACAATTTATGTAATCCTTTGACGTCCGCCGTTCCAGAAATATCTTCATTCCGCATTCATGATTAGGGTGCATAATGAAACGAGTAGGTATGCCATTGTAGGTTTTGCGAATTTCAGTTTTATTATTTCTACTTTCATCAAGTTTTAAGGGGCATATTTATGATGATAAGCTTTTAATTTTTTTAATGAAAGTATATATAATATGCGCAATCGTTTCACAAAATATGGTAGGAGAGTTTGGTGATTTAATAATTATTCCTAAATTTTATACAAACTGTAGTGCAATAATCTAGAAAATGGCGACTGTCTGTCAAACGGCAAAATCGAACTATTTACATAAAAAGTTCAGCTTGTGAACCGAAAGCATGTTTGACAAAGCTAATGATTCAGATTTTTTTAAATAACCTGGCCTCTGGGTTATGTTAGGTGGAGACTTTCTCCTGGGCTGGTTGTGGAGACTTTCTACTAGCTGCTGCCCGCGACTTCGTCCGCGTCGATTGAGGTTTTTTGGTTCCCTCGGGAACTCTCTTATATATTTCTGTGCCAAATTTTATCCAGACCAGTTCAGACGTTCTGGCGTGATTGAGTAACAAACATCCATCCATCCATACATCCATCCGTCCAAACTTTCGTATTTATAATATTTGTATTAGTATAGATGGTGATATTACAACTTATTAACAAAAAATTGTTTTTGTTTATTATCATGGCAGGAGTGACAGGAAGTGGCTGGATTAGGAAAGCGGGAGGACCGGGTGTAGGCGTTCACCAGGGAAAGTTTATGCCCAACAGTGGACATTCACAAGCTGATAATAATGAAAAATATGATTGTCATAATTTACCTTTGATACGTATACGTAGATAAATAGATGTATTACTCACTGAAGGCTTACAAAGTAGCGAATAATATTTTAAGGCAGAACGCCGGTCCCTATACAAGTTGATGTAATTCAAACATGTAATTCGCTCGTAAACATCAGCCAGCTGTCTCCTAAAGCTGTAAAAATCGATACTTTCTACGACTGCGGTATATCCTCACCGAGTTCTGGCCTCGGACGAATGAAGACAGCTTAAATTGCTAATCGATAGTAAACAAAATCACTACCTCTCTGTTATCTATACTTCTATACTTTTTTTAATATTATAAATGCGTAAGTTTGGACGGGTGTATGGATGTGTGGATGGATGTTTGTTACTCAATCACGCCCCAACGGCTGAACGGATAATCGATAATTTTTTGCATGAATTAAAGGTAACATCATACTATAATATAAAAATAAGAAAGTTTGTTTGTGTGTCCTTCAATCACACCGCAACAGAGCAATGGGTCGACATGATTTTTTGCATGGTTATAGGAGAGTGACAGGCTAGAACGGGAATTAAAAAAATTTAAACACGCGTAAGTAAAGTAATTATAAACTTTTGAGTGAGCAAACTCGTTGACTGAGTAGAGAGCAAAAATTGTTAAACTCATTTAGAAAATCAGTTTACTAAAACGCATTGCTCAAACGTAATACGTAGGGCATCTGGCTAATGAAACGTACGTTTCACTCCGATACCGGAGCATCTTCAGGATACTGGAGTGTAACGTACGTTGAGGGTAGTTTTGGGGGATTTCTGTGGTGTGGTGAATGTCGCGGGCTATAGGTGCGGGATACACACTGTAGCGAATTATAGCGAATTAAAGTTCTAGTTCCTTCATAATGAAAGTCAATGTAATCAAATGACAAAAACGTTCACAATAAAATTTCCCATGTTAATAACTAAATAAAATAAAGTATATAAAAAATCCTGCAAATTCAATAAAACTTTTCTGACCTAACTGCAGGTGCTTTCACCACGTTGTGCATACAAATATGCGCTCTAGCGTGCATTCTAATGGAACGAGCCGTTACTTCTTACACGCAATTTTCTCCCAGTCATTTTTGTGTGGAACTTTCGAGAATTATTTTCATTTTCATACGGACTCGAGGAAACACGTGAATATGGTAAATAACATCACTGGTATATTTTCTGAACATTCTTGGGATTGTGTTTTAGAAAATTGTTTTTTGTCTACCGATCTCTGCTAGGCAGCCAAAAGCCATGCAGATAACTATAAGGGTTGTGAGTAAGTTAACTTCATTTTTCTACCACAGTCCACAGAACAGCGAGAAATCAACAGAGCTTGGCATCCTTATCGACGCCCAGTCTATTCGCTTCAGGACAATGATGGACAGCGTCAAGGTTTGTATACTTAGATCATACGATGTGATTTGATTCCACGTTACTATTTTGTACCGCTAGGATATAAAACTCTCTTCCGATTTCCTTATTCTCTTTCAATTTTAATATCATATATATTACTTACAAATCAGAGTGAACCACTTGATAGCAGAACTGCTTGCAGCCAAACACAAGTCATTAAAACAATCTGTGACCTGTATATCCCCGTGGTACAATCATAGCTGAATAACTTTGTAATAATGTACCAGGTAAATATTCAACTGATGGTTTGCACAAAGCGCCTCGAGTCCTTTTGTTGTGACGTGATTCCTTTGGGAATGTTTTCAGCTCCGCGATTACAAAGAACCTTCTTACAATCATTTTGTTATCTCGTGATTAAACGGCTACGAAAACATGGGTACGTCATTATGGAACAATACAACCTCAGTAGGACATACCTAATTGTGGTTTTTTGACCATCTGTTTGTGTCAGATGGGTAAAGGTATGAATTACCATTTATAGACTTTATTCTATATGATTGGTTGATTTTTTGAATTATTGATACATTAGATTGTACCTACTCTGTGCAAAACTGAATTTAATGAAAATACTGAACATTTTTGCTAGGCATGAGGAACTATGAACTTTTACTAAGAATAAGTTAAATGGATATTGAATATGTATTGAAATTTGTATCTAGTTACTAATATCCATATACTAATATTATAAATGTGAAAGTGTGTCTGTCTGTCTGCTACGCTTTCACGGCCCATCTGTTCAACCGATTTTGATGAAATTTGGTACAGGGATAGGTTGTATCTCTGGGAAGGACATAGGGCTACCTTTTATCCCGGAAAATTCAAGAGTTCCCGCGGGAACCGAAGAAAATTATCTGTTCAACCAATTTTCATGAAATTTGGTGCAGAGGTAGTTTGTATCCCGGGAAAGGACATAGGCCTCTTTTTATCCCGGAAAAGTCAAGAGTTCCCGCGAGAATCAAAAACCTTGGTCCACGCGGACGAAGTCGCGGGCATCATCTAGTAAAATATAAGCGAAGTTTATAAAAAAATTCAGTAATAAAAGGCTATTTTATTGTATTTATTTTTTGCCTGTGACAATTGGCTAATAAACTGTCCATTCTTTCTATCCATTCACTTTTACATTAATTATCCTTGCACCCTTGGTGTTTAACCCTGACTTGCACTAGGCCAATTTATATTTTCAGTTTCTGTTTATATTACTTCTTTGTCGACAGCTTTTGAGATCAAGTAATCGCTTAGAGGACAGTAGATCGACATTAAAATAAACGTAATTGACCGAGCGAAGCGAAGGTCTCTGAGTCTACTTTCCATGTACCATCATGTTTTATAAGTAAGTAATTTTTAACGTCAATAAGTGTACCTACAGTGTACCTATATTGAATAAATGATATTGAGTATTGAGTATACTTGAGTGAATTTGCACTTGTCCGTCAGTCCGTCTGTCAGAGCCTTATTATTTCTGAATTACTGAATGTAATAACTTCAAATTTAAATATAATATGTAAACCGATGGCCTCCACTCGAATATGGCTTACAAAGTTATAAAAATCTTTATTTCAGGGGGGCTCTCATAGAAGCGAATGCGAAGTAAAATATTTTTATAGCGTTACATAGTGTTGATAAGACAATTAGGAATAGAGTCTAAAATATATTTTTTTTTAAATTTTTCCCCTAAAATTGACGAAAGGAGGCTTTCAAAGTGGAGATTTTCTAATTTCTTTTTTGAAAGGTTGAGCCTGAAACTTGATCAATTATTTGAATTATATCCTGTACTTGAACAACAAGTACTAAAATTAGATAAATATTGTAAGGAAACGAAATTATTTAATTTTTAATGAGCGTCAGTATTTTTAACAGAACTTCACAATTATGTCAATAGATGGCGCTCTGTAAAAGTTTATTCGTTTGTGCATTCGTTAGCACCATCTTACGTGGAATAAAAAAATACCGCGAGGTCTCAGTTTGGGGCGAACCACTAGTAAGATAAGTTGTTGTTCTAATATCCGGCCGCCCTTGTTATCGATATGCAAAGCATACAAAACAAGTGCCCTAATGAGAAATCAATAGTTCTGTGGTAAACTTCAAATCAATGGTTCTGTCATAACTTTATCATCCCTGTAAATAGGGATTATAAAGTTATGTTAGGGTAAAGCTGTGATTATTCCCACAAGAACGACTGGAAATCCAATTGTATATTTAAATAGGTTTTGTTGCGCCAACTTTTAATTAGAATCATGAAGAGTTGTCTAGAGCTTTTCAATTATTTACGTACTCGTTATGATGTTGGATAGAAGCAGGCATTACTTTTGGGCCATGATAACCCAGTTTAATTAGCTGCAATCTGCTATAGACTAGAAAATCGACGGACTTTCATACAAATTTTCAACCCCTATTTGACCCCTTTGGGGGTGGAATTTCGAAAACACACTTTCGTGGATACCTACTCTTCACAAACAACACACCTTCCAAATTTCATGACTTCAGTGGTTTAGGCTGTCAGTGCGTTGATATATCAGTCAGTCAGTCAGGACTTATAGGCCTATTACACTGCACTTTTTACAGGGCCCTGTGATAAGGGTGGGACGCTAAATAGAGCGTCGCTTATTACACAGCAATAAGGACCAATTTAAAAACAATATACTCCTTTTTTCAGGCAGTCGTATAAAAAACGCGCAGTACCACACATTAACAACGCCTCACCGCGCGTGGGATTACGCAGCTCCGCCATTTGCTGCGGTACGTATCAGTGTGGGATTTGCCAAAAGCAAGCAATACGAATCACCACCACTACCACTAAAACGACTTTACATTAAAATTGTGTATTTTTTTATCCACTAAAACGACTTCACATTAAAATTGTGTATTTTTTTATCCACTAAAATACGCCTCTACCACTAAAACGACTTCACATTAAAATTGTGTATTTTTTATACACTAAAATACGCCTCACCACCAGTACCACTAAAACGACTTTACATTAAAATTGTGTATTTTTTTATCCACTAAAATACGCCTCTACCACTAAAACGACTTTACATTAAAATTGTGTATTTTTTATACACTAAAATTAATGATTAAACGAACTTACCTGTACGTGAAGTTCGATCATAATTATACGAGGGCTTCGTCCGAAGAGATTAGCATAGACACAATGTAGTAACACGTACGGTGTTGCCTTCACGCACTGAAAGTTGAAAGCCCTAAACTAAAAATAACAGATTTTTATTTGTTAGGTGAGGGTAGGTAGGTATCTCTCCCCTCCTCGGCTTTGTGTTCGATTGCTCATTTAGTTTAGAGCCTCGACTCTCCAGTCCTGATTTTTGATATTTCAGGTAATAGATAAGGGAATATCTTTTGGGGGAAACAAAAATATGGGAGGGTGGGTTGCTAATCTCTTCGGACGAAGCCCTCGTATAATTATGATCGAACTTCACGTACAGGTAAGTTCGTTTAATCATTAATTATACTCAAGCTTCGTCCTCGAGATTAGCATAGACACAATGTAGACTTTGAGAGCCACTGAAATATCAAAACACACTTCTGTAACGATGGAATCAGATTTAATTAATCAAAGCGTACAATCATTGTTATTATTAACTGAACAATATATTATATTATTCAATAAGTAGGCAATTATTTGATTTTTATTATTAATAAATTATTAATATTATTATGATTTTTATAGAGGTTTATGATAGATATCTAATTGGTATTGATTTACAATACAATATGTAGGACACTATAATATTATATAAATAAAATACCACTATAGCCCCTCAACGTTCCACCGCGCCGCTCCAATGCGGGTTGGCGGGCTAGAAATAAACAGTATTATTGAATTTTATCATTAATCATCTACATTACTATTATTTAGAATTGACCTACCAAATGAATCGTCTTTATCGGTTTGTACTTTTCTCTTATAAAATTTGCCAAATACTTGCGAGGAACCGCTCCAGCCAGCGGCTTTTCTAACAGTTTCTAAGTTTATCCCTAATATATGCGCCTTAGAGGTGGAGGCATGTCGGGTGCTGTGAGCTGTAAATATTGATATGTCTACTCCACACTCACCCATTGTTAGCTTTACCCAGCGGGCCAATGTCTGTGCTGAGACTAATTTATGGGGTTTTCTTAAACTGATAAATAGGTTTTCGACGTTGCCCCGAAGTGAACTAGTCCGATCAAGATAAGCCAAGAGGGCCAAGACTGGGCAAATTTCTGGTTTTTCGCAGTAGTAAGGTAAGATGAGATTTGGTTGGGAAGTACCAATCTTTGACGTTTTTATTATTTCAGGAATTTTAATGGTAATTTTGTCTGGAAATTTTAGAATATTATTAATGTTGATTTTTTCCAAAGTTTGCATTCTGTGTGCTGTCACCAGGGATAATAAAGTGACTAACTTTCGTGAAAGCTTATCTAATCCTAAATTATCATTAGGATACCAAGAGGCTAACTTGTTTAAAACTACGGACGTATCCCAAGTTATATTATACTTTGGTAAGGGTGGACGAAGTCTAAATACACCTTTAAAAAACCGTTTTACAACCTCGCTTTCGCTCATTTTCTCGTTCAGAATCAAGGCTAAGGCTGATCGACAGCTATTTAAAGTGCCATATTGAGCACCGGATTTAAACAAAGTTGTTAGAAATAGAATCACTTCACTGGCTGAAGCCATAAACATATCAATACTTTTACATAAACAAAAATTATACCATTTCTTTAGGCAGGTATCGTATTGTTTTATCGATGATTCGGAGAGTGAAGCCATCATAATGTCAAGGGCTGCTGAAGGGACATTTTTTCTCACCATCGACTCCCGGATAAGAGACCTGCAGCCAGGGTAAACCGAAGGCGTGCATGGTTGTTGCTGGAAGGGGATAAAATTGTTTGTTTATTTGGATCAAAGTACAAAACCTTTGATTTCAGAAGCTTTCTAAATAAGGGGTACCAGGGTTGGGTGGGCCATAAAGGGACCACTACAATACCTGTAGCCCTATCCTTTACAATCTTCCGTAGCGTTTTTAGGACCAAAGAAAAAGGAGGGAATGCATAGAAAAACATTCTTGACCATGATAGGGTAAAAGCATTTATGGCCAAGGCGTCAGGATCTCTAAACCAGGATATATAGTTAGAACATTTTTTGTTAACACGGCTTGCAAACACATCTACATCAGGAGAACCAAACGTGCTTATAATTTGGTTGAACACAGAATCACTCAGTTCCCATTCTACGTCTGGATGAGTTCTACGTGATTCCGCGTCAGCTACTGCATTGTCCGCCGAACGTATGTATGACGCATACACAATAATATTTCTGGATTGACACCATTCCCACAATTCTTTTGTTATGCGTGTTAGATGGGGATACTGTATGCCCCCCATCCGATTTATGTAAGATATGGCAGTAGTGTTATCAATGCGAAGAAGTATTTGACAGTTTTTCATTGTTGCAGCGAAAACTTTTAGACCAAAAAATGCAGCAACGAGCTCTAAATAATTGATGTGATAAGAGCGTTCCTCTACTGTCCAAGCTCCGCTAGCCGTTTCCTCCCCGCAAGCCGCGCCCCACCCCGTAGTCGAACTATCGCTAAAAATTTCTAAACAGTATTCATCATATTTAATTTTACAAGTGGGATTGTCTAATGCATTAATCCACCAGTTGAAATCGGGTGATAAATATAATGGTATATTCATAAAAAAATCCTAATTTTCTGGGTTATTTTTTAAATTTAAAAACTTGCATCTTTCAAATTCTTTTGTATAGAGCCAACCATATTCAATGGCTGGACAAGCGGAACATAATAACCCTACCAAACTAGCAAAATCTCTAATTTTACACCGTGACTTATTTTTAAAGCTTTGTAATTTATTTTTAATTTTTAATGCTTTTTCTGCAGGTAGACTGATTTGAAATTTCTTAGTATCAATTATGAAACCTAAATATTTACAAGATTTTTGAGGTATCACATTGCATTTATCATTATTTATGATAAAACCTAAGGCTAGCAAGAGTTGTTGTGTTACTTCTACATTTTCTAAACAAGTATCGTAAGTATCGCCAATAAGTAATATATCATCTAGGTATATGCTAGACACGTAGCCACAGGATCTAAGCAGCCTGATTACAGGTTTCATTATCTTTGTGAAAACAAACGGTGCCGTGTTTAAGCCGAACGGTAAAACATTAAATTCATACAAGTTGTTATCGAATTCGAATCTTAGATATTTTTTGTGGTTATCATGAATTTTTATTAAAAAGTAAGCGTCTTTTAAATCTATTGTTTCCATGAAATTATTCTCTGAAACAAGTTTAATTGCAGTACGTAAATCTTCACGTTTGAAATGTTCAGTTCTTATGAATTTATTAAGATTTTTTAAGTTGAGTATGAATCTATGTTTACCGTTAGGCTTCGGTATCAAGAATATACTCGATATAAACTGCTCGTCACACGGATCACAGTGAGAGATAGCTCCAGAGCATAGCAATTCATCAATACATTTTTGGAAATTATATTTCTCAGATGACGAGTACCTTTTCTTACTAGGGATTGTGTCCTGTACAATGCGTGTTGAAAAAGGTATTTCATAGCCAGAAATCCACGATAAAATAGTAGGATCAGACGTGAGTACTGACCAGGTATCATAAAAAAATGCCAGTCTACCAGCGTTGTTGCTTACCATGCCGCCTATCGACGACTGCGGTTGCTGGTCCGCGGCGCGGGCGCTGTCGACTGCCGAGTTCGATATGACCCGCGTGAGTTGCTCGCGGGCGGATTCCTCGCTGCAGGCTCCCTCCTCCTCAGAGTCCCCGTTTGCCTGCGACTCGGGGGAGGAGCCCGCCAGTTTAAATTATTCCTTTGTTGGAGTGTCGACTGCGACTGATGGAGCGCGGTTTTGGCTCTGGTGGTAGGTGGTTTGGATACTGTTGATTTTAATTCTGCTCCGGTTTTTGTTATTGTTTTTGCTAATTTTAATGTTTCTGCTAAGTCTGATCCAAATAGATGTTTATCTGATATGAAGTATTGAATCGGAGTGTTGATTGTCACATATGAGGCGAATTGAATCCATCAGCATTTTGATTATCTCTGTGTCCTTGTCCTCTTTAGCGATCATTAGGGTGATAGCACTTCCTAAACAGGAAATAGCACAGCCCAGTTGTTTTTGCTTCATTTCGATGCCTTTATCCCGTTTTGCAACAATCTCCGAAATAGCGGCCTTTATTTCCAAATTTAACTCTGGCGCATCAGTTAGCGTGCAGTTACTAGGAGGTAGGTACTTGTCCGTCAACTCCTTACGCAGTTCACTTGTTAAGCCTTTTGTAGCCACATGTTGTAATCGAATGGCAAGTTCTGGTTGAATTTCGCTGCCATATAACTTTTCAACAGACGGATCGTCTCCAAATATTTTTAAAATTTCAGAGTCTAGTTCGATGTTCGGAGGTGTGGCGTCAGTTGGAACCAGGGTATCTGTTTCCACGGTTGCGACTTGTGGTTGCGAAGCGCTAGTGAACGGAATTGGTTGTGACTGGGTGGCGTTTGTGAAGGGAACTGCGTGTGTAATTGAATCGCCCATAGGTTCCCCTTCCGAGTAGTTACTCAGCTCCGTTTCCACTATTTCCTCTATTGGTTCATCTTCATAGTATCTACGTCTCGGAGAGGGTGTCCTCTGAAAGATATACGATTTTTTGTTAATAACTACTTAGGTTATTAACTAAGGTTGCTATATGTATTGTTGTGCAGCGTGTATCATTACAGTGAAGTGACAATCCCAAAGATTGCCCGCATCACTCGTATGATTGGCTCACGTATGCTAATAAAGTAACAGTCCTTGTAACTGCTCGCAGTATTAGCCTTGCACGTGAAAATTAACGCGATTACCTACTTGTGTTTGAAGTGTTAACCCCAAAAGTTAACCGCAACAAAGCTTTATTAGGTAAGTTAATTTACGTTTCATAATATATTATGTAACACTGGACTAACCTCTGGAACTCGACGTTGATCGGTCTCTGCGAAGTTTCCTTTCCAATTTCCGTAGCTTCCTTGCGATATAATCGTAGTCGTGATTCCGTTTTCGTTTCCCCATAACACTTAACACTTAAAACTTTATACTTAACTGAATTAATTAACTTTTGATAGTATTTAAAAATATTTTAAAAATGCGTGCGCTCCGGCAGAGCACTGAACTGTGAATGAGCAATCGAACACAAAGCCGAGGAGGGGAGAGATACCTACCTACCCTCACCTAACAAATAAAAATCTGTTATTTTTAGTTTAGGGCTTTCAACTTTCAGTGCGTGAAGGCAACACCGTACGTGTTACTACATTGTGTCTATGCTAATCTCGAGGACGAAGCTTGAGTATAATACGCCTCACCACCAGTACCACTAAAACGACTTTACATTAAAATTGTGTATTTTTTAAGTTGAGATCGCAGTCAAGGGCTAACTTGACTGCGATCTCAACTTTTTAACCACTACAAGTTAGCCCTTGACTGCGATCAGTGTCTGCGGTAAGTGATGATGCAGTCTATGATGGTAGCGGGCTAACCTGTTAGGGGCATGGCAGTTATGTTAAACCTATACCCCTATTCGGTTTCTACACGGCATCGTACCGGAACGCTAAATCGCTTGGCGGCACGTCATTGCCGGTAGGGTGGTAACTAGCCACGGCCGAAGCCTCCCACCAGGCCAGACCAGGGAAAACTCAGAAATTTTAAATTCCCAAATTGACCCGGGATTCGAACCCGGGACCAACGCACGATAAGGCAAACGCGCTCAACACTGCACTACGGAGGTCGTCAAATTGGTATTGTCGAGTGCATATTCCCTGAGGATGCTCCGGAGTTTAATATAATTTCTGAATATTTTCTGGTCTTACACAGCGGGAGGCATCAGCCGTGGCTATTTACCACTCTATCGTCTTTGCCGATAGAGTGGTAAAACGGGTGGGGCACATAGTTCGGAGAACCGATGGACGTTGGGGTCCCAAAGTGCTGGAATGGCGACCCCGCACTGGAAGGCGTAGCGTCGGTAGACCCCCCACACGGTGGACTGACGACATCAAGAAAGTCGCAGGGAGTCGCTGAATCCAGGCGGCGCAAGACCATGGCTTGTGGAGGACCCTACAAGAGACCTATGTCCAGCAGTGGACGTCCATCGGTTGACGACGACGACGGCAAAGACGTGCCGCCAAGCGTACGATACCGTGTAGAAACCAATTGATATGGGTTTTAATACTTATAACTGCCATACCCCTAACAGGTACCATCTTAGACTGCATCATCACTTCACGGTTCATCATGACATTGCAGTCAACGGCTAACTTATATTGGCGTAAAATATGACAAATACAAAATATTTGTAATATGTATTTTGGATACGGATTAAGTTTCCAGTTTCTGGAGTGTTTGTAATGAATATACTCGTAATATCACATGGCTTTGATTAATCATTTAATATCCTTCATTAAGTTCAGACTGCTTCACGGTGCGTTAAATAATAATTAATATACTTATCCAATTTACTTTCTTGGAAGAAAGTTGCGCGTGTAGGTATAAACTCGTAAAGCAACGTAATTAAATAAGGCATTAAATTAACGTGGATTAAAATGAACGATGCTAATCCTTGCTCTGACATTTTGCATACGAAATGTGAAACAATATGAAAGCTGTGTTATGATATGAAATGAAAGTATCTCTTGATTCCATGTAGTTTACCTTTGCCTTATATATATAAAAAAAAACTAAAAAAAATGTTTTTTTTGACCTGGGTCGTCAGGATATTAAGAAACTAACTTTAATGATGTACTAACTAAAAAATTTACTACAATGATTACCTTCACTAATTAGTTCACAATTATCTTTACTAATTCAGTTGTAATTTGACGCTACAGTATCAAACAGTAGCTGTCCCTTCACGAGGTAGACTACGTTGTCGCGTAGATATGTCTGTCATTTTCTATGCCGCCGCATCGCGTCGCGTCGCGTGGCATCGCTTTTGTTGCTCACTAAGTACTACGGGTGACAGACCATCGCTTTAATGTAATATTATTTTAAAATTTATGTCGCTCTTGTTTCAGTTTTAGAATCCTTATTTAAGGGACGTCATGGAACGGCATATACAACTACATTTACAAACATTATAAATGCAAAAGTGTGTTTGTTTGTTGGTTTGCTCTTCAATCATGCTGCAACAGAGCAACGGATCAACGTGTTTTTTGCATGGGCATGGTTGAGGACCTTGAGATTTTTTTATCCCAGAAAATTATCCCTGCGGGAATTAAATAACTCCACGCGTACGAAGTCGCGAGACCCATGTAGTATTAAAATAATACTGCTTTAAGCGATGGTAGTAAGTCCCCTGATCATCGCTCCCGTTCCCGCTCACGCTCGTGCAGTGTTCATACCTTTAACCCGCCTACTTCGGCCAAACTGTCGCGTGTCAACCAACGATTAAGGTGTACCATGAAACGCTCATTTATAAATTATTCCTTACTCCTACCGTATAAAAGGTAATGACCGGAACGGGCTAGTGTTCTAACTATAGATTAGTTAAATTAAAACGTTAAAATTACGCAATAATTAATTTTATTATCATTATCACTATTTTACAAATCGTCTAATTGTGTTTTTGTACCTAATTTTGTGATTAAATTACACTAATTATCGATAAATTTAGCGTCAGATTATAATCTAAATGAGTAATTTAAGCAATAAATAAAATAAGTATATTGGATATTATTAATTAAACTTATTCAAAGAATTTAAAGATTGAGATGACTAAAATTACCGAAGTATACTGCTCTACCATTTCAAATTTTTTTTTGACTAGATAAGATCGCGGTCTGGTCAGTTTTTTATTTTCGAAGCTATTTCAGAATTCATGATCGAAGCAGACTAATATTAATATGTATGCCAGTTTTTATCTCAATGTCAAACTCAGTTATACCACTGAATATAGGATTTTTACGCGACATCGTAACACAACGCTAAATTGCTTAGAGGCTGGTCATCATCAGGAGGATTGAAATAAATTTGCAGATAGCCCGAAAATCGATCTCAGAACCTTATAAGATCAGTGCACACTGACCCGTGAGTGAGTAGGATCGCTCCTACTACAGTTACGCGATAAGACGCCATAGAAAATGACAAACTTGACTACCCGACAACGTAGGCCACGTGAAGGGTCAGCTACAGTTTGATACTGTCGCATCGCGTCGTATCGAGTCGCGTTTGTCGCTCCGTAGGACAGCGGCTAAGTCACTACACCACCAAGGAGGTCTTTAAAGCTAAATCGCTCGCGCTTGTAACAAAGTCCGATCAATATTTAAACCCCGTAAAAGTACCGTGACTAACAACGTTGGAACTGAATCCGGTTCATACCAACCGTGGCCGGATATTACCGGTTTTCGTTACGGCTTTCAAATTGTTTTAGACACGGTTAAATTGTTATTTCTTTGTTAAGTAGTGTAAACAATGTTTAATTAAATATTTTCTCATGTGTTAGGGTTACGGTTCTTTTTATTTTTCTACAGGGTCTCACCAAACCTATCGACGCGTCTTGAGCCGGTCAGAAAAGCTTGATAGGAATTGTGAGTTTTATGTATACGGCATTAGGAGTGAAAGCGCGGTAAAACGCCGTTACTGCGCCGGGTGAGGATAACTGTGTTAAAAACAATCGAGACTGTAAAAATGTTATGCAGGTTTAACATATTATGACTATTAAACTGATGGATTCCAAGAATAAGCAGTTACAGAAAATTAATATTTATCAAGTCAAAGGCGACTTGGGTTTTGCTTTCTTTGTAATAGCCTCTGTCTAACACCAGTTTTATACAATTTCAAGGAAAAGTTAATGAGACCAGACTATAACACAATAAAAATCCCGATCATTATAAATTGTCATTATCATTGGCGAAGTCATTATTCATTCGTGGCAATTTATCATAACAAAAGGGTGGAAAATCTATACTAATCTAAATCAGATATTAATGCGAAAATGAGTTAGTCTGTTCAACCAATTTTAACGACATTTCGTACAGAGATAGATTGCATCTCCGGGAAGGACATAATAATTTTATCCGGTGGTATATCCGGTCTCTGCTAGTGGTAGAGTCAAAACATGAAGTTAATATAAGAGTCTCTTGTATGTCCTACATGCATTGATGTAGAATTTTATTACCAAGAATGCCTACATGGAATAAATAAATTGGATATTGTATAGAATCAGGCGTCAAGTTCATGATTTAGCAAGAAAACATTACAATTATTTTGCTATAATCCGCCAATCTGATCTTTTTTGCTAAATAAATTGAGTACTTATTGAGTAACCAGGAAACTTTCAAAGACTACAATCCTTGCGGACGAAGAATTATCTAGTTTTCTATAGCTAAATTACCTACTACCTAGTTCTACAGATGTACTAAATTATGAAATTTTTATCCTCATAGATAAAAATGAAGAAAATTTATTCAAAAATATGGCGCCAATCTGAATTGCTAATTCAGAATTATTCTGATTCTGTGGCAGAATCTAAATTGCCAAATCAATGACAGATTACATTTCTTTTCAAGGCGTGAGACCAATTCAACTAGTCAAACCAGTAACTTCTTATAAGCTTAATATGGGATTTTGTATGAAATAATTAATAGTGACGTCATGAAAGTTCGACACACTTTTTACTTTAATCGATAGTTTAAAATGGTTATTGAACATAAAAAAACAGGGGACGTGGATTTACGACTTCCGGTAGATCCTCTGTTTAATAATCACAATTTTTTTTTAATACTTTGTTTTCAAATACCCAAATTTTTGGAGACCAACGTGATATGCGCCACTTTTCCGAGAATGGAGTGCTGAGACGCAGTGTTTGCTCTGGCAAAGGTATAATTACTGAGATAATGCGCCATGTTTTGTTTTAAAATGAATTTTAGTTGTATCACAAAGATAATGGGGCAGATTCTGTAGTGCACAATCTCTAAACTAAACTAAAATTAGAGCATTATAAATATTGCTAACCCTTTCATAATACTCCCTACGGAAAAGGACAGAACTAGATTTAAAGCTGCCATTTTAGTTTAGTTTAGAGATGTTACATTACAGAATCGGCACCATTGTAGCTGAGAATGAGATCTTTAATTTAAAAAAAACCCCCATCGTCCTGGCTTCCTTCTACTCAGTAGGTGTGCATTGTACCTTACGGATACAAGTTAGTTTTTAAACGAGAAAAAATCATTGTTGCTTTTATGGAAAAATTCGGCATTAAATTTTTCGATTAAGCATTTTTGAAGGAATACAATTGTCCAGTAAATAGCTTAAATCTATGCTTCTTACGCTAAAATGAGCAACGATAGCATCTCAAGCTTAATAACTCGATGTTGCATAATGCATACCAGCTTTTGCAGATTACATCGCATAAACATCATAAGACCGGCTAATATGCGGCTTAACAAGAATTTAACGCCTTTGAAACAAGGGTTTTTCCTGTTAAAGAATTTCTACAAACTTTATATCGCCTTTTTATTATTAACTAGCGAATGCCCGCGACTTCGTCTGCGTGGTTTAAGGTTTTTAGTTCCCGCGGGAACTCTTTAAATTTCCAGGATAGAAAGTGGTGCCTATGTGCTATTCCAGACTATAATCTGTACCTGTGCCAAATTTCAGCCAGATCCGTTCAGGCGTGATTGAGTTGGGGCGTGATTGAGTAACATACATACTTATATCCATACATCTATCCAAACTTTCGCATTTATAATATTAGTAAGATAAGAAGTAAGACTAGGTGATGTCTGCGACTTCGTCCGCGTGGAATAAAATTTTTTGATTCCCACGGGAACTTCTTAATTTTCGGTCTTGTAGATCATATTATTGACTTACAAAACTTGCAAACTGCAATCTTAACCTAGGTACAAAGTATACAGAATTTTAATTGAAAAAATGTAGAAAGAATACCGCAAGCAATTTACATATTTTACAAAGTCCGCTTGCTTGGAATTTATAAAGTTGTACTTTTAAAGTCACAAAATACTGGTATAATGTAACTTTGCAACATTGGGACGGAAAAGTTAGCTTGTTTTAAAACAAAAACAAAGTATATGGCAGACCAGTTTGATTAGTTGACCAAGAACGGCATTCCGAATCAGTGGTAGATTCACTCGACGATTCAAAAGCACCTGTCAAAGTTTACTTGGGTAAAAAAGAGTCGAGTTTGATTGTAGGTTGAAAACAGGTAGATTCCCAATGGTGATAGCAATTGTATAGTGTTGCTTTACCTATGATCACGATTATGATAGATTTAAAGTAAACCAAACATTTTTAATAGAGTATCCTTTGAGTTTTTTTGTTGGTTGTTCTGGGTAGATTCAATTATTGATGCACTTCAATTAAAACACTCGTATAAGTGTATTTAAACACATAAAAAATCTTTTCTATTGCGAATTGGGGCCATACTGCTAATGCTTAAATCCGTATTGTTTTAATATTGTTGACGTTCGTGTTTTAGAATTATAATCCTTATTTTAGGAACGTCAAGGTTCGTGACATCAAACTGTCATTTAAAGTAGTATTGCTTTTAGCGTTGCTAGTAAGTATAGCTCCAAAACAAGCATAGGCTGATCATAGTATAATAAATAATATAGAAATTTTACGTGATATTATATTGAGCTTTTAAATTACTTCGTGGAAGTTAATATCTTAAGAAAAAAAACGGTTTTCCTGCTGACCTTTAAAAACCTCCATCTAAACAAAAACGGAATGCGGAAGGAACGGATGTTAAATAGTTAAACAGAATAGTTTAGAAACCTTAGTAAGACTTACTATTAATTTAAGAAGGTTTTAAAAATGTATCACAGAATGTTAGGTACAGCTGTAGTATGTCATTTCGGATACTTAAAATTTCGAACCGAACGCAAAAGCTTTGACTGTTCAAAGAAGCTTTCAAGGAACTTGTAAGTAGGTGCTTAAGTGGAATTGCACTGCGAAGTTCGACGGCGAAAAGGATAGACGGACTATGACGTAAGCGGTGAATGTAACGAAAGACATAAGTTCGATCGCAACATCAAAACAAACCGATAAATTTTCACAGCTGCGATCATTGTTGCAAAGTTGTGATCGGTTGCCATGATTGTAAACAAGTAGGGTGGACTGAGTTGGGGATATTTTTAATCGATCGAGAGTCCATAATAAGAGATAATGATAATAATGTCCTCCCAACCGAATTTCGGCGACGGTGGCCCATCTCGAGAGAGATTAGCCATTTGCCCGGGGGATATTATCTAAAGTGTGTGTCATACACAGTTACACTCTCTGTTTCTTTATAGTCATAGCCCGATGGGACAGAAAATCCGATACAACCGGAGAGAGATGAGGCGGAAGACCGACGGATTTACGTGCACTCTGAGGCACGAGGGTGAAACACTGCCAACTTCCTAACTCCGGGCTAGTACTGAACCTTTACTGTAAGAAAAACCCAATACTCGTTATGGCGCAACCCGGGACTCGAATTTGGGACTTCGTCGGCCGTAGTCGAACATGCTAACTGATAGACTGTATCCAAAACTACATGCTCGATAGTCCAAGCGTTCCAAGTTTCCAACCGCCTCGTTGGTCTAGTCACTAGTGATTAGCACGGAACAAAAATAGTTTGTGTGTTATTGTTTTTACTTTTATGAAAGAATTAGGTTGGTAAAGGGATGAGTGATGGAATATATTTTATGAAATGATTTGTACTGTTTTAACACAATTCAAGATCATGGTTTGCTATGTACTTATATTTTATTTCATTATAACTAGCACTTAAGTATATAGGTCACCTATAAAAGCCCTTTAAAAACTAGATAAAAAAAATAATCATTTAGTTAAACGTGCTCGTAATAGGTAGTTACAAAGTACAGTTTAAAAGCGTCGAGTTCAACTCGTTTTAATTATCTAAAAGGCGAGGACATCATTATTTTATACGAGAATAATACGAATTTCAGCTCTAATTAGTGAATTCATTTGTGTACAAAGCTGTACGTCCTCACCGCGAGTCCGTGAGTCGAGTCGTGACCTAAATGGGGCTTAGCGTACACATAATTCAAGCCAATAGACTATAGTAAAGCGCTAAGAAATTTTAGATTTTGTACGCTGATTTTACAAGATCTTATAACCACTGACTGGAACTCTGAAAATAATATAGCAGGGCAGTCGTATTTTTTAATTCGTTTAATTAATTTCACTTGTTGCTCGATGTTTCTGATCCGAACCGCCATGGTGTGGAACACCTTCCCAGTGTACGTGTTTCCTGCCATGTATAACTTGCCTTCCTTACCTTCCATAACTTCAAGGCAAGACTGAATAGGCATCTTCTAGGCAAGCGCGTTCCAACCTGGACCTCATTGCTTTGCACTAAGCATGATTGTAGTCAAGCGAAAGCCTATCTAGCAATAAAAAAAATTGGTCTTGTGGTCTGTTTTGCTCTCTGGTCTGGTCTGGTGGGAGCCTTTTGCCGTGGCTAGTTACCACCATTCCGGCAAAGACGTGTCGCCAAGCAATTTAGCGTTCCGGTACGATGCCGTGTAGAAACCGATTAAGGGGTACGGGTTTAGTTTAAAACTATCATACCCGTTTAGTTAGCCCACTGCCCGAGTGAACGACTGATACTATCATAGTGGGTATAGTGCTAACGTGTAGGTGGTACTTATAAAAAAAAACTAAATTATTTAGCCTTCTGCTTCCTGCTCGTTTCCGTTCATAATTGGGACGTTTCCTTGTCAAATATCAACAATTAATTATAATTACATACTTTTAAGTATGGCTACCATTTTAAACCATCGATCAAAGTGAAAAAGTGCGTCGTATCTTGATGACGTTACAATTCAGTAACTATTTCACACAACATCCAATTATTTGTTATGTCCGTTATAGATTTTGAAACCATCCAACCCATGTGCCCAAAACCGGTTTCATTAGAAGGGCAATATTGCGAAGATGTTTTTTTAAAACTTTTTTAGCGTGGTATCCTCCACGCCGGGTATCCTCTAGTCTGTGATACAAACCAAGTGGGTCGATATATTTTTATGCCAAATTCTTTGGATTTTCATCACAGAATAAGTGAATTCATATTGAACAAAGAGCTTTCGAAATGTGCACTGAACGAAGCTGTACCTAATGCATTCATAGCTGAATCAATACTTGGGACGCAGTGAGAATTGTAATGCAAAACTTTGCGAGGCTTTGAACTACGTACTACTACTAAAATCTGAAACTTCCAATTATACAATATGTGGGTGCAGAACTAAATCCATCCATACTAGTATTATAATGAAAAATGAAATTGAAAAAATGAAAAATCTGTCTGCCCAATACCTTTTCCAACCGCTTATCTGATTTATTACAGAAATGGCTTAGGTATACACATACATCTAGGATACCAAGTGGTTTTATAAAAAAAATGTATGTGTCAGCTCCGACGCAAGACTGGAGTTTACTCTTTGCGAACGATTATAAAATATATAGATTAGTAAATGAGGGTAAATGAACGCATTTTTATATTACTGAAAGCATGCTTAATACGCTGTAGCGGCGCAGCATTTCAATCCGAAAAAAAGTTTTTGTCCGCCAGAAAAAATTAGCAGTCATAGGGACTGCCAATAGAAGTGAAAACGAATATTTAATTTTCTTTATTTATAAATTATTTCTAATTAAAAAAAAATAATAATAATTAAAATATTTCAAATATAAACCTTAAAACTAAGGCATTCAAGTTTAATTGCAAATGTACTATTTTTTTTTAATGTGTTTTCTCTTTTTATCCTCCGGCTTGGCCTCCTTAGGCTTGTTTTTTTTTTGCCTTGCTCTGTTGGACGAGAATGAGCAGTAATTTACATTTTTTTTTTAAATCTTTCATTCATTATTAATGCTATATATTTTTTATGTATGTTATTACATTATCTTACATGATTTCATACATCTACGAATTCTTATATTTATACATAGATTTCTTATTTAATAATTTTTTGTACTATATTATACTTCAGACCTTTTGTCTTAAGAAGAACGGTGTCGCGCGTTTCCACTTTTTTACCTCCTACCAAAAAGTGCTCAATGCGCTTAAAGTAGTTTTCACTTCAAAAATCATCTTTGTTTTCGTGCTTTCGCCCTAAATCAACGCGGACGGAGTCAAGAGGAAAGACAGAAATATAAATATATGCATAAAAAAAATAAGTTTAGCTCTGATAATATAATTAGTGAACTCACGTGTACACAGCCGTTGGGCCGTGCTGTGATGGGCTCCTCGAAAATTTACGATGCCTGCCGTTCAGTGAGCTGCTTCATTTTAAGGCTTTCATTAAAAATGCTTATTAGAGATTGAATTTTGAGTCTAATGCCCTTGAAATATAAAATTTTTTCCAATAACATAATAATTTACTATTTTATAAAATAAAATCATGGTATACTATTTAGGTATCCATCTTTTTTGGGTTCTGTACCCAAAAAGTGCCAACGGGACCCTATTACTAAGTCTCCGCTGTCTGTCCGTCTATTTGTCTGTCAGCAGGCTGTATCTTATGGACATTAATAGATAGACAGTTGAAGTTGAGTGTGTATTTTTATTGCCACTATAACAACAAATATTAAAAAAAAAATAAATATAAGAAACGTGATTTCTGAGCGCCTCAATTCATCTCTTGTTTTTTTTACGAAAGTTTGTATAAAGTACACAGCGGTAAGTCTGGTACGATGGTACGGAACCTTTCGTGTGCGAGTCCCAAGTCGCACTTGGCAGATTTTTTTAAATAAAATAAATCATGAAACCTATCCTGTAATCTCAAAGTTTGAAATTCTGCCAGAATGTGTTTATAATGTTTGTAACAAAAACAAGTTTGACAGAAGAAAATAAAATTAATTTTAATAATGCAAAAAGATTTTTGATAATGTACTGACAGATTAGATCCGGTTGTTGTATCAATTTCATATTTTAGATTAAATCTTTCGTAGAACCTCTACGCGTTGTCCGGTAATTGTCGTAGCTCGCCTCTACGGCCATTGGAGCCAAAAAAATTAGAAAAAAAGAGCCGATACTGGTGACTCCGTATAAGTAAGCGTAGTGTAAGGCAACCTCCAGCACGATGAACCTACGATATAGAGAAGGTGGCAGGAAGTAACTGGACGAGGAAAGCTGGCCTAGCCTATGGCTAAGAAAAGGCCATGCAGTGGTGGTCCACACTCTAAGTCTACAGGCTGGCGATACTTATAGAAATAGTATTCGGTGGTATTACATGTTAGGTATGTTAGCAGTAGGTACATGTTTTGGCGAATCCCCAAAACTTTTGCAGTAAAGCCCAGGTCAAAGGGAAACGTTGGAGAAAGTTTAACGAATTCGCGCTTTTATAGTTAGACAGGGTAGGTATAAGCCGAATTCTCGTGTAATGAATGCAAACTCGTGTTGAAACCGTCGCGTTGGTCCGTCATGCAAACTTTTTTGGCGTATCAAAATGACGAAACGAAACTCCTAAAAACTAAAGACGGCTTGACTTTTATTTTATTTAAGTTGGACAGCCAACAATTGATACACTAGGGCCCGCTTGCGTAACACCCATAAATCGTGTTTAAAACCGTCCTAAACGCATAATTATACGGTTAAGTACAATAAGCGTCTTGCACAACGTAAATTTTTCTGCTAAGTATAACTAGCGAACTGTCAAATGTAAACATCCCAGAATGGCTATTTAGCGGAGCTAAACGTATTTAAGTTGTTGTTATAGCTGTCATGGGTGTTAGGCTGTGTTATGAATTGAATGACAAATATAAATATAAACAAATATAAAAATGTAAGTGGACGAATTTGACGAATATTATTGAGAACACAATAGATTTTTTCGAACTACTATATTCTTACGGTGACGAAGAAATAATATAAGTAGACCTCGACTATGAAGTTCAACCTATTATAGGCCGTTTCAATATGCAAAATTGACAGTAATTATTATATTAATACCAAATTATTACAATTTCAATTTAAAAAACAAATCTTTACATTGCCACCCTAATAAATAAGAAGTAGATACGTGAAAGTTTAAACTAAGTAAGTACCTATAATTAAACACTTATGATTTCACTTAGGAATACCAATATTATGTATTTTTTTCTTTAGAATCTAATTGTTTTTTAAACCAAAATAATGGCCTAGTGATATAAATTTAATACTTTTACTAATAAATAATAATAATTTATTTTATTAATATTTGATAATTTTGTAATCTAATCTGACTCCCGATTGTGTAGAAAATTGTATCTAATCAGTAACGTTCGTCAAACGGATAATTCGTTGTATATGTCGAAAAGCATGTATGAACTCCTCAAACATTTCGAGTAAATAACTAATTCCAATTCTGTGCTAATACTTTATAATCTCTCCATCACCACCACCACCACAGCCCATTAACGTCCCAGTTCTGGGCACAGGCCTCCACTCTCATGGGAGAGAGGGAATAAGAGCTTAGACCCACCACGCTGCTTGAATTCGGATTATAAGCTCTCAAATGGTTACAATTTTCTTAGACAATAAGTAGGGCCACTGTTGATGTTTTCAACTTATCTCTTACCGTACTATAATTTTCACATAACCGTCAAATTTGCCAGGTGGGATACACAGATTATTATTTATTTCCAAAGTCAGAAAAGTTTCCATAAAATATCGTATTTTTCGTACTCCAGAAGTGGATTAAAGGTAAGTTGAAAAAGTTGAAAAGATGTAGAGAGCTCTTGTACGGGCATGTAACACTTTATAGCCAGTACTAACAACAAATAATCTCTTAGGTAACACTTATACAATCCATCCTCACCGAAGGATTTATACGAAAAGCATAATAATATATCTACGACCTTGTTTACTCTATGTTTATACAGTTGCTATTCGAAAACAAACTTTCGCGTACTAAATTTAAATATCAATTTAGCTCAATAAGGGTAGGTATTCAATCCGAAGGTCGTTCAGGGTGTGATGAATCACAACAATACAGGCCGTGGGATTGTTTGTGAGGTCAGGCGAACATCAAATTGTTTGCTTTCAGTCAATTTGCAAAAACAATACTCATTATTTTGTGTTTTCCTTTTATTAAGAGGCATCTAATCTCAATAATTTCATTAATAAAGTTTTTTAACAAAGCTTGTCCAAATAATTTGAAGGAACATTAATGATTAATTATCTATCGCTAGCATGCAATACAACGCAAAATTCTAACGGCACTGGGGTACTGCAAACCTATTTTCTAACTCTGTGGCTATAAAAAAAATAAGTCAATGACATGTACGAGGTAATTTTTATCCATTGCAGGCTTGCTTTGAAATAAAAATTACATTTTTAATAGTAAACCTTCAATGGATAAAAAATATAATATGTGAGTGGCTTTCATTTTTTCATAGCCACTGAGTCAGAGAATAGAGGGGCTGGTGGATTCATTAGACTTCAGTGATTCTTCTCTATCATTATATACCAATTCTGTGTTCAGCTGACTATATCTATGCGAAAGGGAATATCAGTACCCTGAATGTTATAAAAGCAAAAATTGTTTTGTGTACCTATTTGGATCACTGGTGGGACGTTTTCTTGTGGTCATACTAATTTTTCCTACTAGTGGGACTACGGGGAATAGCTCTGTATAGGGCTCCTTCGTAGTCCTACTGTCGGCCAACGTATAAACGTGATTTTTTTCATGGATATTGTATTGTTGTATGACATAAACGTAGGATGTCAATTTATTATAATGTTTGAATTAAGCCAGCTTACGTATTTTATTTGGTGATCCCTGTAATCCTGTTAGATTCCTTTAGCATCACAGATATACATAATGACCTAGATAGAGAGTACCTATTATAATCATATCATTTATTACGCACTTAAGAATTCGACTTGTAGGGCATGCTCCTCACCTGTATAAGCCAATCCTTGTCCCGCCATAGCGCTGTCCCGCTTTTCAGACTAGTAGCTTTAGTAAAATAAGTTCACATACTTTGTTTGACAGGGCCCGTATACGTAAATTAAGATCATGGAAAACCAAATAGGGATTTTTGAAAACCTAAAAAGCTACGCGAACGAATTTGTGCGGATAATCTAGCTTTAAAATGAAACCTAATTTAAAGCCAGCACCGTTGAATCCATCCAAACTACGAGTACCTATCCAATTTTCCGCTCGGGAACTCGTCTATTGTTGTAAAACCCGACGAAATCGTTTGATAAACAGCCGGACGCTCCAGTGGACATATTGGCACTACAAAAACCCATGTCAATAAGGTTAGCGTGAAATTTTGCACCTCGCTGATGTTAGTAGAATTCGAGCGATGTATGTTGACTCACAAAAACATTGGAGTAAAATGGTTCGGAGTCATACTGCCATCGCTAGCCGTAATATTTTAATATTGTTGACTTTCGTGTTTTTGAATTACAATCCTTATTATTATAGGGACGTCAAGGAACGTGAAATAAAGCTGTTATTTAAGCGTAGGTATAGTATAATCCCACAAATTTATCTGACCCGGATGTGGATAATGGATGAATAGTATTTTATATCAAATTAGCAGACTTGTCCGCGACTTCGTTCGCGTCAAATAAGTTTTTAAATTCCCACGAGAACTGCCTTATTTTTCGGGATCCTATATAGCCTATGACACTCAAAAATAATGAGGCTTTCTATTGGTACCAGAATTTTCAAAATCGGTTTAGTAGATCCAGAGATTACCGCCTACAACGTCACCAACTCACAAACTTTACTTCTTTATAATATTGGTATAGATTAAAAATGTCAATGAATATATTATTGCAAATGGGTTGCATTACATACAACATGCAATACATACAACATCCATACATCCATCCAAACTTTCGCATTTATAATATTAGTAAGATTAATCATATTCTGGACTGAAATTTTTTAGTCAACCTATTTGCAATATATTTATTGGCATATTTAATTTGTTATAAAATAATTTTCATCCATTAACCGGCTCGGTGAAGGTCGTTTTATACTGGGATCCTGTACTATAAAGTTAAAGGCCCGGGAAGGGAACCCGCGACCAAGGAATAGGACCACGAGAATCAAGCGGTAATAGCTTAGTGGTTTAGATACCCGATCTAAACCACTAAGCTATTACCGTTTGATGTACTGTCAATCCGAAAACCCACATCAAACGCGCGTTGTATTTGAGAGAGCTTTTCAAATTCGCTGAATAATTTTGTAGGACGACTGAAATGGACCCGACATATTGTTTTTTCCCACTTGACTGACAGTGGAGGTTTATATTCGATATCAGTAAGCGGGTTCCAAATTGGCGGATTTAGGGTAGGGCGGAGGGGGTTATCCGTCCTAGGTTTGGAGCCTACGGGAGCCTCTATGTTCGAAAATCATTAGTCAAAAGGTGACTGATCTATCAAGGCACAGCTCAAACCACTGAACGGATCAGGCTGAATTTTTGCATACATGCAATTATTGTGATGTAAGCATCCGCAAAGAAAGGATTTTAAAAAATTCAACCCCTAAGGGGGTAAAAAAGGGCTTTTAAATTTGTATGAAAATCGAACATAACGTGAGCGAAGCAAAATAGCAAAAGCTATTATTATATTAAATTCAATTGACTTCGACAGTTTTTGTTAGAGCTGCACAAACAAGTACTCGCACCTCAATTCAGAGACGACTATTTGATTGGCGCCAACTACCTATACCTTCTATTGGCACCAGCACTCTTTCACTATTGGCCAAAATACATAGTCGTAATAAAGAATACCTACTATAAATTCAGCCAATCACAGATCCAGGTACTTAACCGACTTCCACAAAGGAGGTTCGCAATTCGGTGCCTAGGTTTCTTTTTCATAATGAATGGTTAAAGGTTTCTGCAACTGTGCTCAACAGTTGCAGAAGCTGCAGCTCTGACAGTTTATTGATCATTGTAACATAACAGTGTTCACTATGTTACAATAAAACTAAACTGAGTAGGTAACATATAAATATTATTGGCTGTGACATACGGACAGACGGACAAAGCCATAAGGGTCCCTTTTTTACTGTGATTCCTAAAAATAAATCAAGGAATAGCAATGTCATTTCCGCATGCCGGGGGACCTTGGGATAAAAGAAAATTAATGACTTCATATAGGGTGAAAACACATTACGGAGAAAAATCCACGCACGTACTGTATTATGGGGCTGCACCTACTAGTGCAACTGGAGAAAACATATTGCCCCTTCGACGCGGACATCCCTAGTATATGTTTCTCTTATGGCGCAAACACACAAACAGGACACGACAAAACATCTATACATCCGCGTCGGAAGGGGAAAGTTATTATTTGTCCTGTCACACTCCTTTAAAAAAGACAGTGACGCAGACTTTTTGTTCCTAGTATGTTTTCGAACTATTGCAACAGCATAATATAAATGTTAACAGAAATCTGAAAGGTTTTTTTCTGTAGATTGAAACAGGATTACGAAACCCATGGGATTTCATACGTACGACAAGATACCGTTCTCAGAAAAATCTTTCAGCTTAAATGCGACCAAAGGATGACAACATTTGTAATGTTTTACGAGCATTAATTTTTTTTTAATATTCTAGAAAAAACTGCCGCTTCCGATGTGGCGGCACCCTTTATACTATTTTAAATAATTGTGAACTGTTCTTGTACTTAACTTCTTTGCGGGCAGTTCCATGCCTTACAAACTATCTAATATAATAACTAACCTATTCCAATTAAGATTATTATAATGAGTCATTCAATAAATAATAAATTCCTATAGCTAAATGAATTGTGATGCTTGTGGTTGTGTTTTTTTTCATTAATATTACTATTTTCTATCTAGGTAATGTTGTTATTCTTTATTTTATTAATTTAATTTTTTTCATATGATCGTTTTTTAGCCCAACTAACACTATGGTTATCTTCTGAGAATACTATTAACTGGTATAAAATTACTACAAACTAACCTAAATAAGTTTCGTACATAAGTTTCATTTTAAAGCTTAAGTATTTTATACCCGAGGCCGATAGCAACATCTGCTTTAGCAATTTTTTTAAATGTATAGCTTTGATGAGCCCCATATTATTATAATTATGAGGGAACACGCAAGATGGAAGCTGGTAGCTGCTACTTTTAGTGCTTTTTCAGCAAACCCAAATAAGTTAATTTGGCAGTTTTCCTCTATCGCAGTGACATTATTTAGAGAATTACATATTAGAAATTACAAAAAAAATTCAACAATTAGGTACTTAGGGTGAATAAATTATAGAATAATATTCTCTTTGTAAAATGCAGAAATGATTTGTGTTTTAATTTTTTCTTTTGAGCATTCATTGAGTAATCATAAAAAAATAACATTTTAAATAATTTTTTAAACATTTTTCAGTCTGGATCCATTTAAATTTAAATCCATCATGTCGAATAAGGCACCATAGCCTCATTCGAATTGATGGATTTAGGTTCAATATTCCTAGACGATATCTCCTAAGGGTACTCGCCCCATCTTTCTTCGACCCCTCCATAAATAATGTTTTTTACACGACTACCCAAAAAAGGAGTGTAATATTTTCAGGGTTCAAGTATGTATGTGATATGTATTTATGTGAGTTTCTTTATTCATAACATCTGAATGCCTATACAAATTCGTATGTATGGAGTAGCGTTATATCCGCCCAAGTAACACAGACTATATTTTTTTATATTACTATATCGATACGGCAGGGCAGTCGTGTTTTTAATTTTTAAAATTACTAGCTGATTCCCGCGACGTCATCTGCGTGGAGTGAGGTTATTTGGTAACCGGGCAATCTTTAATTTTCCGAAATAAAAAGTAGCCTATGTGTTAATATAATCCATCTCCATTCCAAATTTCAGCCAAATCCGTCCAGTAGTTTTTGCGTTAAAGAATAACAAACATACACGCATACAAACTTTCGTCTTTAAAGTTTTAGTGCGATGTTTACTTGTTATTGAACTGAAGGCCAAACGTCAAAACTACTACGCTATCACCGCTTTATGTAGGTAACAATTTCCTTGAAACAATACAAAAACGTAGCATTGTCAGCACAAACAAAAAACACAGAATACGTTAAAATTATAATTGACTGTCCCCACAAGCCGGTATCGAACCGATGTTATATTGGGGCGGGCATTATAAATTTTCCTTCACGCACGGTTGAATAATTGAAATGGGCCCGCCATTGCGTTATGCGTCTTACACACTCAGTCGAGTACCTTTACTGTCACGTTTATAAACTACTTGTTTTTATTAATGTTACTAGCTAAAACCCACGGTTTCGTTTGCATAGAGCTCTTAACAGAAGGTTAATACTACAAAACTTACAGTCTGTGTGTCTATCGGACTGTTTCTCTGTCTGTCTGTTACATTGTGATGGCCCATCTGTACAACCGTTTAGAGGTAATTTAGTAAAGAGATGGAAAAGTTGAAACTTGCAATCATCCATGCTCTGTGTGCTACACTTTAACGGCCCATTTTTTTACCGATTTTGATGAAATTTGGTATAGAAATATGTTGTATCTCGGGGAAGGACATGGGCTTTATCCCGGAAAATTAAAAAAAAATTGATCAACGCAGACGAAGTCGCAGGCATCAGCTATTATTATATAGGGCTACATACATCTGGGATAATTAAAGATTTACCACGAAATTAAAGAAAATCCACACGGACGAAGTCATGTTCATCATCTAGTTTGTAATATTTGTTGGACTGTAGGTATAGTTCGCGCGCGAGTTGAATGCAGAGTAAATGTATATATTAATGGAGAAATGTAGTTATATATTAATGGAGAAGACCCCATTCTTGTGTACATCAGTTCTTAGGAACTTTACGTTCCGAAGTGGAACAAGGTATGCATTATTCAAAGGTATAATTAGAGGTGATTCCCTTAATTGACTGAGAACTTTGTGTTTGCTAACGAAATTACTTTTAGAGAGGGTACGTGCCCAACCTTCTTAGCAGAAATTTCCTTTTAACATAAACACTGATTAATCTCGACTTAGAACTCTTATTATTTTATTCCACTACAAGTTAGCCCTTGACTGCGATCTCACGTGATGATAAGTGATGATGCTGTCTAAGATAGTAGCAGGCTAACCTGTTAGGCGTATGGCAGTTATATTAAGCCCAAACCCCAAATTGGTCTCTACTTCGTACCGGCAGGTTAAAGCGCTTCGCGGCACGTCTTTGCCGCTAGGGTGGTGACTAGCCATGGCCGAAGCCTCCCACCAGACCAGAAAATGGAAAGTTCAGAAATTATGAATTCCCAAATTGGCCCTGCCGGGGCTCGAACCCGCGACCTCCGCACTTTAAGAAAACAGTGCGCCAGGGAGGTCGTCAAGCTACTGTTGCGTCAGCTTTAAATCTTAAAATTTTCCATCGGACACACTCATCGTCATAACTTCAACCCAACGCCGGCTCACTACTGAGCATGAGCCTCCTTTCGGAGTGAGAAGGGTTTGGCCATTGCCCACCACGCTGGCTAAGTGCAAATTGGCAGACTTTACACACCTGGAGCATTATGACAAACTCTTGGGCGTGCAGGTTTCCTGATTATGTGTTCACCGTTTGAAGCAAGTGATATTTAATTTCTTAACACGAACATTAAGGTCTAGCCACACTTGAGAGATTATCACAACAAAAATTATTGACCAAGTGAAGCAAAGGTCTCTGAGTCTACTTGAGTGAATTTGCACTGGTCTGATCGTCCGTCCGTCTGTCAGAGCCTTATAACTTCTGAAATATTGTAAGGAAACGAAATTATTTAATTTTTAATGAGCTTCAGTATTTTTAACAGAACTTCACAATGATGTCAAAAGATGGCGCTCTGTAAACGTTTATTCGTTTCTCCAATAACTCTTTAGCTCTTTTGCGTCTAATGTTAAAAGTTAACTATTACGAAATATAAGCTTCGCTTAAGTGCGCTCAGCTCCATACAATCTCAAACAAAGAATACTTGCCGCTATGTTTAACATTTAACATTAACTCCGAACAGTGAGAGGTGTTCGAACCCGCGACCGAGTACAGAAGTCGGTT
This sequence comes from Erebia palarica, assembly GCA_964035005.1. NCBI lineage: Eukaryota > Metazoa > Arthropoda > Insecta > Lepidoptera > Nymphalidae > Erebia > Erebia palarica. The sequence goes on from OZ035987.1 coordinate 34,388,818, forward strand.
GTCTAAACCACTAAGCATTCGCCGCTTCAAAAGTAAATGTAAGAGAATAGTCGTTGAGACGCAAAAAGGTTGACCACTCAGACGCTATATTAGTGAGATTAGCCTCAAAGCCTTCTACTAAGCAGCTCTGCCGAAGTGCTTAATGGTAGCAGGAGCCTTAAGCCTCAAGACGTGCATATACATAAAATTAAATTATAGTGCTACGAGGAGATATTTATTTCACCGTGGGACATCTCAATACTCAATTTGTTTCATAAATTACAGGTGTCTCTTATCGTCATGTTTTGACTCTGCCACAGTAAAGTAATTCTACTGAGAAGAGCCATCAAGAAACTCAGCAGGTGCTCTTGTCTTATAAAGAAAAATGTTAAATCAATAAATGAATCAATCAATCGTTTATTTCCAGATCGATCTTGTATACAGTTTTTGTTATACTATCATCGCGTAAAGCCGTATTATTTTAATATTGTTGACGTTCGTGTTTTAGAATTATAATCCGTAGTTTAAGGACGTCAAGGTACGTGACTAATAGCTGTTATTTTGAAATAATAGTGCAGTAACCTTCCAGGGAGGACACGATTGATTGTATACCGGGCGCCTATCACCGCTTCCGAAAATAAGTATTTTTTGTGCCAAGGTTCTTTCAAGGTGATTCTATACGCACCTATGCCTTAGGTATCTTGCGAAAGTATAGTTTGTCATAAGAGAACATCATTGTGAGAAGCTACTGGTAACGCCAATATTTGGGTTGGCGGCCAATACGTCAATTTAAATCGTGGCCAACTATGTTCTACAACCTCTATAGCCTATTTGCCGTGGTGAGTTACCACCCTACTGGCAAAGACGTGCTGTCAAGCGTTTTAACATTCCGGTACGATGCCGTGTAGAAACAGATCAGGGCTATGGGTTTAATATAACTGCCATGCCCTCTACCAACTCAAACTGCATCATCACTTACAAACAGGTGAAATCACAGTCAAACATGTCGTGGATATAAAAAAATATATAATGTGAATAGTGATAAGGGACTATTGTCTATTATGAAATATCATGTATTTACTCTGTGGTGCCATGTATAAAAACGAAATTAAAATTAATAAAAACAATCGTTACTCCGCAGGAAAAATTCGTGTATAATAATTTACCCATCTCCTATCTACGTCAGATACGGAGAAAGAATTTTTTAGACAAAATTTAGAGTTATCGGACCCTCAGGTGTCTATTATAATAATAGATAGTTATATTGTAACGTTTTCCATGGACTAACCATGGAATACATACAACGACAGTAGCATTCAATAGCACAAAGTAACTATTTCCATCTCCCTAATGAGGCTTCCGAACGTGAATAGCCCCTAACGTATTGTGATACGTAAGTGACGTACTGACTATCCAACATAATGATACCACATGATTAGGGTTGCGTGGTTATATGATGGAAACTACAGTGCAATTCATAGTCCCACAAAATAATCTGACCCGGTGACAGCGTCGTTAGTATATGTGAAAAATAAAATAAAATAAAAAGAAAAACTAAACAGGCATAAAAATTTGTTCCAATTTTGGGCACCGGTTAGAAAAGTTTGTGGGACTATAAATGTGTCTGAAACGTATTTGTACTTGCAGTGAAAACAAAAGTCAAAAGGTTTGGCGGACAAAAAGTTCGCTTTTTTAACTTTAATATTGAGCGCGCATACTACGCGACAGGACCTAGGCTCGTTCTCTTTCGACAAGTTTGCTTCGACAAGTCCCTAGTGTGTTTTGGTTGGCTGGATTTCCATAGGATCTCCACTAAGGTTGCTATTTGTATAAAAAGCGAAGTAATAGCTAAACAAAAAACGGGCTAAGTGCGAGTTGAACTCACATAATTAGGGTTTCACGCTATTTAACAAAATTTAACCCTGTACTTAAGAAACAAGAGAGGCGCTCAAAAATTACGTTACTTGTAAGGGGGCCCCTTTATTTGTTTTAGTTTAAATTTTATTATTTGTTGTTATAACTACAATAGAAATACACTGTCCAGCTAATACAGTTCATGAGATACAGCTCACTGACGGATAGACGAACGGACAGCGGAGGTGTTGTAATGGGGCCCGTTGGCATGCTTTGGGTTTGGAACCCTAAAATTAATCACTTATTTTTTACCATAAGTATGGGCTCGATTCGGCTCTACATAAATGAATCTTCAATTATGGAAATGAGATGAGAATTTTGTCGGAATATTTTACCCACAGTTAAGATTAACTTCGTTTGTTAACATCAGCACAAAAATTGGTTCAACAGATGGGCTGTAGAAATGTAGCAGACAAACAGGCGGACAGACTTTCGTATTTATGTAGCTGAGGCTAGCTACCATCCTACCGGCAACGACGTACCGCCAAGCGATTTAACGTTCCGGTACGATGTCGCGTAGGAACCGACTGGGGGTATGGGTTTAATATAACTGCCATACCCCTAACAGGTTAGCCCGCAGCCATCTTAGACTGAATCGTCACTTACCATCGCAGAGATCGCAGTCAATGGCTAATTTGTAGTGGAATAAAAATAAAAATAATATAAAGTATGGATTTATTAAAGCGCTATCTCATCGCAATAGATTGCCTTGTCTTCACAGTGTCAGATAGAATATAATATAATATAGGCAGTCCCCAAGCAGCCGATATGAACAAAATGGGGTCATATCATGAAATTGAATCTCCGGCCCTTCATCTATTTCTGATCAGCTGATGTAGTTAAACATCACTTCATAATAATATAGGTTGGTTAGGGGTCACAAACATTTCATGGCATATTGCATTTTTTTAATATTCATATATTAACCTCTAACCTATTTATATAATATTAGATGATACGCACGACTTCGTCCGCGTGGACTAAGTTTTTATTTAATTTCCGTGGATACTCCTTAATTTTCCGGGCTAATGCCTACGTTCTATGCCTATGTCCTTCCTTGGGATGTATTACTTCTGTACAATTTCATGAAAATCAGTTTAAAAGATGGGCCAGGTAAGTGTAGCAGACAGACAGACAGAGAGACAACCTTTCAAATTTATAATATTAGTAGCCTAAACAACACAATAAGGCGTCGAAGAAGCTCAGGCTTTTTAAGGCAGCTACCAATGCTAACTTTTTCCGTTTAGTTTCATAAATATCACCCAAGTGAAGTCGGGGCATTTTTGCTAGTCGGAAATAAAAATAGAATGAGCCTGGCACAGGTGCAAATATGTGGGGGCGAACCACGAAATATCATATCATAAACAAGAATTATAATATTATTCAATAAAATCAGTGAAACCGATGGTTCACGCCCCCTGGATTCTGTGTAGAATATGGTGAGAGGAGGAAATATTGAATTTTTGTGGCAATAAGTATCTTTGGATTTTCAACCGCTAAGTAATTTATGTAACGTAATATCTTATTTTGAGCTAATTTTTCAATATTTTTTCTATTCCCGAGCGATTGGGCTTACAATATGCCATCTATCTATTGTCTTGGACGAAACTATAATAGAATATTTATCTTCGGTCTGATTCCGCTATACAAAGACCTTCACTTACATGATAACCAGATGAACGGTATATACTCAATACTCAATATCATTTATTCAATATAGGTACACTGTAGGTACACTTAATGACGTTAAAAATTACTTACTTATAAAACACGATGGTGATAATCGGTTACAGTATCTTAAAACTAAAGCTGCCTAAACTAAAGTTCCAAACGCGCCCAGGTTCAAGAAGAGCCCACAACAAACTCAGCCGGGTATTTATTTTTTTATTATCACCATCTCACAAATCATCTTAACCAAGGAACTATCAGAGCTATAGAGCAAATTATTGTCAAGTTTCCTTGTCGTTTAAGTAGTCCTTCACATCATTTTACTTACGTCCTTTACATACATTTATCTGAAACATAATAATCTAATACATGTTACCAAAAAAATGCCTCGAAAGTAAGAGTAAAATAATATTATAATTTGAAGATTTCTCCACTTAAGGAACTCCATTTCAAAAGCGGGACCAATAAAATGCAGGGCTGGCTGTAGAAAATCTGTTAAAGGAAGGTTTTAGGAAAAATCTAAGAATATAGCTTAAAAAATATACTATGAAATTTATTTAAATTAAAATGATAATACTAAAACTTTCACATAATATTTTTGACCATTTCAATATTTAAAAAACATATATGTCGGCTCTTCGTCGTTTCTAAATAAATTTAATTTTAAATGTAAATGTTGGAGCAGTTATTGAAATATCAAAATTATAATTCATAGTTTTCAAATAAAAAGCTTTAAAAAATCGGGGGAAAATCATATTATATAACCCGTTACTAAAAGTGTTTCTTTCTTTTTTCTAGTCTGTATTCATACTACTTAAAAAAAAATCACAAACAAAAGTTTACGATTACACGGCGTTGCCATATTAATAAAACATTCTCACAATGTTTATGTAGGTTAAAATTACCTAACAAATTATCTGCAGATATCCCATTTTCTTAAAATTACCCATTATTATAGCCAATCAGAAGCGTGGCCGTGGCAAATTGACATCGTAACTTATGTAGCAGTCTTGAAGCTTTTAGTTGATGGGAAATGTTGTTCGTAGCTTCAAAGCGCGCTTTGTAACACGGTTAGTTCATGTTATAGCTGATGGCTCGACGCTTACTGCGGTTTGGTGCTTTTAAAACATGTTTATATTAATATTATGTATTTTTGAACTGAAAAAGTTAAAAATTAAAATATGGCTACTTTTTAAAGTTCATGTATCTGTGAAACACATTTTCTCTAATTAAGACCTGCCATTTTATTTTAGTTAGTAGAGATAAGTCTTAATTTGCAAAATTATACGAAGAACATATTATTATTATTAAAGTAGAGATACGAAACTGTTCTCTGCACTTATAATTGAAATACGCTTTCGTCGTGATTAGATAAGGTTAGGTACAACCAGGGGGGGCAGTCAAACCATGCTTCTCTCGCTGAGATTACGCTAAAATCAATGATCAGACAAATTCCCTCCACTATCACTCAGCATTCTTTTTACGTGACGTGACCTATACCAGTCATCAGATGAAGACATATAGATATAGAGTGACGCTCCGGGATCTCCAAGCTGACTTAATTTTCAGTGCGAAATTCAGCCACTCTAGCACAATAATAGGGATGATGCCTATATCAAAAATAAATTATTTCTAACTTATAATTAAATAGAGGGTCTTCAAAAAGACCTAAAATTCACATCCTTGGTTAGTTTTAAGTTTGATAACCATTTTATAAAATAGGTTAAAGAAAAAAAAGTGAAATTTGATGACATTTCATACAACTTCCATGCTAGAAGAGCATTTTTAAGTTTGTTAAAGAGTTGCTGATTTGATTGAGTTATCATCATCCCTATTGTATGCAGCTCTGAAGTGTATACGAAGGTTTAGTAGATGTGGTCTGAATTTTGTATGGGCGTGGATACGATACACTGTAAGGCTAACAACATACTTAGGCTTTGGTAAAAGTATTAACGTATAGGTGGAAAAAAATGTGACGGTTTTTGATTAGCGTTTTTTCGCACGTATAAGCTCATTTTTGGAAGCGCGTTTAGGCCTTTTGCCACACGCACAACTCTGACGAGTATTGACGCGATTATAAGTTCGTATTCTACTGACTACTACTACTGACCACAAGTCCGAGCGAAAACGCCGGAATAAGTGCGTACACGGGCGTTCGGTTTTTTGAAGCGCAAAATGTGGTGCGCGTGAAAGCGCGCAAGCCGACCAGAGCAAAAATATGCTAGTATGAAACTGCCTTAAAGGAAAACGTACTACGTAACTTTATTTATAAAACCGAAAAGCTTTCAGCTATATTTAGTCACGCACGTATATGAGACCACGCGTGCGGCTTATGCCGACGCTTACACGTGCAAAGAAGGGTTTTCCTGCTTATTATATTTGTACGTTTTGAAGTGATATAAAAATACACGTAGATGACGCATATTATAAATTTGAGTGGGTTTGCTTATCCTTTAGTCACGCCGCAGTAGAGGAATGCATTGACGTTATTCTCTGTATGGTTATAGTTAAACACCTGGACAAGTAACCAGTCTCAGTTTTACTGCAGGTGACAATTCTATTATCATACTTAGATCTGTGGCTTTATCAGTTTCTTCTTGTTCTGTTCTAGCTATTTACATCAAAGTTCAAACATGAATAATTCAGTGATCATTATAACTTCCCAACTTGAAATTTGCATCTACTGTAAATGTGAAACTGATGTCTAAACTAACCTCGCTAACAAGGTACCTATCTCAGCTAACTCAAATGCAGTTTTAACTCTGATTGGATTTCTAATTATGAAGTTTTAGTATCATTGAACTGTGAATCTTATCTATGAAACACTTCAGACGGTCCCTAGTTACTTAGTAGTTACTGTATAGATTAGTATCAAACTAAGTTAAGATAATGCATAGTGTGGAATAACTACTCAGGGCACTATGTAGGTAATAGTGTAGATTTCGCAGACAGATTGTACCATCCACCGCATTACCAGGCCTGGCTCATTTGTCACGTGGCCCAAGATATATACCTACAGCGGCCCCCGTCGACGGCACTCGTATTAGTCGATTGTCACTGTAAATATCTACTATCATATCATTACTGGTTACTAAAATTCAAATAAAGATATTACGGACAGCTGCAGAGTGGTATAATTGCATTTTATTACGTTATATTAAGAGCTATTTTATTAAAACCTATTTATTTAAACCTATTTGCGGAGTCATTCTTCTAAACCTAGTACCTTTCAGGTCGATACAGAGAGTATTTTATATTACTAATGGGCTAGCTGCATGCCCGAGAGTTTTTCAAAAGTTTCTCGAAGGTGTGCGAGTCTGGCAATCAGCACAGCCAAATCTTTCTCAGTCAGAGAGGAGACTCGTGCTCATGTAGCAGGGGTTGAAATGATTATGAATCAAATTTAAACATCTTTTTAAGCAATGGATTGAAATGATGATGAACAATGAAATTTAAATATCATCCAACTCATAAAGTCTGGTACATATTATCACGATCATAAAATCAAGGAAAACGTCAAACAATCAAAGTTAACAAGCAGTATATTTGGGAGGCAGCCCTTAGGGAAATTTATGTTTGTCAAAACATTGTCTTGGGTCACATTATGTGACGTCATCGCTTTATGGCACACTTTCTGTGACATCAATAAAATTTGAGTGTTTACCTATTCCCTGTAGATGTTCCCGTAATTTTCACTTAGGGCGAAAACACACTATGGACAGGACAAGACGTCCGTTGTAGGGGAAAACAATCTCTTTCATGGCACCTTGGTTACAGTTCGCGCGCGAGTTGAATGCAGAACCAATATATTATGGTGACACATACAATAGCTATGCATTCAACTCGCGCGCGTACTATACCTTGAAGAGATCGGCAAAGGACACATTTAAATAAAGCGGAAGGAGTGTGATAAGATTATTAATTAAAATTATGCATAAAGAAATAGTATAAAAAAATTGTACTTTAATTAAATTTATCTTTCTACAAGTGGTAAGTATCTTTCTACAAGCGGAAATGCTTACTGATCTAGAAAGATGTGCTAATGACATAAAAATATTATGTCATCCGTCGTTTGACCCAGTCTTTGCAGTTCCATTTAAAAGGGTTTTTGTCCGCTAGACTAACAAAAATGGTACGTAGTGTATTTTCGCCCTTATGTAATAAGTGTCTAGATAAAGTACTACATTGTTCTCCGAGGGAGGAAAGTGACGGATTAGAAAGGAGGGCGTAGTTTAAGGCCCAAGGCGTATTTCGTAACTTTGAAATTATACTTGTGATTTTTCTTTGTTGCGATTTTTGATCATTACTAAGAAATAGATACCTATTATAGATGCGAAAGTGTGGTTTTGGTTTGCCCTTCGATTACTTTGTAACAGAGCAAGCGCGGATTGATGTGCTTTTTATACGGGTATAGCTACGGACCTGTAGAGTAACATAGGCTACTTTTTAAACGGGAAAATCCCGGAAAATGAGAAAGTCGCGGACATCGTCTATTGTAAATTTTTTGTCAACTTGAACTTTTCAATGACGTTACATGGAGATTGGAGATGACAGCAAGAAGGCCTAAGATATAAAGGCCTCGGCTTTTCAGGCGACCAAAATGCATGAATCAAGTATTCAGGTAGTAAAGCGCTACCTGTTATAGTGTACTAGTCCGGAGTTGGGAATTTGGCGGTGTTTCACCACGCGTGCCTCGGAGGGCATGTAAAGCCGTCGGACTAGCGCCTGATCTCTCTCCGGTCGTGTCGGATTTTCCATCCCATCGGCCTATGAGAGTAAAGGAACAGAGAGTACACCTGTGGGCTGTGTTTGCACACATATTTGTGCACTATAATATCTCCCACGTAGATGGCTAATCTCTCTGAGTTGGCCGTCGTGGCCGAAATTCGGTCGGGAGGATATATTATTTTATTTAATGTGGATCTACCTTCATGAAGTGAGTAAGTAGATAATACATTTTGCGTAAGAAAAATCTTCAGTCTTTTTTAGCTGGGTATTCGAAAAACTTTAGTACACCAAATGTAGTACAAACTTATTATGTCTGGTTGGCTTTATTACATGAATAAATTGGATTGCCGTTGGAGACGGTGAGTTATGCCTATCGTTATTGTGTTTCATGCCCTAAATTGGGCAATCTATCTATTTAATCTGTGGCAAGTAGAAAAGATGGCACCTTTTATTTTTTTAACTTTTCAACTTTTATTTTTCGGTATTTCTTTGGGCGATATTGTATTGGTTCTTACAAAAATAAGTATCTAATGAAGTTAGTTAAATATCTACTACGTCATATTTCACGGAGAAGCAATGAGAGATAGTGGTTTTTTTTTTAATTCGGTGGGACGCTTTAATTTCATTCTTTAAATCTTTATTATTTTAATTATAAATCTTATTAATTAACGATATTTGTGAGATGGTGAAAAAAAAACTTTACGATGACCATAAAGATAATTAGGTAAAAGTTTATCACAGGGAACGTTGGGGTTGACGATCTTTGTTTTATGAAGAAAAGCCCCCAAATAAATCAGATTAAAAAAACTATGACTATGCATTAAATTACGTTTATAAGTAGTGGGATATCAGTAGGATTGCAAGGTAATACAATGCGAGACAAAAACAGCTGAAGCGGTTCTCTGTATCTTAGATTTTTTTTATAAATGGTGCGGTTTGACCATAGATGAATATTTGCTACATACAACATGCGTAGAAGAATAAATTAGGTATGGTTTCGACTCGCAAAAATGCGCCATGTAAAAAGTAGTTTTAAAATATATAAGATTTACTATATCTACAGGAAAATTTACCGGGGTTTTAGTATTGTACTACATCTTGTTTGAATTCGTAATGAGGCTCTATTTTTAGCATAAGTAAACGCTTGTGCTAAGAATAAATTTTACTAAAACAGCAAACTGCGTCCTTTGTTCAGAATATTAAGCGCAGCTCATTGTTTGAAGGAAATTGTTCCCTGAAAGATTCGTGATTACATCACTGAAGGGACTGAAACAACAGCTAAGTATGTACACATCTAAAATTTGATACTATTGTCCCGTATATAAAGCTACAATTAGTAGACATTTAGACAAATCCGTTTGTATCCATACTAATATTATAAATGCGAAAGTGTGTCTATCTCTTCGCCTGTTTGTCGATCTGTCTGTCTGTCTGTCTGCTACGCTTTCACGGCTCATCTTTCCAACCGATTTTGATTTGAAATTTCGTGTAGAGATAGTTTGCATCCCGGGGAATTAATGTGTTCCCGCGGGAACATAAAGACTTAATCCACGCGGGCAAAGATGCGGGCATCATGTAGTCTTTTTTTCTATTATTGAATACCAATTATTAAGGGTGCTCAATATAATTACAATCTAGTCAGACTATTTGACTAATAAGTAATTTTTCTTTAACCTAAGCTTATAATTATCTTATGTGCAAAGAAATTGTCCAATGACGTATCTTAGTCTTTATTGTTGCTATTAATAGACACTTTGTTCATCTATTCTTTCATGCAGCACTATCACTACACTATCACTAGTCACTATGCACTAACTCAAAGGGTTTTGTCCTCTTTAGTCACTCACTAATTGCGTAACGTAATCATCTAGTTAATTATAAATAAATACCGGTTATAACTTACGTGTTTTATCGGAAATTGTCCGACTAGTTTCGAACCCGTCGGGGAACCTTATTCATGAGCAAACAGGCTCATGAATAAGGTCCCGGACTAATCAAAATCGTTTGAAAAAATGTGCCGGTAAAGCGTAGAAGACAGACAGGCAGACACACTTTCGCATTTATAATATTAAAGTCTGCCCTGTCCTGTTGGTAGTATGTTTTCGCCTTTACTATAGAAAGGCAATGCTCTTATCTCGGGATGTGACGTAGTTCAATGAACGGAATTAATGCGGGGATGGAGTGAGCTGAGAGATAGAACATAGTTACACACTTAAGTACCGCCGGGAGTTCGCTATAATTGCGGTGAGTCTAGGCGGGCGTCTTGTGTTAGATTTTATCGTATAGATGTCACCGTAAGATTGTAAAAACCGTTAGATTATAATCTAACTCGCGAGATTGCAAACTGTCGAAAGATTACAATTTAACGCATTATTTTTCGGTAGATTGTAATCTGTTAGGTATATTAACCCGATAGGTATATAGAACTTAAGTTCTATCGGGCACTACCTGGTTATTTATGTCGAACCCTAACCTAACCTACAAGAAACAGACAAGAAAACGTAAATACAATAAATATTTCAAAAATTGACACTCAGAACATTGAACGGTTCACAATCTTTCGACAGTTTAAAATTTCGCGAGTTAGATTATAATCTAATTTTACAATCTTACGGTGACATAAGTAACATAGTACATTAGTAAAACTCATGCAATAAAAAAAATGTACGCGTCGAATTGATAACCTCATTCCTAATTTGAAACGGTTAGGGGATGCCCTTCCGGCTTCCATTTTCAATTTCAGTTTCAATATTTATTTATTCAATTAAGGTAGGTCCCACTGTACACTTATTGACGTCCGAAATTTATGAAACATGATGGTGATAATCAATGACGGTATCTTAAAACTACGAGGGATCGTAATGCACCCTTGCCTGAAAAGAGCCCACTCCAGCGGTTTTTTTTAATTATCACCATCTCACAAACGTCCTATATTTAATAGAATCATTGACCTCTCCATTTATAATATGGGTACGCACCATCAAATAAAGAGTGCACCTTAGGCTGCAAGCAGCTCCAATTCCAGGGAAACAGCCTTTTAGGAAGTTGGCCAAACAAAATTCTTACTCACAGACTGACTCATCAACGCCCAGCACCAAACCTTGGCCCTAGAAAGTAGAAATTTAGCACATAGGTTCCTTTTACAATATTGTAGACAAGGAAAAATACCGGAGTTTTCAAAATTTGGCTTCACTAAAAAAAGAAAACTCCTGACCAGCACTAACCCTTGGACCTATAAAACTGAAATAAACAGAGGTACTTTTATATTATAAACAAGGAAGCGATTTTTTGAAATTCGGCTTCACCCCCATGGAAACTCCAAAGCATCCGGCCCTATTATAGGTTCAACGTTATGAAAAATTGCAGTTTTCTAGTTATAATAGCTTAGTTCAGGCGTTGATTAATCATTCAGTGAGTCAGGACGTTTCTTTTTACAAGCTTTCGAGCTGAAATTTTGCATACACGTTTAGTTTTGATGACAAAGGGGCTAAATCTAAATTGTAATGACAGCATTAAAAATATTGCTAACCCTTTCAAAGGGCTTGCAATATATTTTGTCACTTTGAAAGGGTTAAAACTAGATTTAAAGCTGTCAATTTAGTTTAGTTTTGTGATTGTGCGCTACAGAATTCGCCCATATTCATGATCAGTAAGTGACGTCATTTTAAATCAAATATGCCGGAGTCCCAAAGATGGCATACTTACTGGTTACCCCCATGATAATTAATTGATCAATTAAAAGGGTTTGCTGAGCAGAATACGAAAAATAAAATGACGTCACACTAAATTCAATATAGTGGAGGATAAAATCTTGTTTATAAACGTGTTTTTAATGATTTAAGACTTTTTTTTAACTAGATGATGCCCGCGACTTCATCCGCGTGGATTACGGTTTTTTGTATCCCGCGGGAACTTTTTAATTTACCGGGATAAAAAGTAGCGTATGTCCTCGGGATAAAAACTATCCCTATACCAAATTTCATCAAAATCGGTTGAACAGATGGACCGTGAAAGCGTAACAGACAAAGAGACGGAAAGTATGTCTGTTCCGTCTGACAGACAGACATACTTTCGCATTTATTACATTAAGTATGGATGATGATGTGTTTGTATCATGAGATGTGATTGTGCAGCGCAACCTACAAAGACAATGAAATTATTGCTCGTAAGTCTCTCGGGTTTAATGATAATACATGTGTGAAACCAGCTTAGTGGTTGTAATTTACTTTTATAATATGCCCTTATATAATACCCTTTTATGCTTCACTGCGTATGAAGGCTTCAGGCGTACTCATTGGAGTTCTCTGGGTGGATGTACTTGCTTTATTATCATTTGGTAGGTATTTGCTTGTATTTAACTCTTGTATTTCTTCAGTGAAAGTAGAAAATCTGTTGTTACATCTATTTATGTAAAAGGAAGAGGTGACTGACTATCTATCACTGCAAACCTGCCCCCCGATTACGTAAGGAAATCGTAATCGTAATCGTCTGTAAAACGCATAATTCGACCTGGTTAAGAAGGTCATAGATGCTTGCACGTGAAAACGCATGTAAGTACTCCTTAAAAAGTTCGACTTATACGTTATAAGCTGTCAAATGAATACGATAGGCTTAGACAATTGGGCCTCTGGACGGATCGGGCTGAAGTTTAGTAAACAGATGGCTATTATAGAGTAAACATGAAGATTTTTGAAATTCAACCCCTAATGAGGTAAATTAGGGGTTTATGAAATTTGTATGAAAGTCTTGAAGAATTATGAAATATAAATATGAATTTTCTGTAGTCCATAAAGTTGAAGTCGTGGGAATAAGCTAGAACACATTAAAATTATGGCTAATCTTTAATTTTTACCACTGAAACTAGGCTTGGTGAACCAAGCTTAATAATGAAATGTGTGCGATTATTTCAATCCATCAATTAGTTAGGTGTCTAATAAGTTAATTCCAGCCTGGAAACGGGATGTACTGTGGTTTCTATTAGACCAACCATTCACAGTACTAAACACAGATAGGTACATAATAAGGTGGTGTTAGCCTTTATGCCGCAATTACCACCGCCACCGCCACCACTAGGACCCATTAATGTCCCACTGCTGGGTACAGGCCTCCACTCTCATAGGAGAGAGGGAATTAGAGCTTAGACCCACGCTGCTCCAGTGCGGCCGACTACGAACGAACTTATAAGTGTAATCGTGGCCTAAAGGTCACATAAGATAAGATAAATCTTTGGCTTCCTATTCGGGTACTAAGTCCTAGTTGGACTTAACACTAGTGTGTTTCCGGTCTTAGGCTATGAAAATTAGGTTAGAGCGGTGCAGCAGCCCTATTATCTAACTAAGTGGCTATCAAGAAATGAAAGCCACTGACATAATATAATTTTATCCATTGAAGGTCTGCTATGAAAAAATAAAAATGACATTTCATACCTTCAATGGATTAAAATTATATTATGTCAGTGGCTTTCATTTCTTGATAGCCACTGAGTTAGAGAATAAGGGGTTGATTAAAGGACACCATAATATTATGTTGAATTGAGTCGCACTTCCTCTGAATAACAATTGAAGGGATCGTTTTCCACTGTACCGAGGTGACACGACAATGGAGAAGTTTCATGATGTTAATGTCATATTTAACGCAATGGAAGTAAAATATAGATAAAAACTAATAAATCAGTGTTTTTTTTTAAATCCATCAATAAATGACTGAGAATTATTAATTATTTCATAAGTTTAACACACCAATTGCTGTATCTTACTCGAGTGAGTTTTTACCTAGCCGAGATTTAATATTTCAAATTATCTTCATACAAAAATTAAGTGCTTTTAATTCTATTACGTCACGTTAAGTCCACTTCTTTCTTTTATACGGCTTTATAAAGTTTTAATGCAAGAGCAAATTTAAATTTAAAAGCATTAAAGTGCCATAACATCTCAACATATGAGAGTTGAGATATTTTTATGAATCTTTCATAATTTTGTGTTATTTTATCTTAATTTTCATAATAAATTAAAAATAATAATAATGGAACCCACTCCATTGACAGTCTGCCTAGCGAAAGCTATGAATTTGTTTTCTTCATTTGTTTCTCAAAATGTTTGTTTTTTTTGTTTAGATTTAAGTTTTGTATAGCACAGTGTTACCAGTACCTAAAAATCCGACGCTCAGCGAATTTTATTTGGATTTAAGTAGATTATTTCGATTAATTTATTATCCGTAGAACATTTACGTATGAAAATACGTACTTAATTTGTGTACGGTACGGTATGTCCGAATAGTTCGAAAATATAGTAGGAAAGGGAGGATATAATATTATAATCAGGCAATAAATTTATTTTAGAATTATTTTCAGGGCAGTTGCTATAATGGTAAATGATTTATTTATTTCACGTAAGACAACTTGTACCACTTATGATACGTTAAGACTTCACCACCGGTTCGGAAATCTGTTCTACTGAGAAGAGCCGACGAGGTACTCAGCCTTCCTCTTTTCTTAAAAAAAAGGAAAAGGTTACAATAAGTAAACAATACAACACATACGTTACGTTACAAGTATTACACTAACTTGTCGGTCACTGGATGCGAGGCCGGTTGCCTCCATGCAACTTTGTCATTAAGAAAATCATCGATAGTGTAATTATAGTACTCAGTGAACGAACTTAATTGGAAGTTTCAAATAAAATAAACGTTAACGTTTAAAGTACAATGGGAACACACGAAATCTCGGGCATTATTATGAATCAGGCTGGAAAGTGAATCTCAAAGGGTTGCCCGGCTCTTCACTCTTATCTTTTGTTGAAATTCAAATCAAATTGAGATACTTATGATATGTCTATTGTGTTTGTAAAAGACATAACAGACAATGATATCTGACCTTATTCTTCGCTTTAGAGTTTAGTACCTGGTGACCGAGCTGTGCTTGTAATTTTTTTTTGGAAAATCGTATTTTTAGGAAATTATATTTAAATACAAATTACATACATACTGAAGAAATATGAATACCATTTTTCGATTTTACCGACATAACAATAAAAAAACATGAACCGGTTATTTAAATAAACGAATCGAAACGGGCCTTCTGGTTTTTGGAACTCCCAATTTCCCATCTAAGCTATTATTAACTTGAAGATGACGGCGAAATTTACCCTCGTATTCTAATGATATTATAGCAGTTTTCGCTGAAAATACGGATAAAACGACATTTTCTAAAAATGAACCCTAGCCTAGATCGATTTATCGCCCCCGAAATCCCTGCATACTAAATTTCATGAAAATAGTTTTAGCCGTTTCAGAGATTCAGATTATGTATATAATTGCTCGTTTAAAGTTATTATTAGATTCTTGACTAAATAATTTCGCGTTTTTACTATAATTTCTTTTTTTTGGATGTGTATGTTTGTTTAAGTTTTATATCTGTTTTTTTTTGTTTTTTAAGCTAGTTGTGTAATATTTATTTTATTTATAGTCTAAATATATGGCAGAGGGCGCAGCGCAATTTTTTGTACAATCGAATAGAACCGGAACAAACTGAAAACCAGCGCTGAGCATAGTTATCAATGCTCAGTAATGCTGAGTTTGCTTCCCTTTGTATATTGTTAGTTTTTATTTAACTTTTTTTTTAGGCGTAGGACTTAGTTGATAACTGTGTAAATTCTAACAATAAGATACAATAAAGCTTTTATTTATTTATTTATTTAAAGACAGAGTAGACACGTAGTGATCGTCAATCGGTTTTCGTGACATGCTTATTATTCTAGTCTTTACTTGTATATACCAATATTATAAAATATGCAAAAGTTTGGATGGGAAGATGGATGGCTGCTTATTACTCAATCACGCCAGATTTGCTGGACAAGTCTGGATGAAATTAGAGACAGAGATAGTCTGGAATAACACATTGGCTACTTTTTCTCCCGGAAAATTAAAGAGTTCTCGCGGGAACCAAAAAGCCCAAATCCACGCAGATGAAGTCGAGGGCATTAGCGAGTATTTTATAAATGTTTGTGTTGGTTAAAAAATGACTAACAAATTATCTTCTTTTTTTTAAAATCTACAAGTTAGCCCTTGACTGCGATCTAGTGGAATAAAAAAAAAGAAATTATAGCCAAGCGGAAGCGTGGCCGTGGCAAGTTGACATCGTAACTTATGTAGCAGTCTAGAAGCTTTTAGCTGATGGGAAATGTTGTTCGTAGCTTCAAAGCGCGCCTTGTAACACGGTTAGTTCATGTTTTAGTTTATATATGCAAAAGTCTGTCCGTCTGTCTGTGTGTCTATCTACTTCGCTTTCACGGTCCATATGTTCAACCGATTTTGGAGAAATTTATTATAGGGATTGCATCACAGGGAAGGGCATATCCTACTTTTTATTCCAGAAATCAAAGAGTTTCTGCGGAAACCAACAACCGTAATCCACGCGGACGAAGTCGCGGGCATCATCTAATTACATAAAATCTTACTGAGTATTGATGAATTGATAACGATAAGACCTAAAACGGAGTTTTCGTTAGGGAAAATTTGAAACTCAAAATCAAATCGATTCGTTTATTTGATAGAAGCATTTCCCCATATTTTTTCGTCAATATATAGAGTGCTTCTAAACTGATGAATACATTCTGCCTCCTTTGCAGTGCGCACACGGTATAAAAAAGTAGGTAATCGGGAGAAAACATAAAAAGTCTGTTGAAAACTATCCGTTTCAAAGGAAATAAATCCATAGAGAAATTGTTATGCACCCCTCGTACGTGATCCTCGTTTTTGCCATCGGATACAAGCGCGTGACTGGCCTAGAATCCAGATTACATTCTTATATCGCAACACCTATTCCAGCTCTATTATAAATTAGTTGCCTTCTAGTCCCTCTTTAAAGAAAATCCTGAGGGCTGTTCTTCTACAAATTACATTGGTAGATGGTAGGTACTACATCAGTATGGTAATAGACAAAAAATCAATGAAATATATTTTTTTTTAAAAACGTAGAGACTTACGAAGTTACACGTACGTATTGGAATAGACTTACGAAGTTACGATTTTGGAAGATAAACATAGCAATCAAATCATCTAAATTGGATACCATAGGAATATAGAACAGTAGTGAGTGATTGATTGATAGACTAATGTACCGCCTAGACCAGTAGACCTAGAGGACATACTCCTTGAGGAATTATTGTAAGATATTCTACGCGATCATTAAAGAATGTAAATCTACGCCAACAGATATGTGGAAATAAGCCACTTTCCTGTAAAAAAAATACTAAAAATTAGTAACACATTGGTGCCGATTCTGTAATGTAACATCTCTAAACTAAACTAAAATGGCAGCTTTAAATCTAGTTCTGTCCCTTTCCGTAGGGAGTATTATGAAAGGGTTAGCAATATTTATAATGTTCTAATTTTAGTTTAGTTTAGAGATTGTGCACTACAGAATCAGCCGCACTGATTACCTCATTTAAAACTGACTCTGTTAGTCATTTAAGATCCTTAGCTTTGTGTAGTAACAGAATAAAAATCCACCTTACTCGTACGAACATTATAATATATTAATATTTACGTTATAAGAGAAAGGAAGGTTGTTGGTTGTTGTAGAGGCACTTATCGATGTACGGATAATAATATTATAGGCTTACTGGAGGTACTTGTTTAGTATCTCATTTAAAACTCTGTGGCAAAGACTTTGGAACGGAATAAAAATCCGCCAAGCTCGTTAATGTATTTGCGATCGTAATATTTACGATAAAAGAGAACGGAAGATCGTTGGTTGCCGTAGAGACACTTATCCGAGGTACCTACAGATAAATATTGTAGGCTCACTGAAGGTACTTGTCTAGACTATGTGGCGGCATTGTATAACAGAACCTTTGTTAATCGATCCCTCTTGCTCTTGAGTCTTGACTACAGTCTCACTCGTTTGGAGTGCTCAAGTGAGTAGCGAACTATCGCGTTTACATCATCGTTATCACTGATAAATGATTTATTTATTTCATGTAGGACAACTTGTGTCACTTATGATACGTTAAAACTGTACCACCGGTTTGGAAAGCTGATTCTACTGCCGGCAAGAAACTCAGCAGTTGCTCTTTTCTTAAAAAGGAAAAGGTTACAAAAGTAAACAATACAACACATACATTTCGTTACAATTAGTAGTACACTGACTTGTGGGTCACTGGATGCGAGGCCGGTTGCTACAATATCAACGGCTACAATACAATATACGGTAATAATAATATTGTTACATTATCACGGGTCTCCAAATTTCCTGTATATATGTCACCGTAAAATTGCAAAAACCGTCAGATTGCAATATAACGCTTTTCTCTCGCTTGAATCTCGATAGATTATACGCTGTCGACAGATTGTAAACCGTTCAATTTTCTAAGTGTCAATTTTTGGAATATTCCATGTATTTACGTTTTCTTGTCTGTTTATTGTAGGTTAGGTTAGGGTTCGACATAAATAATCACATATCGGGTAAATATACCTAACAGATTACAATCTACCCAAAATTATAATAATGCGTTAAATTGTGATCTTTCTACAGTTTACAATCTCGCTAGATAGATTACATTCTAACGGTTTTCACAATCTTACGATGACATATACATTTTTATGAATGCTAAAGTGCGTTTAATTGATTTTGACTCTTACATATACTACATTATCCCGGAAAATCATAGAGTTTCCACGGGAATTAAGAAACCTAATTCTACTCAGACGAAGTCGCGGGCATCACGTAATCTATGCAGATATATCCGTCGACTAATTGCATAACATATCTTTTGAGGGTCCGTTATTAGAATAATTGCCTTAATTATTCAGTCAAGAGAACAATCGGAATGCTTTCATAGCTTTCTACCTGTCGAAAGTACGTAAGTAGTATATATAGTTACCACAGTGCAAACTAGATGGCGCTAATTGTATCTTCACCGCAGAATAAGATAATCGACTGAAAACTTATAAGTTACCATATAAGCCTGAATCACGATATCGAAGTTTTCTGAGAATAGAGCTATATATAGACCGTTCCAACTTACAACGGTCGGACCAGAAAGGTTCCTGGGCACAACACCAGCCCGGAGGAAGATCTTCCTATTGTTGCGGATGAGTACATACACATTAAACAGATACAATTTTTATCTGTTTACTGTGGTACATACCACTCACTCGTCCCACATATAGGTAAGTACTTATATAAGGAACTTAGGTAAGTACATACTTATTTTTTTTAATTTAGAGTGGTTGCGATAGATGCGAAATCCAAATATGGTAGTAAAATATTGTTAGATAGATAATTTATTATTATTATTATATATTTATTATTATTATTATTATCGACATAAATTTAGCTCTCACGCCCGCATACAAAATAAAATAAATACACATATGGCCTAAAGAGTTATAATAAACTTACGTAAATAAATATAAGTTAATAAACTTACATACACAAATACACAAATAAATAGTTGTAGCGGGCGGAGGATTACACCCCGGCAGGGGAGACCAGACGGCCGGGGGTCAGGGCGACAGGGTGAGAAACCGGCGGACTATCCTAGCCGAGTCTAGCAACACCGCTTTCTGCATCCTGGCTGCGAGCGAACTGCCACGGAACCCCAGCCGCCTCAGATGGTGAGCGAGGCTGACTGGGATTAACCCATTCGCAGATATGACGATTGGGATGGTTTCGGTGGACCCCACATGCCACATGGCGGAAACCTCGTGAGCCAGATCAAGATACTTACGTTTCTTCTCCGTCTCAGCTCTCACAAGGTTCTCGTCATATGGAATGGTGATGTCCACCAAAAACACCCGTGACTGTGCCCGGTCCAACAGCACGATGTCAGGCTTATTCGCTAGAATAGTCCTGTCCGTGATGATGGACCGGTCCCAATAGAGCCGGACTCCGTCACGCTCGAGTACAGGCACCGGTGTGTACTTGTAATATGGCAGCCTCTCATCCAGGAGACCATACTTCAGAGCAAGCTCCTGGTGAAGGATTTTGGCCGCTTGGTTGTGTCTGTGCAGATACTCAGTGTTAGCAAGCGCCGAACATCCCGAAAGCACATGTCTGAGTGACTCACCGGGATGGCGACAGGCTCGACAGATGTCGTGAGTTCCATCCTTCAGAATGTACTTTCGGTAGTTCCGCGTCTTAACTACCTGATCCTGTATCGCACAGACAAAACCTTCGGTTTCCCCAAAGAGCGCCGAAGCGCAGCCATTGCACGGACGCTTTTTTATCAACGTGTGGCTCATTAAGAGCTTTAAAAAAGCGTCCATGCAACTCCTTCTCCTTATTATTATTATTATTATTATTATTTTTATTAGTAGGTACATTGGTCAGAAATATTCAGTAGGGAAGCCTGCCAACCTTCAAAATAAATCTTCCTGCCAACCGGGTAATTATCGTAAATTATCTCAACCTTTATGGAGGTTACACTACAGAATAGGTAATAGTACAATGTTACACCTCAAGGGGATTTGATTTAACCTTCTAATGGAATTTTTATAGAAAGAAAAACCCAATACCTCATGATTTCTGCCCGACCCGTTAATTCTTGTCCACATTTCACGTCTACCACT
This sequence comes from Erebia palarica, assembly GCA_964035005.1. Lineage (NCBI taxonomy): Eukaryota > Metazoa > Arthropoda > Insecta > Lepidoptera > Nymphalidae > Erebia > Erebia palarica. Next base: position 34,409,677 of record OZ035987.1, read on the forward strand.
AGACCATCGGAGTCTTCAACCTATACGACGTCTACAAACGAAAACTTATGATAGGCTAACACTAATATGCCATTTGGATAATCTCAGAGAAGTAAATGTGAACTAAAGTTTATGACATTTACTTGTTGCGAAGGGTGATGGAAAGGGCTTGACATCAAATTACACGCATTGTATAGGCGAACAGTTAATAATAGTTATATTATGAAATTAAACAGAAATTAATACCAATTGTCGCGGATTATAGCGATTAAAACTTCTAGTTCTTTCATTGTCATGGACTTCCGCAAATAACGACTGCTTTTTTTTATCCACTTAGTACAAGTTAGCCCTTGAAATGAAATGAAATGAAATGATTTATTTATTTCATGTAGGACAACTTGTGTCACTTATGAAACGTTAAGACTCTACCACCTTGACTGCGATCTCACCTGATGGTGATGGTGAAGTGATGATGCTAAGATGGTTGGTAAGATGGCTGTTAGGGGCATGGCACTTATATTAAGCCCATTCGGTTACAACACGGTATCATACCGGAACACTAAATCGCTTGGCGGCATGTCTTTGATGGTAGGGTGGTAACTAGCCACGGCCGAAGCCTCCCACCAGGTAAAACTGTCCTAAATATTTTAGTTTTCCTTCTTTCTTATGTCATGTTAAACGAAAAGATGAATGTGAGGTCACGATTCCACACTACAACTAGTCCCATAAAACGCTTTGTTAGAATTACAATTCTACTTACATTTCTATGGAAATCGTTATTATCTCGATTTTCTCTTCAGAATTCAGGAAAAGTAACAATAATAATGTCCTCCCGACCGAATTTCGGCCATGGCGGCCTATCTACAGAGAGATTAGCCATCTGCGTCCGATATATTATAGCGCACAAGTGTGTGCGCAAACACAGTTGCACTCTGTATTACTTTGCTCTCATAGCCCGATGGGACGGAAAATCCGACACGACCGGAGAGAGACCAGGCGCAGGACCGACGGCTTAACACTCTAAGGCACGGGGGTGAGACGCAAACTTCTTAACTCCGGGCTAGTACCACTAGTTCTTAGAATTTCTTGTCAGAAAACCCAATACTTTTTATGGACCGACCCGGGACTCGAACCCGGGACATCGTCGGCCGCAGTCGAACATGCTAACCACTAGACCAACGGGGCAGTCAGGAAAAGTAATATCACTTTTTATGCCAACTTCATGCAATTATTGCTTTTCAATAACGTCGCATGTTATTGGTAATGCGATATTGAAGGCGATCCTTTACTATGGGGCGTGTTCACACAAACTGTGACTTATATAGTCATTTGTGAATTATTATACTTTATATGATGATTATTAAAGCTTTTTATTAAAAAGTTGTCGAAAGATTGTAAACTGTTCAATGTTCTGAGTGTCAATTTTTGAAATATTAATTTTATTTACGTTTTATTGTCTCTTTCTTGTAGGTTAGGTTAGGTTTCGACATAAATAATCAAGTAGTGCACGGCCGCAGGTTAGGTTTTATCGGGTGTAAATACCTATCAGATTACAATCTACCGGAAAATAATGCGTTTAATTCTAATCTTTCGACAGTTTAGCATTTCGCGAGTTAGATTATAATCTAACGGTTTTTACAATCTTACGGTGACATATACATACCTACACAAGGGTTACGTAATGCACCTACCTAAATAACATTGTGACCAAGCACCTAAGGATAAATATCCTTACAATGGACCGAACATAAAATTGAAGGCCAGGCTCTTCACCTAAATCCTCCATACTTACCAATTTTGTGTTATAATTACGGTATTTTGTATGAAAAATACTGCAAGCTTGGAGATAGAGGCTCGGTTTCACCTCTGTTAACCAGCAGCGTTGCTCTGTCCAGACGTGTCAATTGGTTTTTTTAATTCTTTTATTGTATGGCTTTTATATTGCTGTATGTCAGCCATATCATATCCAATACAAGTCCTTTGGATGACTGGTAAGAAATAACGTATCCTTAGATGGTGATATAAGTAAGATTTCCCTTCTTCGCACGAATTCAAATTATAGCGGTCATTTTTTTATGGAACGCGCGCACTAAACGACTATTAGGAAGACGCTACTTAGGTTACCTTTACCTTTAAGAAGTCCTTATTAAAAAATGGACATGAAGATTTGCGTGATGTGGTGTGTTAGCATTGCGTAATTGCTTGCTTGTTTGCTTGCTTTAAGAAGCATGTTTAGAGCAGTAGGGCAGCGCGGTACATTTCTCATACCCACATCGTTTTGTCTGTTTGATTAATAGCGGATTATAGTACTCTGTCCTTTCCCGGGATACAACTTATCCCTGTACCAAATTTCATCAAAATCGGTTGAACGGATGGGCCGTGAAAGCGTAGCAGACAAACAGATAGATAGAAAGACACACTCGCATTTATAATATTTGTATGGATTATGTATCTTGTTTTTTGGTTATCAGGACAAATCGTCGTTCCCCACTGACGCGGACGTTTCGTGCGGAAATTTTGTCTTGTTCTGTTCGATTCTCAGTGGGTTTTTTTCTAACAACGCTTTCTACCCTTAAATAAATAAAGAAAAATTATACTCGCTGTAGACGTAGTGTAGATGAACCTTAAGAAAAATGTCAAATGACTGTTCAGAAAGAAGCATGCGTTTGAGTATGGACTTTAAAGCTTACGGCATAAAAATCGTTTTACAGTAAAATTTATTTCACCTGTCGTGACGGCATGCGATATTATGAATTTTTATGCAGTCATATCATACTCATGTGATGCCCATATTATTATAGTGTGCTTTTATTAGCTTTCAATCTGAATATTACTGTAAAGAGTTCTGATGGCTCAGTTCATATTATATTATTCGAGTAACCATATTTTTTTAAGGATCTGTCGATTTGTAGAAGGCTTCCGCCGTGGATATAGTTACCGCCCTACCAATCTGTTGTTTCGATAGTATATCAATTACTATTATAAATGCGAAAGTATGTTTGTTTGTTGGTTTGTCCTTCAATCACGCCGCAGAGGAGCAACGGATCGACGTGATTTTTGGTATGGATATAGTTGAGGACCTGGAGAGTGACATAGGCTAATTAAGGAGTTTCCGCTGGAATCAAGAAACTTAAACCAGGCATCAAGATAGTGATCATTGTTCAGCCCGATTAGGTAGTGATAATATAGTTAGGTAAAAGTAAGAGCGCCAGTTATTTCTCGTAAATTGCTAATGTTTTAACAGCGTTTTATCACTGTTCTAAAGTTAAAGTGGAGATTGGAGGAAACCACAGACTAATGGCAGCTGAACTTTGCTAAGCTAATAAACTTTGGTATGAGCTGCGCAAATAGCATGTTACACGTGTTCTGTACGCTTAGTCTTAGTGTGAGATCTATAGAGCGAACTTTGACTTTGCTTAGTCTTAAGACATTGTTAAATCGAGACAGATTTACGTTACTCACATAAGTCCATCTCGTTTTAACTCTAAGTAAAGTCTGACCCAAGCCAAATTACGCTCTATAGATCTCAGCATAAGTCTTTACACTGCAAACCCGATTGATCGTTCGATCATATTAGCATCAAAGTAAAACAGAACGAAAACAAAGACGCTTGATTTAAAGTTAAATTCAGTACAACCTATTTTAATTTTAAAACGTATTATTTGGAGCGCTGGCTTTGAATGCATACATTAAAAATTTACTTCAAAATCATCTTGATAAGGTTCATTTTACTTTGTCGCTCACGTAACCGAACGCTCAATACGATCAATCGAATTTGCAGTGTAAAAACTTAAATTACCCTCATAGTGTCTTAATAGATATTTTTAATCTACTATAAGTTAGCCCTTGACTGCGATCTTACCTGATGGTAAGTGATGAAGCAGTCTAAGATGTTAGTGGGCTAACCTGTTAGAAGCATGGCAGTAATATTAAAAACCCATACCCCTTATCGGTTTCTAACTTTCTACACGGCGTCGTACCGGAACGCTAAATCGCTTGGTGGCACTTCTTTACCGGTTGGTTGGTAACTAGCCACGGCCGAAGTCTCCCACTAGGTCAGACCAGGGAATATTCAGAAATTACAAATTTACAAATTACCCCAGCCGGGAATCGAACCCGGTACCTCCACACGTTAAAACAACAGCGCTCAACACTGCGCCAGGGAGGTCGTCAAATCAAATAATGTGCTATGTACTCGAACAATAAATTATACAAAATTCAATCCAGTCGTACCCTGAATTTCTCTACCCTGTCACTGTTACCAGCCCATGGGTCAAGGATAATAGCAGATAATAATGCCATTAGGCTGCTAATTTTATGTCCTTGTAACTCGGCGAATTCCTTCATTTACGGGGGTTGACGCCGGACGACGTAGGCCGACGATTGCTCGTAACAAAGTGCTTATCCCTTGTTTTACACAATGCATAGGCGAAAACATGGTAAATTACGAAGAATTCAGCAACAACTAAAAAAAAAAAGAAAAAAAGCTCGAAATTTATTTGCAGAAACATTAAAAAAAAATACAATTGTTTGATTTACTTATTAAATTAAAAAAATCATCTAGTGTGTCCGAGTCAGCCCTCGGTTAAGTCTAATTTAAGGTAGTTAATCATAATACGGTCTCCGCGATACAGGTTCCCTAGTGCGGAGACCAAAGTTAAACTAAATTGACTGTAACCTGTTTATTTGTAATAAATGTATTTTTATTTTATTTTTTTATTTAACTAGGTGACGAGTACCTAACACCAGCGTTGCAAAACATTCACAGCGGTAAGTTGCAGTTTAAGCAAATGCATTTACCATTAAGAAAACCATAATCAATTTCCTAAGCGGCCAATATGAGGCCGTACTTGGGAAGGTGAAGACCGTGGAGAAAGCCATTCAAGACTTGGAGCGGCAGCGTGACCAGCTTTTACAGGAGAACGGGGCCATTAGGAATAAATTGACCTTCTTGGATGCCAAGTTGGAAGACCTCGAGATAAGAGGAAGATCATGCAATGTTGAAATAAGAGGGGTCCCCGAATCGGACAATGAGAATTTAGCAACTATCATGGAAAAAATCTGTACTGTAGTGGGAATGAACTTTGACCTTTCCGAGTATCAAACCTTCTTCAGAACGGGTAAATCTATGCCAGTCAAAGTGCGTCCGATTGTTGTTATTTTTAAAAGTAACCTCAGAAGGAATGAGTTATTGCGCCTAGTAAAGGAGTTTAATAAAAAGTGTAAGGATCAAAGCACTAGACTAAAAACAGACTACTTAAATCTAAACTTAAAGTCGCAGGCTTTTTATATTTCTGAGCATTTAACACCCGCCGCAAAGCGTCTCCTCGCTTTGAGTAAACAAGCCGCGAAAAAGAATAATTATAGGTATTGCTGGTACTCGAACAATAAAATTTTCGTAAAGAAACAAGACAAATCATCACCGATCATAATTAAATCAGAGGAGCAAATTAACAAAATCATCTGACTAGCAATATTATCATGCATTGTTTTCGAATATTTCTACATACCCTACGTAATAAATAATTTTAGTCTAAGTATATACACACACTATTACCTGTGCAACAGTGTTTTATTGATATTACTATTTTATTATAACATGAATTATGTACAAAACAACCATCTTGTAACTTTTTATCCGTCTAGGGCTGTCAAGCATACGATGATGGCATATTCTTATATTCAAATTCAATACTTTACAACAATATTCCTCTGAATTAGATGATTACCAGAATTCAGACCTTTGTATAAGTACAGATAACTTTTGTGTATGTAGTGAGTATATTAATGTGAACAATTCTCTTAAAATAATTTCATTAAACATTAGAAGTATTCACAAAAACTTCAACCAACTGCTCGTTTCATTGGAAGTTCTTAAAATAGATTTTGATATTTTAATTCTTACCGAATGTAGGATCAAGCATCATATATCCAATCACAGCTTACCAGGTTACATTTCTCTGTGCACTAAGATAAATCCAGTTCAAAATGATGGTGTTGTGGTTTTCATTAAGGATACTATTGCTCACAACTGTGCAGAGTTAGAGGTTTTTGGAGCAAATTGTCTACAAATAAACTTAAATGATGCACTTACTTTAATTGCCCTATATAGATCGCCTTCTTCCAATAATATCGAGATATTCCTAGATTCTCTGGATCATAAAATAAAGCAGATAGGTCGTTCGAAAAATATAGTATTAATGGGTGACACCAATATTAACATTATTGGGAATATGCACCCTCAAGCTAACGATTACTTAGCATTGTTAGCTCTTCATAATATAGAAATAGGTATAAACGCACCCACCAGGGACAATAGTTGTCTTGATCACTGCATGGTAAGACTAACTAGAAACAAGACTGCCAAATTTGCTGTGTTAAAAACTGATATCACTGACCACTATGTCACTCTTTGCAGTGTGTACTCACATAATGATAATTCTGATGCTGAAAAGCAAAACCCTCCTTTTCAGAAACGATGTATCGATTACGAGCAGCTGTTTCAGGATATAAGTAGTCAATCGTGGGATGTAGTTTATAAGGAAACAGATGTCGACATAGCCTTTCAAGTATTTAATGACATACTCAGTATGCATATTAGGAATAACACTACTTTTAAAAGAATACCTCGCTCCAAAGTTAAATTAAAGCCTTGGATTACAGATGGACTACTTAAGTGTATTCAAAAAAGAAATAAACTATATAGACTGTTTAAAAAGTATCCTAACGATTCTATTAATAGAAGTAATTACTTGAAATATAGAAATCTATGTAACCGTTTGATTAAAGATGTGAGAGAAAAATACTACAGAAAGAAAATTTTTAAATACTCGGGGGACTCTAAAAAGGTATGGGAACTTTTAAACGAAGCTTCTAATCGAAAAAGTAAACAAAAATTCTCAATTAAAGAAATGTTGATAAATAAAGACATTATAAATTTTGCAACAGAGCCAAACAAGATTACCAACGCTCTGAATAATTTCTACTGTTCAGTAGGCCATGATCTTGCACAAAAGCATCTTAATAAAGTAGGTGCCACAGAACAATCCTTATGTAATAAAATTAGTTTCTCTCATATAGATAAATCTTTTTATTTAAAACTTACAAACCCGGTGGAAGTAAGTAAATGCATAAATTCTATAAGAAATACTGAATCTTGTGGACATGACGGCTTTACATCTAAAATCTTTAAACTACTGAACAATGAAATTGCTTCTCCACTTTCATTTTTGATCAATTTAAGTTTTAAAACAGGAATATTTCCACAGACCTTAAAAACTGCTATTATAATGCCACTACATAAAAAAGGACCAACTAACGTTATGACGAACTACCGTCCTATTTCACTTTTGCCTACTACTTCAAAAATAATTGAAAAGATAATGAAAATTAGGATTAATGCTTACATTTCAGACTTTTTATGTGATAATCAGTATGGATTTAAAGAGGGAATGGGATCCAGCGATGCAATTGCAGAACTAACAAAGCAGGTAGTCTTGAACCATGAAAGTAAAAATAAAACAATTGCTGTGTTCATAGATCTAGCTAAGGCCTTTGACACCATTTCACATAAATTATTGTTAAAGAAATTGGAAATATACGGATTCACTGGAAATGCACTAAATTGGTTTAGTAGTTATCTTAAAAATCGTAAACAATTTGTTCGGGTTGAAAACCAAGTAAGTGGTGTAAACGCATCAGAAATTATGTTTGGCGTCCCTCAAGGTAGCGTCCTAGGACCTATTTTGTTTAATATTTATCTTAACGACTTTTGTTCGCTACTTACAGACAGACTGACAGACGCTAAGTCATTGTGTTTTGCAGATGATACTGTTCTATTGTTCAAAGCCCCGACATGGGATAGTGCCATCCAAAAAGCTGAATATGGTGTACGCCTGGTTAAAGAGTGGTATGACAGTAATTTACTAACATTAAATGAAGATAAAACTGTATGTATGTGTTTCTCCCCCACTAGTGCTGGTCTTCCAACCATTACTCCGAAAATTCAAGTTCACTCCTGTCTGAACGTGTCTAGCTGTGTAAATTGTAAAACTCTGTCATTCACCAATAGTACGACTTATCTTGGGATCATCATTGATCAACATCTAAGGTGGGATAAGCAAGTGGATATGCTGACTAAAAAAGTCAGAAGCCTAAGCTACATATATAATAGTCTAAGAAACATTTTAAGCACTAACCTATTGTTAAGAGTGTATAGCTCTTTAACTCAGTCGTTAATTTTGTATGGCATTATAGCATGGGGTTCATGTGGATCAACCATACTGGATGGTCTAAATAAGGCTCAAAAACTTAATCTTAAAATAATATTAAGAAAAAATCGAAGATTTCCTACGGAAGATTTATTTATGTTGAGTAAAGTACTAACCCCAAGAAAAATATATATATGGCAATTAGCGATGTATATGGCAAAATATATTGACAATTTTCCCCTGGAGAGAATTATCAGTCACCTTAGGCAAAGGAAACAAAAATGTTCAAGTCCCCTACGGACGTCTGGATTCACGAGTAGGCATTGTACAGCTGCGGCCCCGAAACTGTTTAACAATCTTCCTACAGGGATATCTAATTTAATTCTATGTGCCCAGCACCCTTCATCAAGGAATAAACTAAAATCTATTATAAAAAAATTTCTCCTAGAATGCTCATCTGAAGAATTTAAATGCCTTTATGACAAGATCTGTTGAAATCAGTTATAATAATAGTTTTATTTAGAACACCTTATCCTGTAATTTTTGTTTTAACTATCCAAGTACCTATAGTTTAAACTAGTGGGTATCTTACTTAACACTGTTGCACTAACTGTTCTTATTTAAAAACTTTATGCTAAACTAAAACTCGTTGAAAAACATTAGTACTATTTTTATAATATATGTATATTTATATGTATTAAATAATTATTATTATGTTTGCCTTAATAAACAATTCAGGCTATAAGTCTAACGTGAGTTACATTTATATCTAAAATAAAATCTTTTGTTCGTCATTATTACTAAACAGATATATTTAAAATAAGTAAAGTATCATGCTACATTTTGTGAACTTTAGTGATATAACTTCGTCGATCTTTTTGTCAGCCCTAACGCAGACTACGGTCTATTTGGGCTGCACTTTACAAACGCCAGCCTGTGTTTTTAGTCTAGTGCTTTGGTCTGCAAAATTGTGGTGTGATTTTTGATATATTTTTTTAAAGGCATTAAATAAATAAATAAATAAAATAAATACAGTTTTAGCAAATTTACCATTGTATAATAAACCTATTTATTGCGAAATATTGGAAAGTAAAGCGATGATCTCACTCGTATCCATGATTGGTTTTCCCATTCGCAAACCTGGGTGCGATCGAACTTCATTTTGAGTTTTTTAAATTTGATTTCAGTGCATTTTTGCCCTTATTGCTGTAACTACGAATCTATAATATAATGCGGTTGTACGGGAGCAGGTGATATGTCTCGACCGTAACAATAGGATGATAATCCTCGGGGATGATTATCTTTTTGTTACGGTCGGTTTTTGGTCGGAGGAGTACCACTGCTCCGACCATTGATCTTTGGAAGTTGTATATTATAGTGTAATCAAGAGAAAACTTCATATTCACGATGTAGGCTCTTTGTGTTATTCTAGTAGTGCCATCTACTGGATTATGAGCGGACTGCGAAGACCGCCACACGGTTTTAGGCGTGTTTTTAGGACTGTGTGGAAATATTGTCATTTGTAAGTAAAAATCTTTGTTTATTTAGTAGATAAAAAAGCGAATGCGTAGGCCTCAGAGTAACTCTATGGCGTAGGCCGTATTCGTACGTTGACACTTGGTATTTCAGACATACCTAAACAATTCATTGTGTGTAGAAATATGAACCAATTCGTAACCACAAGCCGAGTAACGCGGTAAATAATAAATAATACGAGACAGCGTAAAAAGACACCCTAGGGGGTTGTAATTCTTGTAAATTATAGAGACCTTTTCGAAGAGGAAGTTCAAATATTAAAAGGTGTTTTTTCATCACATAACCTTAAATAAAGTATCGCATACCGCAATGAACTAGAGTTGCTGAATTAAAAAATTTTGAAGCGAATAATATTATAAAATACCTAACTTGTCTAATGCTTGGCTTCTGTAACGACGTAACGACGTCTTCTTAAGAGGAATTGTCATGAAAAAAAATTGAATTAAAATTGAATTGAATTGAATTGAATTGAATGAACAGGAAACTTTGAGATTTAAGTATTTAACAATTATTGCCATCGCGCTGCTCCTCAAATAGAGTTTCATAACACCAGATAGGGACAACTGCAGCTTGGACCGATTATACCTATGAAAATCCTTCGAATCCTTAGTTTCGTATTCTCCTGTTACCTCCTCCAAAACCTCCAAAATCTCCTCCTCCGATTTCAAGGTTTCAAAAATAATTTAAGAAGGAATCAGGCTATGTCGGTATGTTTTTATTTTTTTTTATTATATTCGCCAAATTCATTTGTCATTGACTGAAGGCGTGAAAACTGGGTAATCTTTTGCAATTTTTTAAGGTTCCATGTTCCTCATTATTAATCCATACTAATATTATAAATGCGAAAGTGTGTCTGCTACGATTTCATGGTCCAACTACTCAACCGATTTTGATGAAATATGGTACAGAGATACTTTACATCCCGGGGAGGGACATAGGCTACTTTTTATCCCGAAAAATTGAAGAGTTCCCGTGAGAATAAACAAAAATTATCTGTTCAACCGATTTTGATGAATATGTTCAGGAGTTCTCGGGGGAATCAAAAACATCAATCCACGCGGACGAAGTCGCGGGAATCAGCTAGTTTATCAAGTACTACAAAGAATAGTGGGGCCAGACCTTAAGAATGCCGGATATCGAACGTAGCTAGGTTTCCGTTGATAATAAAACCATATTTTTATCTGACAGTTTCTGATTTTAAATGTAGCCGAGGGTTTTGTTTAAATCTCGGTGGGTCTAATTGAAATTCTAAACGAATGATGGTAAATCTCGTTTGGGGATTTCACACTAAATTTATCGCGCACGTCCGTGGCATTGAAGGATTGTTTTCTCGCAAACAAATAATACAAGAACAAGTCCGATACGAAAAAAATGGTAAAAGTTAAGTTTGTGTGATTTATATACGAGTACTTGCCCTAGTTTCTTTATCTACCCCAACGCGAAAAGAGTGGTGCTTTTTTATTTAGTTTTTTTGTTTGTTTGTAAGGTGACTTAATCGAGAGTTTTCTTAGCTGTGATAAGAAAATCGGTTCAGTACTTGTTAACCCCCTACGCAAAGAGAAAGGTGTATAAGTATGACTGTTTTTAACCGACTTCAAAAAAGGAGGAGGTAAAATACGCGCCGAAATGAGATTTCCGCGCGTATTTTTTTTAATGTATGGCAGCGCATATCTCTGTGGTTTCTGAACCGATTTGAAAAATTCTGACTCCAAATCCTAAACCCTGACACTAAACAGTTAAAAATAAATATTCTTTCCAAAAAACCGAAAAAGCCACTGTAAAGTCATATTCACAATAAGGCTTGCAATTAATAGCAATCACAATAAAATCGTTTCTCTATTGAATTGCTGCAAAAAGTCGCCGTGGGTGACCTCCTTAAATATAATAATATAATAGTACTAGATAAGTAATTATCCTATAAACGATTCTTGAATATATTTACAGATTTCGATTGTCTAATTTCATTCGGTAGGACGCTCCAAATCTTAACCGCCTTCACTGTGAAGGAATTCCCGTACACCTCCGTACGACTCCATGGTATTCTCAACCTGTTGTCATATTTAGACCGCAAATAAATAGACAAGTCGTTGCTGCCAAGAAAGTTGAACCGCTCTTTTAAGTAAGGTGGCGTATGAGGATAATACCGTACCGTACCGTAATGAATATAATTGCCGTAACACTAGCTGCTTCTATATTAAACTGCATCACCACTTACCATCCAGGTGAGATTGCTGTCAGCTTATTGTAGTAGAATACTTATCTTGTAGTCGAATTAACAGAATTAAAAAACTTTTACAGCTTTATTTTGAAAGCTAGATGTTTATCTAGCTAAAAAAGTTTTTAAAATTCTTTTATAATACTTAAATAATACTGTAATTGTACTACTAGTAATAGTTCAGATACGTACAACAAACGCAAAGACTTATGTAAGTACGAGTAAATTCTGAACAAGAAAATCGGATTGTATTTGATATTACATTGAGTATTATTTACGGCCTCCTTCATCTCTGAATAAACTCAGCGTTCAGATAAACAAGACAGGGCTTCTGCTGTACAATACTTATTTAACAGGATAATTTGTTTGCTTCATGTTACTTGGAGAACATAATTTGACGCCTACATTTTGGAACGACTGAATTAATCTGAAAGATGATGACCCCCTTACTTCGAGCTTTTGAAGCCTCCCTGACGCAGTGGTCAGCGCTCTGACCTTTTAGGTTCTGGGTTCGGGTCGAAGTTATGTGATTTGATGGCTTGAAATGCCATTTTTCATTGGGTCCTATAAGCGCATTAACAATAAGTTTCGGTGGTATAATTAACAGGTAAGGTTATACCACCAAGCAATTCGATACCTTACGTCACATAAGCGTGGTTTCGTTGTGGAAGACGTTGCCCCCTTCGATGTCTTCGAGCCCTAGAGTTCATTGGGTCCTATAAGCGCATTAACAATATGTTTCGGTGCTATAATTAACAGGTAAGGATATACCATCAAGCAATTCAATATCTTACGTCACATAAGCGTGGTTTTGTTCTGGAAGACGTTGCCCCCTTCGATGTCTTCGAGCCCTAGGGTTCATTGGGCCCTATAAGCGCATTAACAATACGTTTCAGTGGTATAATTAACAGCTAATGATATACCACCAAGCAATTCGATATCTTACATCACATAAGCATGGTTTCGTTCTGGAAGACGTTGCCCCCTTCGATGTCTTCGAGCCCTAGGGCTCATTGGGTCCTTTAAGTGCATTAACAATAAGTTTCGGTGGTATAATTAACAGGTAAGGATATACCACCAAGCAATTCGATATCCTACGTCACATAAGCGTAGTTTCGTTCTGGAAGACGTTGTTCCCTTCGATGTCTTCGAGTCCCAGGGTTCATTGGGTCCTTTAAGCGCATTAACAATAAGTTTCGGTGGTATAATTAACAGGTAAGGATATACCACCAAGCAATTCGATAGCTTACGTCACATAAGTGTGGTTTCGTTTTGGAAGACGTTGCCCCCTTCGATGTCTTCGAGCCCTAGGGCTCATTTCTCAGCGACGCCTAGCCCAACCCTCTGGTGACGCTGAAGCGGCCAGTAGGACCTACGCATAACGCAGCATACTTATTCAGTCCGAAAAAAGCAAGCAATTAAGGAGTTAGCGTGCAGAAACCAATTACAGAGTGGGATGGTTAGGCTCTGTGGCAAACCCGCTTCTACATAAGACTGCCATCACGTACCTTCAGGGGATAATATCGCCATCATCACGCCAACAAACTATAAGTGCCATAATTAATTTAAAAAACATGACTGCTCTGCCAAAAATATTTTTTTCCAAAAAATGTCACCCGGGATGATGTAAGGATTCCAAAAATACTCTACACACCCAAATCTGAGAATAAAGAACCCAGAATAAATTGCACTCCTTTTTTAGGGCAGTCGTGTAAATGTATTGTAAATAATTTTAAATCCTTCTCTTGTCCTACAGTACACTATAAGTTGTTTAAAAATGGTTATGGTAAAAAGCAAAGAGTTTCGACAGTATTTTCAAAAACCTATGTACATGCGGATTAAGTCGCAGGCATCATCTAAAGTAAATCAGTAAGAAAATTCCGAGCTTTACACATTTCCAATAATAAAATAAATATAAGCCACAACCTAGCCTTTCCAATGAACTTTTTGTAACGGTCACCGACATTCCAAGCCTGTCAGAATCAGGAAATTCGCTCTAGAAAATTGTTACCGGTGGTCATGGAGTAGAATTATATAAATGGATCGAAGACAAAAATAGAAACTGAGTGTGACTATATCTTATTAAATTTTTGTCTATTAGCATCAGTGAGTGGGAGTGAAACGAAACATAGCTGTTTTTGTTTATTATTATGAACTCGTCACTCTCTCATATTAACCGTTTTTCTTTTAATACTGTCAACTAAGAAAATTCCCTATTGCTGGCATTATTGCACGTGACGTTCCGTAGATTTAATTTGGTCGCATAATGTTTGTTGCCTTGAAATTGATATTGCTAAAAATCACCCTTTTCGCTCCCACCTATAATCACTAGGAAATGAACTAAGAAGATGCAAACTTCAAAGACAATCTTAAATCTATTTTTATTATTAATCTGAGAGCAGTAGCACATTATGTGAGACAAAATTTGTCTTACGTTAAATAAATCTTTTACATTCAATAATTTTCATAATCTGGACTCTGCTGACGTTTTCTTTAGTGAAAGAAAACTGTAATATAATTTCCAATAAAGGCTTCTGACGTATGCCCACAGCTGTGGTGAGCCCGATACGTGACTGAAAATCTACACGTTATTAGAAGTACCTGGGTGACCAAGCTGTGCTCGGTATTTTTTGGTAAATCGTGTTTTTTGGCAATAATATTTAATTACTAATTAAGGTGCAATCTCAATCTTTACCTAAGTCTAATTATTATAAGTTAAGGCAATGATTGTTACCAGTTTTATGACCCAAAAAAAAAAATTACAAATTACATACTGAAGAAATATGAGTAATATTTTTACCGACATAATAATAAAAATGTATGAACTGGTTATTTAAATAAAAAATCACGAGTGCAATTGGGCTAAATAATAAATAGTTTTTCTCACAAAAGAAGGACCTTGAAACAAAAAGGGAAAAATAAATAATCGAACTGGTGATATCTGGAATCGAACTGGTTTTTGGACCGCCCAATTTCCAATCTGAGCTATTGTAGATGCCTTGTAATTTATTGTAAAGCCTTGTAGATGATGGCGAAAGGACATGACCAGTAATTGCCCTCCGATTCGGGTCAATGCACAGGATTTCCGTTTTTACAGTAAGGTTTAAAAATTCAAAACGAAATTATTATGGATTTATTATTCCAAATAAGGTCAGGGTTCAAATGACAAAAAAAAACAGTACGTTTATTGTTTAAATCTTGAGCGTCCGCTTTCCTCTTTAAGCACTACTCCATTTTGACGTTCCATTATATCCATGCCTAATAATAATCTTGTAACCCTATATGAATACCATTTAAGTACCTTAGTCATTATATTATGAATGATTTATTTTTGATCAATTAAATAGTAATGAAAAGGAAATGTATGTTTTGTTTATAATTATTTTTATTTTTTGACAAGTCTCAAACTAATAGATCGAACAAAGCATTTTGAAATACTGCGTTTAAAGGAACGCCCTTTCACATTGCATATGCCGCCATCTGTGGTCGAATAGTTAAACTGGAACGCCCTTTCATATTGCACATGCTGTCATCTGTGGTCGAATAGTTGAACTTGTTAACAAAAAGTAGTGAGCAACTTAAAAATATTTTCTAGACTCACCACAATACATAGCGCCATCTAGTGTGGGAAAGCAGTTTTTGGTGAAACTTTTTTTTATTTATTTTCTCAGTTTTCAGAGCCTTCAGACTCCTGAAACTTTTTTATCTGAAAACTATAAAATATTACAATTACAATAGTAAAGAAATAATACTTGAAAATATTTTTTTAGACTCGCTCAACACAATAAATAGCGCCATCTAGTGTGGGAAAGCAGTCTTTTCGTGAAACTTTTTTTGTTCATTTTCGCAGTTTTCCGAGCCTTCAGACTCCTGAAACTTTTTTATCTGAAAACAGTGAAATATTACAATTACAATAATAAAGAAATCATTGCTGAACATTGATTCTTGACACCTAGGCAAGCTGCTATAGTTCCACCGGTCAAGTCCTTTACCTTCGTATTCTAATGATATTGTAGCAGTTTTCACTGAAAATACGGATAAAATGACATTTTCTAAAAATGAAACCTAGCTAGGTTGATTTATCGCCCCCGAAACCATATTTTATTTTCCTTAAAAATTAGAGATCCTTACGAGAGTTGCAATAATGTGAACTAAGTCGGAAAAAATCGTCTCTTCTGAGAGCTTACGTGGCGTGTGCTGCGTAAATCGTTAAAATTACACGAAAACAATGTATGGTGTAATAAATTTCAAACCATTCAATAATTTGAGTGTCAGTTTTTGAAATATTCATTGTATTTACGTTTTCTTGTCTCATTCTTGTCGGTTAGGTTAGGGTTCGGCATAAATAATAAGGTAATGCTTAAGGCACTAAGGTTTTATCGGGTTAATATACCTAACAGATTACAATCTACCGAAAAATAATGCGCTAAATTGTAATCTGTCGACAGTTTACAATTTCGCTAGTTAGATTACAATGTAACGGTTTTTGCAATTTTACGGTGACATATATAATTCTTTAATTAAAATCTTATAAAAAAGTACAACTGCTAAGTTTCTTACCGGCTCTTATCACTAGATTTTGTTTTCCGAACCGATGGTAGAGTCCCGGCTTACCAGTTACAGAAGATGTCCTACATGATTAAATTATGTAGGATACTATTAAAAATTAAAATTATTTCATTTCAAATTATGCATTTTAGTGAATGAACTAGAAGTTTAATTCGCTATAATCCGCTACAGTAGACAAATCTGTGTGTAACAGTACTTCTAGTTCATTCACTATCATGGACTTCCGCAAAGTAACGCCTGCTTCTATTCAATAATGATGCATTTAATTTTTCGTTCTAAGTGTACTTATTGTTCAATAAAGTTGATTTTAAATGAGCAGTGTACTCATAAAACGCTATAATAAACGGAATGGCAATTTAGTGAAGACGTTAGGCGTTTAATTATATTACCCATAAAACCTTTAAAGACGTGAACCTTGTAATGTGTTTCACTAATTCGGTTCTATACATAAAACAAAATGGTACCCAAAATTAAACGCCTGATTGGTTTCAGTTTCTACTGTTTATGAAAAGAGCAACTGCTGAGTTTCTTGCCGGCTCTTCTCATTAGAATACTTTCCGAACCGGTGGTAGATTCTTGCGACTTATCATAAGTGGCACAAGTTGTCCTACGTGAAATAAATCATTTCATTTTCATTTTCATTTTACTGCATCTCAACTATGCATCTATATAGGGGTGAACAAATAATAGGTATAAAAGGTATACCTATTGAAAGATTTTGTAGAAGCCGGAGATCTCGTCATAATCTTTCTATTTCTATTTTTTTTAAAGAATAACTTTCTATAGAAAATATCTAGTGGTTTTATTTTTGAGAGTTTCTTTAAACTTAAAAACTTATTAACTTAAAGGGTTACTTATGTGAACACATTCTCAGTATTTTTTTTTAAATATATTAAAGAAATAGCTGACTGACTAAATAACTATTAACAAACAAGTCAGACAAGACACATGAAATTTTCTTATAATGCGCAATAGGACTAAGAGGCTAAAATATGAGTTTGAAATTTGTATTAAAACTTAACGCGAGTGAAGCCACGAGCAAAAGCTACTTGAACTTAATGTTTTGTTTTTGTATGTTATGTGGGTACTAAATTAATTAATATTGTAAGATTTCAGCCATATTGTTATTGAACAAACAATGTGATAATAAACTCAAGCATTAACCTCGGCGTTATTTCGCGACACCATTAGCAGAAGTATTAAATTATGGCCCATAAAGTGTTTATAGACGGGTATAAATGCTTTGTTTTCTTATTATTAGATTTTAGTTGGGATGAAAAACGGGTTACAAATAGTTGGTATAACCATGGGTAACTTTAATAATACAACAACTTGGCAAAACAATAGCAAACACACTGACTTACTCCAAAGATCAAATTATATTTTTAAGGGATTTGTGTGTAGTAATTATTGTTTTACAGTTAAGGAATTAGGTATTTTAGGGCGAAAACACTCTACAGCTAGCACCCATATTATTTTAAATCCTCTATTCTATTTTAAAAACTCGACTCCACTCAACCTCATAGGAGTGTTATAGTCTGTTCAAAAAAAGATTTTTTTAATCTATTTAACTTAAACAATATTGAGTTCTCTTTACAAACTGTTATCTTGCTCCATTCTGGCAAGTTTCTCTTTTGTTTTTCCAAGTTCATTTTCATTATCTTTGTGCCAACCACAATTTTTTTTTCTTTAAGTGTAAGTACAAGTACTTACGACTTCGTTTCGTTCACGATTTTTCCTTGTTACAGGTAAAATAACTGAAAGCCCAACTGAGCAAAACCTCCGCAGCCGATGAAAGTTCTAACCCAATTGAAACTTTTGCTTTGGAACCAATTAGTGACTTTATTTGGAAGCAAGAAAGATTACTTCCGAGTGGAGTAATAGATTTCTTGTATAGTGGAGTTACATGGATATAAATTGCTAAGGATATTCAATAAAAAACATATATATATTTATTGCCAATACACAACAGTTAAGTACAGTCAATTTAACTTTGGTCTCCGCACTAGGGAACCTGTATCGCGGAGACCAAATATGTATAACTTTGTCAGTTTGTCTACAAATACCAGTAACTAACAATCCTGTAGTGAATCCTTACCTACTTATATTAATAAATGTGATAGTGTGTCTGCAGCTATGCTTTAAAGTCCAATTTTATTCAAAAGATTTTGGGATCATGAATCCATTACATAGCTACTTTTTATCCCGAAAAAGTAAGGAGTTTCCGCGGGAATCAAAAGAACTTAATCAACGTAGACCTCATGTAAAAGTAAATGTAATCCACCAAACTAAGAAATACTTGGTTAGAAACTCTATTTATTCAGATTTCTAACTACATATTATTATCTTCCTACCTCGAATACATCCATTCATCTTCTAGGTAATCCGTCTTAGAATGAGTATCAATATATTTAGTTTGTCGTAGCTCCCTAGAAAGTACTATCATATCCAGGTGCTATTAGGATGTCAGTTAGCGTTCTATTCTTGTCTCACGAGTGACTGTAATCATAAGAGGAAAAGAGATAAACCTATTTTTAATATCCTAATTACGTATTTACATACTGTGGGTATTTCGTGAGTTAAACTAGCGGCACGCTATGATGGCCGGTTTGACGTTTGTCCGCTCATGAAGTTCCGTATTAATTGATAACGACTTTGAAGGAAATAATTGTATTACTTTATTGACGATAGTGATGTGCAGAGATTCATAAATTTTATCGAATGTAGTTTCTCATGAAGTTCCGTATTAATTGATAACGACTTTGAAGGAAATAATTGTATTACTTTATTGACGATAGTGATGTGCAGAGATTCATAAATTTTATCGAATGTAGTTTTAGGTTTAGGACTCAAAATTTATTTATTAAATTGATTTCTTAAATGTATACAAGTGTAGAAAAATCAGTTTGCACCATTTAAGGGGTGAATGTACTTGTGAATATGAACAATTTTCACTATGTGGACAAACCTCTGAAATCGCAAAAAAATATCAATAAATTTTTAAAAATGGAATCTAATACGATCGTCACATAGGATCGCTGGCTAGCACAACTACTACCTCCGGCAAACTCGCGTCAATGCTCAATGCAAAACAAAGCAGTTTCGAATTGACGTTGCTTCGAAAAGTATAAACTGTCAGTGCAATGCGATTGTGATATAGTTTTGACCTGGCTTTGGATTTCAAATATTGATACTGCATTACTGTTGACCCTTGCTCGTTAATTTGGACTCTGTTCAAGCCCTTTGTTGTGGATTTCGTCGATATGACCGAACGTACGCAGAGAACTGTTCTAAATAGTCAGACACGTGAGTTCGTAATACGCCTTCGTAACTATTTCGATCGTGAAGCTCAAAATGGAGGGCCAATTTTACCTATAACGTCAGTGGTTGAACGCGTAGCTGATGCGCTTAATATTGGACAACGAACTGTTAGACGGATAACTAAAAAAAAATATGGCGAGACTGGCACAGAAGAAAATAAACTTCACACACCAAAAAAGAGAAAACGAGCAAAACCAGTCGTAGGCATCGATAGCTTTGATGCCGATGCTATCCGAAGACATGTTTACGGCTACTATTTACAGAAGGAGTATCCAACAAGAAAAAAGTTGGTGCATTCACTGAAGGAAGCTGGATTATTCTTCGGTGGGGAAAGTTCTTTAACGAAGATTTTGAAGACCATTGGATTTCGATACAAAAAATGTAACAAACGCAAAATATTGATGGAAAGATTTGATATAGCGATGGCAAGGTATACTTTTTTACGGCAAGTGAAAGAAATCAAAAATTGGCAAAATGTTGTGTTCTTGGATGAAACATGGCTTAATGCTAACCATACTGTAGGCCGTTCTTGGAACGATGACACAGCAGCATCTACTTCCAAAGTTCCTGTAGGAAAAGGATCGCGACTTATAATTTGTCACGCCGGAACCATCAACGGGTTTGTCGAAGGTTCTCTCATGGCTTTTGCGTCAAAAACCACTGGAGACTATCATGAAGACATGAATGGAGAAAAGTTTACTGAATGGTTTACCTCAATGTTGTGTAGCCTCCCTGAACCATCTATTATAATTATGGACAACGCCCCATACCACTCGATGCAAATTGACAAGCCACCTGCCCAATCCCAAAAGAAAGCTGATATCGTCGCATGGCTTCGTAAAAATGGCGTAGATGCAAACATGAATATGTTAGAAGCGGAATTAGTACGTCTTTTAAAAGAAAACAAACCAACCAAGATCCGATACGTCATTGACGAAATAGCATTAGAACATGGGCACAGAGTTATACGGTTACCACCTTACCATTGTGAGTATAATGCGATTGAGTTGGTGTGGGCTCAAATTAAGGGATATGCTGCAAGACACAATACAGAACCCCCATTTACCACAAAAAAAATGCTAAAATTATTAGAAGAAGCTTGTGAACATGTGACTAAAGGAGACTGGGAAAAGGTTGTGAATAGAACTGTTAAATTAATAAGGAAAGATTATGAAAGAGATGTGAAAATAGATAATATTATAGAAAACGAACATATAATTATTAATGTATGTGATGATAGCAGTGACGACAGTGAAAATAGTAGTATGGACGAATCTGATTAATTATGGCCTTTTGTGGCACCTTTTTTGGTATCTTTTGTATTCATATGTTTCTTGTGTGCATATAAAGTATGTATATTCATTTTCGTTCAAATATTCAGTTCGTTCAAATAAATTAAATAAACATATACATTTTTGTTTTATTAAACCTATTTAATCAGGTACAAAAACAAAACTTAATTGTTTTTTGTTCGAGAATAAATTGACATTCCACATCACTATTGTAATGTGTCAAACCGGCCATCATAGCGTGCCGCTAGTGTAGATACTAAACGTTACTAGATGGGTATCTATCGTTTAGTATCTACCTTAGGGGTAGCCAATTAATATTTTTATGTCGCGCAAAATAACATTTAGAGTAGCAACTCATATTTCATCGTAAATGCTTCTAATAATAAAAATTATATGAAAGTTTGGTTCTTTGTAATAATCCTTCACGCCGCAACGACTGAACCGGTTTTGCTGAAATTTGGAAGGAAGAAAGCTTACACCCTGAAGTAACAGGTGAATCCATTTTAATCTTAGAAAATTAGAGTTCGAGTGGGGACTAAAAAACATAATCTAAGCGGACGAAATCGTGCACATCATCTAGTGTGGCATACATTACATTTCAATATTAAGCCGTATGTAACTCACTTGCCATACATCTTAAAAATTTGGCTGCTATTCCACCATAGATGCAGAGTGCTTGCTACGTAGCTAAATTACAGATGTGTGTCAAACCCAATATGATCTAATATGTAGCGGTCTTCATTAATTTATTTTATTTACAATGTTTGTTTGATTTTATTCTTATCATTGACCCTATCAATTGGTTAAATAAAATAATGATTTGATTACTTTTTATATTAAAAGTTGGTTCGATTTCCGGTTTAGGTTAGGTTAGGTTAGTAAAAAGTTATTGTATGCAGGCTATATTCTTTTTTTAAAATAATAAATGAATGTTTCCTTTGAGTGAAATTTCAGATATACAATATTTTAATGTCTTCCACCCTGTGTATATATTATACATACAAATATTATGAATATAGCACCCTTTATAATTAGATAACTGTATCCAAGCTTTTTTGTATACTCCTTTTTCACCCATATAAGCTCTTACAAAGCAATTAACTCTGTACCTAAAATTGTCGGTCATTAAAAAGGACCCTTCTGACCTTATCTTATGTTTTGGTTAGACAGTGAATGGCTTTCATCTATTTACATTTACACGAGTAATTTATCCAAACCACCGAATAATGAATACATACCTATTATAAAATATATCGTACCAAAACTAGGTTTCAGATATCAGATGGATTTTCTTTACTAGCGATAGAGTTTGGTCTAAATTCGAAGCTTGATACTTATGTGCCGTAGTAATCATAGTTAAAACTTATCAAAGCCGAGGATTTACCAAGTGATTTTAAAAGAACGAGGCGCTAGCCGAGGCATTTAAAACATTTTTAATCACTTGTAGAATACTTTCTGTTTACTTTTTTTTGTAAATCAATAACATGGCGACAAACAAACAACTTGTTAGGGTAATAAAAAATTGAGTGTTCCAATATGTGCGCTGTAATTCACTGTGGCTCCGACCCCATCCATCACCGTGTGATTGATGCGTTATAAATTACCATTCCGACTTAGTAATCCATCGGGGGCTTTTCTATTCCAGATGACACTTTGATGAAATTAATGATTCGTATTGGATCTAACTTGTAAATTCCGTGTAATCACGTCGGTTGTGTAAGCGTTAGTGTAGCTCGCATCAGTGTTTGTTGGGTTGTGGTTTGTCTAATTTAGGATGATAATTTTGACAGATGAGAGGTGTATGGCAATAGTGAAGGACAAGAGTAAGACAGACTGAAGCAGTACTATGCAAACGGCATATGCCAATATTATCATCCTAAATGCGACAGATATCACTAAAATAGTCTAAAGCCTAGTAGTTCAGATGTCCGGCTTCCTATTCGGATGGTCTCGAGGTTTGAGCCCTGGCCATTGACCTCTAACCTTTCGGAGTTACGTGCGTTTTAAGGAATTAAATAACTCTTGCTTTAACGGTGAAGGAAAACAGAGTACCCGAGAGTTCTTCACAATGTTCTCAAAGGTGTGTGAAGTCTGCCTTGCGAGCGTGGTGGACTATGGTCAAAAGTTGCACCCTTCGTCGCAGGAACAAATTCCACCCTCCTAATTATGCATAATATGGGGCTTGGCGATTCCTCTGGTGATGAAAATGTACGGCGCCCATTTGCATCACCAGAGGCGCGTTTGCTCGCTATATATAATATTAAAAAAAACCTTACTTCCTTACTTAATTTATTAAAGAAGGTGTTTTATTGTTCGTTTGTTTCTTTGTTACGCTTATAAGACCCATCTTTTCAATCAATTTTAATGTTTGGTTTGTACCAAATAAGCCTATGTCCAACCTATGTTTGTACATAGGTTGGACATAGGCTACATTTATACTTTCCGCGGGAATTAAAAATAAACTGAAGCCACGCGGGCGAAATCGTGGGCCTCAGTATTATAATATTGTTTCTGAAAGCTAAATATTCTTTTTTATTTTTTAAAATTGTACCTAGACTATCACGGATTTAAAATATAAGTCAAAATAATTTCAATTAAGTCCACAATGAATCCTATCAAACAAAATCAATCAGTGCTTCGGTAATAAGAGAGATGTTCCAACTGTAATACCTTGAAATTGAAATCTTTATTGAAATTCGTAGTAGCAGGGACAATTAATTTATATTTTACTAAAAATTGAAAAGGCATAAAAAACAAGTCGACGAAGCTGAGATTAAAATTGTTACAAAAAATTCCTTCTTAGATATTTTTGTTTTAAAAAAGTTGCAATGTTTGATGAGATAAAGCTTTTAACGCATTGTATAATATAACTAGACGTTGCATGTGACTTCGTCCGCGTGGATTAAGTTTAATTTAATTCCCACGGGAACTCCTTAATTTTCCGGGATAAAAAGTAGCCTATGTCCTTCCCCGGGATACAACTTACCCTATACCAAATTTCGTCAAATTGGGTTGAACGGATAGGCCGTGAAAGCGTAGACCGACAGACAGACAGCATAGTCACATGGGCTACGTTTCGATGATCTCTTCATCCATTTATTTTTCTCAACACGCTTATTTACGCTTTTTACAGTTAACCTGTAACTAGATAAGAAAAAAAAAATCGTTTTAATACAGTAATTAATTGGTTCCATCGGGCAAATCTGGTGATAGCACCAGGAAGTGAACAGTAGAAATCTTCAATATAGTTACGAAGTAAACCCCTCGAGTTTCGGGTCACTTGCTTTTTATGAGTCTCATTTAGATTAAAGGTAAGTAGAATTGGTGAAATGGGTTTTTTATTATTTTATACTTATTGCAAGTTACGTTCCCCTACTAAGTGCCTTTTGTGATATAATCCATACTAATATTAGTTACAAATTAGCAGACTTGTCCGCGACTCCGTTCGCGTGAGGTAAGTTTTTAAATTCTTACGGGAACTCCCTTATTTTTCGGGATAATATATAGCCTATGACACTCACAAATAATGAGGCTTTCTATTGGAACCAGAATTTTCAAAATCGGTTCAGTAGATCCAGAGATTACTCCATAAAACGTCACAAACTCACAATTCACAAACTCACAAAGTTTACCTATTTACAAATGTGCAAGTGTGTCTGTCTGCTACGCTTTCCCAGGCCATAGTTTCAACCGATTTTAACGAAATTTGGAACAAATGTAGGTTACATCCCGGGGAAGGACATAGGTTTTTTATTCTGGAAAATTCCTACCGGAATACAAAAAAACTTAATCAACGCGGATGAAGTGGCGGGCATCATTTAGTAATAAAATAAAGAATACGTAAAATCTTTTGTATTTTGCTGATATAGATCCGCAATAGATCTCGTACTAACAGTGGTATCGCTTAATCCCCCATCCTCGTAGAGAATGCACGAACATTGATTTGCGTACAGGATTATGGCGGATAAAAGATTATTTGGTCCGCGGCTTGGTTTGAATATCGGGAATAATATTATTATTGTGCAAAAAATATTGACAAATATTTGGCTCGGTTTCTTTATAATCATAGTCTATACTTCTAAACTATATTTAATATTATAAAGCGGAAAGATTTGTTTGTTTGTTTGTTATTTGTTTGTATGTAATGGATAACCTCAAAAACTACTCAACAGATTTTAAAATTTCTTTCACTTAAAGAAAGCTACTTTATCAGCGATTAACATAGGCTATATTTTATTTCCAAAAACATTAGAGATCCTTACGAAAATTACAATAATGTGAATGAAGTCGGAAAAAATAGAAAAATCTGAGCGCTTCCGTGGCGTACGCTCAGTAAATAGTAAAAGTTATACGAAAACAATGTATGGTGGAATTGTGCCTCTTAAAAAGTTCAAAAAAAGTGTGCGTTCAAATAATCTGACGATTTGAGCGAGACCCAAAGGAGTTGGAAAGTTACAAACTTTAAAAACTCCAACTCCTTTAGGTCTCGCTCAAATCATCAGATTATTTGAATGTACACTTTTCAGCATGTAATTAACTCACTCTACCTTAATCTGACGCGCTCGAGTATTTCTTATGATCGATTTTATTTATCTAATTATTTGATCTGCTGTCCTAGACAGACCCACCAATATACAGGGCTCATATATGGTGAAGGTACTCTACAGGGTCCAAAGAATCCCCCTTTATATTAATCCGCGCTGGAGTAAATCCAAAAATCCCCTCTTGGGCTCCTCTACTATAATGTGGCTTTCTATTGGTACCAGAATTTTAAAAATCGGTTCAGTAGATCCAGAGATTACCCCCTACAAAAAAAAACTTTGCCTCTTTATAATATTAGTACAGGTAGACCAAATTCGTTTATTACACCATTTAATTCAGTTGAATATCTTAGAAGATATCATAGAAACAATAAAACGCGCAATAGAAATAGGAGCTGCGACCTGCAATGGCAGGCGGGGTAAAAAAATATCGCAGGGCTAATGTAAAACCTGATGTGCTGCCCAGTGCCGGCTACTATTATTGGGTATGGAGCTATGGACTATTATGATGATTAGTGCTACCCGTGGGAAGCCGGGGCGAACCGCTAGTAATATTATAAATGTGAAAGTTTGGCTCAGAATCTACACAGAATTACTGAAAAGCTTCTGGGAAACTGGGAATCAGCTTGTTACTAAGCTCTGCCCTGTTTTTAAGATATTTTTATTACGTAAAGATACGTAAGATATTTTTGCTACGTAAAGATACGTAATTTTGACGTCCCTAAAATAAGGACTATAATTCTAAAATACGAACGTCAACAATATTGACAAAAGCGATGGTAGCAAGGCCACGGAATACGGATGCAGCTTGCCAAAAGGTTCGTGCAACACGTGCATGGAATGCTACCTTTTAACTAACTTAAAGCTAACGAGCTTGATCGTTAATATTCAATTTA
Organism: Erebia palarica; assembly: GCA_964035005.1. Classification (NCBI taxonomy): domain Eukaryota; kingdom Metazoa; phylum Arthropoda; class Insecta; order Lepidoptera; family Nymphalidae; genus Erebia; species Erebia palarica. Next base: position 34,436,236 of record OZ035987.1, read on the forward strand.
CAACTCTTCGATTTCATAATAAATGGATTTTCGATATCCATAACGGACGTCGCTGGAGTGGTCTGATTTAAACCCTCATTAACCCGAATTTCAACAAATCATCAGAACCATTTTCCAATTATAAATGCAATCCCCTGCAGGTATAATTTTCAGAGCGCACTGAAATACACATTAGTAAAGACAAAATATGATTTATTAATGTCCTGATTATGGTTTATTTTTCAAGTATTAGCGTAGCAGTCATATCTTTTATTATTATGATCTTTAAGATCATGATATGTATGCGAATGAAGTTTATGAAGAAGATATTTTTGGAATAATTCCATGGGAACACTTTGAACCCTAGTGAGCCGACTAAGTGTTGTAATGGTAATGGTGGTGGTGAAGTGAGTATCAATATTTATAAAAACATAATAAACTAATTATAAAGTTTAAAAATCGTACTAGCGTTGAATGATGGGTGGGCTATGTGACTGCATTTGAGCGCTGGTGTGGTCTTATAAATTTGCAAGTACCTACTCCCTTAACGTTCAAATGAAAACATCTTTTTCTGTTAAAAGTAATCTCAAAATCGTCAAATAAATTCTCAACGTAAAGTAAAAAACAGAAGCAAGGGTGCTTGTGTTTCAGTATTCACTGAGAAACTCTGCAAGCCCTTTAATTAGAGAGCGAATCGTTGAAAGCTTCAAAGAGAGCTACAATTAGAGTGTAGATTTTCAACTAATTACAACCTGCCCTTTACTTCAAAATAACTCTTATCAGATATACTCTATACTAATAGGTATAATTAATTCGAAAGTTGGGATGGATGCATGGATGGATGGATGTTTATTACTCAATCACTCATCCTCAATTTAATCCACGCGGATGGCGTCGCGGGCATCAGCTAGTGTACATAAAAAAAAAATTTACACCCAAGGATTTATAATAGAAAATTGTGACATTCTTTTCAGTAGTAAACAAAGACAGCGAACTCTGGATACAAGCTTCAAAGAGATTCATGAAAACGAAATAAAGAAGAAGTTCGTCAATGGTGTCACAGAAAAAACCTAAACAGATTTCGTGTGTGAATGAAAAGAATGTACGCTCGTGACCCAAAACCTCTACTGACTGGACATGACAAAAAATTGCTCGTCATTCAATTTTTAAGGAGCGCGCATACTAGGCGACCAGACGAAACGGCGTTCACGGGGAACAACGTACTGACCGGCCGATACTAGGGGCAATCCTGCCTACGCTTGAAGCAATACTTAAGCAATATTACTCAAAATTACAGTTTGATGTCGCGAACCTAGATATTCCTATTATAAGGATTATAATTCTAAAACACGAAAGTCATCAACAATAAAACAATATGGCTGGCAGTTCGGCCCCAGACCTGGGTACTAAGTGGGAGATTTTTTCACATTCGATCGCGACAAAGTATTTTTTTATACTCCACTACAAGTTAGCCCTTGACTGCGATCTCACCTGATGGTAAGTGACGACGCAGATATTAGAGGGCTAACCTGTTAGGGGCATGGCAGTTATATTAAACCCATACCCCTAGTCGGTTTCTACACGGCATCGTTCCGGAACGCTAAATCGCTTGGCGGTACGTCTTTCGCCGGTAGGGTGGTAACTAGCCACGGCCAAAGCCAGACGAAGTTAACTACGATTTGTATGGAATCTTTACGCGCTTGACAGCTGGCGCTCGATCAATCCATACTAATATTATAATTGTGAAAGTGCGTCGGTCTATCTGCTCCGCTTTAACGGCCAACCTTTTCCGGTATCATGTCTTATAGTAACCGATTAGGGATATGGTTTTAAAATACCCCTAACAGGATAGCCCGCTACCATTTTAGATTGCATCATCACTTATCGAACATGATAATAGTCGTTAAAGCCCGCCAACTCGCATTGGAGCAGCGTGGTGGGTCTAAGCTCTAATTCCCTCTCTCCAATGAGAGTGGAGGCCTGTGCCCAGCAGTGGGACGTTAATGGGCGTGACGACATCACTTAACACCAGGTGAAAACGTCTAGGGCTAACTTCTAGGTGAAATCATGAATGAACTAGAAGTTTAATTCGCTGTAATCCGCCACAGTAGACAAATCTGTGTGGTACAGTGCGTATCTTTCACTACCATCACACCACACAAATCCTCCAAATCACTCTCAATTTGTGTGTGGACTTGTGTGGTGTGGTGTTGGTCCTGTGCGAATTGCTGGGTGGTGGGTGTCGCATGCTGCAGGTGAAAGACACGCACTGTACCACACAGATTTGTCTACTGTGGCGGATTATAGCGAATTAAACTTCTAGTTCATTCATTATCATGGACTTCCGCAAAGTAACGCCTGCTTCTATTCAATACTAGGTGAAACCGCAGTCAAGAGATAACTTGCAGTGGAAAAAAACAACCTATCTATACTGTCTATTATCTAGTTAATTTAATTTAAAAGTATCATACACTAGCGAATGCCCGCCATCTGCGTGGTTTGAGGTTTTTTGATTCCCGCAGGAACTCTTTAATTTTCCGGGATAAAAAGTAGCCTATGTGCTAATCCAAACTATAATCTATCTCTGTGCCAAATTTCAGCCAGATCCGTTCAGCCGTTGGGACGTGATTGAGTAACAAACATCCATACATCCATCCAAACTTTCGCATTTATAATATTAGTTTAGATAGTATAGATTTTTTGTCCAATAATTTTAGGTAACATCGACAGATAAAAAATTGTGAATTTCGCTTAGAGATTGCGTCCAATTGAATAGGCAATCATCTATTTAACATAATTTCTTATCAAAACTCAATTATATATTCTAGAAGGATAACGTTGGCATAAAAATAACAAGGGTTGAACTTTCAGACTTGAATTTAAATCATTTGTAAACCGCCACTAACCAAAATATTTTGACAAGCAAAACAAATTATTAAATACTAGACTAGATGATGCCCGCAACTTCGTCCACGTGGATTGAAGATATGATTCTGACGGGAACTTCTTAATTTTCTGGGATTAAAAGTAGATATGTTCTTTCCCGGGATTCAAACTATCCCAATGCCAAATTTCTGCCAAAGTCTGCTATGCTTGAACGGCCCATCTTTTTTCAGCCAATTTTGAGGAAATTTAGTATACAAATAGGTTTTATCCCGTGGAAGGAAATAGGCTGCCTTTCATCCGCGGAAACGAGAGAACCTTAATATACGCGGACGAAGTCGCGGGCATCACCTAGCCATTTATAAATGGGCTTAGTGACGTCACTCTTATTTTGACTCAATTAAACAACGCGAGAGGGAACATTGTTTTGAGAGAGTTTTATTAGGAACATAAATCTTGGGACATGTTTACGCGAGAGTTCAAAGAGCTTAAGCATGTTCTTTGAAAATATTACAACTTAAAGTACTTAAGTACTCTTTTATGTTTGGGGTTTAAAATATTGTAATACTTTAGGCGCCCTTAGCATTCAGAATGTGGAAGTACTTAGTGAGAAATGGTTCCTGATTTACTTAGTTCCCGCGGGTATCAATAAACCTTAATCCACGCGGTTGAAGTTGCGGGCCTCAATTAGTTCTCCATAAAATATTATGTTTTCAAAGGTGTTTTGACGACCTCCGTGGCGTCGTTAAGTGCTGTTGTCTAAATGTGCGCAGGTCCCGGGTTCGATCCGGGGTAAATTTGGGTATTTATAATTTCTGAATTTTCCCTGGTCTGGCCTGGTGGGAGGTTCCGCCGTGGCTAGCTACCACCCTACCGGCAAAAACGTGCCGCCAAGCGATTTAGCGTTCCGGCACGATGCCGTGTAGAAACCGAATAGGGGTGTGCGTTTAATATAACTGCCATGCCCCTAACAGGTTAGCCCGCAATAGCAGAAAATTTCGCCTCTCTTTGTTCTATTCGTAATCAACGATTCCCCGCATGATTCTGCAATGCGGATGTTTCGGCCACTTTCCGCACGTGACGTACTTAGGGTTGACAAATGCCCGTTATTTTGATTTACGCATAATATATTTTTGAAGAGATATTAGTGCAAGGTCGGTATGTAGACAAAGATAAACTGATGGACTGACTTATCAGCGAATGTCTTGAAATTTGAGAAATTACTCTATGACGTAATATGATAATATCCCAGTAAGAAGAATTTGAGAAATTTGATTTCGTGATAATCGAATAGCTATTATCTAACTATTGTTGGAGAACAATCCAGAAGTAGGTATTAATAAAACACTTTTAATATATTTGTACTCTAACCACGAGAGATTTAATGTAATTAGTTAATTTATAAAACTCAGTTAAACAATACTATAGTATCAAATCATTTGACCAGGCTGCAGTTACTACCGCAGCTCGTAAACAAGGTAACGATCTAAACACCTAAGGTATTCAATAATCGTTTGAGTCTCGGTGGAGACTGCCTACCGATGGTAAAACATTCGTATTTAAACAAGTTATTCCAATATGGCGTCGGGAACGAACTGACGAGTGAAATACATCGAATGAGTCAAATATCAGTACAATCGAACCTTCATCAATAAATAAATTAACAATCTTTTAACTTTTGTAACAATTCATTTCAACTGTAAACGCAAAGCTGACACTATAAACAAATAAAAAGACTTACTAACATTATGCTTACAATTGGATAGGTATTTAGCGACTTGAGATTTAACGTGTAGGTATTTTCTGTAATGTAGACTTGAAGTATCAATTCTTATATTCAAATAAACTTTAGGTAAATATTTACAATAACAAAAATGTAACCTAATATAAAATATCTATTTAATTTTTACAAAAACATAAACCGTTCGATTAATCATCAATAAACTGATATTTTAACATCTCTTAATTGAATCAATGTTATTATCTGTTATTTGTAACAACCCTATGAATATTTGTTTGCTCAGATAAATTTTGCATGGCATCATAAAATATCGTAGTTTCTAAAATAATTTTGGACAAAGGTATATTTGACGAACGTGTATAGGTACTTTAAATACAATGGGACTCCAGTTTTATTGATACTTTACAGTAGAAATAGAAAACAAAGAATTTTGAGAATATTTTGATTATTAGGGTTCCGTAGAAAACAAGGCACTGTTTATAGTTTCGTCCAGTCTGTCCGTTTGTACCTATTTTTTTTCAAAACTATTCTGCCAAAATAGGTCTAAAAATCATCAAGAAACCTCACTTACCTCAAAATAATACCACCATCTCATAGGACATGTGACTGGCAAACCTAGAATTTTTGTTTGTTTTCCTCTTTTTACGTGACATAAAACCGCGCGCGAGTTGAATGCAGAGTAAATGTATGGTGACACATATATTTACTCTGCATTCAACTCGCGCGCGAGCTATATATTTATATTTGGGATGTATACGTTTTCGCTTCAAGTTCATTGTTCGCTGAATGCTTGCAAGCGAACAATGGGCCGAAATTGGTTCAAAACACAACTCATTACAAATAAACCGCTATAGTTTGTCTACGGCTTTGTCCCAAATTGATTTATGGCCCATAGAGTGATGGAAGCAACGTGGGACCGTTACCTGTCTAGGGTTGCCAGACCCTTAAATACAAAAGTCAGACAGCGATGTTATACATTTGCCCTAAATTGATTGATCATATAAAAAACATCAGTGATCCACTTACAAAGTAAAAGGAAACGTTTTAAAGTTTAGCGTTTATGAGAAAAATGAAAAAACACGATTGCTCAACTTCAAAATAAATGTACATAAACAAATCTTTAGAGGCTACTTGCATTCTTAAAAAATACGCCCATTTCTGGCACAATAGCTTAATTTGAGGGCAAAGGGAATTGTTCGGGGAGGAGAATTAGTTATGTCTTATATTAAAACGCCTATATTGAAGATTGTTCTTTTTATACTTGATTTTTGTTGTTATTTTAGTGTTCCTTGTTTTTTTATTTTATTAAATAATCATTTTGTTTTTATGTATTAGATTAAAATGGGGCTGATATGTAATTAATAATTATAAAAGCCCCTAAACAAATAAAGAAAAAAAATAACGCCTATTGTTCCTGATAAAAATTTACCTTTATTTTCTTTGACAAGTGGGAAACCTAGTTTTCCACAATTCAACTCCCCACAAAGGATAAATGGACCCCATTTGTATGGAAAACGCTCGTGGCGATATTAGTGGGCGTGTGATCTGCGGTGCCATAGGCGATAGGAGTAATTTAGTATGGTTAGGAATTGTACACTTACATTGAATTTCACTATGGAATTTCGCAGTTGAATTCGTGTTAATACGCCACAATTGTGTAAATGTAAAGGAAGCAATTTATTATATTGCACCCATTACCTTTTATGCGCCAAAATGGTTGATGAAATTTATTGGTTTGTTAGGTGAATTTCCAAAAATCCGGCCTTAATCCGTATCTAATTTTTATAGGGAACGTAGGTATGCAAAGTTTCGGCTTCCGGCGACTTTTCTCTTTGTAATATTACTAGCTGATACCAGCGCCTTAATCTGCGTGGAATAAGTTTTTTGATTCCCACGGAAACTCCTTAATTTTCCGGGATAAAGTAGCCTATGGCACTCTCCAGGTCTTCGACTATACCCATAAAAAAAATCACAGCCGTTGCTCGGTTGCGGCGTAATTGAAGGACAAACCAACAAAAAACATATTTTCACATCCATACTAATATTATAAATGCGAAAGTGTGTCTGTCTGTCTGTCTGTCTGCTACACTTTCACGGTCCACCTATTCAACCGATTTTGATGAATTTGGTAGGGATAGTTGGTATCCCGGAGAAGGACATGGGTTATTTTTTATCCCGGAAAATTAAGGAGTTCCCGCGGGAATAAAAAAACCATACATAACCGTATATAAATTAAAAAAAAAAATACGCGGACGAAGTCGTGGGCATCATCTCGTTTATAATATTAGTAAGTATGAAGTATGAGGTACGAGGATGATGTGAGTGACACAAGTGGTCCTACCTGAAATAAATAATATTATATCATCATCTATCATTCATCTTAAATAGCGATTGGCTATCTTAATCATCTGCACGATTGTAAAGTCATTCAAAAGTGTATTGTCGAGTAAACTTATCCTAAGGAAGTTTCTGTGCCGGAATGGAACGACGTTGAGAATAATTTGGAAGACTAATTTCTATTTTATTGGGCGATGAATATCGCAAGCTGATATTGACGACCTCCGTGGCGCAGCGTTGAGCGCTGTTGCCTTAACGTGCGGAGGTCCCGGGTTCGATCCCCGGCAGGTTTTGGAAATTTATAATTTCTGAATTTTCCCTGGTCTGGCCTGGTGGGAGGCCTTCGGCCGTGGCTAGTTGCCACCCTACCGGCAAAGATGTGCCGCCAAGCGATTTAGCGTTCCGATACGATGCCGTGTAGAAACCGAAAAGGGGTATGGATTTAATATAACTGCCATGCCCCTAACAGGTTAGCCCGCTACCATACGCTTAGACTGCATCTTCACTTACCATCAAGTGAGATCGCAGTCAAGGGCTAACTAGTAGAGGATAAAAAAAAAGCTACACGTGCAACATGCTGTAACACATAGATTTGTCTGCTTTGGCGGATTACAGCGGATAGGGCTTCTTGTTCCTTCATTATCATGGACTCCCGCAAAGTAACGCCTGCTTCTATCCAACATCTGCAAAGTATCGGTTTCCGACATGTTGGCACGTCTGTACCTACGTGCCATTTAAATGAACTCGCTCACAAAGCCCGTACGTGTTGGACCCTTATACCCGCGCAACCTTTGTTGTCGGTTCTTTCTTGTAAAGAAAAATAAATTATACGTAGATACGTGCTCTGAAATTCATTAAAACTTTAAACGCCCTACTTCCCTTTAGGCTTTTAAAGGCAGATGCATCTTAAAAGCCCACCACAAAATTATCTCGTCGAAATGAAATGATATGATTTGTTCCACGTAGAAAATCTTTGGCCAATTACGAAATGGCATAAGTCTACCACCGATTCTGAGTTCTACTGAGAAGAACCAGCGAGAAACTCAGTAGTTGCTCTTTTTAAAAAGAAAAAAGAATGTTAAAAATGTTACAATAAGTAGCTAATTACACAATACATACGTTATTACAAGAATTACAATGACTTGTGAATGCGAAACCAATTATTTTGCAATTTCTCTGCTATACCTGCAAACTTGCTATACACGCTTGCTATGCAAGTATGACCTGACCACTGCCAATCAGCTGAAGTGGCACATATTAATTTAAAAATAATTAATTTTTAATTAAATTTTATTATATTTTAAATATTATCAATATTAATTTATTTTATTTAATAATCACTAAAAAAAATATTTTTGACTTGAGCAATCATTCCCCAATTATTCACAAATAGGTAGTAGTATGATGATATTATGATCCCAAATCGTTACTTCTACAATCTACTATCATAAATGCGATGCAGTGTCTGGCTGTTTGTCTGTGAATAGAGCGTGAAAAGGTACTAGACAGGTAGAAAGATCGACATTATCTGTCTGTATGTATGTTAATTACCTCTTTACGCCCCATTTGTTGAACCGATTGAAATGATAAATGATTTATTTATTTCACGTCGGATAACTTATGATGAGTCAAGACTCTATCGCCGAGTCGGAAAACTAATTCTACTGAGAAGAGCCGCAAGAAAACGTTGATAGGTGGCATCCCGGAGACGAACGTATGGGCACTCAAAATATTACTTCAAACTATTTAAAACTATCAAAGCTGTTAGAGCAACTCATTTCCAAGCTTTCTTCTCGTTATAATAATCCTTTACATTGACTAAGTACAATTAAAACCCTCTTATATTACTCAAAAGCTATTAAAACAAAGTTATGTTTAGTTGTTTTAACACAATACGAAGCAATTAGCGACACAGAGCAATTTAATATTAATTTGAGTAGAATTAATCTGAAATAACTTAAAACAAATTAAGCAACAGCCAGTGCACGTGTTGCCTACACAAATTTAACAAGATTGAAAATTTTATCAGAGAACTAGCTGATGCCCGCAACTTCATCCAAGTGGATTAAGTTTTTTTACGATTCCCGCGGGAACTCCTTCATTTTAAGGGATAAAAAGTAGCCCATATAAAAATGCTACAAAAGTCTTGTTACAATGTTAGAATACCGAGCGACAATTTCGTACCTACTGTAAATTTTTCATGTTTAATGCGACATAGGTACGAACAATACAGGATTACCCAGTGTGGGTACCATTGAACATAAGGATAATTGTCATAGTTGTTTTTTGGTAAATAATGATCCCGGAGAGTGTAATAAATAATTAAAAACACGACTGCCCTGCCAATAAAAGAACTAAAAAGATAAAAATCTAAATTAATCTAGTTAAATTAGAATCTTATTCACATTTTTATTAAATGATATTTTTTGTGAATCACTGGATATTGAACTATGATTGTGTTATATATTTTTGGACAACAATATACTCTTTTTTTCAGGCAGTCGTATAAAAAATAATGTTTTTCATTCTTTTTTCTTTTGACTTTTGATCGACTTGCTTGAAGGACAAACTAATAAAACAACAAACAAACACACTTTCGCATTTATAATACTACTATGATTTCATTTATTGTGACGAAGCGTATTGCGTTGTTCGCAGTCTAGCTAATGCGTCTAATTTGTTTTACTCTGTGCCTCCTAAGGCTCTTGGCGTACACACAAAGCTATGCTAATTTATTCCAAGTTTGTACTTGACTCCAATCAGATCTCGAAGACAATCTGTTTTATACAAAGCTAGCTCATGCGCACGACTTCGTCCGCGTGTTTTTTTTTAAATTCACACGGGAACGGTAGGGGGCGCTGAAATTGGTTTCTAGGTTCGAGGCAGGACGTCTGCCGGTCCCACTAATAAGAAATAATTAAAACCTATTTTAAGTATGGTTTTAATGGCTAAAAGATGTAGGATGTAAGATGTAAGTAGACATGTTAGTATGGGTGCGCTTACATAACGTAAGCGATATGTGAAGCAAAGACATAATTTTATAACATTATCGCTTTTAATACGACTGCAGTTTAAGCATATTATAACTATGTTAGGTACGTGACAGGCATAGCGAGTTGTTGATCAAATTATAATCCAGGCTCAGTTTCCAGGCATATTTCATTTCACTACCTAGATTTTACTGATATTAGCTAACATATATCTCTCTCTCTGCATCGTGTTCCTCATTGCTGAGTGTCGTGACCCCATTCCATTAATCACATAATGGCAGGGGCTTATTTGGGATAATAATGCGTTGTGTTCCCAAGTCCGCATACGACTTGACTAAGAGTACCTACTATTTTAACCCTTAGGTTCCTAACGATTATTATCAGATGTTATAACTTCTCAGTTATGTACATAACATCACTTGATATATAAAGTATATACGATAAAGTAAACATCGTGAAACAACCTGCGTGCCTTGTTCTTCATAATGTTCTCAAAATGTATTTGAAAATGCATTTTAAATTAAAGTTTTTAATTAACTAAAAATCATCTCTATATATATAAAATGTTCGTGTCACAATGTTAGTTACCATACTCCTCCGAAACGGCTTGACCGATTTTTATGAAATTTTATATGAATATTCAGTAGGTCTGAGAATCGGCTACTATCTATTTTTCATACCCCTAAAACACCTCAATCCACGCGGACGGAGTCGCGAGCGTCAGCTAGTAATATATAAAACAAAGTCGGGTTTGTTCGAACACTTTTAATTCTAAATTTGTTGTATTTCTCTCCGTCCCGAATAGCAGAACAACTATTTAAAACATTGGAAAATTGACGAAACTTAAAAAAACTTATTCCACGCGGACGAAGTCGCGGGCATCAGCTAGTAATATATATTTTGAATTGCCTAAAGTTTTAAATTAACCCGTCTTGTCTGTCTGTTTATTTCAAAGAGTATTGAACCTTTATGAGTTCCCTTAAATGTTACATTGCAGCTCTCCTTAAATATCTACGGATCTAGAATAAGCTACGGATTCTTACGATACCTCATTTATCCAAATCAGTTCTGGCGTATATAAATTATGGTGGAATATACAAACTCACATACATAAATACATACAAGAACCCTGAAAACAATATACTCCTTTTTTCAGGCAGAAAAAATTTCTAAAAATATGTTATTCATACGTGGTATCTAATATCTAAACGATGGCATTTCCAATTTCTCGGTGAAATTCTCATACTTACTTGTCTCCGAAAATGTCCCGCTCACGTTGCGTCGGTTCTTATTCATTGTTCTATACACCCGCAGGCTGTAGCCATTAAGAAAATTATGTTTATTTAACGGAGACGCAATGTAAACATCTTATCATCTCTCATCTAAACGTCAGTCATATAGTATGACTGCCAGAATGTGCTTACTTTTAATATCTCACTACTATAATGTTGTTCCGAAGGTATACTAATATAATATCAAAAATATTGATGGGGTGACAGAGACGTAACGGTGGCAAGTTTGGAAACGAACAGAATTGTCAATACAAAATCCTATTTAATAAATACTAAGTATGTAAAATTAACATCTTATGAGAAACAAGAAACGAAATTGGGCAAAAAATTTTACAGAATGGAGAGAGAGGGAAAGAGAAGGAGTAGGTCATTCCGAAGGTAGGAATATGACCTAAGAATTACAGGTAGAACACAATGGAAAAGAAAAACTCACAATCGAGAAATATGGAAGCGCCTGGGGGAGGCCTTTGCTAGGAAGTAAGACAATTAAGATTATCATTATCAGTGTCTTTTTATTATTTATAAATGTAATTACTAAACTTTTAATGTAAATTGTAACCCTAAATATGATTTTGTAAAATTGTCAATAAAGGCTTATCTTATCTTACCTTAGTTATGTAAAATTAGTACCTATGCAGTTTTCACTTCTCTCAGGGCAGACACCTGAGTCTGTTGTAGCAAACAACCCCTCTCTTATCAACCCAATGCCGGCGCACTGAGTACGAGTCTTCTCTCGGAATGAGAAGGGTTTGGCCATAGACCACCACGCAGGCCAAGTGTGGATTAGCAGGCTTCACACACCTTCGAGGACATTATGAAGACCTATCGCTCGTTCAGGTTTCCTCACGATGTTTTCTTTCACCACTTGAAGCAAATGTTATTTAATTTCTTCAAACGCACTTATAACTTCGAAAAATAGGAGGTGCGTGCTCGAAGATCAAACGCGACCCCATACAGGAGTTCGGGTGTCTTAACCACTAGCCACCACAGAATACTAACTAAGTATTGCTACCTAAAGTTATCAGCACCCGTTGACACGACTACCATGGTAGCCAGATACTTTATTTATGTGGGCGTCGATCCACTCCATGAATTACTAGAGAATGCCCGCGACTTCATCTGCGTGGTTTGAGGGTTTTTTGGTTCCCGCGGGAACTCTTTAATTCTCCGGGATAAAAAGTAGCCTGTGTGCTATTACAGACTATAATATATCTCTGTGCCAAATTTCAGCTAGATCCGTTTAGGCGTTGGGGCGTGATTGAGTAACAAACATCCATACCTCCATCCAAACTTTCGCATTTATCATATTATGTAAGTAAGAAGTAAGATGATCATCTCAAGATTACTTGACTATTAAGTTAGCCTGCTACAACAAAGCACGGGTCTCCTAACAGACCATGTTCCACCACGCTGACAAAGTTTGCCACTTCACACAATTTGGATAACCGCTAAGGCTCCCAAGGTGCTAGAATGGCAGCCACCCATCAGAAAACGCTGGAAGATAGGCTGGAGTAACAAAGCGATAAGTTGAGATTTATAGAGCTACATCCGATTTCATCCAAACAGTTTTAGATATTTTAGTGAAGTGGGTATTTAATCAACGTGTGTCAATATTTACTTTATCACTTAATCTCGCTGAAGTAAGCAAATCCGTTAAGCGGGTTTAAGCTGCTCGGGGTTCCAATACGCATAAAGCAAATTTATTGTCGTGGCAATGTAAAATATTGACCATTTTGACGGTCGACGTATCTACTTTCGTGGATTTACGTTTAGGTTATAGAATGGCAGGCGCAGAAAATATGTTCGAAATTTTGGCAACTATTTACTTTGCTCACAACCTTTGGAGTTTGTGGCATATGTAAAATTTAAGAATATTATATATATCAAAATTTTACTTTTAAGTATTTATCACATAAAATCAATACTTTATTTGTTATGTACTTGTACGGGAGCAGGTGGTATGGCTCGACCGTAACAAAGGATGATCATCCTCCGAGCGGGTGATGTGCTCGGGGACCACTGGTTCATCTTTGGAGGTCGTATAAATAGCGTAATTCAGAGAACGCTTCGTAATCGTGAGTTGGGCTCTTCGTGGTCGCGTGAATCGTACTAGTAATGCCATCTATTGGATTATGTGCGGACTACGAAGACCGCCACATCCTTAAAGTATAGATAAGTACATAAGCTTCTTTGCGAGAATTTGTTTTATTCATTTTGCTTTAACAATATTCTTAATTTTATATTTTCAGGATCATTATTCTCTTGCCTTACATCTTTATGAGAACACCTGAGATAACAAGGCAAAACAGAACGCTGTGTTATTCGAGTTTAAGTGTTTTCTTATCATTATAGAATAGACGCAAGTCTACTGTTCAAATAAGGCTAAATTAATGCCAAATGAATCTTTTTTCTAATATTTTTCGGAAAATCTTGCATCCATACCAATATTATGAATGCTAAAGTATGTCTATATGTCTGTCTGCTACGCTTTAACGGCCCATCTGTTTAACCGATTTTGATGAAATTTGAAGGACAAAGGCTACTTTTTATCCCGGAAAATAAAAGGGTTCCCGCGGGAATCAAAATACCTTAATCCACGCGGACCACTTCTATAATAATATGGGCTGTCTATTTCTATAAAAAAAGTGTAAAGAACGACATTCCATTGTCCTGTTATCAAATGAAAAGGAAGAAATAATACTAATTACAGAGAACAGCGTATAATTAACGAAAAAAAAGAAAATTAGTGGAAATTTTCCTTAAAAATATTGGGCTTTCGTAGATTATATTAGGTACGTAAGTAAACTTTATAAAATACTAAGTAGATTTTGCCCGCGACTTCGTCCGCGTGGATTATTGTTCGATTCGTGCTGGACCTCTTTAATTTTCGGGGTTAAAAAGGAGCCTAGTATCAGTCTGTCTGTCAGTCTGCTACGCTTTCACGGCCCAACATTTTACAGGTGAAAGTTAGTGAGATATTTAGCATCCCGGTAAAGGACTAACGCTAGTTTTTATTCGGGAAAATTAGAAGTTTTCGAAGCGCCGATAGCCTAGTGCTCAAGACACCCAACCTCCTGTACAGGATCGTGGGTTCCCCGAGAACGCACCTCCAACTTTTCGAAGCTAAATACTTGTTTCAAACGTTGAAGGAAAACATGAGGAAACATGCATATCCGAGAGTTATTCATAATGTTCTCGATGGTGTGTGGGCTCTGGCCAAACTCTACCCATTCTGAGAGGAGACTTGTTCTCAGTAGTGATAATAGGTCTATAAGAGAGAGGAGTTTTCGCGGGGATTTATAAAACGTATTTAATGTACGCGGATGAAGTCGCGGGCATGATCTTGTTTATAATACTAGCTTTTGCCTGCGACTTCGTCCTCGTGGATTACGCACAAACTCCTATTTTACCCTTTTAGCACGCTGTATGCCAGCCCGATCTGTCCAGTGGTTTCAGCTGTGGGTTGATCAGTCAGTCAGTCAGACCTTCTCCTTTTATGTATTTAGATTAGCACTAGCAGACTTGACCGCGACTTTGTCCGCGTGAAATAAGTTTTTTTTACTCCCACGGAAACTCCCTAATTTTCCAGAATTTTTATAATCGGTTCAGTAGATCCAGAGTCACAACATCAGATCTACAATGCCATAAACTCACAAACTCAAACTTTATCTCTTTATAATATTAGTATAGATGGATTCAGGAGTAGGTACACTGTACAAGCCAGGTCAAATTGCAACCATATCTGTCACAAGAAGGAACAAGTCATATTAAAAAAAATTAAAAAACACGACTGCCCTGCCAAAAATGAACTAAAAAGTTAAAATTCTAAATTAATCTAGATAAATTAGAATTTTATTTACATTTTTATTAAAATATATTTTTTTGTGAATCACTGGATATTGAACTATAGTGTTATATATTTTTGGAATCTACTCATCATTTTCTAGATGATGATTATATATTCTTATTTTCGAATATTTTTTTTCAACTTTTAAAAGACTAACTTTGATGCGGGACCATGGTCACCCCATCAATTTTATTAAAAATTTTACTAGCGTATGTCACCTGGAATAAGCTAGGGATTCTAAAGATACCTCATTTATAAAAATCGGTTCAGGCGTCTAGATACATACATACATAAATACATGAAAAATGTAAACAATATACTCCTTTTTTCAGGCAGTCGTATAAAAAGCGTACTGAATTATTTATTTAAAAACCTGCTAACTCAAGTTCCAAAGAGATTCTATTACGAGACGCAATGGAGAATGATAAAAAGTCCAATAAAGAGACAAAGAGAAGCTGCGACGCGAGTTTTAAACTGTAGTTAATTAAAATTACGAGTTTTTAGCTAGCACAATGAATAGGGCATTGGTCTTGTTTATTATGGCCGCGACTTCGAGGATTAATTTTTTTTTTGATTCCTAAAAGAAAACCTTTATATTCTTTAGTCGTTCACCTATTTCTAAACCAAATTTCGTCCATATTGGTTGAAAAGATGAGCCGTTCAAGCGAAGCGGACAGACAGACATAGACTTTTTTGATGACCTCCGTGGCGCAGTGTCAAGAGCTGTTGTCTTATGAGCGGAGGTCCCGGGTTCGATCCCCGGCAGGGTCAATTTGGGAATTTATAATTTCTGAATTTTCCCTGGTCTGGCCTGGTGGGAGGCTTCGGCCGTGGTTAGTTACCACCCTACCGGCAAAAGACGTGCCGCCAAGCGATTTAGCGTTCCGGTACGATGGGGTGTAGAAACCGAATAGGGGTATGGGTTTAATATAACTGCCATGCCCCTAACAGGTTAGCCCACTACCATCTTAGACTGCATCATCACTTACCATCAGGTGAGATCGCAGTCAAGGGCTATCTTGTAGTGGATAAAAAAAAACTTTCGCATTTATAATGATAATTGATAAATAATTTTTCACTGGACAACTTGTGTCACTTATGAGAAGTCAAACTCAACCGGTGGTGTAAGAGCCGGCAAGGAACTTGGTCTTTTCATAAAAAGAAAAATGTTATAAAATGTAAAAAATATACAATTATTGGTACGTTACAACAAATAATATTAGTATATGTACAAGGTAATAAAGTATATTTACAAGGTTATAATATTAGTATGTATGTACAAGGTATGCAGTAGGTATATTTAAATTTGAATCAAGCTATTGGTTTACAGCGTGTCCTTTATTGGTTTGAGACATTTGTTTTTTCTATAGAACTAAAATTATTCCTACTGATATGCAGATATTTTTGTTGTTGTTTCAAATGTTTTAACTGCTGCATTGGGCTGATACTATTGTCAGCTTTGCGTTTACAGTTGAAATTAATTGTTACAAAAGTTAAAAGATTGTTAATTTATTTATTGATGAAGGTTCGATTGTACTGATATTTGACTCT
Source organism: Erebia palarica (assembly GCA_964035005.1). NCBI lineage: Eukaryota > Metazoa > Arthropoda > Insecta > Lepidoptera > Nymphalidae > Erebia > Erebia palarica. The sequence goes on from OZ035987.1 coordinate 34,452,856, forward strand.
TTCGATGTATTTCACTCGTCAGTTCGTTCCCGACGCCATATTGGAATAACTTGTATAAATACGAATGTTTTACCATCGGTAGGCAGTCTCCACCGAGACTCAAACGATTATTGAATACCTTCGGTGTTTAGATCGTTACCTTGTTTACGAGCTGCGGTAGTAACTGCAGCCTGGTCAAATGATTTGATACTATAGTATTGTTTAACTGAGTTTTATAAATTAACTAATTACATTAAATCTCTCGTGATTAGAGTACAAGTATATTAAAAGTGTTTTATTATAATACCTACTTCTGGATTGTTCTCCAACAGTTCAGAAGTGGGATATGATTCACGTTGCCTTGATTTTCCTTTGCCTTCTGCACATCCGTTTTGTTATTTTTTTTTAAATAATATTAATAGTGGGTAATTTAAAAATATTACTTTTACCGCTGGCTGTAATACAGGAATACGGATTAATTGCTAAGTAATCAGACCCATCAATAATTAGAAAGACCGAACGGAAATGTTCATGGTTTCTTATTTTGTTTCATGTGACGTACGCTGCGCCAAGGCGGGCTCTGCACAGCCCGTTCTCTCGCTCCGAGCAGCGCCTCGAGGGGCGCTTCGCCTGCGGACCTCGCGGCCGCTTCGCCGGCGGACCTCGCGGGCGCTTCGCCGGCGGACCTCGCGGGCGCTTCGCCGGCGGACCTCGCGGGCGCTTCGCCGGCGGACCTCGCGGGCGCTTCGCCGGCGGACCTCGCGGGCGCTTCGCCGGCGGACCTCGCGGGCGCTTCGCCTGCGGACCTCGCGGGCGCTTCGCCTGCGGACCTCGCGGGCGCTTCGCCTGCGGACCTCGCGGGCGCTTCGCCTGCGGACCTCGCGGGCGCTTCGGGGGCCCTTCGATCTGCGCGTCTTGCGGGCGCTCCGGGCAGCGCTCAGAGGGCGCTCCGGGCATCACCAGCACGGCCAGCCGCGTGACGACAGGTGTTGCCAGAGCAGCCACCGGTTACGTATGCCCCTGTGCCGTGCTACCGACGAGGTCGACATCCGGAATTCCAGAGGTGACATCCTTACACTCAATAATGAGGGTAGAGATGGTCTTGATTTACTTAAATTTTTAGTCCAAGCATTAAAGTCCATTACTCCTGACTCGCACAAAATAACGACTATGCGGTTGCATAAAGTAAACGAGTAGGCATGATGACAATAATCAAGAATCAATGAAATTATCTGATTAAATAGGATTCGTCGATTATAAAAATAAAAGTATTTATTTTTCTATTTTGAACGAGATTGTTATTTATTTTGATAACATGAAACTACAAAATACGGCAATTCGCCATAATACATTGAGCACCAGTCAGAGTCCTAAATCCGTAAAATCTGCTTTTTATGTATTATTAAGAACTTCATGATAGTTATTAGAGGTTATGTTGATGAAATGTTGTTTCTATAAAACTATACCTTAAAATTTAATATGAAAGGTGATTGCCTAGTGATTAAGAAGTCTGCCACCTATTTAGAGCGTTTGGGGAAACGCCTATTACCTATTATACGTATTGTATTACGGGTACCTAATTGATTTTTAAGAGATAAAACCTAACCTCAAAAGGATCGAATTTATTATTAAATTAGGACCTCAAACAATATTATTAAACACACACCATTTTACAATAACACTAATTTATTTATACCAATCCAGGATCTCCCATATGACAATTCTGCATCGAAGGTTCGACATAATGTAACCATGGTACGCAGCACCAGCTTATAAATCTATTTGATCTAGTACAAATGCCACTATTATGATGTCCAATCACAATGTTGGTCTAATTTTATTCCCAAAAAAAAAAAATTACTGATAAATTATTACATTATCAGATTGTATAGTCTGATATAATACCTACAGTAATACTCCTTCTCCTGGAGACTGCAAGTTAACCACGTTAGCCGACGTCTCTTTGCTGGCTATCGGCTCCCTGAAACGCTGGAAGGATCTCCTTCCAGTCAAAACTAAGATATCCTTAGCTGAAACACTCCTTTTACCTATACTGGACTATGCCGATAGCAGTTACACGGATCTCACTGAGGAGTTATTAAACAAGCTTCAGCGCTTACAAAACATGTGTATTCGACTCATCTATGGATTGAGAAAATTTGATCACGTTAGTGCGTATCGTGCTCGTCTCGATTGGCTTCCAATTAGGTTGCTTCGAAATATTTATGTTCTTTCTTTACTATTCTCGATCCTATATGCTCCTCATACTCCCAGCTATCATAAAGAACGTTTCAAGTTTCTCGATGCCGTTCGCCATATGCAGCTGCGTTCTACCATGGATAATAAACTCAAAACTCCTAGCCATCGGACAAAATTTTACAGAAAATCGTACACGGTGTATGCTGTGCACTTATGGGAATCTCTACACAAAAATATTAGAAACTCCAAATCTTTGCCTATTTTTTAAAAATTGTCTCAAAGAATATTTCCTTAACCAAGTCGTGCCATAATACATAAATTATACTTCTATCGTAATTCGTTACGATGCGTTTTTAATTTTATTTATATATGTGTAATTTGTGTATGTTTATGTGTAATATTATTATTGTTGTCTATATTTTATTTACATGTAATGTATATATGCAATACGTCTATTATATTTTTTATATTATGTTCTTACTTATTATAACTTGTATTGTATTCTGCCACACTACCCTACGTATCTTATTCGAACGTCTCACCAAAGGTTGCCTGGTAGAGATTGCTCAGTAAGCAATAAGGCCGCCTTTGCATAACTAGTTTACAGCTAACTTTACCTTGTATTTTCATGTGTGCAATCTATCTACAGTAATACCTTGATCTTTGTCAATGGATTCTGTAACTAGCTTGGTCAATTGAATTCTATTCATTTATTTGCTTTATATAATGTTATATAATAATACGGTGTAATACAATCTGACATCGAATGGCATGCAATATTATTAACTCACTTCAAATGCATTCTTATTATATATTCCGTATTTTAAGTCTATGCCTAATAATAACTAGCTTTAATAATCAATTATAAAGAGATCTAGTTTATACAATATTACAATATATTAAACTATTATTAAATTATTATTTTAACACAATAAATATTAGCTGTTTATACAAGCACAAGAATACATATTACCATTCAGTAAAATTAAAAATAAATTCATTAACAAGGAAATTGTTTAAATTAATACAGGATAAATAAATATCTTAAGTGCTTTAAACATGGGTTTACAAATATCCAGGAAATGTTCCCTACATATAACACGTATGTTCTTTTTTGGAAGCTATTGAGTACAGACGACACATATCCATCATATGTTTTCTAATCAATTGCATAGGTTATTAATGTGGTATTTCCAATTGCAGTGGAAGTCTATTTAATAGTGTTGACTTCCTTAATTATAACATTATTGTATTGAATTTTTATAGGTGTTTTTCTTGTGAAGTTTTAAACGCAATAATCTTTGTTTTCTCAGTATTAACTGGTCATTGGTTATTAACTGAAATATAGCAATAGTAGCTGACCTATTTCTCCTAAACCGTGCTGTGTTTCTGTTAAAATATTCAAACGTTCAGCTTGATTATATATAAGACATGGTTACATTTTTCACGACACTATCAGGACAGACTGAGTGAGGAGGAATCGGACTGTTATAATATATTAACCTAATTTATCTTAACATGACAAAGGTGTCATGTGAAGACTGTGTTTTTTTAATTATGTTTCAGGACAAAGGTGTCTGAAAAGCGTTATTAATGTTATTTATTTCTGTTGGGCAAAGGTGTCCTGAATTATTGCTTAGATGACAAAGGTGTCACAAAAGCGTTATTGGTTTTATTTATTTTTGTTGGGCAAAGGTGTCCTTGCTTGGACGAAAAAAGTGTCACCGAAGCACAGAAGTGAGAATTACAAAAGCGCTTACGAAAGTCAGATCAATATTGTACAAAACAATATTAATATAAAGGTCATTGACGAAGTTCGCCTAAGAATCAACACGTGTTTGAAATATACAGTAATTCTTAGCTTATTTTATAACCTTTATTTCAAATATTATAATTCAACGGACACTTCAAATTAATTACAAAATAAATAAATGGGTATTAAATTGATACTATACGTTTCCGTTTCTCGATTATTAACCACAGATCAATAACTTACAGGTTAATATAATATGCAATACCACCGCTTGAGCGCTAGATCCGTATCGTAAGAAACATTACAGCTCTATTACAATTGGATAAAGATTGTATTTATTTGTCCAAGCAGATTGATTGTGAAAATTGAAATAACCTCAAGATAAGTCATTTTTTAGCAAGCGTCCGTTGTTTTAATCTGCTCTCAAATATAAAAAGGTATTTATTTGAACCCAGTAATCAATATTAAAGACTGTTGGTTCTTAGGCAAACTTCGTATGGGGACGGAACAATGTCCTTTACATTGATGTCATTAAAATTAAAAAAAAAAAAAGTTATCCAGGTACCTAGTCATACAACATTTAATGTTATTTACAAATTAGTGTCGTAACTTCATAATAAAAATGTCATAATTTCATAATAAAGGTACTCAAGTACAGTGTTATTTCCATGCGTTTCAAAAGAGTAGATTTATTTGTGTGTTGGACAAAAGTGTCCTGAATTATTGGTTTTGTTTATTTCTGTTGGACAAAAGTGTCCTAGCTTAGATGACAAAAGTGTCTCAAAAGTACAGAAGTAAATAAAACTAATAGTTTTATTTATTCCTGTGGACAAAGGTGTTCCTTCTTATTGTGTGCAAGACAAAGGCGTCAGCAAAATATTGCTATTTAAAGCTAATTATTAATATAAGCTTATTATTATTATCGTTACATTTATGGGACAAAGGTGTCCTATGTTGTTGTAATTGTCATCACATATTTTTTGTTTTTATGAAAAATAACTTAAATCGTTACATGGATGTGAGGACACATTTAATAACGGATGGCCGAATCTGTTAGCGGATATCTGATAATTATTACGTGCCTAACACAAATTACTTTATTAACGAATTGTCATATTTATTATTTGATTGAACAATGATGTTGACGACCGCCATTTTGTATTTTTCCGAGCAACGGTACCTTCGTTGTTAAACGGTTGCGGCGTCAACACTAGCTGTGTCAAAATTATTTTCGATGTTAGACGCCACCGAGTTTCTTGCTGGTTCTTCTCGCTAGGACGTGGCATTCCGAACCAGTGGTAGATTCGCAGTTGTGAAAGTATTCATATTATATGTGATGATAAGTTTTTGAGATTAGTGGCTGTAACCTTAGATGTTTTAAATATGTTTGTGCTAAAAGTTCATAAAGTGTGTCAGATTTTGAAAAGAACAACGAATGAGGTTAGTTGTATCAATTTACAATTTCTTGAGAATAGTTTATGTATGTTTGATAAGACTGGAAGTTCAGCAGTTTGATTAGTGTGTTACAAGTAATTGTTATTAGTAATTATGGGCAAGAACACCCCAGGCAAAAACGTCTGATCATAATTTATATGATTTGGGGCATAAACGCCCGTGATATGACATAAACACGAGGACGTGTTGTTCTCAGGACGGCCGAACTGTCAGCTTTGCGTTTACAGTTGAAATTAATTGTTACAAAAGTTAAAAGATTGTTAATTTATTTATTGATGAAGGTTCGATTGTACTGATATTTGACTCTTTCGATGTATTTCACTCGTCAGTTCGTTCCCGACGCCATATTGGAATAACTTGTATAAATACGAATGTTTTACCATCGGTAGGCAGTCTCCACCGAGACTCAAACGATTATTGAATACCTTCGGTGTTTAGATCGTTACCTTGTTTACGAGCTGCGGTAGTAACTGCAGCCTGGTCAAATGATTTGATACTATAGTATTGTTTAACTGAGTTTTATAAATTAACTAATTACATTAAATCTCTCGTGATTAGAGTACAAGTATATTAAAAGTGTTTTATTATAATACCTACTTCTGGATTGTTCTCCAACACTATTACTAGTGATATTAAGCGTATACAGAAAACAGCAAATCTTTTCCAGGAATAAAAAAAATGTCTTTTTGCCTTATTCAAAGGTATGTTCATTCAAAATTTGGATGAGGTACATTTTTTGTGAGCCCCACCCACATATGGGACCTTATAACAGTGCCTGAATTATCGGAATTTACCGCGTTAATGCCGTCCGTCCGTCTGACATAATTGCCAACCCGCTGCCAGTGGCCTGCCACTCTGAATCTGTTCAATATTTCACGTGATTTAGCTTACAGGCTTATGGAATGTTTCTACCTGTTATGTTATACATGCAGTGATAGCCTCGCAAACCCATTGAAAAACTAGAAGATACCCGCGACTTTGTCCGCGTTGATTAAGTTTTGGTTTATTTCAGAGGAAACTCCTTAATTTTCCGGGATAAAAAGTGATAGCTTCCTTCACCAAGATGCAACCTGTCTTTATATCAAATTCCATAAAAATTGGTTGGAAAGATTGGCCGTTAAAGCGTAGCAGACAGACAGATACACTTTTGAATTTATAATATTCGTATGGAGGATATTATTATGGACAATATTAGTATGAAATCTATTATAATACAAAGGATTACTTAAATGATAAAAGAAGCAAGGAAATTAATTGCGGCTAAATTAGTCTAATTAATAAATAAAGATTTAAAATGTTTTGTGAGATGGTGACATTTAAAAAGTCCGGCTGTGCTTGTTGCGGGCTCTTCTCAGACCGGGGCAAGTTTGGAACCCTCGTTACTTTAGTTTTAAGATACCGTCGTTAATAATCATCATCACGTCTTTTTGGAGCGCGTACAGTATAGGCGCGGCCATTGCCACACGCGCAACTCTTACGAGATGTGACGCGCTAGTAAGCTCGTATACTACTGACTACTACCTGTGCTACTACAACAGAATAGGTAACATTACAGCTACTTTTTTTTTTTTCGAGGGGGAAATCTTCTGAAGATACCCGATCTTCTGGGGGAGACTGCAGGTGATGTGGGATTTTTACACACTAAACCCCCTCGGTGGCCATCCTCTGAGCATATTGGGAATCTCCGGGAACTCCCAAAGAACAGGAGAATAGTACAGCTACTACTACTGACTGTCCCACGGGTTCTAGGGAACACGCCGGAATAAGAGCACTGTGGAGTGCATGTAAGCGCGTAAGCCTGCGACGAAGGGTGCGACTAGAGAACACGGAAAGGGTATTAGATTGAGTAACTCTTCAGAACACTCGCCGTTGTAGTCATAAGTGTAAGTAATTAAGTGTTAAGTAGTGATCTTAAGCTCTCTAGCAAGCTTTTCTACGGGAAAATGCAGCTTTGATAGTCCAGTCATACTTTTGATTTAGCGAAAAGTTATAAAAAGAAAATAAAGTTCTTTGTGCTAACTTCTTTGAAAGTTCGAGGTGCCAACTGAAACCTGAAAAGGATTCTTTTGAAATCGTTTTTAATACCTTCTTCCACGTAAAAGAAGTATTTAATCCATTTTTTGTTCAGAAGTAAAAGTATGTCCGTTATACCCCGAAAGTCTCGAGACTTCTTATAAAAGGGTAAAGTCGGAAAAAGGAACTCTGAATAGAACTCACCACAAATTTAGGAAGGCGTAACTTACAGAGCTACAGCGGAAGGTCAATCGACCCAAACGTGTTTATACGAGAGAGTACACTGGTACGAATAAAAGTATTGTTTGTTTGATTTTAAGTAAGGACTGAAACAGTAACCGAAATAAGGGGTTTAAATACTGTTTATTGAAACTGTTATAAAACAGATACACTTATAACGGAAACAGAAACGATACTGTAACCCAATCAATCTGTAACTTTTTTTCTGTTAATAAGTGTTTTTATCTGTAACCCTAATAGGTACATGCCCTAACAAACTGCACGGTGTGACGACGCGTTCTTCTCACTTCATTGGACTTTACATACACTGACACAACATGGCCATGTTTTTCTTAAAACAAGTGCAACCATCGGTACTTTCGCCTTAGATTCAAATTTGAATAAGCGTCAACAGTAAATTTGGCAACGTCCCTATTTCGGTTACACTTTAAACCCTTTATTTCTGATACAGATTCATTTCTGTTACAGAAATATAAGTGTTTTGGAATAAAAAACACATTCAAAGGGTTACAGCTTCAATTCTTTTACACTTTCATTCTGTAACACTTATATTTCTGTAAGTCACTGATTTCAAGTTCGTCTATCAAATTATTAATCTTCTATAATAGAAATAAAACAATTATTGACTCATAATTCGTCATCGTAGATCTCAATCCACTGAAAACCTTATTTCTTTTCTTTTTCTTTTCATTGAAAATTTGCCTGTAGGTTTTCTACAAAGAAAACGTGTAGTAAGTACGTAAGCAAATATGTAGACCCCTACTAATTCAAAACCCACTAATTAATGAGTATTTTTGAGTAGCACTACAGCATTAGCATGCAGGGTGGAAAAGTATTTTAAAATATAGAAAACTAGATGATGCCCGCGACTTCGTCCGCGTGGATTACGGGTTTTTGATTCCCGCGGGAACTATTCAATTTTCCGGGATAAAAAGTAGCCTATGTCCTTCTCCTTGGTATAGGGATACAAACTATCCCTATACCAAATTTCATCAAAAACGCTATTACAGCCCATCTGTTCAATCGATTTTACTTTTTATTTACTTTTTTTTTTACTTTTTTTAAATCGATTTTACATAGGCTACTTTTTATCCCGGAAAATCAAGGAGTTCCCGCGGGAATCAAAAACTTATTCCACGCGGACGAAGTCGCGGGTATCATCTAGTAATTTATAAATTTTCAAACTTCAAAAGTGTTTATGCAGACTACAAAAAACTTCAAATAACTTAAAAACCAATGGTGGAATCTAGCTCGTACAAGTAACTAAACGGCAAGTAAACTCTCAGATGTAAGCGCAGCACGCTCTACACCAATGATACGTAGAGGTGCGGAGTTCGCAGGGGAATATAAGTGAAATGGATGTCGTTATATATTAACGACTTTTGTAATATCTGTGGCGTAAACATTGCTGTTCATAAAATATACCCTGAATCTATACTTCCATATCTATACTAATCAATTTTTATCTACACTAATTTCTATACATTAGTATAGATAATATTAGTTATAAATGTATGGATATATGGATGTATGGCTGTATGGATGTATGGATGTATGGATGTATGGATGTATGGATGTATGGATGTATGGATGTATGGATGTATGGATGCATGGATTTATGGATGTATGGATGTATGGATGTATGGATGTATGGATGTATGGATGTATGGATGTATGGATGTATGGATGTATGGATGTATGGATGTATGGATGTATGGATGTATGGATGTATGGATGTATGGATGTATGGATGCATGGATGTATAGATAAATGTATTTCCATAGATGGATGGATGTTTGTTACTCAATCACGCCAGAACGGCTGAAGGAGTCTGCATGAGATTTGACACAGAGAAAAATTATAGTCTAGACTATGTGTTATCGTAGTCTACTTTTTAACCTGGAAAATTTACGAGTTCCCGCGGAACCAAAAAACCTCAATCCACGCGGAATAAGTGGCAGGCATCATCTAGTACTTAATAAATGCGACAGTGTGTGTTTGCTGTTACAATAACAAATAAACATGTAGTGCCATCTATTGACAAACATAGAATACTGTGTATGGTGATGTAAGCATATTAGAATAAATGTCAAGTCAGTTGCTCTCGAACAATCAACGTGTTTTATTTAATACTTGCTACGCTTTCCAGGCTCTCAATTTCAACTGACTTTGATGAAATTTGATAGATACAGTAGTGTAGCATTTCGGGGAAGTACATTTTCATCCCGGAAAATTAGGGAGTTCCCGCGGGAATCAAATACCTCAATCATCGAATAACTGATATAATTTACATAGCTTAAAGTATATCTAGTAAAGAGAAGGCCAGATCTCAAAAAAGAGGTACCAGGTTTGAGGTGCGCCAAATAGTCAAGTCCCTTCCGTCCTTGTCGAAGGGGAACGAATTTTGTTTTGTCCGGTTGCTTAGTGTGCGCGCTCAATATATAAGTGAAAGATGACAAGGACGATGTTTTCATTCACCGTTTTGGTAATGTGGTAGATCTTTTAATTGCTTGGAAGTTAAAACACACGCTGAAAAGTAGACGCAAAGTTGCAATTGGATACGTATTAAAACCTACGTACCGACCTACTAAGGTATAATAATAATTCTAATTGGTTTATGCGAAAATCGAAAATACGTCAAGGGCTAACATTCCGAATAAAAAACCTGTAAGTAAGAACTCTGAGTTTTAATTTCCGGTTTGGTAAAAAATATGCGTCAAAGTTGCTGGTATGAACCATCTGCGGAGGTAATATTTCACCTGTTCCGAAAACATAGGGGGAGAGTATACAAGAGAAAATTCTCAAACTTTAATTGCGTTGAATTTCAAAAATTCCGTGCTCAGAATAAGGCGGTGTTCTTGTTTGTAGTTTAAGAAATACTGCCTTAAATTCTCCTTTGAGCTACTTTAACTTTTCGTAGAAACTGCTTCAAGCTTGGAATTATTATCCGGAAATACCTACTGTATCTACGTACTGGCAACAGACACTTTTAAGTTTTAAGCCTTTTTAAGTAGGTTATTTTTTCCTACGCATGGTACAGTCCGACATACTTATCTAGCCCGGTGGACAAAATTGGAACTAATTTTTATGCCTGTTTAGTTTTTGTTTTTATTTTATTTTTCATATATCTACGAGCGACGCTGTCACCAGGTGAAATATGTTTGTGGGGCTTTGTTAGAGCCACTGATAGAAAGAAAGAAAACATATTTATTCACAAATGGTGTTACAGACAAACATCTGTCATACATAGCTGTATACACAAATGTATGTTTGTCTATGACACCACCCGGAATGGGTGTACAGCTCAGCTGTGTGTCCGGCATTATACATACAAATGCATGCATGTTGCCGGACGCTGATTTTCAGCTGTAACCCGGGTGACGTCACAGCCAACGGATATGAATACTTATACCTCTAACTATTTTACAACTTACTATAACTTAACATATCGATAATTCACTAAACCTAAGTCAAAGCATTCACATAAATATTGTTCATACTCAAGGCCAAAGCAAGAGAATCAACAAACAACATATTAAAGTAAATATTAAAGAAATATATACAAATATTAAAATAATCTTAAATATATAATTATATACGTATATTTTAATATATATAACATATTTATGCACATTATACAATAGATCACATGCAAATAAATTAAAACAAGTATACACCGAATATGCTACAAATTAAATATATCTATTATTTTAACTATTTATTAAATGCCGAACTATATGCCTATCTATATAATTTATATATCAACAGCGATATTTTCATGTTCCGTTTGTTTTAACAAAATATACTGTTTTATTTTACGCCTAAAAGCATAGATGCTTATGATACTATTATACTTATTGTGATGTATGACATAAACGTCAGTTGGTAGGTATCTTTGAATGAAGTAAGCTAACGTATTTTATTAGCTCATCCCTGTTTATTGGATTCTTTTAGCATATAACATTACACTTATCTTTATAGAAAGAAGGAATTATGTCAATAGTATTTTTTTCCTTAGAAGAAGTAAATAAATCGCAGAAACCTTCCTAACCATACGCGTAAGTGACCCGCTTTGTACGCTTTAGATGTTCTTGAGTTGTTTTCCACTAGTATCTCGTTTTCATCGTTAGTTCATAGATATAGGTCATTAGGGAAACAACGTCATACCCGATTTTTTTTTTATCCACTACTAGTTAGCCCTTGACTGCGATCTCACCTGATAGTAAGTGACGATGCAGTCTAAGATGGTAGCGGGCTATCCTGTTAGGGGCATGGCAGTTATGTTAAACCCATACCCCTATTCGGTTTCTACACGGTATCGTACCGGAACGCTAAATCGCTTGGCGGCACGTCTTTGCCGGTATGGTGGTAACTAGCTACAGCCGAAGCCTCCCACCAGGCCAGACCAGGGAAAATTCAGGAATTATAAATTCCCAAATTGACCCTGCCGGGGATCGAACCCGGGACCTCCGTACGTTAATACAACAGCGCTACAGACTGCGCCACGGAGGTCGTCACAACATACACACAACATACAGGCGTGTTTACGCGAGAAGCTACTTGTTTACTCTTAATATAAGAAAAAGCAGACAAAAGACGAAATACGATATTCTTCAGGTATCCATTCTTCAGCGGGTATAACATTCCACGGAATGTTTATCCCAGAATATCTCTCAGTATAATAATGCAGATTTCTAGTGATATATTTCATGGCCAAAACTTACTACGTACTTTAATTTTTTATCAGATTAAGTAGCTTAGTTAAGAGCTTAATAGTGTCTTGAGCGTAAGTACATCAGAAAGTTTGTTTTCTGAGCTTGTAATATTAAGTTTTAGGCAAGAGTTTTTAGAAAAGTTTTAAAGAAATTTTTAGTAAATAGTTTCTCAAAAGCTTTGTAACGTTATGCGTTAGTAATTTATTAAGAGAACTCGCCCGAAACTTGTCTTGTTCATTTTAATTTACTTTTTCTTTGTACCTACTTAAGTAATTTTTAACAGAACTCGTCTGAAACTTAAAGATCTATGAAAGACCAGCGCTGTGTTTATGCTGGCACCACAGACAGCAAATGCTGAGTGCAGTTCATCGTGGTCTCCTCGTATTTTAAAAAAAAAATACTTGCAACTGAATCTAAAAATAGTTATTCCCAACCGATTGAGCTTCGGATGGCCATTCATGGTTAGCTAAGTGTGCGTCATTCTTAATCCAATGTGGCGGACTAGTTATTTTTATACTCCCCCCTGATATGGGTATCAATTAAAAGGGATTGCTGAGAAGAATACGAAAAATAAAATGATGTCACACTAAATTCAATATGGCGGACGATGAAAGGTTGATTTTAAAAATGTTTTTTTTTAAATGATTTTAAACTTATGTCTCATTTAAATAGCCATTTCAGTAACTGTGGTACCAAATAAACGCTTTTTCTTTTCCTCGTTTCTCTCTTTCTAAATGGTTCTACAAAAGTTTAGTGATGAAAGGAAAGCATTTTAAAGCCAATTTCGATCCGCAACAGCCCGCCATTACACAAAATGCGGGCAATTACTCGGTACTGTAAATCTATTTGCAGGGTGAATATTCAACGGACGCTGGATGCACGCCAGCTTAATATTTTCGACTAAGCACTCTTAAAGATAATATATTACCAGAAAAGGCCGTAATGAAACAAATAAAATTTATAAGAACCTTCGAGCTTGTTGGTTGTCTGCTGAGATTGCTGTAAAAATCTTACTAATACTAATATTATAAATGCGAAAGTTTGGATGGATGTATGGAAGTTTGTTACTCAATCACGCCCCAACGGTTGAACGGATCTGGCTGAAATTTGGCACAGAGTTAGAGTATAGTCTGGAATAGCACACAGGCTACTTTTTATCCCGGAAATTAAAGAGTTCCCGAACCAAAAACCCTCAAACCACGCAGACAAAGTCCAAAAAAACTTGTATGTTAACTTGCTTATTTTTCATCATGCCGTGGCTGAAAATAGGTATCTACCTAACCAATGCCTGTATTGGTAAGGAAGACACCTATTTTCAGGCAGTCCTAACCAATGTAGGCATTCGTTAGGTAGATATCTATTTTCAGGCAGTGTATATGGCAAGCTGGCTCCGAATACTGCGCACGCCACATCAGGGTTGATGTTCCTTGTATATGTATAGAGCCAACCTCGTTTGTATTCGTTAGTGCTGTGTGCCTTTTATTCTCTTTGTGTGGTCACCTGCATGGACGCAGGGGTCAGCAAGCACTTACCTGCCATAAAACAGGCACTGACTATTTTTATTTTTCAGCGGCTGATGTCCGCTAATGCTTTGATATATGCATTGCTGGATCCTCACAAAGGATTCACATGGTGTTAGTCATAATGGATGAGATAGTAATTTTTTTTTTAATTCAAATAATCTTTTACAAATGCTTTCGAATCGTCAATGTAATAGCACATAATAGGTAATAGACACCGATTTATGATAAGGAAGAGTTCTCCATAACGTTCTCAAAGATGTGCGAAGTCTGTTAAACCGCACTCAACCAGCGTGATTGACTATGATCAAACCCTTTGCAGCTGAGTGGACACTCGTGCTTAGTAGTGAGCCGACGATGGATTGGAATGGAGATTATGATTAAATGATAATATGTATGTGTAACCTTTCAAGTGAAGGGTCAATTTCGTTTTGTATTATTATATTAAGTACCGTATTAAGAAAAGGTATCACAAAAACTAAGAGAGCAATCACACGCGCTAAGGGCACTATACAGTGTGCTTTGTGTGTTTGAGACCTTACTTCGAAAGCCAATAAGTTCGAGTGAGAATAATTCATGTCAAATTGTATGTAATTTTACCAAAGATAAGATAAGATAAATCCGGTCGGGGCCTTTCTTCAGTGCACTTTTTGCAAAATTCATTGGATAAAGTTTCCAGTTCTTACTGGAAAGAGGAAAGAGTTTCAATACTGAATAATTATTAGCTTCGTTAAGAATTTTATTCGCGTTCTGCGATGTTACGTATAAATTTCCGAGTTTCTTCCGATAGTTATAGACATAAATTGCATTGAAAAACCTAGTTGTATACTTCCTGTTGAATTGCTTTTAACAACCAAGCAGTGATGAAAATCTATACTAATTTTATAAATGCGAAGGTTTGGATGGATGAATGGATTGATGTTCAAACGGATCAGGATGAAATTTGGCACAAAAATAGATTTTAGTCTGGAATAACACATAGGCTACTTTTTACCTTTGAAAGATAACTCTTCCCGCGGGAAACAAAAACCTCAATCCACACGGACAAAGTCGTGGGCGTCAGTTAGTATTATATATGAATATAGATCATGATTTACTTCCATCGTTTCAGGCACTATTATTTACAATGACAGTTTCTGTCACGTACCTTGGCGTCCCTAAAATAAGGAACAAGAACAAATTCAGAACTAGAACAGATTTTACTTAAAATTTTTAAAAAGGATTTTTGTATTATTTTAAAGGAAAAAGATATCCATAACAGTCTGGACAGAGTAGAAACATAACTTTTTTATAGAGTATCGTTAGATAGGTACTTTATTATGTAAGTATGTGTATAAATTACTTACCAATTTTTTATGGCTACTATAACCAATGTAGATAAATATAGTTTCAAAACCAAACTTCTTTGGTGACCACCAATACAAAGACAAACATATTTTTTATAAGTAGAGATTTATTCAAATGCCTGATACAATCTTCATTCTGTAGCCAAATATTGGGTATATTTGGCATAAATAAACTATTGATTACGTATTAAACCGCGACCGATTTGGATCTGAATTCGGGTCAATTTAGAACTTTTTCTGTAACCTTCGGTCGGTTGAAGATAATTCAAATATTAGAGTATAGTGCCACAAACATATTATTATCTGACCCGGTGACAGAGTCGCAAGTAGAAAGGCATAAAAATTTGATCCAATTTTGGTCACCGGGTCAGATAATTTTGACAGACTATAATAGAGATCATTTTGATAGATAGATAGATAACTCATTTATTTGTCCACGAAAACAATTCGCAATATGTACTTAAGAAGTAAGTCAATTGTTAATTAATAGGGATGATGACAACTCAATCAAATCAGCAACTCTTTATCAAACTTAAAAACGCGCACTTTTTTTCTTTGATTTATATTTTTAAAATGGTTATCAAACTTAAAACTAACCGAGGATGTCACTTTTAGGTCTTTTGGAAGACTCTATTTAATAATCAGTCAGAAATAATATATTTTTGTTATAGGCATCATCCCTATTATTGCCTATTACAATCATTCGTGAACAAAAAAGGCTCCTCACTCAGAATCGGTGCTCGGCACAAAGCCGCAGTAAGCTGCAGCTCTGGTTTTCAGGAGGAGCCTTAAATTGTCCATATAGTCTAGGCAACGGGGCGATTTGTATGGAGACATCCGCATTAAATCCTCAGTCGATGAAAATTGGCTGGGTTTTAGTATTGGATGATCCAAAACTTACACAAAAATATCCAACAAAAAAAACAAGTTAGGTATTCATACCTAAAACTTAATTTTTATGACTGAATATTTTCTCGATTTCTTTTTAAAATGATAGTAGGTAGTATATTTACACTCAATACCGAAATATCAAATGAAATAATCATGCAGAACATCGATAATTAAACCGATTTTACTATCAAATCTAAACTGCGTTTACGCGATAATTGTATCTTCCTGCTTTAACGATGTGGTATAGCATAAAAACACCGTACTTCCTTTTTGATTTTTTATTGGATATTTATAATATACGTTTATCTCATGATACTTTATCATACTATAAAGTTTCGTCGCCTGAGGAATTATTGTTGGGGTCAACTAGCGTTATTGCCGCCCTACATTAATAGACCTTGTAACTAAAACACATTAATTACTATGTAATTTATTTTTTACTTTAAACTGGCTTTATAAGTCGGTTTTTTGGTAAGAATTTTTATTTTTAACTTTTTAGTGTCAGGGTTGAGGATTTGGAGTCAGAACTTTCTATGGGACCACCTCGAGAGATTCCTCTAACGACTGAAAAAAATATTCAAATCGGTCCAGAAACCACGGAAATATTCACCGACATACATAAAAAAAAATATACGCGCTGAATTGAGAACCTCCTTTCTTGGAAGTCGGTTAAAAATAAAGACTCGCTGGAGCCATCGGTCGCCACGCTATAGAGTGATAGCGATATAACGTACATCTAGTGACATCTCTCGGTCACTGCTATAACTGAGAAATACCATTTTGTTTAAAAATGTTTCATCTACCTTTGCAGGTCACTATGAGGGTCCGTGACGTGGTCTTGATAGCGATACTGGGCATCAGTACAGCGGCGGTGCTGTTCGCATTAGCTGCGTACCTGTACATACGACGCCGGAGACGCAAGAGGGAGGACGAGGAAGACGGCACCAGTTGCGCTATACGGTAAGTAGGTAATAAGAATAAGTATCCCTTATTCCTAATAACACTTTCAATGGATCGTTATATTGCTAGACGGG